>ML677377.1:10114444-10729897 GCA_007922305.1 Dermatemys mawii
GGAACTGGAATTAATTTTCAAATTGGACACAATAAACCAAGGACTGAATAGAACTTGCGAATGGTTTGCTCATTACACTAATTGATTGCATTTCCCTAGTTAATTTACCTTCAATAGTTGTTATCTCCTGATATCCATTTCAAAAGGTACCTTTTTCTCCTGCTGATAATGGCCCATCCAAATTAAACAGCCTCTTAGAATTGGTATGCTAATGTACAACCTTTTTCTTGCTTTCTGTGTGTATAAATGCATCTTACTTCCATTCCATTCTATGCATCCGATGAAGTGGGCTATAGCCCATGAAAGCTTATGCTGAAATAAACTGGTTAGTCTAAGGTGCTACAAAGTCTTCCTTGTCTTATTTACGGATACAGACTAACATGGCTGCTAATCTTAAAAAAAAAGTGAGAAGCATAATTTTAATCCTGAGCCACGTTTGGATGTTTTGCCAAATAAACCCCAAATATGTGTTATTTTTATATCATATTGAATAACATAAACCGGGACCATTTCCTTGGCTGAGGTAGGTCCGCTAATAACAATGTCCATTTATGTCAGCTGAAAATCCAGCCCAGGATTCCTCGATTATGTGTAAGATATGGCAATTAGTATTTTATGCTTTTGTTTTTCCTCTCCAATGTTGCTCATTTCAGGCTATCTCTAAAATTCCAACAAAGTATGTCTGCTATGCACGCCTCTTTTTGGCAGCGTGTAATGTGCCTACCTGGGTAGCCCCCTTAGCATGGGTGTAAATAGCAGCATAGACAATGAGGCGTGGCTTAGGTGAGTAGTAAAAGGCATGCCTGAAGGATGTGGGTATGTACCTGGCCTACATGGTCTCTACTCACCCAAGCTGTGCCTTCCTATCTACACTGCTATTTTGAGCAGCGTAGTGTCCCATTGCCTCTGTGCTTCTGTTTTTTTTTCCCCACTGAAAAGGATCTGGTAGCTGGGAGGCAATGGGAAAAGACTTTAGCAGCTCTTTGCTGCTAAAGGCCTTTCCATGATGCATCCCAGCTGACAGAGCCTTTCACTGACGTATGTAACTACACACTGCAGTGTGGTAACAGCCTGATTTTCACTGCAGCCAGTAGCTGCACAGACCCTACATGCTACCACCAATGATGGGTAGGGTAGGGTACGAGGGACATAGCCTAAAAGGACTGGGCAGCAAACTGAATGAGAGCCAGGAATATTACATCAATGACAGGAAACACTGAAATCAAAATTTAACTGCTCCAATTTTTATTTGTGGAGTGAATGAGACTAACAGTGCACACGTACCCTGCAGTGAAAGACCCGGGGCACTACTAACGCTGACCTGGGTCAGCTAATTTCAGCTTGCAAGGCTTGGGCTCTGGAGCTGTAAAATTGCAGCATAGATGCTTGGGCTCCAGCCCGAGCCTGCTATTTTTGTCTCTGCAGCCCTATGAGCCTGAGTCAGTTGACCTGGTGTCTTAGACTTGGTGTCATGAGTTTATTATTGCAGTCGCAGACATACTCACAGAAGCGAGTGAACATGATGGTGTTTGTGTAAAGCAGTTCCTATAAATCCTATGTGTATAAAAACAGGGGAGAGAGAAGAAGAAAAGCTGAAGAGGATTTTTTTTTGGCAGCAATCATACATAAACCAGTAAAAAGGCAGCTCTGAAAAGCCTTTTTCCCCCCCTTCTCAATGTGTATCTTACAAAAGTAGATATAAAAAACAGTAAAGCTACAAAATGGAAAGGTCCCTGCATTGTTGTGAACAGTGAGTAGTTTTATTACCACTTCGGGCAATGTGACAATCACAAAAAAATAAATAGATGAGAAGTTCTTAACCATTAAATCCCAGTAATTTTTGTTTGGAAGATCATTTCATGACTGAATCTGTGAATGAGGGTCTCTGGTTTTCCACAGTTCAGTCTCTTGTGAATTTAGAAAGCCCAAAATCATGAGGATATAATTAGTACTCAAGAATTATATTGATTAACCTCCAAGCCAGATCAGCTCTGCAGGCTAAGGAGAATGCACCCATAAAGTGCCTAGCATAGGCTTTGTAAATGATGATTGATGGGGAAAAAATAAAACTCATTCAGTTAAGTTGTGGTGGGGCTAACTATTTCTCCAATTCACCATTTATGGTGGTGTAAATTAGGTGGTAAGCCCAGCTGAATTCCCTGATATTGTACTAGTATAAAGATGGTGTAAAAAAGGATAGAAAGGCCATATATTTAATAGGCAAACCCAGCACTGAAAAAAAGATGACCAGATCTAAAACACAGTTTGAGTGATGCTGCCTTTGTTGCTAATGGTGATCTAATTTAACATGGCCTGCATTTTGCAATGCAGGATACTATAGTAAATCACAAACTGAGAGGGATATTATGGTGTTTAAGCAGAGAAGGTGACATTCACCCCTGCCCAGTGGGTTTGTATACCTTCTTCTGCACTTCTGAAGCTTTATATTGAGGTCTTAAGTAGAGTGAAGAGTCTTTTAATTATTATTTATTTGGATTGCCATAGCACCTACGAGCCCTAATTATGGAAAGATTCCATTGTGCTAGGTGCTGTACAAATAATGCCTATGTACTATAGTGCAGTGGTCTTCAAAGTGGGGTGTGTGGTCTATTTTTGTCCCGCCAAAATGCCACTGCAGAAAGTGTAAGCTTTCAATTCAGCGGCATTTCGGCGGACATACCCCGGGGGGCCATGAGTGGACCCCGGACCGCGGAAAGGGGCCGTGGCCAGAAAATTTTGAAGAATGCTGCTATAGTGAACTCCACCCAGATTAAGTAATTGCATTGTTCCTGTCCATCCATAGTAAACTTTCTGCCACAGTTGTGCCTGTACACTGAATGGATGGATTTGAAATGAGTAGATGAAGAGGCTAGATATTTTAGAGAAATTCACACACATGTAATAACCTTGCCATTGAAATTGTATCTACAAAGTCTCTGTTGCTTGATGGAGTGGACTGCAGTAAAGTAGGTCATTTATTTTTAAAAAAGAAGGGGTAAGAGTTTAGTAGTCAAATTAGCCAAAGTCGTCCAGGCTCAATGGAGTTACGTGAGTGATGAGTTTGGCCTCATCAGTTGCTATTCAGGCCTTTCACAACTAGAAGTTTGGCTTCAGAGTAGTGATAGGAGAGGAGTTAAGGTTTTGGTAAGTGAGCAGTGAAAAGTTGCAATGCCAACTAAAATGTATTCAGATTTCTTCTATCTAGGGATTGAGCTGTAAAGCTGAAAAAACAAACAAACAAAAACCTAGCCTCTCTTGAGTATTTCAGGCTTCCACTTCTGCAGATTCTCAGCCCTGGTGTAAACAGCACAAAGCAGACTGACACCTGGGTTAAGCGGCCAGCTGAGGATTTGTATTGCAGAGTCCTCCTGGTGTACAGCTATCCACATGCCATCTCTTATTGCTGCATCTAGCACAGAGAGCATGAATGATGGGGGAAAAGCATAACCATCTTCTGCTACTCTCTGTTCCCAGCTACTGGAACAGTCTCACGGAAGCCATTACAGCTATGTGCAAATTAAAGCAATCCAGTCACACCTCTGAGTTTCTGATGGAGACTAAAACCTAGTCGATCCTGAGAATGGAGGAGAAGGTTGAGAAGTTCCACGCAGACTTCATATCCCGTGATGGGTGAAGCTCAGTCAGATGATAATGGATGAGATAAAATTATATTCAACTGAATTATTTAAAACTTCAAACAGGGTTTTACTCCTACTGAGCTGGAGGTTCATGTTCATTCTAATTTTATCCAAACCAGTTCTCCTATCCATGGTTCAAATATGAATTAGGTGACATGTGAAGTGTAGTTTATAACTTTTACCCTATTCTAATTTGTTCAGACCAATCAGCCTTCACACAATTTTGTGTCCTCTTGGTAGTGCTGGCATTCCCCCTCTTGAGATGCTCATGCTGTGGACTTGCCTCTGTTTTGTTGTTGTTTGTTTCTTGTTTTTTGCTTGTTTTCTGTAAGACCCAGAAGACAGTATCCACAGAAATCAAATCTGTCATTTGGCTATGAAAAACTTGCCATTCAGTGAAAATCGGGAATATTATATTGTCAAATGTTGCCATCCATATCTGAGTGAACAATAATGTCTGCCTAGAAATAATTGGGAGCTTTTGCTCTAGATCAAATTTACCATTTTGCATTAACAGTCACAAAGATATTAGAGGCCAGATCCTCAGTTGCACCAGATCAGCTTTGGGGATAGGCAGGGTTGGGGCAGGAAAGTATGCGTTAGGGCACTTGTCCAACCCCATTGCATAAATTCAGCCCTCAGCATAACGTTCAGATGCTATAGTGCTATTCTAAGCTGTCTGGCTGCAACATCCCTCAAAAAACCATCTACAGTTAGTAACTGACCAAACATGTTCCTTCCCCCTTGCCATAGATCCAAGTTACTCATTACACCAGAGCCAGGAATGGGGGTGGCGGTGAAAGCCCCACTCAGGACTACATCATCATGGGAGTCCTAAACCTTGGGAATTCCAATATTGCCAAATAAGTTGTTTTGAGGTGACATTGCACCTCCAGAGCAGCCAAAGAAATAGGTGTTTGCATACAAATGACTTATGAAGCGAACCCTCATCATTTCCCAATCCCCTGCCTGCTACAATAGCAAACATCTTGTAGGTCTGGATTCAGATTCATTCATAATAGAGCTGTAGTAGCTGGGGTAAATTTGCTTGAATCCTCGTCTGTGTTTATAAGAGCACAGGGTTCGGACATTCAGCATTATGCCTACCTGGAGCCTATGCCATTAGTTTCTCTCTTTTCTGAGCATCATATTTACCCACTGAAAAGAAACAAGGACTAATAAAGAGATAAAAATGAAATAGAAGTTTGACCTTTCCTATACTTGGGCCGTACACATGGCCAGGACTTTGAAGGTTATTCCCATTATTTTCAATAAGGATGTAGGACATATAGCTTAAACTTAAGTCCATAGCAATACAGACATTCTCTTTCTTGGCAAGCTGCATTCTGTTCTTCTTAAGGCATTTAAGTCATGTTGTTGTAACCAAGGGAATCTTAGAAATAAGGCAGTTTGAGAATCATAATTGCTTTTGTGTTAGCTTTTTGGGAAATACTGTTTATGCAGTGACCATACATGACAGCATGTCATTTTTACTTTATTGTAAGGGCTATTATTATAATTAATTTATTATATACCATCCATGAAATCATGAGTGTACCAAAACAGAAGAAGCCATAGTTACTTACAGTCTAAGGCCCCAGTCCAGAAAACACTTAAACATACACCGAGAAGAAAATAAGGTGATAAGTTACAGTTAACATGGATTTGTCAAGAACAAATCATGTCAAACCAACCTAGCAGCTTTTTTTGACAGGGTAACAAGACTTGTGGATGAGGGGAAAAGCAGATGATGTGGTATTTCTGGACTTTAATAAGGCTTTTGATCCTGCATTGCATGACCTTCTCATAAATGAACAAGGGAAATAAAGCTAGATTGAGCTACTATAAAGTGGGTGCATAACTGGTTGGAAAAGCGTTCCCAGAAAATAGTTATCAGTGGTTCACGGTCAAGCTGAAAGGCATACTGAGTGGGGTGCCACAGGAATGAGTCTGTTTCTGTTCAGTGCCTTTATATATGATTTAGATAATGACATAGAGAATACAGTTTGCAGATGATAACAAGCTGTGAGGTTTTGCTAGTGCTTTGGTGGATAGGGTTAAAATTCAAAATGACCTGGAAAACTAGAGAAATGGTATGAAGTAAATAGGATGAAATTCAACAAGGACAAATGCAAAGTACTTCATTTACAAAGGAACAATCTATTGCACACATACAAAATGGAAAATGATTGCCCAGGAAGGAGTACTATGGGAAGGGATCTGGGGATTGTAGTGGATTATAAATTAAATATGAGTGAATAGTGTAACATTGCTGCAAAAAAGTGAGCCTCATTCTGGGAAGTATTAGCAGGAGCGTTGCAAGCAAGACTTGTGAAGTAATTCTTCTACTCTATTCTGATTAGGCCACAACTGGAGCAATGTGTCCAGCTCTGTCACTACATTTCAGGAAAGATGTATAAAAAAATGGAGAAAATCCAGAGAAAAGCAACAAAAATTATTAAAGGTCTAAAGAAATGACCTATGTGTTAAGATTGAAAAAAATGAGTTTGTTTAGTCTGGAGAAGAGAAGACAGGTTTTTTTGGGAGGGGGCAGGGGGAGGAGGTAACAGTTTTCAGCTACATAAAAGATTGTTACAAGGACGAGGGTGACAAGTTGTTCTTATTAATCTCCGAGGATAGAACCAGAAGTAATGGGTTTAAATAACAGCAAGGGAGGTTTAGGTTGGGCATTAGGAAAAACGTCCTAAATGTCAGGGTAGTTAAGCACTGGACTAGATAACCTACTGAAGTCCCTTCTTGTCCTACACTTCCATGATTTGATGATATGCGTAATATTACATCCATGAATAGTCCCACTGACTTCAAAGGTCTGTTCATGGGTGTAAAACTGCATACACGCTTCAGTGTTCGCAAGATAAGGGACTAAATCACACACAGAATTTTACATTCATATAATACATCAGAAGAATGCCCACACCTAGTTTTTGATTCACCAAATAACTTAGGCACATAAGTCAATAAATAAAGAAACAAATAAGTGAACTGTCTGAAGCTTCCAAATCAGTAAAGCATCTAACTATATGTTCAAGTGTATAGAATCAATTTAACTATTCATATGTTTAATATTAAGCACCTTCCTAACTTACTTTACTGAATCAGAGTGTTAAAGCAGAGTATGCATTATATCCAAATCTATCTATCTACCTATCTATATGTGAGTGTACGTATAGATCTGACTCAGATAAAGCAGCGACCTGAACTTAGGTCTCCCACATCCCAAATGAATACCTCAGCCTCCAGGTGGTGGGCAATTCTGGGGTGTATCTCTCATTCTCTGATTTTAACCATAAATTCCATCCTAGACCTGGGATAAAAATTTCTTCAAAATCAGTATGTATCTGAAAAGTTTTGGTTTTGACAACTTGCATTTTCCAGTGAAAAAAACATTTAATTGAAAAATTCCTGACCAGCTCTAATTTCCACTGAAGTCTTTACCTAAAGAGGCTGATGCATAATCTGAGGTTCAGAATCTTCTGTCAGACTAATTATTTCATCCTCTACAGTTTGCTTGTCAGACCCTCAACAACTGGGGCGTTATCTTAATCTCATTAAAGTCAATGGCAAAACTTGTATGGCCTTCTTTAGGGTTGAGACAGTTCCCTGGTTAAAATCATATGTTGCTCTGTCTGAATAAGCATAAGACAACAGATGAGAAAACAGCTTTAGTGATGTGGCATCATGTTTAATTGGTGCAGATTGAACCAGTCACCTTGAGATTCTCAGAGCATTGTTCAATACCATTTAAAACATTGATTTTCTGTAACTATGAATCCTCTCAAGTAGTCATTAGATGGGAAGCAAGTTACCTACAGGTTGTTTTATACATAAAAAATTAGAAATATAGAAATCTAGCCTAGAAGAAGCAACTTAGAAACTGAGGAGTGGTTTGTCCAGCTTGAAGCAGAGGTATACCTCCCGGGATTCCTAAGAGTGGTGTTATCCAGCTGATTCTCAGAAATAGCTAGAACCATTTCTTCACCTTTCTACCCTTGGCAACATTATTTCTTAGATGAATAACAGTGGATAGAAAATGTTGAGACAGGTTTTTAAGGGAATAAAGAAGAGATAAGGCTTGAATCTCTCTTCAGATTTAGCATTACTCATGAATATTTGCTGCCAACAGATGTTTCAGTATAAAAGAAATTACTTGAAAATATTACTCAAGACCATGTGAGTCTTTTCTTCAGCAGAAAGTTATTATCCAAGAGCAGAAGTATCTCTCTAGGTGTTGGAAAGTGTTTGGCTAAATAAGAACAGTTAATTCAGGTGTTAACTGTTGCCTGGTTGATTATTAGGTAGAATGAATGAAAAATATGCCAACAGGATTCCATGATGATGTTTAACATACGTTAAAAAAGTGAATTGGAATAGAAGCCAGGAAACAAAACAAAACAAAATAAACAAACACAAATCCCCCAAAAGAGCAGTGATATACAGATCTATAGTGAGTATTTTCTAATATGCCAGAAAAAAAGCTGCATGCTTCTGACAATATTGAGTTATGTAAATTTCATCGGTAACTCTACACGCTCATATTGCTTTACTAAAGGGACTGAGTCAAATTCATCTGTGGCATAACTAGGTGCAGTTATACTGATGCCAATGGAGTTATCTATTCTATTCCATTTTATTCTATTCTATTTATTTAGGTATTATACTTCACCTTCCCTGAGGTATCTGGGGGTAGACTATGTTTGATTCATCGTCTCCAGAAATACAGTATCAGTGATAGAAACATTTACTTGTTAGTGTGCCATTTCAAGAAGTATTCCCATTCTGCATCAAGGAGATCTAAACAATGGCAACTGCTCAAACAAATTAGTTTTTTGCAAAATGAACCGGATTGTCTGTAAAGGCTACATTTGGAGATACCTTGAGCTTGGTATATCACATTTACAGAAAATCCTTAGAGATTAAATATAAATTAAGTATAAATTAATAAAAAAGACCCTTACCAATGAAAATTTAATAACACAATAAGAGTAATCTGATCTCACATAGCAGGATATAGTTCAGTAGTCTTCAGTATTCCCCTCTAATCATTTGTACCATTGTACAGTTGAGTAGGTTCATTTATAGAGGCAATGGTATGCATTATTTATTATTATTTATATTGCCTAATACCTACAAGCTCAGTCGTAGATCCAAACCCCTTTGTGCTAAGTTCTGTCTTCTGAAGCATTAAGTTCAGTAGCAGCTGAAGACAGGATAGAAAACTTGAGAGTACCCTGGTGTTGACCCTGTTTTATAGTGAGTAGAATTATTCACCAGAAAGTGAACAGTTTTAAATATTGTTTCTACCTATCCTATACAAGTATACATGCAAGATATATATTTTAGTGTAGAAAATGTGTGATCTATATTTTTTGAATGATTGTGTTAATTTTTTTTTCTGTTTTTACACATTATAAAGCAATTACAAGAAAAAAACAAATTTGTGACTTTAAAGACAGCCAGATACCTGAGTGATGGCCACAGCCTAAGAACCTAGATAGAATAGATTAGAAGGATCATACATTTTAGATGGTCAAAAATCGGCAATTTTGTCTTCTACAACTTTGTCTTATCTTCTGTGTGCCTTGCTTGGGGTCAAAATAGAATGTGCTGCTCTAGTGTACTCAGTATAAATGTATTTGCGTTGGATGAATAGGTGATGTGTAGATTTTCCTGCAAAAATAGTGTGTTTACAAGGAAGTTGTAAGGTATTTTTTACAAACAAGGCTCCTCTCATTTTATGTGCATCCATTCTAAATTACTGAAAGTAGGAACACTAGATCAGGCCCCATATTTTTACTTAAATGCTTTTCACCCCCCTTTATGATGTAGCTTATGCTTTCAGGGCTGGGTCGGTTTATGCTTTTCAACATGTTTTCTATTGGTTAGAGGTGCGAGGCGAGAAGTGAGAATTGTCCATACAAAGGAGAAGTTGGCCCACTGGCAATGTGAAAGAAGTCCCCAGGGCCTGATCCAAAGTCCATGGGAGACAGTAAGAAAATAAGGTTGCATGGTTGGTGGGGGGACTGATGTTTGGCAGGAAGATTAAAAGTGTCATATGGCCCAGATTTTCACCTCACACATCTACCTCCATCCCAAGAATTTGGGATTGGGGGTGCTGGGGAGCTACAGTTACCAGCAGCAGCAATGAATGAATAACACCATATTACCCACCATGATAGCACTATGACTGAGTTTCAGAGGTGTATAGAGTGGGTTACAAATATTTTAGCAGAGTGGCTCATCTGGAAAAGTAGCTAATTTCAATATAAATACGAACAGTTTAAAAGTATGGAAAGCTCCCCTTCTGTGGACATGTCTAGTTTCAAATAAATATTTTATTTCATATTAAATATTAAAAGCCATTAATAACAGATGGAATTCTGATTTATGTTAATATATTAATATCTTTTGTATTGTACATGCTAAACATATTTCCTACATTAGATTAGGTTTTATTTTGAAGTAAAGGGAATATTTATTATTAATTATTCTTACTCATATACATTTGAATGCTATTGTTAGCCAATTCATATATATTAAAATATGTAAGTGTTGGGATGTTATGTTAACTGAATTTATTATACTATTCTCATAGTTCTGTTCACCCATGTTTAGTATCCCATAACACCTTGCATTAGTTGAATTAAATTTTAGTTTAATTAGGTAGGAAAAGTGTCAGGATTAGGACATATGGATATTTTACCATAGCAACAGGTAGGGAGCTACTCTCACAGGCAGTACTGCAATATCCCAAAGGAAAAGGACACAATATGAGTGTTTTATCCTGGTAGAAACCTAGGGGGTTCCTTCATATCCTTTGGTACCTGGAATGTGTGTGTTCAGAACAAAGAATAAGGAGTATGCCATCGTACCAGAAAAACAACGCAGAAAGATGATTGGTTACATCTAGTTTCAAATGATGCATATAGTATCATTTTATTCATAAACAGGATGGCTATAAAAAGGATAGCTTTAGGGGTGTAACTTTGGGAATCACCTTCTTTGTGTGGTAAATTTAAAAATGCTGCATAAGATAGCTTCCCCAAACTGATGTCAAATGAAGCCATTCTTCCTGTACTTTATTATTGGCTTGTAGCAATAAACCTGACTGATATTGGTTATTTGATCCCTTGAATATATTTCACAATGAACTAAAGTGTAGTCAAGCAAATTGACTGTATAATTTATCAACGGTATGGCACTATAAATTTATAAACATCAAATACAAATTGGACGAAATCACAGCCCCATGGATTTTATGATTTAAGGGCCAAGTGGTGGACAAGAACACAGTCCACAATAAGAAGATGCCTCAAGAGCATTTCAGAAAAGAAATTATGCTTCAGGGACTCATCTGTCACACCTCTTAGGACATAGACGTCAGTCCCATCTCAACATTATTTGAGATTAAGCATCATTAGGTCAGTGAACTCCAACTATTTTCTTTTGCTCCCACAAAGATAATGCCCCAAATGTATCACCAATAGTCATAGCTGCCAATTCCAGGGTTTCTCCAGGGCTCAAGCACCCAGTGAAAGAATAGGGGAAGCTCAGCACCCCAAGTCCCCACCCCTACTCAGCCTCTTACTCATGAGGTCTGGCTTGTGCTCCACCCTGTGGCCCTGCCCCTACTAAGCCTCTTCCCTCTGATGCCTTGCCTTCTGCTTGCACAAGGGGTAAGAGGTGGAGAGGAACAAGCACTGACTGACAAAAACAGAAGTCACCGCCTGTGCCTACAAATCCCAAATCAACAAACCCACTTAACTACTTATCTTAGGTTCTTTAAAGTAGGGGCTTTCAACTTCGTGGGCAAGATCCATAGGTTGCTTGTAAACTGGTGTAAGTGGGTCATGACCACCCTGCCATTTGCATGTTGATAAATTGGAGGTGGGGGTCCTGCCTATGTCCTCTCTAGTTGAAATTGGGTTCCTTACATGGAAATGCTGATGACTACTGTTGCATAGAACCCTAATTGGTTTTGCAGTTAAATACCATTCTGCTTATTTTTTAAAGAAAAGAGAAAAAAATGTATTTTTTAAAGGATTAATTCTCCTTCTTGGGAAGATACAGCTACGGGACACTGCATTTCTATAGCTAAGGAAGATATAAAAGGTTAAATGTTTCATGTCAGAGTACATGTCTAGACCTTTCATTTTATTTTCTCTCTCCTCTCAAACTATGTCATGCTTTCCCACAAATAGCTGCTTTCTGTTTTCTGACATTGTGTCCATGTTTCCAGGGAAGTCCATTTCTTTGTGTGTTTTTTTTTCAAAAGATTCCTTTCTTAGGCATCCCACCTACATGGCCTAGGGTTTTCTTCCACCGGCACACATTCTCTCTGAGCTAGTGGGCTCAGGGCAGCATTGTATTGTTGGTTATTCCATAGATTTGCAGAAAAGAACTCTCTGAAATACAATTACAAATGATCAATTTTGGGTCTCTAGATAACCATGTGTCATGGGTGTTTGTTCCAACATGATAAACATCTAAAATACCATTGGTATGTGACAAATCGGGTTAAGCAAAATGAAGTGAAGGGGAACTCAGTTCACAGAACTGGTCAAAACAAAAAATGGCAAAAGAGCTTTTTTTGGACTGATAAAATATGAACAGGTATCTTGCACCCAGAATCTCATCTAAACCTGAAAAGAACCTAACTGTAAGCTCAGTCCAGGCCTCAGAACATGTGACACATACATGACTCCCTCTTTATACTTTTTTGTCTTAGTGAAACAATTAGTCCCAGCTGAGCCTAACTACATTGCTCACAGCTGGGTTGCTAGTAAGTTCCTGGGCAGATACCAATTAGAGGGTCACTGTAAGGTAATTTAATATACAACGATAAAAAAAGAAAAGTTATTTTTGGCACTAGAAGAGTAATGGCCACAGGGAACAGAGCTTTTTATAAAGAATCCCATTTATATATAGCTATTTTTCTGACTTATCTCCAGTAACCCCCCTGCTCAGAGAGAGACCAATTATTAGGGACATAACCCAGGAAGTCCTTTTCAGTCCTATCAGTCCCATCCCCTGCTCTAATAGACAACCCCATAATATAAAGATCTGAGAAGAAACCAGGACATAATATTCTATCTCTGGCACAGTATTCCATTTCAATGTATCTCATAAAGCATGTTCATGTTAGTAAGTTCTGCAAATAGGTGATATAATTTTTACTTGTCAACTTCATTGCAGACTATTCTGTTACAAGCTCTTGTATTGAAGTAATACCAGACCCACATGGACAAGCAACTTTTTGAAATGTGTACTGGACAACTTTGGATACTAGGCCTGAAATTTCTCTGCCAATGGGATTTTTTTTCTTTGCACGTGTTAGTAAATAAATCAGGTTGGACCAAATTTATCCCTGGACTAATTCCAATGAAGCCACAGAAAAGAAGAAAGGTGCCACAAACAAGTAATTATGAAATGCAGACAGCTGAGTATTGTGTTCTAATCACAAAAGAGTCTCAAACTGGTCTGTGGCAAACACATGTATGTTAGAAAGAACACTTGAAGCCAAATCACTATTTTTAATTATATTACAATCTTGAAAGTTTTGTTTACAGTTTTGTAGTGTACATATATCTCATGAACCTTCAAGTTCTCAGTGGGACTTATACTCTGAAAACAGTTACGTGTTTTTGAAAATCCTCCCCTATAGAATTTTTTGCCTGGGTGTCACAAATAGATTTCCTTTGTGACTATGTAAACCCTTTGTTTTCCTTTGTCAGTTCTTCAGTTTTTCTGATCTTCAGTCCAATGTGTTGCAGCACAAGGAATATGTCACTTTATTCTTACAGTGCATGGAGAATGGGGTGTGTTTGAATTTCTTCTTGCTGCAACCTAAGGAAAGTTTCAATTGCACTTACTATGTCTTGGGAGAAACTATTGATTATTGTGTAGGATTTTAAACTGGACAACATGTTTCAAACCAATGTTTCATTTAAAATAAAATAACCCTCCATTATTTTTTGTCACTACTTTTGTGCCTTTCCAAGCAATGGCAATCTATTGTTGATGTAGGATTGAGAACAAGAAGATGCTATGGAAGAGTTTGTGCCAGCACACAAAAATGAAAGAGAGATATTGATGTCTGTCAATTAGACATGAACCCAGGTTCTAAAACTGAGGATGGGTGGTGGTGGCTCCATATAGTTCTTTGGAGCCATGTCTATACTACCAGCTGGATCGGCAGGTAGAGATCGATCTACTAGGGATCGATTTATCATGTCTCGTCTAGACGCGATAAATCAGCCCCCGAAGTCAACTCCGGAACTCCAGCTTGTCAAAAGGCGCAAAGCAGGGTCGATGTGGGAGGCTGCTGTCAACCACTGCCGCCATAAGGACGGCAGGTAAGTCGACCTAAGATGCATCGACTTCAGCTACGCTATTCACGTAGCTGAAGTTGTGTATCTTAGGTCGACCCTCCCCACTAGTGTAGACCAGGCCTAAGTTTCTGCTCAAAACATAGTTTTGAATAGTGGATAATGGATAGGTACATTAAGTAATTGACATTAAACTGTTCAGGTGTTCTTTTCAGACTCAGTCTTAAACAAAGTGACTGCAGAATTTGCTCTATGCAAAACAAAATTGATTGAGAAGCTATTTTTAGTTATTGATACCCTCTATTTCTATCTGCCAGATTTATTGCAATGTAGACATACATTAAACACTCATAGCTGGCCTGTGTCAGTTGACTTGGGCTGGGGCTGGGGGACTATGAAATTGACCCTCCCACATCACAGAATCCCAGAGCTTGGGCTCCAGCCCAAGCAGAAATGTCTACACTGCAATTTTATAGCTCCATAGTCTGAGACCCACAAGCCTGAGGCAGCAGATAAGGGCCAGCCATGAGTGTTTATTGCAGTGTTGACATACCTGAGACTCCTCACAGTATAATTTACATCATTTATCATCTAGTGATGAATAGGACCCAGATCATATATTTCAGGTTCTATGGGGATGCAAAATAACCCTATGTTATGTCTGATCACTGAAGAAATAATTGTGCCCCCTTTCTAACATTAAGTAATATTTCATTCAACAAGAAGTACCACTGGAATTCTTGGGAATGTTCACAAGGTAAGGTACAATTCATTGTAAGGTTATCAACACTTACTTGCACTGAGTAACACTTATGTGAATGCGCCCATTGAAGCGAATTATAATGTTCATCTAAGTAAGAGTTACTCACTGTGACGACAGCTTGCAAAATTTGGCCTTAATGTAAAGTGACATTTCTGGTTGCAAAGTCTCCAGATTCAAGAGACTCACTGTGCCCAACACTCATAATAATTGCTTACATCAAAGTCAATACTGAATGTTGACTCCCTATTGTGATGAAAAGTAAAGAAACTCTAGTGACAACATTAGCATACTGATATTCTGCATCAGATGGTCCAAGATTTCCTGACACTACGAATTGGAAGCACTGTATAATCAGCTCTACTTGCAACTTTGCTTCTTCAGATGTGCATATCAGATTTTTGCATTTACCACTCAGATATGTATAACTGTAGCAGACATTACAATAGAGAGACACAGCCTTGAGGTTGTTTTTAATAATTCTTATCTGCCAATTGTTTCAGATATTTTTCTTTTAAGCTGGTTGCAAACAATGCTATTGAACTGTCAAGCTACATCTGCCATACTGTAAGTCATCGAAAAAGAACTGACAATTAGTTTGGCTGTGCTCCATTTCCTACCAAGTTTATAAAGCTTATAAAGAGTTTCTGAAACATCTTGTGAGAGCAGCTGAATCATAATGGATGTGCCCACAGATTCAATCAAATAACTATAAACTACAGATTCGGGCCCTAATCTTGAACTGACTGTGTGTGGTTATATCCTTCTGACTGCGCAGCTGTTAAAAAAAAAGGGGGCGCCTTACTTTCTTGGGGCCAGAATCTGTTCTGAGTTCTGCCTGTGTAATTTACCTTCAGAGATAGATTAGCAGAAGATAGCCCCCATTGGGTATCCACATGATTTAGGGGCAGTCAGTTATGAGAGAGAGAATAGCTGAAAAGATAATAAAGTGTTTTCCACATTGAATAACACACTCAAACAATGAAATAAAAACCATCCTTGTGTCCCTGTGGACCTTCGATTTGTGTATGAAAGAGTAAGTGGGAGGACTGGGAGAGGTGAGGAATGAACCAAGGCTCCCCCTTCTACTTGCCGGATAGCATCCCTGAGCAAATGCAGCAGGTCTAAACTAGAAGTGAATTACAATTCCCCTATAGCTCTGTACTCACACATGGACACACCCACAGAGCAAAGAGGAAGAAGAGAGAAGAAGTGTGACTCTCTTTGAGGGCAGGTGTACACTAAGAGTACATTGCTGTATAACTATACTTGTAGATTATACTGTGCTGACAAAGCACTCCTCATATCAACATAGCTTATACTGTCAAAACTGCATATTTGCTATCATGGCTTATTCCAGCCCCTATTCCTTGCCTCTACCTTCCCCCCCACCCCCAACCACAGTCCTGAGAGAAGTAAGCTTTCCCATCAAAAAGCACAGTTTTACTGGTATAACTTCATATATGCTAGGGTTTTTTGCAGGCTTAAATATGTCAGTCAGAAATCACACCTCATCACACCCCTGACTGACCTAGCTATGCTGACAAAATTCTGTAGTATAGCCCAAGCCTTAAGCACACTGCCTCCCAAAACTGTTTCTGGAGTGGTGC
This sequence comes from Dermatemys mawii, assembly GCA_007922305.1. NCBI lineage: Eukaryota > Metazoa > Chordata > Testudines > Dermatemydidae > Dermatemys > Dermatemys mawii. Next base: position 10,130,799 of record ML677377.1, read on the forward strand.
AGTTTATGAAGCATCCTTTGTTGAGGGTTGCGCCTAAGGCCACAATGTAGCCCTAAGTACGAACGCACTTTTTTTCTGTAACATTTCCATCTTCAGCTCTGACATGAAGACATTTTGTTGCTTCGAGGACTTAATATTTAAGCCTTAATGGTATTTAAAAAATCCAGCCCTATTTTACTTTTATTGTGAAAAGCAGATTCCCTATGAATGGTATAAAGTATGTAGAGAGGGCCAGAAAGACTACTTATACTTATTGAATTATATATTTCCATCCATCTGGACTAATATTGACAACATTATTAAGGCTTTTGGTGAGTATGGGACTTTCAGTGGTTTCTCATATAATGTTTCTGCTGTAGCCTCTGAAATCCTTATGGCTACTGTGGAGCATCATATTTTAAGTTTAATATACTTTAGTCAAATACAAGTTATTGGGTTCAATATTGGAGTAGCTAGGTGAAATTCAATGGCCTGTTTTATACAGCATATCAGACTAATTTTTTTATAATCTTTTCTAGCCTTAGAATGTATAAATATTCCGTCTAATTTGAAGAAAAAAATATCTAGATAATATCTGCCTTATTTAATTATTTGTATTTCTAAAATGATGAGAAGTACCTGCCTCAGAACTCTAGGCTCCTCTGATAATTAATTAAAAATATGATAGATCAGTGTAATCCAAATTAATAGCAACCCCATAGAATAAAATAGTGCATAAAAATTAAACCAATTCCCCACTTTTCCTACAACATCACCCCTCTTAAAAGTCAGTGTGTTGGTGTTTGCTGATGGTTATCAAAGCTAACAAGTCAGTAGAGTGCATTCTATAGATAATATGATGCATCATGTAATGCTATTTAAAAAACAATCCTCAGAGATCACTTTAATGTAAAATATGGGGAAGTTCTTGGTATGGATATATTATCTGAATGGAAGACCAATGAATTCCAAAGTGTATGTTACCAAGGAATGCCATTATGTGGCTGGTGATCACTTGGGCACCAAAAGCTTTGGTAACATAAGATTGCCAGTGACAGACAAAAACTGAAATCCAACCAGACCACCTTCAGGACCTAGCCAGAGATTGATCCACTTGGTGCTTGTTTTGCAAGGAGGCCACATCCCTTTGGGATCTGTCACGATCCTGAAGATGGAAAAGACTGAGACTTACTTGTAGGTATTGTCCCTTCCTGCTATATAACACATTAGAGGGGAGAAAACTCTCCAAGAATTACTCATGAAGTCTCCCCCTGTTGTTCATGGGGGGGCCAGTGTCACCCCACTGTGTAGGGAGCCAGAGGACCTCATGGATCCCAGAGCTAAATCACTCCTGTGTCTCTACACTGGCTTTGTCACTCCCACAGGCACAAACATCGTTTCCTCTCACTCTCTGCTTCTTGACAGTGCCCTATCCCCACTTGAGCCCACTGACTCATAAATATAGCTATTATATTATCTTATGAGTTGCATGCTATTTGTTTTCTGTTTAAAGTTGCATTCAAGACCAGAGGTCGAAAACAAATCTCTCTGCACTAAGTTTAGTTTTGATATATAACTCCTAGTTTTTATATGTTCTCTGTGGGACAAATGCAGTTAAAAACTGCGGAATGAAAGAGAAGCAAAATAAGTTACACAAAGAAAAACATAGAGTGTTATTAAAACACTTCATCACTTCAGTGCCTGCTTAATAAAATAAGTGTTACAGCATTTTAGTGGACAAAGATTGTGTTGCTAGACATTTTATTAATATCCATAAAATATATTACTTCTCAGAATTCAAGTCCCAACATCTTAAAGAAATAAATTAACAAAAAATCCATTCTATGCAAAGAACATACAGTCACTGGGCAGTCTACTATCCTGCAGTAGCAAGATAATTCCCTCAGAATCAAACGTGTGTGTCTATATATATATATAGCCTCTGAATAAGAAACACCATAGAATTAAATAAAAGTAATAACGTTCTGTATTTTCTCCATAATCACTGTACCAGGGAGAACAGAGAGAAATAATGGTTTCATTGTTAAGGTGCTGTCCTGGGGCTTTGAGACCTAAGGTAAATTCTTTCTTTCATCCCAGACTTCTTGTCTGACTTTAGTCAAGTCACTTCCTGATGAGCCAGGGTGTGACTCTTCAACACACCAGTTTACAATGCAATAATGTCCCATGTGGACATTGCACTGTAAGTCCAGATATAGTTTTCTTTATTATACTTTCAGCTAGTAGTAGTAAGCCAAGCTGCACTCGTGGACTTTCAGAGCTCTGTAGCAGTGTCCACATGTTACTGCACAATAAGCTGGTATGCTGTAGATCCAACTCCACCTTGCAACACAGTAATTAAGTATATGTCTGCCCTGCACCAAAACATCCACAGCTGGCCCAGGTCAGCTGACTTGGCCTCACGGATCTCAAGATGCAGGTTTATTAAATTGCACTGTACACGTTCGAGTTCAGAGTTGTGGGTTAAGCCCACAAGGGGTCCAACCCAATCCTGAATGTCTGCACTGCAGTTTTCTAGCCTTGCAGCCTGAATGAGCCCAAATCAGCTGGCATAGGCTAGTCACAGATGTGTTAATGCAGTGTAGACGTACCCCAAAAGTTTAGATAAGCCCTAAATCTCTCTGTGCATTGATTCCTCAATGTTAAATAAGAAAATAATGCTATTGTCCTATGTCACAGGGGTTTTGTGGGAATAAATACACTAATAATGGTGAGAGGCTCAGATACTATAGTAATGGAATCCAAATAAATATTTTAGAGGTCTAGAGAGAGAGAACTTTACACTTATATGAAAGAAGCTTCACCATCAAAGCAGCCTGCAAATACAGCCAGTAACTATACTGGAAGTGGCAGTGATTACTATATTTAAAGTTGCCTTGTGCTTTCTATTATAAACCTACATTTTCAGATGCTTACATCTATCAGAAACATTTCATGCTGAAATAGGCCGGGCTTGGTCTCTGCCAAATGAGAATATATATATTTTTTTTAAAAAATGTATTTAAACAAAGAGAGATTAGTTGTTTGGGGAGGGGGGAGGGGTTGTTTTTGCTTTTTGAGCATGGACACAGTGGGGAAAAATATACTTTTTTATTAAAAAAAAATAATTTGCAGCTCCATAGCTGTGCTGGAGCGGGCTGCCTGCTGCCAACTTCCTGAGGTGCACTATAGGGACCCCAGCTCCTCACTGTATCACACTGAACTGCAAAGGTCTTATGTTGTGCAAGTTTTCTCTCCTGTGGCCCTCCCTGACTCTAATAGAGTGTACCAGCAGTATCTAGACAGATAGTTTAAAATGGTGGGATTACATATTGTTTTGTGCTGAGGGGGTGCAGTTTGTTTCATTTTTGTCTTTTGCTATCAAGACTTTGTTTTGCTGAAGAGGGAAGAGCCCTTCATTCTGTTTTTCCCACTCTTATTAAAAATGATTTATCTGATTTAGCTACACCTAGAATAGCTTTAAGAATTTCTTGTTATCAATAATGACCTGAAGAAAATCCCCATTTTATATTTTTGCTGAGATTTATGGATTGTACTGTTTTGCAGTTTCTTACAAACCGGAAACTTTGGGCATGATTTTCCGTTAGCATCAAAGGAGTTACTCTGAAATAAACTCAACTGGATAGAGTGAAAAATCAGGATGATGGATATGGTTTTTAAAGGCACAACCTGTAGTTAGATACGTAATACCCATTGAAAGTGACTTCCTCCTCTTCTCCATTAACTTTTCTTTTTCAGTAGTATCATCTTAGATAGACTGAGCAGTAAATAACTGAGGGACAACCAGTATGAGTTATTAATAGGTAGAGCCTTGCAAATTCACAGATATCTGTTTTATGCGAATATCTGCACACTATTTTTCTGGATCTAATATGGATATAAATTTTGCATCCCCACAGGGGATTGGCATGGAGACTGAAATCTCCAGGTCACAGTTAGGCTGAAAGGAACTGAGGAAGGCTATAATGTTATTACCTATGTTATCAAGGTTCTTTGACTTTATTACTATGTTTTTATAGCATTCAATGTAGCATTCATATCTAGCTTTCATGAGTCCACTTTAGAGCAGTTCTACGCTTTCCATTCTGAACTATATGTGAGATTAATAAGGTGATAAGCTCTGCTGTCCCTATCTATGTGGGTAATATGCATCTCTCTGTCTCATTTTTCATCAGACCCAGATGATGTACAGTGTCTGTAATTTCCTATTCAAAGGTGTGACTTGACAAAGAAAGATATTGACCATGTTTGAATGTGGAAAAGATGATAGAGGTGGTGATTGTGAGCTGGAGGAAGAATATTGAAGTTATGGCAGGGATGGTTTTTTGTCCAGGTAATTGAAGGGGGTCCAAGCAATTTGCAGTTTAGGGTATCTTAGGAGACTCTTCTGCCCCTGGAATCACTGGTGGTGATAGTGGATATGATTCCTTTTCCCTTCTTCACCTACATCTGTCAAGCGTTTCATAGAATCATAGAAATGTGGAGCTGGAAAAGACCTCAAGAGGTCATCTCATCCATTCCCTTCCCCATCCCCCAAGCTGAGAAAGGACCAAGTATACCTAGACCATCCCTCATAGATGTTTGTCTAATCTGTTCTTGAAAACCTCCAATGATGGGAATTCCACAACCTCCCATGGAAGCATATTCCGGTCCTTAAAGATAAATATTAGAAAAAAATTTCTAACCTAAATATCTCATGGTACAGAGTAAGCTAATTATTACTTGCTTACCTTTAGTGGATTTCGAGAACAATTGAGCACCACCCTCTTTATAAAAGCCCCAAACATATCTGGAGCCTTATCAGGTCTCCCCTCAGTCTTCTTTTCTCAAGACTAAACATGCCTATTTTTTTTTAAAAAAAAATCTTTGCTCATTGGTCACATTTCCTAAACTTCCTTTTTATCATTTTTGTTGCTCTTCTCTGGATTCTTTCCAGTTTGTCCACATCTTTCCTAGATTGCGGTGCCCAGAATTGGACAGAATACTTTAGCTGACACCTCATCAGTGTTGAGTAAAGTGGGACAATTACCTCCCATTTACATGAACACTCCCGGTAATACATTCCAGAATAATATTAGCCTTTTTGGCAACTGTATCACATTGTTAGCTCATATTCAATTTGTGATCCGTTATAATTACCAGATACTTTTCAGAAGTACTACCACCTAGCCACCTGTTTCCCATTTTTTAGTTGTGCATTTGAGTTGTTCTTCCTAAGTGAAGTACTTTTCACTTTTCTATATAGAATTTTTTCTTGTTGATTTCAGTCCAATTCTCCAGTTTGTCAAGGTAATTTTGAATTTTCATTCTGTCTTCCAAAGAGTTTTCAATCCCTCCCATCTTAATGTCATTCACAAATTGTATAAATATAGTCTACAGTACATTATCCAAATCCATGTTGAATAGTATCAGAACCAGGACAGACTCCTGCAGGACTCCACTACATTTGTCCTTTCGGTTTGACAGTGAATCATTGATAACTATTTTTTTAGTACAGTCCTTTAACCAGTTAACCACCCACCTTATGGCATTTGCATCTAGATCACATTTCCTTAGTTTGCTTATGATAATCTCATGTTAAAGCTTTTCCAAAATCTCAATAGATTATGTCTATTTCTCTGCCCCCACCCTCCCATTCACTAGGCCTTAACCACATCAAAGAAGGAAATTAGGTTGGCTTAGCATGATTTGATCTTGACAAATCCATGTAATCTATTACTTATTACCCTATTATACTGTAGGTGCTTACAAATTGATTGTTTAATTCTTTGTTCCATTATCTTTCTAAGTTTCAAAGTTATTGTGACTGGTCTATAAATCCCAATGTGCTGCTGTCTTTGTTCCCCCTTTTAAAGATATTTGTTATATTTATCCATCTCCAGTCCTGTGGAACCTCACCTATCCTCCATGAGTTGTCAAAGATACTTCTACTAATTACTAATGGTTCCAAAACTTCTTCCTCTAGTTTCTTAAGTATACTAGGGTTACTTTCATCAATCCCTACCTACTTGATTAAAACTAATTTATCTAAATGTTATTTAACCCATTCTTTCCCTATTCTGGCTTGTGATTTTCTTCCCCCTCATTGTTAATATTAATTGTGTCAAGAATCTGATCACAATGATTTTTTTTTTAGTGAAGACTGGAGCAAAATAGACATTAAATACCTCAGACTTCTTGAGGTCATCCATTATTAGCATATCTTGCCTTCTAAGTAGTGGATCTAGACTGTTCTTCATCTTTTGCTTGCTCCAAATGATTTTTTCTAGAACCTTTTCTTATTGACTTTTATGTTTCTCACTAAGTGTAAAACAGTTTGTACCTTAGCCTTTCTGATTTTCTCCATACATACTTGTGCTATTCTTTTATATTTAATTGCTATTTGTCTATGTTTCTACTATATGTAGATTCCATTTTTGATTTTTAGGTCACTTAAGAGCTCCAGATGGAGCCATATTGGTCTCTTATTAGTCTTCCTATCTTTCCCATGCTTTTGGAAAATTTACTGCTGAATATTTTTCTTTCTAGTCCAGACTTCGCTACAATATTCCTTGCCATTGTGACTTCTAGAGTAGATTGTTACTTTGCACTGTATTTGGGAATACACATGCCGATCACTCAGAAGTTGCAGAGGTGAAATCCTATCCTCACTCAAGTTAATAGGAGTTTTGCCATTGTCTTAAATGGGGACAGAATTTCAGACCAGTTATCTAATGACATTACTGTTTCTGTATTCCTTTGTCGGCTCAATTCAAAGTACTGATTTATTAAAGTCAGATGGGAAACTCAAGTCAATGGTTACTACTTATATTTAAAATTTAACTAAGGATGATACTGTTTCCACAACTAGTGGTCCCTCAGGTTTCGAATTTGCTTTCCTATTTTCCTAGTAAGGCTAATACAATGACATTTAGGGCATAGAATGTTGTATGCTTTTGTAGTGGTGGGAAATTGATGTTCTGTGGGGCATGTGACCTTCATTTTTCTTGTGTTTCTTTTTGAATATATAAGCATGGTAGGATTTTTTAAAATGTTGTATGTGAATCATTAGGTTATAACAGGGCACATTTTATCATTCTATTATTATTATTATTATGAATGATAAATGCTATATTCAGCAAATTGTTCTTTTTAGAGAAACAAAATGCATGGAATCAGTATTTAAATAGACATGGAACTAGCTATATTGTTTATATTCATGTTACTGTCAGTGCAGAACGTTTATGTCTGATGAAGTCAGCAGGATATTGTCTGTTTATGCATTGGCAATATATTTGAACAAATCTAGGTAGTTTCAAAACTGATCTACTGTAAGATTGACAAGTGTCAAATCTTAATGCACATTAGACTAGCAGTAGGCATATGATACATTCTGTTCATTCCACATCACAAATTTTTCTGTACACTTCACTTATTAGTAAAGAGTCATATACATTTTGAGGCTTAGACAGAAACATTTAAAATGAATGGATATTTTTAATTTGTCTAGTTTCTTTTTTTCTCCCCACTTTGAATAGCTATGACCAACCTGCTAAAGGGAAAGGACAAGTGACTGCAAAATATGTCCTAACTCAGAAAGGCACTTAAACACATGTGTAAGTCCATCAATCGTACAATACTTAAGCATGTGCTTCTGTACCATTGACTTAAATTATAACAAGTAAATAGCTGTTATTCTTGTTTCTGTCATGAAGCAAAACACAGACCCAGAAAAAGTTATTTAATCACATTTAATTACATAATAGAACAGCTGAGTACAAATCAGATTAAAATATTTAACATTAAAAATTCTGATTAAAGATAAATCTTAATCAAAATTCCAGACTCAAACACCCTCCAGCTTTGGGGTTTTAGAAATCTATCCCCAGCTCTGTATCTGAACTGCTCAATTCAAAGTACTGAATTCAAAGACACTGTATCTGATTCCATGCATTTTGTTTCTCTAAAAAGAACAATTTGCTGCATATAGCATTTATCATTCATAATAATAATAATAATAATAATGGAATGATAAACTTTGTATAGGCTCTAATTACTACTGTTTTAGCTACTTAGCTCCAAAGCACACTGGAATTATTTTTTAAAATTAAAATAAAGTAAAGCTTCGGTGCTAAATCTAAGTCTTGTGCAGCCTTGGCATTTTACCAGTTAATAGTGTCTTCAGTTGGGTGCAACTATCTGTAACTTCATTACATATTCCGTATGCTTAAGAAAGGAGAGAAATAGGATGTTAGGCCTTGTACTTCTCTCACTGATGCCAGTTCCCAGCATGGGAGTTACTCCCAGGGCTGCCCTTACCATGAGGTGAACTGAGGCGGTTGCCTCAGGTGCCAGACTTGGACGGGGGCGAGTTCCACTAGAACCCAGAGTGTACAAAATTGTGTCTGCTGCTGGTGCACATGTAGTCTCTCTGCTCTAGATGCACAGAGATGGCGGAGTGCTGGGCTGGAGAAAGGAGGGCACACAAGTCATAACAGGCAGACAGGAGAAAACGTGAGAGGGAATAACAGAAAGAAGTAGGAGCTGCAGGGAGAGAGAGGAGGAGGAGGAGCCTCTTATGTACCTCTCTAGCACCCCCCGGAACTGAGACATATTAACACCAGCTTCTCAGGGAGCTTCCTGTTTCCTGCTGCTTCCCTGAACCCACTTGAGGAGAACAGGCAGTCAACTGAAGTAGTAGGAATCAGTTAGGCCTTTTAAGACACTAATATCTTCCCTCACTCAGGTTCTGCTTATTTGTCCCCTTCAACTGAGTGCTGAGAGCCACTATAGCTGGCACAGAACAGCAGTCATGAGTGAAAGTAGAAAACACTCCTCTGGGGCAGCATTCAGAAAAAAGAAAGCAAGCAAAGGAAGCTTTTCTGTCTAAGCAGGAAGGAGCTCTCCTGAGATACATAGGCACAAATGTTCATGCTGAGCCTTCTGGCCCCAGTGAGGATGTGAGTGGTGAGGAGATGCCTGATCTTCCAGTTAGACAGAATACAGGTGACCTGGCAGCTACTGCAGCATCCTTATCTCCATCTCAAATGGATGTAACCATGCACATTCCTGAAGAAAAGTGTAGATCAGAGAAGTGTGTGGTGGAGGTGCAAGAAACAGCTGCTGCTGAGTTTAATTCCTTAAATCTAGATGATCCAGGGTTGAGGACCCACTTGAGCAGTGTTCCGAGGGACTTCCTTGTACTGCATGGATCACAACAAGTGAAAAATTTCAAGTTCCCCAAAGATAATGAAAATAGACGTTCCATCTAACATATTACTGGCGTGGAGTCCCCAATGGTGACATAGTGGAGAGGCCATAGCTTATGTACTCAAAAAACGAGAATGCTGCATATTATTTTTATTGAAAACTCTTCCAGTCTACTGTTCCAGCTACATTAGGTTCTACAGGAACAAAGAGCTGGAAAAATCTGCCTAGGAATCTGTCATACTATGAGAAGGCAGCAAACTACCAGAGAACATTTCATAGGTGGAAAGAGCTTGAGATGACACTAAGGTTAAAGGCCACTATAGATCATCAGCATCAAGAGAAGATTGCATCAGCATCTTATTACTGGAAAAAGGTTCTATGAACCTGTGAAAAGGCTCATTGCCATTATGAGAATACTTGCTACCTAAAACCTAGCACTGCGTGGCACTTCAGATGAGCTGTATGTGACAAACAAAGGAAACATCCTTAAAATTGTGGAGCTCATGGCTGAGTTTGAGACTGTATTCAAGGAGGATCTAAAAAGAGTCACCACCCAAGAAATGGACACACACCACTACCTTGGAAAAACAATTCAAAATGAGATCATACAGTTACCGGCAATAAAAGTCAAACAGAAGATTTTGGTAGATCTGAAGTCAGCAAGATATTACTCTGGAATCAGAGGGGTAGCCATGTTAGTCTGGAATTGCAGAAGTGACTGAGTCCTGTGGCACCTTAAAGACTAACTAAAATATTAGAGCATAAGCTTTCGTGGGCTAATACCCACTTCATCGGATGCATGCAGTGGAAGTATCCAGGGACAGGTATAAATAGCTACCTATTGCAGAAGTGACAAAGAGTCCTGTGGCACCTTAAAGACTAACTAAAGTATTAGAGCATAAGCTTTTGTGGGCTGATACCCACTTCGTCGGTGCTTGCAGTGGAAGTATCCAGGGGCAGGTATAAATAGGTAAAAATAGGAAGTATCCGGGGCAGGTATAAATAGGTAACTATTTATACCTGCCCCTGGATACTTCCACTGCATGCATCCAACAAAGTGGGCATTAGCCCACAAAAGCTTATGCTCTAATACTTTAGTTAGTCTTTAAGGTGCCACAGGACTCTTTGTCACTTCTGCAAGATATTACTCTGTTATTCTAGACTGCACACCTGGCATCAGCCACACAGAACAAATGACTTTAATGATGTGTTTTGTAACAACAATAGAACCTAGTGAAAATGTCCCTGCAATAGTGACTGTCAGAGAACCTTTCCTAGAATTTATTGACATTGATGATACTACAGGAGCTGGTGTGACAAATGTGCTTGCTAAAAAGCTGGAACATATGGGAATTGCAATAGCTGACATGAGAGGTCAGCACTACAATAATGATACCACCATGTGAAGAAAGAACATAGGAGTGCAGACATGAATCTGAGAGTTAAACCCTCGAGCTTTTTTTGTCCCATACGGTTCTCATTCACTGAACTTGGTGGTCAGTGATACAGCATCAGCTTCTAGTGAGACTGCTGTTTTTTAAATGTACTTCAAAGTATCTATATTTTTTTCTCTGCATCAACTCATCAATGACCAATTTTGAAGCAACATCTGGGAACATCTTCTCTGACACTGAAACCACTGAGTGCCACATGATGGGAAAGTGGAGTAGAGGCCATAAAGCCTATCAAACACCAAATTGATCCATAGGTGCCATTATGGAGGATAATGCTATTACAGGAACTGTCTGCGGGAAAACAATGGCAGAGAGAAATGGAATCACCAGAAACATAAATACCTTAAAATTTCTGTGTTGCTTAGTGTTGTGGCATGACATACTGTTTGAAATAAATGTGATTCTGACTTGGTTCTAACTCATTAAAGATTATGTCAGATGTTATATAATGCAAAATCCCACCAAATTAAAAATGGTTCATCAGAGTTTCTGCTAGACAGAGATCCTTAGGTTAAGTTCAGACTTGGATCAGGCATCTGTGATAAAGTGCTACTTAGTTATGATGTGTTAAAATTGGTTATAGCTACATATCTATAGAAAGGTGGTTCAGAAGACATTGAGCTGGTTATGACTAGTATAATTCCAAAAGTTTAACTTTGTATGTCCTGGTTGTGAGTGTGTTTTAACCCATTCTTACTGTATATGAATATAGATTATTGAACTGCTCTTTAGGGTCCTGATGCAATACCCATTGCTTTCAGTGAGGGCTTTTCTTCTTCAACGAATGTTGGATTGGTCTCTAAATCAAGAAAAAGAGAAAACATATAGTTCCTTTAAATGGCAGAGATAGTAATGTGGTAAAATGATGACTTTTCTATTAGAGATGTGAAACATCTTTGAAATAAAATGTAAATATCCCCAAAAGTAAATTATTTTGGGATTTTGTAATTTTTACAGAAAATTTTTCTAAATTCAGCCCATTTAAAAAATTCATTATTTAATTATTTAAATTATTTACTTATTTAAAATTATTTTAAAATAATACATGTTCAGTGAAAATGGGTTAGTTTTCAATCAAGGCAGATAGATTTCCAAATAAAACTTATCTCTGTGGGTTTTTTTTAAAGTGAAGATACATTTTCATACTGAAAATGTGAAACAGTTTTTTTTTTTTTTCTCAAAATGGTGACTAAAGCTATGTTTGTAGGGTTTTTGTGTGTGTGTGTGTTGCTGGAAGCACAAAGTCATATCTGGAGTTATGATGAATATTTTTGTGATTTTTTAATGCAATTCTTTTTATTAGCATACGTGAAGCTTTAAGAAATAATCCAATTTAGTTCTGTTTGAAAAGTAAGTGTCTTTCCCATACATGATCACTTAGGTAAGCTATAAAATGATAAAGCTGATTTCACAAGTAAAACAAAACAAACAGAAGAACACCACTCAGAATTTTATTAATTCAAATAGAGTTTGAATAGCATTTGTTTGATAAATACTTGGCTGCAGATTGAATGTTTGTTTCTTTATGGGTTATGATTTACTTCATCTAGTCAGACAAGTGAAATTAAATTTTGTGATATTGTCATCTGTATTCACAGTGCAAGGAGGCTTGCAAGTCAAAGTGAAAGAATCAGAGCACACTACTTTGTACTGGGGCTTATAAATAAACCACTTAACACCAGCACACTTGCAAGAACACATTCATATGTACATTTACAGATTTCCCCAAGGTTATCTCTATATACAGCCAGAGAATAATGCATGGTGCTTATTGTAAAATTAAATTAAAGATGATGAATTTGGAATAAAAGAATTATATGGCAAATCCTTATAGAGACCCATTATGATGTTACATAACATTAATCAATTATACTATAGCCCGGGGTGGGCAACTATGGCCCCGGAGCCACAATCAACCCTCCAGACATTTTAATCTGGCCCTCGAGCTCCTGCTGGGGAGCAGGGTCCAGGGCTTTCCCGGTCTGTGTGGCTCTCAGAAACAGCAGCATATCCCCTCTCCTGCTCCTATGCATAGGGGCATCCAGGGGGCTCCACATGCTGCCCCTACCTCAAGTGCCACCCCCGCAGCTTCCATTGGCTGGGAACCACAGCCAGTGGGAGCTACAGAGGTGGTGCCTTGAATGTGGCAGCATGCAGAGCCTCCTGATTCTGCGTCCATGTAGGAACCAGGGTGGGGACATGCTGCTGCTTCTGGGAGCTGCTTGGGGTAAGCGTCCACCAGAGCCTGCACTCTTGACCTCCCTCCCATGCCCCAACCCCTTTAGAGCTCTCAGAGTGGTGAAGCATAAGTATGTTTATTATTTTGTATAGATCTGTGTATTACTTGTAAGTAAGCTACTAAATAAAGAGTAATGGTATTTTAGAATCCTGTGCAAACTCTGTCTGTGTGCCTGTTTGCTTAGAGACTGCAACCCAGGTACTCTGCACAATGTCAATAGGCTATAGGCATGTGTGTTTCAGCATTTGGATACCTCACAGCAGACTAGGAAGGATCTAGCAGAGGCAGCTCCAGCAGATCTGTGAAAGTGAGGCATAGCTGAGTGCTGCCCCAGATATGGGTTTCAGCCTAAAGGATCCACCACGCACTATTATTTATAATTTATAATTTATTATTTATTATTTTTTATTTTATTTTATTTATTATTTTAGGTAGGAGGAAGTATTTGCATCCCCTCAAAAATATAAGCTAATATTGAAAGCAAAGGGGACGTCTCATATTTATCTCTGGTGTAATTCCACTAATGTTAGAGATCTAGTATTTGATCTGACAAGCTTGCAGTGATTTATACTAGGCCCAAAGAGAAATTCTATACTAACTCTTCTTTCCTTGGACTTTTCAGTCTAACTTTTTAAAACAGAAGGGGATAATAACACTCCTGTCTCCTGCTGAGACAATATGAAGTACATGATTGAAGTCAATCTGCCTAGCAGGAGAAATCTGTAGCCTTTAGGACGCTCTCTCATCTAGGGCTCATTGGTTCTCCAAAGGTCTAATTCAGATATTCTGTCCAACTAGTATAAAGGTAGCAGTAAGGATTTAAGTTTTATGGTTAAATCTCTCTGGTTTCAGAAAGAATTGACAGAGAGGTCAGATGATCTAGCAAACCATTGAGAGTCCAAAATGAATCATACTTGTCTTATGGGTTTAGATAATGAAGCAGTCTGACCATCATGCCATACACACTAGTTCTGGTAGCTCCTGGAAAAAGCAAGGTTAATGCTATGCTATACAATTGAATCGGTGTGGTGACTTTATTGTAGATGGCTATTTTTACTAAATAGTTACTAAATAGTTAATGATTAGGCAATTCAATCATACAAGCAAATCCATTCTGATCTGATCCACAAAATGAAGTCCTGATCAATTTTATCACGTTTCTGTTGTTATTGCTTTCTTCCACCTGAAAGCAATACATCACAGTGTGCTTCTAAAGGCCAAGCTTACGAATGGGTCCATGATGGCAGACATGGAGTCAGCTGAGAATTGGCTGTTATTTCATTGTTAACCCTGCAAGAGTATCACATTGCCCAGCTTCCTTACGGCAGCTGAGAAGTCTATCACCAGCTGAAAGTCAGAGTGGAAGCATGTTGTACAAGCCAAAGGGGAAGTACGGACCGACATCTGCCTGGTTTGTCATTCATTGTCATCATTTGGACATTCAGAGGTATTTGGAAGGGTAGGAAGCTTTACAAAGTCTGTGGCCCCTTCCAGGGTATTGAAAAAATAATCTATGCGTCTGCATTATAGCACAGGAAACTGTAGCAATACGGAGTGGAGCAGCTGCTATTTGTCTTATAAGGATGTGGCTATAGAGAACAAAAATTATCCACAAAATTCGGAAGTGGATTCCCAGACTGCAAGGGGCAGACTGTGACAGGCTGCAGCTTACATGAGTTCTTGTTGCTACATCATAGAGCTTGTAATTAACAATGACATTGTGTTTCTATGTGCTATAATTGAGTAGGGTCCAATCCTGCAAACATTACCGGACATAAAGCTGACTGTAATGAATAACAAATATTTGGAAGCAAATACCCATGCTTCACTCTTTGTAAATGATGGAAAACAGATGTCTCTTCAAATACTTGCAGAAGTGGTTCTACCCTATTGGGGGCCCCAAGCAGGAATATTTTTGGACCCACTTCTTATCCCTCACCCATCTCCTAAAAATACTACTTACATTATTTTCACAAACCAAAAAATATACCTGCACAATCTATACTAATATACTAGCTAAAATGTTCCTGTTAAATAAGATGATGACTTATTTATTTATGAGGTATTTTGTGGGTTATACTAATTGGAGCCCCACTGAGCTGCTTGGAGGCCCCAATAATTATATAGTCTGCTTATGTCTAGTGTCCCCTCTGGATCCACCAGAAACACCAGGAGACAGGGGATCTTTCTCCTGTGACAAGAACATAGCTGCAGGCAGGTCTAAGAAGGCCAAGGCCCACCTAGTAAGCACCAAGAATTACCTAAATCAGGTAAGAGGGCAGTTGTCAGTGATATGTGACATTGTTTTTGGCCAAAGATGCATGTGGGATGCTTTTGTTGGCCCCAGCTGCACATTGACACATTTGAAATTGTTTCAAAAGCAAATCAAAGCTGGGTACACACATGGTTGGGTCAGTTATGTACAGAATATTTCACTCTGACAATATAACTCACTGGTCTGAGTAGAGCTTCTTGGGAACTCCAATTTCCTTTTCACAGGAAATTCTGGCATTTCAAAATTTCTTTTTTTGTTCTGAATTGAAATAAAAATGTTCCAGATTGATAAAATCAAAATGCTTCATTTTGATTTAGACTTTTAAAAATGTTGTTATAATATAAAATTAAATATATTTTGAAGCAAAAGAGTGATTTTGAAATGAATAATTGAATTGCTCCATTCTGATAAGATCAAAACGGAAGATTTCAGCCTTATCAGAATGCTTCATTTGGAAAAAAAATATAATAATTTTTCAGTGAAATCAACACATTGCCATAGAAAGTTTCAATTTTGACAAATCAGTATTTTCTGACAGAAAATCTTTCCATCAGAAAACTTTCAACCAGTTCTAGTTCTGAGTTCCCCTGTGAGTCTGATCCACAGAGAATGTATGTCTTCCACAGCTCTTTGCTAAGGAATATAGTCCTTTAGCTATCACTCTAGTAGTTGCTCATGCTTTCGGCTCTAGAGGTCCAGGTGCAGTGTTCACCAGATTAGATTTATTCACTTTGGTTCCTGCAGTTTGGCTACATACACTACCATCACATTGTTGTCTGAGAGAAAATTGTGATCAGGGTAATGTGCAGTTCTATTAGTGTCCTCTGACTTGTTTATACTCAGTGGAAGAACCTCTGTTAGGCACCCTTTCCCATTCAGTTTGTGCTCTTCTGAGGATGTGAGCCTGCCTGCCTTTAACAGGGTTGGTGTCCATTATTTCTAGTGGAGATAAATTTAGGAAGAGGACAGGTCCCAGTTGGAGGAAGTTTCACATCCAACTCATTAAGTCAATCCAGGCTGCCTGAGACAGAGTTTTGATTCCAAATGGATGGTTTTTTCTGCTTAGTTTTAGCAGCCACTCTTGTAATCCTCTGTAATTCAGAATAGACAGGGCAAACTGGAAACAGAGCTCTGTAACCAGTAGCCTCCTAACTAAGCACTTTGAACAATGAGCGGGCATTAATCCATGACACATAGTTGAAGCAGATTTAATCTTGGACTAGAAAATATCTGGGGTTACAGCAGCAGAATTTATCATGAACCTCAGAAACTCTAGAGTGGGAAAATTTGCTAAAAGTGGTATTTCTCTGTTTATTAAAACACTTTTTATTTTCAACAAGTGATATATAGGTTATATATGAAATGTGTGGCTTTAGCAACAGTTCTTCTGATTCTTTGTCAATCAAGATATCATTTAAACTCATTAGCATTTGTACTCCTTAAAGCCTTACAAATTCAACAACTGGTTTCATCATTATGAAAAGATTTAGACTGTGCAAATTAGATGTTCAAATTTCCCATTTGTAAGATTCATATAATTTTTGACCATTCTTTTCATTCTGCACAACTGACATTTTGATTTTATGAGATTTCTTAAGGCAGAACTCTCTTCAGTCCTCAAACTGAATGAACATGGGATTTGAACTCCAATCTTACCACAAGATGTAAGACTTCCAATTTAAGGCTGAAGCACACTGTGGGCAGGCTGGGTTGGGCTGCACAAGCTCTTTCTGTCTTGTAGTTAAACAGTGAACTGAACAGATGTGAAATTCCAGGGAACTTAATTATGGGTTTTACACTTCTGGATGCAATTCAGACCAGTAAGGGGCAATGTTCCCTTTAATTTTTTCCATTCATGTGCAGAATGAATTTTGTTATGTGCACCAATGTGTGGTAATAGGTGGATGTGCACCACCAACAGAAAGAAAAAAACCTAGATAATATATATTTTCTAAAAGTTACCATAAGGATAATTACTTCAGCCAGGACAGATTAGGCATTTTAGAATTCACTACTCAGAGAATTTAATTTAAGAAGAAGAGAGAACTAAAATTATGAAATGCATAGACCATCAAACTAAAATAACAGCATTTTGAAAGAATAAAATTACGGAGAATATATGTCGTTTGCAGGCAGTACCAAGAAGTAATAACAACACTAGAATGTGTTGGGAGAAGAGTGTGTCAGATAGCATATATGTGTGTGAGTGTGTGTGTGTGTGATAGACAGTGGGTGTGGGTGTGTGACACAGAGTGTGTGTATATGTGTGGGACAGAATGTGCATTGTGATACTGTGGGTGAGAGAGAGAGAGAGAGTTTGTGTGTGTGCTGGCTGCTGGGGAAGCCTATGGGAGATGGTGTGCTGTCTCTTTAAGGCACTCACACTAGAAAGCTGAGACCGAAGCAGCTGCCAGCAGCTACCTCCCGCTCCTGAGCTCTGTCCCATCTCTCCTGCTCTGCAAAGGTGGGGTACATGGGCATTGTGGAGGTGGGGAAGGAAGACACCCTGCCATCAGCACATCTCCCACCCACACACTACACAGCAAACAGGAGAGTCCCAGGAGCAGCTGGCCAGGGGCTCCAAGGTAGAGGGCAGGAGCAAAGCAGCTGCAGACCAGAAGGAGGAGGGGCAATTGATTCACTCCTGGACAGCCATGTGACTGCGCAGCTTAGAGAGAACCTAGGAAAGGGTTTATGTCATCACTTGCCTTGTGATCCTGGGTGTCTTAAAATGCCTTGCTTGTAGCTGTCAGTTTGGGATGTTCACAACCAGCCTACAAGCATGCAGGTCATACCCAAAACGTCTGTGTGCTAGATAGCACTGGTTCAGCAGCTCTAACTTTGTCAGCAGGGCAGCTGAAGGCACCAACATGGAAAGTGGGTATCTGGGGTGGCACTCTGTAAGGGGTGGCATTCCAGCTGTGCCACCTCCCTCCTACCTCCCTTTGCTCCTCCGGCCTTGCCACAGCCGTGCCCCCCACCTCTTTGCTCCTCTGGCCATGCTGCCCCCCCTTTTTGGGGGGGGTTGGGGAGGCGCAAAAATTAGTCAGCACTGCCCATCAGCTTGTCCATAGCCCCACTCTGGCTTCGGCCAGCCTTGGTTACAACCAGCAAGTTGATCCAACACAGTCCCAGTCCCAGTTTTCCTCAAAGTGCCTCACCATCTGCTGGACAGCTCAGAGAAATAATAAGTCTTGTTGCTCCTTTAAAGAGACAAAAGGCCATTACAGCTTATTAACTTAACTGGGTAAATAAACAATTCTCTTCAAATTCTGGTTTATAATAAAACTAAAACAAATTTATTAACAAAATATTCATAAGATTAAGTGAGTTCAAGTATAAGGAATGAAGATGAACAATTTAGAAGTAAAACAAAGCAAAGTATGCTTTCTAGTGACTAAGACTTACCAAGCTATAGTCTTTGTTCAAAGTAGATTTCTTACCAATCTCTATTTATTTTTTTACCTATGACTGACTTTCTCTCAGTCAGGACCTTCCCCAGAACCATAAGCAGTTTCTTTCTCTTATCTTCCTAGGTTAAAGATCTTTTTAGTGAATGTATATTCCAGTTAAATGAACAAATAATATAACTATCCAAAAAAGGGTATATAGGCACCTGGCTATTCACTAATCATTAATCAATCAGCAGAGTACCTTTAAAATGTGTAGGGTACAGTGTTGCAGGGTACTTGGTGTCCCATAGGAACGAAGCACACACACAGCTGCTGAATAGAAGTAGTGAGTTTACTGAAGGCAAAAGTGGCACACCCGCAATGGGGACTCCTTTCGTTGCTGCCACTGAAACGGGGAAAGCCCGATGCATCGGAGCAGTGCTCGGGATGAAGCCCACTGCGCGTGGGCACACAGGCAGAGAAATAACAGGAACATTTGCATCTCATGCATACCTCATGAATAACTAATACCTTGTTTCTGTCTTGTTAGTATTACACAATGCAAGCAGGTGTCTCATTACAAGGCGAGCAAACAGTGAGAACCAATTACTCCGGTATGTGAAATATGCGATAACAGGGCAGGAACTGATAACCATGGCCGAAAGTACCCTTTCCTTCCCAGCGGTGGTGGTGGGGGGGAATAAGCACCCTTTCCTTCCCAGGAGTGTGGGGGAGGGGGAATGAGCACCCTTTCCTTCCCAGGAGTGTGTGTGTGGGGGGGAGAATGAGCACCCCTTCCTTTCCTGGAGTCGAGGGTAAGAGCGCCCCTAGCACTCTACCATAACAATGTCTTGCACACCCTTACAGTACAGTTAACTCAAATTATCCCAATATATTTAACACATGACAATCTTTTCCTTCCTAGGGAATTATACTGCTATAATTCATATTTTTTTTCTGAATGTTTTAGCCTCCATTTTGTAGGCTTTATATAAAGATGAATTTCTAATTCAAAACTGTTTGTATGTTCCAAGCATCAAACTGACATGCAAAGCATAGTTATAAATACAGTGAATAAAGAGTATTATATGTGATGTTAGTGTTAGTTTGAAATAACCTTTGATCATTATGTGCATAGTAATCAAAGGTCATTTCAAGGCACCACTAACATCATATATAAAACTCTCTTATCATTATAGCTTATTAGAAGCTGAAGAAAAATTTTAGTATCCAAAGCAGTATTAATGTACCATAAAATATACATTTGTCATGGATACGAATTATATTTAATTTTTCACAGTGTATTCATCTTTCATTTATAATAGTAACAAATTTAATTTAAACTGTGTATATTTTGTGTCTGTATATATTGTCATTTAGAAACTATATAATATAATATACTTTAAAAATCCTAGTCTTGCATTACTAAATATCATTAATTTTACTAATGGCTGCCTGTCTTGGGAAAGTATATTGATAATGTGGTAGTGAGCCAAAAACAGCAGGGCTTGACATTGTCCACTATCCGAGATTCCTTCCAGTGAGCAGCTGGGCTCTAAGATAGTGCCAATGTCAGTGAGAGAGGAGCTCTTCTTGGCTATGAAAAGAGGTCAATCGTCCAGGCTAATTTTATTTGCTCTGCTAGTGGCCTTCAACATCATGAACCCCAGCTTAGTAGAGCATCTCTGTGATGAACTAATAACCTTGGTAGAGTTAGATGGTTTCAGTAGGCTGCTTCTCTCTTTTCGTCATCTATTGAGCTGAGATCAGCTATGGTGCTTGAGCTGGAGCTCTCTTGATACACATGAAAGCTGGAGCTCCTGGCAGATTTTTCAGTGTGAGGGCTCCATGATTATGAAGTGCATGCCTCCTCTTAGTCTTTCAGAAACCAGATTTGTTAGTATTCCCATCACTGTACAAGGTCCATCTCTTTTCCCAATCTTTTGGGGAGGGAGAAGGCAGATATTTGAAGAATTTTATTTTCTTATTCTCATAATGGGTTCAGTAATGGATCTCACACTGATAAGCACTTACTCAAAGTAGTCCCAGCGATGTCACCAGTAAAAATGATTCCATAATCTGGGTCTCTACTTGCTGCTGGTCTTTATATAGTCTGCCTTAATTTATTTGAAGGGCATTTATATAGAGAATTCAATCTAAATAAATATGTTAATAGCAATTAAGAAAATTATCTATTAACCATTCACACGTCAAACTGTGATTATTCATCCTTTCATTATTGTACTTAGAAACTACCTAGTTAAATGCGTTTTTATTTTTAGATATTTTAAACTTGGTAATATTTCACTCTGATCATTCTTTATTATTATGGCATCTCACTATTAAATTACTTGAAAATAAACTAACATCTCATAGAAAGTTTAAAAAAATGTTACAGAGAAAAATTGAAGTGTCTCTATTTACAGTTTTGTTTTTCTTTGCAACTACAGTTTCCTTAGGGATTCATTTGCCGTTGCTGCCTACTTCTCATTTGCAATCATAATCCAATGTGATAATATTATCTCCATAACAAGTAGCTGTGATGGTGCAAACAGAAAATTATGACTCTGAATGGGGCAAAATTCAAATATGTGCTAAGAAATAATTCTCTTGTTTCATGCAAATTTTCCTAGCAATAAAAATAGATAGAGAACTAGGGAAAAAATAGCAGAATTGTCTCTGAATACTTCAGAGAGGCTGAAAAGGTAGCAGTCAGGTCCAGATCCAGTTTAAATGTAGGCTAAGGATCATATTTGAGGCTGAATGAAATCAAGTTTTAGTTTTGTACAAGGTGATGCTGAAATTTTGAAAGTTCTTGTGAAATTCAGGCCTAAAAAGTTTACAGAGAAAAAATTCTAGACTGCAGGTGTGTTAGCATAAAGTGCTATATTTTTATGCTAACAACAAAATGTGGTGATTCCTTCAGGCATAATTTGTCTGAGAGATGAGTGTCCCTTCTGTGTAATTCTGTGGGGTTTAAAACCATTCTGAATTATTTAGCTTGAAACTGTACAAGACTTGTCATACAAGAAATTGTTTGCCAAAGGCCATTGTTTCACCTGAGACACAGGAGATGTTTTTACATAAAGTTGCATGGTAAAGGTGTTTCGTTTAAGAAGTATTTTTTTTAATCATGGTGAATCTTTAATAATAATTATATTGAATGTACTCAACTGCTGTGCTTCATATGCATTAGCAAAACTGACAACAAAAAGCACATGCTTGAAACAATAGTTAATCTACCTTTGGGTATGTATTTGGAGCAGCCACAGACAATTTGGATACTTACAGAGACTGTTCCATAGTTAGGAAACTTGTATTGCTTTTGCTAGCATATAAGAGGACAAAGTTTAACACTGCAACGTTACACAAACCTCAGGGCCCCCAAACACTTTTGTCAGATAGCTAATAAAATAGATAGAGCAGTTGTCGACGCAACAGATCAAAGGATTAAACATTTAATCTTTTTGCTGCTCTGCTCCTAAGGATCTGCAGTCAAAGGATAATACCACTTGACTTTGCATTGAATGGTGGATTCCTTAATATTGAATGTCAGGACATGTACTTTTGAGATTAAGTGAGGAGTAATATTTAGGAATAGAATGAGAATGTGTTTAATGTATGTCAGTCTGATTCAGTTAGCTTAGGTAGGGGAGGCAATATATGACTCTGCTTCTGTCTCTGCAATATGTGAACTTGATATTAAAAGTTGTTCAAATAAATGGATTAATTTTGCAAGTCGGAGGAAACAACAAAGCTAAAGGGGACCAACTCTCTTCTCACACCCATGGAGAAGATTGATTGCTATGCTATTGATTAAAGTAGAGTTACTGCTAATTTACACCAGTGAAATAAGAAATTAAGCGTGTCTGTATATATACAGTATCAGAGGGGTAGCCGTGTTAGTCTGGATCTGCAAAAGCAACAAAGAGTCCTGTGGCATCTTATAGACTAACAGACGTATTAGAGCATAAGCTTTCGTGGGTGAATACCTGCTTTGTCAGATGCATGCAGACAAGTTCTTTTTCTTTTTATTATACAGAAAACAAGTACATTCCATGTTTATTGTTCAGTTAATCTGAAATTTATCATGGCAAGAACATGCTATTTAGTTTTAAAGTGATAGTAAAGGAAGAACTGACTATGGATATATGTAACATAATTTACATGCACACAGACACAATTAAACTCCATTGTTAAAACATTTTAATTCATGAGACTGGAGTATTTATATATCCATGCATGCAGAGGAGTAAGGAGGAATGAGGCTATAGGGAGCTGTACAATGCTACTGTACCCTTCTACTGAGAACAGGAGACAAGCAACATTTTTCTACCAAAACTTTTTAAACGGGCCACTTTGGCTTGAATGTTCCCTTGAAATACTTGTTAAGCACATATGCAAAACAATCTGGTCAAATCTTGTATTTAACAGTGACACTTTGAGTTAGTTTCACAGACCTGAAAAGCTCTGTGTAAGCTTGAAAGCTTGTCTCTCTCACCAACAGAAGTCAGTTCAGTAAATAAAAGATATTTCCTGACTTTTTGAAGTGGCCAAGGTAAATGAAAAATCCATTATATGCCCAACACTTCTCCATGCTGAATAGATCTTCAGCTAGGGTTTTCCAGCAGGAAACTCACTTTGCATGACCTGAGCAGCCTGAAGGGGAAGGTTGGGGCTCTGATTTGGTACCAAGTGTACCAAAAGCAATATATGACTGCTTCTATCTCTGCAATATGTGAACTTGATGTTAAAAGTTGTTCAAATAAATGGATTAATTTTGCAAGTTGGTGCTTGGCTGGCTCTTGCTTACATGCTCAGGATGCAATTCTTTGGTCATATTTTGGTTGTTGGGTTAAGTATGCAGTGCTGGATGATGGTGGTAGACTATGATAAGCTGGAGGCCAGACTACATGACATGGTGATCCCTTCTGGCCTTAAGCTCTATGACTTGTGACTATGAATGGGAGCAGAGAACGACAGAGAATCTGCCCTTTTAATAATAGTGACCCAGTGTAGCTATTAGAAAGATTGTTCTATTGCTTGATCTCTTGATTGTATATTGATTATATAGACAATATTGATTACTTAAGAATCTCCAGTTAAGAAATTAGACTTCTGAGGTCTGATAGGTTCTATTCCCATATTCAGGTACAGTAAATATTAGAATTACTGTTTGGTTGTGAACTCTGATGTGCATGGTTACAACACTCACACTAAGAAAAGAGCTTTTGAATTTCAATAGTTTTATTAACACCATTTGTGAAAACATAAATTTTCTGATCCAAACAAGAATGTAACAGTAATGCAATATTAATTTGACTTCCAGCATCATTTCACATGTGTACTGATAGTGAACTGGGGGTTTCCTATCCTGCCTCTGGCATACAAAGTGAATTCAGCCATCAGGATCTGGTTGGCTATAGGATGTAATGGCTTCCATGAATATTTATAATAGTGTTATGCCTCTTTTGCCCCAACTGCCCCACCTAATATTGCTGGGATGTCCTTACTCTATAGGTTATCATAATAATTATCTCAAACTTATTAGCATATATGTTGGTTGGTTACTATGAGAGACAAGGTGCATGAGGTAATACCTTGTATTGGATCAACTTCTGTTGGTGAGATAAATAAAAGATATTACCTCAGCTACCTTGTCTCTCTAATATCCAGGGACAGACATGGCTACAACAACAAAATAATACTTATAATTGGTTACTATGCAGTCTTGTGATTACGCATCTGTTGTTCCCATCCGAAAATACCCAAACTGGCATCAATTGACTTCTTGTAATTACCTGTCATCATTTTATGTAAGATCTCAATAAAATTATATATTGCAAAATAAGTTGTAATGCCAACTTGTAACTTAGGGTCGCTGCTGGTCAGCTAATTTATTCTAAGGCTTATAAGCTTAACTTCCTTATGCTAACTGCTTACGCTAATGTCTTACAGGGTTAGGGCCAGTGGGCTTCTTGTATTACTGATATATACTATAATAGTGGGTCTCAAACGTTTGTACTGGTGACCCCTTTCACATATCAGGCCTCTGAGTGAAACATCCTCTTATAAATGAAAAACACATTTTAATATATTTAACATCATTATAAATGCTGGAGACAAAGTGGAGTTTGGAGTGGAGGCTCACAGCTTGCAACTCGTCATGTGATAACCTTGTGACCTCCTGAGAGGTCCCAGCCCCCTGTTTGAGAACCGGTGTACTACATCATATTTCTGTATTTAAGATGACTTAAAATCTATAATGAATCCCATGTGCTACACTTGTCAGAATTTTGTTTCTCAGCTGATTAGTTCAACAAAGTTTGCCTAATGCACAAATATGAATGAATTTCCCTGGAAAGAGCTACGGCGCTTCATACTTTTGCTGAAACCTGGAAACAACTGACAGAGTGTGTAGATATTACAATAATAATTATAAAGTATTAATTGTTTTGTGGTAGCACACAGGCATCAGTTACATAGCAGGGCTTCACCATGCTGTATACTGTGCAAACACATAAAAAATGATGGTTCCTGCCTCAAAGTAAAGAACTTACGTTCTAACTGATTCTATTTTTTCCTACCAAATGGTATTGTTGATAAAAGTATATATCCTTCCCTTAGTATCCCCCTACTTTCTTTATCTTTGTATGACTATTCTATCACATTATTTTACTTTTCTTTATATTACCCATATATATTTAGACTTAAATCCTGGAATCAGATTTATGTGGCTCCGAGGGTCTGTCAACAGGAGTCTGAGGTAGGATTGGCCTTGTTTGCTTTTGTGTTGTAATATTCACACAGCTTCTGCTCTTTCAGTATTTTTTTTTATACAGAAAAAGTACTAAAAATACTGTAACAGAAAAGAGATTTTTTTTCTGGTCAGCAAATAACATTTTTAATCATTTAACAAGCCATGTTAATTTAGGAGAGGAACAAATCAAAGCTAATTCAGTGACTTCTCCGTGGGGCTCTGTGTATAAACCTTGCGGATAGGGGAGAAGTTGGAGATGGGATATATCTTGACATAGGCTTTTTGATATTGTCTTGCATGACCTTCTCAGAAACAAACTAGGAAAATACAAGCTACATGGAGCTACATGAGATGGGTGCATAACTGGTTGGAAAATTATTCCCAGAGAGAAGTTATCAGTGGTTCACAGTCAAGCTGCAATGGCATATCAAGTGGGATTCTGCAGGGATAAATTCTATGTCCAGTTCTGTTCAATATCTTCATCAATGATTTAGATAATGGCACAGAGAGTACACTTTAAAGTTTGCAGAGGATACGAAGGTGAGAGAGGTTGCAAGTGCTTTGGTGGATAGGATGAAAGTTCAAAATGATCTGGACAAACTAGAGAAATTGTATGAAGTAAACATGATGAAATTCAAAAAGACAAATGGAAAGTACTCCACTTAGGAAGAAATAATCAATTACACACACCCAAAATGGGAAATGACTGCCTAGGAAAGAGTATTGTAGAAAAGGATCTGGGAGTCATAGTGGATCACAAGCTAAATATGTGTGTATAATATAATACTGTTGTAAAAAAATGTGTACATCATTCTGGGATGTATTAGCAGGAGTGTTGTAAACAAGACATGAGAAGTAAAATTCTTCCACTCTACTTTGTGCTAATTTGGGCTCAACTGCAGTATTGCATGAAGTTGTGGGCACAATATTTCAGAAAAGATGTGGACAAATTGGAGAAAGTCCAGAGAAGAGCAACAAAAATGATTAAAGGTCTAGAAAACGTGACCTATTGAGGGAAGATTGAAAAAGTGGGGTTTTTTAGTCCGGAGAAGAGGAGACCGAAAGGGACATAACAGTTTTCAAGTACATAAAAGGTTGTTAGAAGGCGGAGGGAGAAAAAATGGTTCTCCTTAAACTTTGAGTATTGAACAAGAAGCAAGGGGCTTAAATTGCAGCAAGGGTGGCTTAGGTTGGACATTAGGAAAAACTTTCTAAATGTCAGGGTAGTTAAGCACTGCAATAAATTGCCTAGGGAGGTTGTGGAATCTCACTCATTGGAGATTTTAAAGAGCAGATTAGACACACCTGTCAGGAATGGGCTAAATAATATTTAGTATTGCTATGTGTTCAGGGGACTGAACTAGATAACCTGTTGAGTTCTCTTTTAGTCCTCTCAGTCTATTGGTTGGCTGCACATGAATAGATATTGTGTGATCTATCAAACCAATGCTCTGAGTCAATTCTGTGCCTAGATTTTACCATCTCCTTCCATTTTCATGTATATAAAGCAATGTCTTCACCATAGATAATAATTTACATAGCAATCAATACTCCATCTGGGACACAGGGCAAAGGAGTGCTGTACAACAGAATTAAAAAAAAGTAAAACCCAGCAAAACCAAATACATTATAATAAGTCCACAACAAAATGTAAACACAAAAACAAATAAGGTATATTTGTCAAATGAAAAAGGGAAATAAGAAATAAATCTGTATGACTGTAGGGCTAATTGTGTTGAGATGGCCAATGGATATTTGTTGAAATGTTCACAAATCCTAAAAGTTTTCAAGAGTTTATCATAAATGGTTAGTTGCTCAGCAGTGCATTCTGGAAGTGCATTATTTCCTTATTTGCCATTCATTATCATTTCTCATTCATTATCCTCCTGTGTAAAAAAGTTTCAGGCATCCAGCTGAGGAGGAGAAGCAATATATCGTGACTCAAGGTAATCAGTCAAAGTGAATAATTCCCAGACAACCCATTGCATGAAAAAATTTCATGCAAATTATTCAGCAAATACTTTATTAATAAAAAATGCATCCCTCAAATTCAGTATCAGTTCACGAAAGAAAAAAGTGAATACAAATAATTATATAATAATATAACTCCAGTGAAATTTACAACAAATAATTATAGAAAGAATCAGTAAGTGGATCTAAAGACTAAACAAAGTAAACTCTTAGGAGGTTATTCAAACACATTGACAGTAAGGGGAGTCTTTCCACTGTTGTCATTGGACTTCATCTCCTATTTATTCATCCCTAATTATTGTTCTGATGAGTGTGGTTCTGGCACAAAAGGCCCACCACATTCTCAGCCAAAGTTGGCTGGTGAGTGAAGATACCCTCCCCCTTACAGATCCATATTCTGGAGATAAGGTACAATGCTCCAGCACTTTATCAGAAGAGGGGCACATTTATCAAACAGACAGGCTGATATGTGGCTAGGAAATTTTAGAGACTGGGTTGAGTGGGGACAGATACTAGGCAGTGAGTTGGGGTGTGCAGACAAACTATTTGGTTGCCAGGGTCCAGTGTGGATGAGAGGCTCAAAGAGGCTTGCTATCAGAGATAAATATGAGAAATAATATGGGAAATGACTGGTTGGCCTTGTTATCGAGGAGAAAGAAGGGTATACCAGAAGTCTTTGCAGATGGAGGTACCTTTCTTGTGTACTCTCACTCCCCCTTAGCAGTGGAGAGAGTGAGTCCTAGGGGTTGGGTTGAATATGGTTATTTAGCATGGAAACAATTTAGTACTGCACTGGATGCAAGTGAGTCAGACCTCCAAAAAGTTTCAATGTAATAAAGTTGATGACTTTTGCTTTAAAAATGCATCCCCATTTTTGTGTTTCATCCTATGGCATGTCCTGATCAATGTAAGGAAGGGTGGTGGTGAACACACTTTCCATTCATTTCAATTTGGTCAACACTTTTTACAGTCCTTCAATTTAGAGTTACATAATAACTATCAAATATTCTAGTGTTATTTTACTAGTTATATTTGTTGACACTTACTATTAAAAATCAAGTCCAGCACAATGTGTACTGGGAATAATAAGAACAGAAAACTTGAAGACAAATACAATTTGTTTTTTTCTCTGCTAACTGAAATGACCAGCCCTACTTTTCTTTAAGAGATTTCTCCCATTGGGACTGTCTTGCTTATCTGCAAAATTAAAAACTAATTGCTTGGAAAGTGTTGTTTCATGTTGCCTGTGAACTACAGTGAAATGACTCTGCTTGTTTGTACACATACACAAATGTCCTTGCACATACACACACACACATCTATGTTAGAGTAATATTAGCTGTCTAGACTAAATAAGAAGCAATGACACGCAAAACTGAAGCTGCTGTTTCCCCCTTATCTGTTTCCATTATGTATGAAAAATATTGAGATCATTGGTCTATAAAGTAACCTGTTCTTTGGAGACTTCTTCAATACTTTGCCACAGCAGGGGATTGTAATGATAGTGACACAGCAGCAGCTCTGAATTTCCAAGCATTTCTTAGTTTTATCTGGACTCTTCATGATATTTGGATGAAACTTTATGAATGGGAAGTGCCTTTCTTTTCTGAATTTTTGGTTCAGATTTTTCTCTTTTTCCATAAAGAAAGAAGGTTAGAGTTTTCAATTAAATATAAACCAGGAGTGGGTACCAATAGGAAGTTAAGCTGGAAGGTTAGACTGTGTGTGTATGCTGCCAGGAATTGCCCTTTGATTTTGATGTTGGGCCCCAAACCTGCAATAGGATTTATGCTGGTGGACTGAATAAAGCCCCACTGGAATTCAGAGGTTTAGATATGGCTGTCACATTGCAGGATGTAGGCCTCAGTTAACTGGACTTTCAGTATTCTAGAGATGACTAAAATTATTTTTTATTGCATTATACAGCAAAGCTGTCTTATCAACATGAAGTCTCCCCTTAGAAGCAAGCTTTCTCTACATGGATATATGTATTGAATTGACTATATATACACAGATTGAATATATTTGTTGTTATCATATGGTTACATTACTTCAAACATATTAATGCAGCCTATCACTGTCTGGTGGTAAAATATCAGCAGTATCCACAAGCTTAAAGAAATGAGACAGCATCACCAGAGAGGATATTTTTACTTGCAGAAATATAGTCTTCAAGCTCTTTAATTTAAGGGTTGCTTTTTAGTAAAGACAGAGAGTAATTGCAAATTATGTTGAATTATCTTTAAGCCAGTACTTGTACACCAGGGAGCAAGAGGAGAATAGAGAGTTCATTTGATTTGTTAAGCTTGTTAGCATTAATGTTAATCTCTCTCTCTCTCTCTCTCTTTTTCACTCTCCCATTTTCTTTAAGAACGTTTTATTTGATAATGGGGAATAACATTTTTAAACCAGAATATTATGCAGAGATAACAAGATTATGATGCAAAACTAGAAATTTCCTTAGACCAATTAGTTAACATGTTATTATATGAATTGCACGGCCTTAAATCTGGTTAAGGGAAACAAAATTGGCCTTGTGTTCTAAAGCAAGACAGAATGCTACATATTTTCCTATGCTCCAATAGTCATTTGTGTTACAACTGTTTTGTAGAGTAAATTCCCCTATCAGATATGTTCACGTTGAGATCCACACACTATAAAACACTAAAAGCCAGAATCTTTTAGGCATCTGCCAGTACATCTGTGTCTTGCTGTTTAATTCTGGTGCTCCATGAAACTGGCAGTAGCCATTTCATAGGTCCTCTATGATGGGAACTGCAAAGCAGAGCAATCTGCAACTGAGAACAGGGAGCACTGTCTTTATGTTTATGCATGCCTACTTCTTCACAAGGTTTTATGTGCTAATTATTCATTCTTTGGGTTTATTGATATAGTGGAATTACAGTGTAGATGTCCAGAATATGGGAGTGCATTAATTTGCTTTTACAACATATGTACATATTAATTAGGAGGGAATGTATTAAGTTCCCACTCCTACATCCACTAATGTCCATGCTTAACTTCACTACTGTAAGCAGTTGCATTGAAATCAGTGGATCTTCTCACACTAGTAAATTAAGTAGCAAGTGTTTGCAGAATTGAAACCTAAGAGCTGTTCCAGAATTTGACCCGAAGAACCCCTGACATTTTGGCTAATCAAAAATAGCAGTATATGTGCTCAGCAAACAATTTTATTAAGCACCAGAGCTATTTGCAGACCAATAGGAAACACAGTTTCACTTTAATTGTGTTATATGTTACAAAAGTATCTTAAAATATAAAATTAATGTTTAAGATATTGAAATATTTATCCAGATGTCTTGAAATACATAAATATTTTGTGAGCACAGGAGGCCAGAGAACTGTTTATGGTATTTTATAATAATTCCTTGTAAAATCAGTATTTTGCTTCAAAGACTAAAACTACAACATATTGGTTTGTGTCCTTTAACATTACCATCTACCCACCTAATGAAATATATCAGAGTTACTTATGCTTGCATAAATTCCCTTTAGAGGCTGATGGCCACCTGTGGGTGATTGCAGTAGATTATATATTTTTTTGAAACGGGCATATGAGGAGTATTCTAGAGATTACTATAATACTTATCAGGGTTTTGATTTTAGGGAGTATAATAAAAGCAATAATTTATTTTCTACCAGTGAGTTTAGACAACCTTTACACTTTTAAAAAACTCTTGTTATTTGTCAATTGATAAATGAGCCGTCCACTGATAGCTTCTCTCTGTCACAAACAGAAATATCTGTTTCTTTTCCCCAAGCAGTTGATGTATTACATGGCAGTTTCTTTTTCCCAAGTACTTAACGTATTACGTGCCAGTGGACCTCTGTTTTCCACTTGTACCATTTCATTGAGTTCAATGGAGCTACCAGCATTTAATAAGCAGAACCAAGGTTTTAGCCTGTAGATGGGTAGAGTAAAATAAACCTTTCTTTACCGCTGTGTTGGAGCTGAAACATGAGCCCTATTCCTGTTATCATATGCACATTATGTGGCTAGGTGATGACCACCCCACTGTTTGAGTGTGTTCAACAGCTATAGTAAAGAGAGATTAACATATCTTCAATGTGGGGAAATATGTGCTACAACAAGGAATGGGTTTAAACTTGAGAAGTTATTTTAAATGCATCTTACTACATTCACATTTCCTCCACAGCTGAATCACTGAGTATTAGTAATTGCTGGAAAGGATTGTAGTCCAATTTCAGATTTTTATCTATAACAGAACAGTTGAATTGCATCGATGCTAAGCTTTGGCAATTTCACTTATGTGAACTCCCTGTCTGAGGAACAAATGTATAAAGTGGGGAAAAATGTATTCTACTAGTTAAGTTTTTCATTGTAACGAAATACAATTCTAGCAAGTCTATAAAAGGAAATGTGTTTGTCAGTATGTTACCTGTATGCTGGTCATTTATCCTAAGTTCTGTTTCAAATCGGAGAACTTAATGCCAGTCTAGGGGGAAGCTGTCTTTCAAAAGATATATGGAATGGCTACCAAAGAGTCTAGACCAGGAGCTCAATTTTATTGTTCGTTCAGAAAGTCTAAATGGAGGATTTCAGTTTGCAATAGAAATGTTCTATAAAATTACTAAAAGATGAAATTTCAACAAAGTTTTGCCACATTTCATCCAAGCCCAGGTTTGCCAAGACTCTACCTCTGGGTAAAAATGTCTCCACTAGTGTGAGTCAGCTTAAAGGCTGTGGCTCACTGGAGCTGACCAATGATACACTCTGTAAGTAATTTACCAATTTCAATGACTTAAGTGCATGATTTTGCAACACAGCCATGTTCGTAAAGAATAGAGGGGAAAGTGGAAGCTAGCACAGTAGCCAGTGCTTTCAGATTAGTGGAATAGCAAAAAGACGAAAGGCTCAGCTGGCATTCCCAATTCTGGATGACTGGAGGAGAAACAAAACTGCTCACTACAACTTCTATTGTATCTTTTGCCTGCATTCTAGTTCCTCTTAATGTTATTTGTGACAACATTGTAGCATCTGTCTCAGCCTTTATATAATTAATGGAAGCCTATGGTTGCTCTGATAGTGCCAATAGAAAGGATGAGTATTTTCCTATCACTTGTGTTGTGACACAAATCACAACACTTCAGACAAAGCTATTGTATGCTAGATGTGCTTTTTTAAAACATGTGTGAACTGAGAGGAAGGTATGGTCTAATAATATCAGCATGAGACAAAAAGCCAGACACTCCTGAGTTCTATTCTTGGCTTTGACACTGATATTTCCCTGCTCCTGGGCACATTTCTTCCCGTTAAAGGAGGATGATACATCACTAGAGTACTGTGAGGATTAATTAATGATGCAAAGGTGATTTGAAGATGAAAAGCACAGTATGAATATTTTTATCATTACCATGATTTTATTTTAGACTCTACAGTACACAATGGGCTTTATCCTGCTAGGTGCTCAGCACTCTTCTGAGGAACTAAGTACCCCCATCTCCTACTAAGTTTCTTGCATGAACACTTAGTACCTTGTAAGACTGAATCCTCTGAGATGTTCTTGGTCTTTAGCTCTACCAATCAACTTTGGCTTAGCTCCCTGATGTAAGAAACAGGGTAACCTGTTTTATTTTCCTTTATTTCCTCCAGATATGCCCCCCTCATTTATTTCCCCTAGATATGTTGCCACTTAAACAGCCAGAGTCTCCAAAGAACACTTCCACTCTCCTTGTGATCCTCTTTCCAAAAAGCCTGACAAAAGAGAAGACATGGCTAAATTTCCTCTCAATCAAAATCAAAACAGAATTGTGAATGAAAAGTCACAATGCAGACAAAGCAGGTATGTTGCCAGTTATGTTTACAACTGTGCAGCATTTTTGTAGTCCCTGTGCTTTGCTCTGCTCTTAACTTCCTAGTAGGTTTATGATCTTTGATATAAGCCAACAATGATACTCAGCTACTGCCATTCCAACTCTCCCTCCCTAAAGACAAAGAAATTTCATTTATTCTTACAGAAATGAAAGCAAAATGTGCAGTAAAAATATTGATGGTTTTTTTGATTTGTTTCTGTTTTGTGTTGCTTTATGTTTGAAATGTTTTGCCCAGCTCTCAAGCAGAATTTCCTGTGTTTAATCGTGGTATTTTGTCCAAGGATCTCAAAACACTCTACAAATGTTGTATAAACTTTTCAGCACACATGAGAGTTAGCTAAATATTAAAAGGAACATTTCACAGACCAGTAAATAGAGATTTGGCTTGCCTAAAGTCACAGAGAAGATCAGACCTGGCTTTGGTAATAGACTTGAGCTTTGTCTCCAGTCTCTAACCAAAAGATTAAATTGCTGGTCAAGAATCCAGTGTAGTAGAAACAGCTTAATGGGCAATAGATGTTACTACGTCTTACAGGCTATATTAGTATTGGAGGAATGGGTGTTTATGACTTGGCAGAGGGTTCTTCATCCCCATATAAGTCACTCATGTAAACTTCATGTACTAGTGCTGGACTGAAAATGGTTTTCCTGTAAAACAAAGACTTCTGAAACTTCAAAAATATTTCCCATCTTGAATCAGGATGAAAATTCAGAATCTGAACATTTTTCATGAACCAATAATCTAAAATAAATAAAAAATAAAGCTCAGATCGGGTCTATTAATAAATTTAGTTTCAAATAATTAAAAAAGTTTTGTTTAAGTGTTGACATTCTTCTTTCCCTTATTTTAGTATAAATTTCGTATAATTTCTAAATGATGAGATATTTCAACAATTTAAAAACATTTTTTTCCAGTTGAGAGAGTCATCTAAAGTTCTATGAACAAGTTCAGTTTCAGCAAATCAGCATCTTCAGAGGGAAAAATGTTTCGTTGGTAAATTCCTGACTGACTGTATCATTTATTTCAGCTTTACATTGGCTTTTAGGACCTCGCTCTAACATCTTGCTGTAACACATTCATATAGAGTCAGACACTACTGAATGCAAAATCTCTCCCCTTAGGAGTATGGTATATGTTGTTTCAGTTTGTTTGTGTGTTTTTGAAGAATTTTATTTTTTTTAAGAAGTGATCTATACATTTTAGGGGCACATTCTGTTCCCAGAGACAAGCCCAAGAACCTAGGATGAGTATGGGGTATTTGTGTAGCGACTAGGAGGGAATAATCCTTCCCGACAGATTATGGAGCAACACTGGAGCTGTTTTGAGGCCACTACTCCAACCACTCCCAGGGTTGGAGTGACCTTCAGGGCTATAACACACAGACAGCCTACATGGGAAGGAAATAGCAGCTAGATGAAGTAATGAATCACTGGCCCCATCCACAGTCAGAGTGCATGTGGAGTCTGGCTACAAGGAAGGTACTCAGATACTATGATGATGAGGATCATCTCATTACCTAGACAGAAAGGTGAACTTTTGATGCAGACTTCTGAAATCTTGACTCCTTCCGCCCCCGCCACACTAAATACTATACTAAATACACTGTCCCTGTGTTTGGGTTGGAGAGGAAGCAGAGTTGTGTTTTAATTTTCAGATTTTTTTTTGGTACATTCCAAGAGAGACTAGCCTCAAGGCCAGGCTGGCATGTATTTTGACAGACATAGTGATGTAATGTTTTTATGTTTCTCAAAAAAGATCACTCAGGTAAGTGAAGGTTTTTGGCAAGAGATGATAGAATGAGCACCTGTGAAAGATATACTGAGTTACAACTGACAAACAACAGAAAGGAAATCAGACCAAAATCCCATTTTAACAGAAAACTCTTCACTAATTCAGAAGAGTTTCTTTGCACACAAAATAAATCTGTCTTAGCTGAGACAGTAACATTAGGTATCAATAAAGTTTGGATCACAGCTGAGATTGGTGTTCCTATCCTTACAAAGAGTTATATCACAATATATGTCTATTTAATGGAAGTATTCTACAGTTCCTTGAGCTCTAGTATAGTGCACTTCTGCTTTAGAGGACTGTAATTTTTCCTTTTATATTGTAATTTAGTAGGACTGGTTTCAGAATATTTGTCAGGGAGCAAGCTAATGTTTTGGAAACCATTTCAGAGACTGTCTATCTGTCTATCTATCTATCTATCTATCTATCTATCTATCTATCTATCTATCTATCTATCTATCTATCTATCTATCTCCCTCCCCCCTCGTATTATAAGGCGCCTTTCACAACAGTATCTTCTGTCTGCTGTATATCCCCAGACAGCTGTTTGTTCTTTGTTTCCTTAAATTGCTGTGGCTATTGGCCTTCTCTAACTCTCATCCAAGCCCCCACCACAAAAAAGTTGCGGGTGGTTTAGGGTAGGGAAATATTTAGTCACCCAAACTGACAACAGAGATAGTTCACATAACTAGTGATGATCACTGCTGTCTAGTGGACATACTTTGTGTCAAGAGTACTCTTCAGCAGTGTATGACTGTGACCCAGTAGCCCCTTAGGAGCTGGGACATAGAACCCTCATGCTATTACATGTAACAAAGCTTTTCCTTTAGCTCAAGCAATAGAGACCAAATCTCCCACTTTGTGTTCTTTGGTGCAGTTTATCTGTGCCCAAAGTTTCAATCAAAGGTATGTAAAAGTATGTATTTTGGGGGATAGGTATCAAAGTTAGAAGAGGGATTTTCAGATCAGCCAACCTCAAGACTTTCTTATGGCCAGTTAACCTGAATAGGATGAACTGAGAAATGTGGATATTAAGAAACAATGAGAAAGAGAGACATCTTTGCTTAGACATTTGTCTTGAGATATAAAGTGGGGAATCAAGATAATCTAAATTATGTGAGAAGTCAGAGATACAGGTGATGGCATTGAAACATTATGGTGCTAAGGCTATTTCTTAACACATTTGAATTGTCTGGTCTTGAAGCTTTGACAAGTTATAAAATTGCATAATTGCATAATTTTATTGGCTATCCTGTGAGAAGTGCAATATCTGGAGACACATATGAGGTGTAAATCTTTTACCTTTTTATATTTTATTTCTTAATGAGAATTAATAAAAAGTATTCACACAGTCATAATCTGATACCATATGAATCTGCCCCTGAGCCTGGAACCTGGAATGAAAAGAAAACAAAAGTAAACAAACAAGCCCTCCAGTAAATTAGTTGGATTTCCCTGAAAACTTGTAAAGAAAGGCCAAAAACTTGTGGTCTACAGGGGAAAAATAGGTTTGCATTGTCCAGCTATGCCAGAAGGAGGACAGGAGCCACTCGATGTGATTTAATTAGCCTGCAACTTTATTCTTAAATGTCAAAAAGTACCCAGCGGATAACAGCATAAAGTGCAGGTAATTCTATAACCACTTACGTATAGCCGGCAGAGAGGGCTGCTATCAGCCTTCCCCTTTACCCATCCTGATCCTGAACTAACCCAACCTACTGAGGGGCCCTCACCACTCCACATCAAATAATGGTTAAGGGGCCTATAAGATATGGAGGGATGGGAGGTGCTCCCTGCCGTACCAATCACAGTAGCCAGCAAGTTAAGCTTACAGGTATAATTGCGTCTGTGCTAGAGGTTTCTGTTGGCATTGCTGTATTGGTCATGGATCACACCTCTTCATATCTCAGTTGACACTCCTATGCCAGCAGAAGTCTGTAGTGTAGACATAACCTGAAATGTGCCAAAGGTGGCAGTGCTTTTGTGATGCGTTGGGACCCCCAGCTCAATTTATATAGAGAGATGGTAATAACCTTTGGTTTCTATTGACACGGGACAATAACTGCTTTACATTGGGTATTTGCAGGAGAGAGGAAAATCTGGATCTTAAAGAAGATTGGCCTAGCAATCATCCATCTCACTTAGTTCATTTCAAATGCAGTTCATATGCCTTGGTTACGTACAAAAGCTTGTAGATAGTTCATCATCAAAACTTTTTTCCGCTCTATCAAGGACTAGCTTGTTGCTTTTTTGGCTGCAGATTTGATTACATGTTGTACCTGCTGTAAACACTGGCTCCAGACGCCTGAGTGTCAGGCAGACACTGGATAGATTGTAGCAGTGAGAAGGAAACAGACGGTGCTATCGATCTTCATGACTCCTGATGCACATGACTGAATTTCTCCTTTCCTAAGTAGAGAGTACGAGGTGATTAAGTAATCAGCACTATTACCCCTGAGGAATATAAATCCCTGAAGCAGCCACTCAGAACAGTGCTTGCCAGTCTCAGAAGCAGCAGCACAAGCAGGAGACTGCAGTGCAGTGTCCTAAATAGGAGACGTAATACAAAATGAATTTCAGGCTTCTGTATGGCTAGATAAATTTCAGCTGTGGAAATATGGCCCTGTCCCCACTTTTTTTCCATCAATTACAGTTTAATAATAAACTATGTTTATTTTGTCCTAAGATTAAAGTGAGTTGACATTGCAATGTGTGCCAAACACCCTTATTTTAGAGGGTTGGGGGGAGAAGACAATATTGCCCTAGTTAAAGATTGTTTTGTTTATATATTCTGGGATAATAATCCTTTAAATTCTATCAGTTTTCCTTTTAAAGTTTATCTGATTTTTTTAAAAATTTATCCAACTGGCAAAAGATGACAAATCTAGAATACAAATGGCTTTTTAACACAGATGGATTATTTATTAAAGAGTTTTTCTTGGCATCAGATGGGAAGGCATTTTACTTGTGGAATAATAGTTGTGACAAAGCTCCAAGTCTGTACTTGTGGGTCCTGTGCTTCCTGGCAGATTTAGGGGCCTCAGAAACTCATCTAGGCCCCAGAGTGACCTCCCTTTCTCAGTATAATTGGCAAGAGTCACCACCTAGTGAGTTGTCTTCATCACAGGCCAGTATGGAAGATGGAAAAAGGGGGGAGCCCAGGCCCGCCCTCTACTCCGGACTCCAGCCCAGGGACCCTAATAGTATCAGCTAAGATGGCTGACCTTTTAGGCACAAAACACAATACAATTCCCTGGGCTACTTCCCCACAGCAGTCCCTGCTTCTTCAAACTCCACTTCACCCTTACCTCAGGGCCTCCTTCCTTCAGTATGATATGTTGTCCTACACTCAGTCTCACCAACAGCATAACTTCCTTCCACAGCTCCTGACACCCACACCCACCTGACTAAATGGGAGGTTTTTATCTGGTTTCAGCCAGTCCCTGATTGGCTTCAGGTGTCCCAATTAGGCTAGCTGTTTCTACTCCTTTCTAGAAGGTTCTTAATTGGCCCCAGGTGTCTTGATTGGTCTGGAGTAGCCTTTGTTTGGCTATCCAGGGAACAAGGACCTGCACATCCTGAGACTAATATACCTGCCTTCCAGCACTCTCCTATATCCTTCTGGTCTGACTCCGTCACATAGTACACTTGTGAGGATTGCCTCTCCACTCTGAACTCTAGGGTACAGATGTGGGGACCCGCATGAAAAAAGAAATAACCCCCCCTAAGCTTATTTTACCAGCTTGGGTTAAAATGTTTTTTCCCCAGACATGGTACACTTTAGGCTTTAGGGTTGAGTTACGGAAAGCTATGAGGTAGTTAACCGCTTCCAGGCGCTCCTTGACCGTAAAGGGTCCTTTCCATGACGCTTCCATTTTATGGGCTTGAAGCGCCTTCAAGACCATCACCTGGTCCCCTACTTTAAAGGAACGTTTTTTGGCATGTTTATTATACCAGGCCTTTTGCTCTGCCTGAGCATTCTTTAGGTTTTTTTTTAGCAAGGGCTAAAGAGGTTTGGAGGGTGTTTCGTAGGGTTGGTTACAAAGTTCAGAATGTTAGTTTTTTGAGGAGTGTAAACCCCTCCCATTGCTGTTTTACCAACTGTAATGGCCCTTTAACCTCACGGCCATACACAAGTTTAAAGGGTGAGAACCCTAAAATGGGATGTGGTACAGCCCTGTAGGCAAAGAGCAACTGCTGTAACACTAGGTCCCAATTATTGGAGTGCTTATTTACGAATTTCCATATTACGGCCCCCAAAGTTTCATTAAACCTTTCCACCAGGCCATTTGTTTGATGGTGGTAAGGGGTGGCAACCAAGTGGTTCACCCCATGATCTTCTCACAGACTTTTTATGGTTTTTGCCAGGAAATTGGTTCCCGAATCTGTAAGGATGTCGGAGGGCCAACCCACCCTGGCAAAAATGTTTGTTAATGCATGGCACACAGTTTTAGCCCTGGTGTTGCTTAGAGCTACTGCTTTTGGCCATTGGGTAGTGAAATTCATGAAAGTCAGTATGTACTGCTTTTCTTTGGGTGTCTTTTTTGGGAAAGGACCCAGAATATTCACAGATACTTGCTGAAATGGAACCTCAATTATGGGGAGTGGCTGGAGAGGGACCTTTACCTGGTCTTGGGGTTTTTCCACTTTTTGGCACACCTCACAAGACCGGACATAATTAGCAATGTCCTTACCCATCCCCCCCAGTGGAATGACTTCCCCACATGGTCTTTGGTTTTGTTCACCCCAGCATACCCACTAGGGTGATTATGGGCTAAGCTTAGGAGCTTTACCCGGTACTTAGCTGGAACTACCAACTGTCTTTGAGGCTGCCAGTCTTTCCGGTGTCCCCTAGAAAAAGTTTTCTTGTATAAAAGTTCATTTTTGACCACAAACCGGGATTGATTGGTAGAGCTGAGAGGCGGTAGGTTGCTTTGTGCCGCCGTCCAAGCTTTTTGAAGGCTTTTGTTTGCTTCCTGTTTGGCCTGGAACTGTTTTCTTGTTGCCGGAGATATCAGTTCCTCACTGGGTTGTGGACTTGGGTTGGGTTTCTCGGGAAGTGATGGAGGTGATGGGGTTGTTTTCCTTGGCGGTGGACTGCTTTCCGCTGGTGCACCTGGTTACATTTTAGGCTCTGGCTGAGCCTCTTGGGTTAGTGTAGCTGCTGCTGTCGGTGCCGGCTTGAGGTTGCCCTTTGGTGTTGGAGTGGTAGATGGGGTTGCAAGTGCTGGGCTCAGCGCTGGCAATGGTTTAGGTGTTGGTTGCTTTGCCACTTCTGGTCCGGAGACTGGCTTGGGCTGTGTTTTTGGGACTGGATTCTCCACGGCTGTTTCAGTTGTTGGTAGGGAATCCAGCTCCACCATCGTCGTCGGGGTCTCTGGTAACCCAGTTGGGCCCCTGATGGAAGGCTTATGAACAGGGATAGGTGTGCAAGCTTGCTAGCCTGGCTGTGGGTGACCATTCCCACCCTCTTGGCTAGCTTCACATGATTGGCTAGATCATCCCCCAGCAGCGTGGGAATGGGATAATTATCGTAGACTGCAAAAGTCCACCTTTCTGACCAGCCCTTGTACTGGACAGGTAGATTGGCTGTAGGTAAGTTGAAATAGTTTGACTTGAAGGGTTGAAATGTCACTTTAACCTTTGGGTTGATTAACTTGGGGTCCACTAAGGATTGGTGGATAAGTGACATTTGAGCTCCAGTGTCCCTCCATGCTGTGACCCTTTTTTCTCCCACTCTTACAGTTTCCCTTCGCTCTGAGGGTATCTGGGAGGTATCTGGGCCTGCGGACCTTGGGTGTGACTTTGGGGTAATGCACAGTGTTCGGTTGGTGTTCTTGGGGCAGTTGACCTTAATATGCCCCAGCTCATGACATTTAAAACATCGCCCAGCTGACTGGTCACTGGTGCAAGGTTGGTTGCCGTGGACTGGTGGTGTGGAATGGTGAGGTGTTTGGGGTTTTTCTTGGGAGGTAGGTGTGGTCTGGAGCTGCCCCCTCTGATAGAATGTGGTTCCTGGTTGCCCTTTCTGAGACCCACTCCAACCGCTATTAGGTTTTTTCTTTTCTGCCACCTCCCCTCCTCGTGTCCCGATTCTCCCCGCCTCTCTGACAATCTGGGACTGCTTATATTGATCCGCATAAGAAGCAAGACTTTCTACTGAGTCCATTTTCTTATCCCATAACCACTGTTTTACCTCATCACTGGTCATAGTTAGGAACTGCTCCTAACTATGGAAATTACATACTTCTTTAAAGGTAGTTACACCCCTTCCTTTGACCCATTTATTTAACAGATTCTTCATCTGGTTTACGTAAGCCAGATGACTTAGTCCAGCCCCTCTCTTAAGGGCTTTACATTTTACTCTGTAAGTGTTAGGTGTAACTTGAAATTGTTTTAAAACCAAATCCTTAAATTTACCATAGTTTGAAGCATTCTTAATAGGCATCTTATTGAAGATGTCCAGAGTTCAGCCAGTTAATTTTGCTATTAATGTGGTTATCTTTTGATCTTTAGGGATTTTATGTAGAGTGCACAGTCTCTTAAAGGTGATGAAATATTTGGCAGTGTTGTTGGACTTATTATACTGTGGGCACAGTCGCTCCCATTTGTGGATTTTTGGGGAAGTGGAGTCAGCAGCTGGAGGAAATTGTCTCTGCAGCTTTAAAACAGCCAGTTTATGCTTCTGTCTCTCAATCTGGGCTTTCATAGCCCTTTTTTGGGCGGCTTCCTCTCTCTCCATCAGCCTTTGATGTTCTCTTTGTCTCTCCTCAGCTTGGAATTTGGCTAATTCTAAATCCTTTTGGCCTTTACCACCTGTCATTTTAATCTTTTTGTGTTTAACTTACTAACTGAAAATTTTAAAATTTTTTTTATATCACTTGGAAATTCTTAGCAGGGTTTTAATCCTACCAGCAGAGGGAGAAAGACCCCCTACACTGATTTTTAGAAAACTGAACTGACCAGTTCCCCCCACCCCCAGGGACCCCTGGGATAGTTGTCTAGCACTTAACGAGCCTATTAACTCTTAACTGCAAACCTGGGCTATTCTCTGCTATCCAGCAGGAGAAAACCCTCTAAAAAAAATACCAAAAAACCTTCAGCTCCCTGCCCTCAGGCAGCTGAAAAAGACAAAGCGTGGAGCTATCTACAGCTTCAAGACCTGCAGAACAAGTTTTACCAGAGTGACCCCCTGTGGTATTTACCTGGTTTGTACTTGCTGAGAGGTCATTAGCATTTTCACTGTAGAGAAAAACTGCTGGAAATTTAAACTGCTTTCTGCAAAATTCTGTTTTTTAGATTCACAAAATTTCATCCCATCACTGCCAACCATGTCAGGATTGCCTCCCCACTCTGAACTCTAGGGTACAGATGTGGGGACCCGCATGAAAAAAGAAATAACCCCCCCAAGCTTATTTTACCAGCTTGGGTTAAAATGTTTTTTTCCCAGAACACAACTTCTTCTATATCTGAACCTGGTACACTGCCACCACCAAACTAGGTCTAGGGTAGTTTGGGACCTTTCTTTCCCTTTTCACTAACCCCCCAAACTTCTTCCTTCCCTGGGAAGCTTGAGAGAAAAACAAACAAACCTCGCCTGCTCCTGCGAGACGTGCCCGATCCAAAACCAGGATTTTACACAATGAAAAACAAGCAGTCAGCTTCTCAAAAGAAAGATTTTTATAAAAGAAAAAAAGAAAGGAATAAATCTCTTATAACCATCAATAGAACAGCATCTACCATAATCAACAAAAGGATTCAAAAACCAAACCTCTCCCCTGAGGCAACTTTCTCCCACTGTTGATATCTTTGCTAAATCTTACAATCTGAAGAAGCACCCAGCCAACACTCACCACTGAGAACCCTCCAAGTGATAAAAAGAAGATAAACTTACTGACTACAGTACTTAATAGAATCTATAGTTACAGTGAAAGACATAGCTGTGTTCATCCCATAGCCAGGTGAACAGAGAGAGAGCCAGAGAGAAACTGAAACTTAAAATCCTTTGTCTCCTGAGAAATTTCTTATTGGTCAGTTGTCCACCTCTCAGGTTACCTTTAGCTTAACCCCTTACAGGTAAACACTAATTTTAAGCTACTTCACACTTATGACAACACTATTACAAGCATTACCAATACAAACAAAGCTCATTACAGTGATCACAAAAAATAGCTTTGTGCTATGAAGATCATAACCAAGTCCTTTCAACATCAGGCACTGATCCAAGAACCATAGGTAATTTCTTTAGAAAAAGAGGACACCCCAAAATATGTAGCATGTTTAAGCCATTGAGAAGGGTATGAATATTACCAGTATGCACAGGATGCTTAATATTAAAGTTATTTTATTTGTTAGCAAAATATTAGAAGTAAAAAAATCTTAGCTCATGACAATGTGTTATTTTACTGAAATAGTCCTAAAATAAAGAAAAGTCTTTGAATATTTTAGTTGATTTGTGATAGTTTTCTTATGTTTATAGTAGGTTTGTCAAGTGATTAAAAATAATTGAGATTAATAGTGCTGTTAAACAATAATAGAATACAATTTATTTAAATATTTTTGTGCATGTTTTCTACATTTTTAAATACATTGATTTCAATTACAATACAGAATATAAAGTGTACAGTGCTCACTTTATGTTTATTTTTCATAACAAATATTTGCACTGAAAAAATGAAAGAAATAGTACTTTTCAATTCACTCAATATAGTACCATGCAATCTCTTTATCATGAAAGTTGAATTTAGAAATGTTGAATTATGTACAAGAAAAAACTGCATTCAAAAATAAATCAGTGTAAAACTTTGGGACCAACAAGTCCAATCAGTCCTACAAGTCCTACTATTCAGCCAATCGCTCAGATAAACAAGATTGTTTACATTTGCAGAAGATAACACTGCCTTCTTGTTGTTTACAACATCACCTGAAAGTGAGATCAGGCATTTGCATGGCACTGTTATAGATGGCGTCTCAAGATATTTACATGCCAGATATGATAAAGATCCCTATGTTGCCTTGATGCTTCAAGCACCATTCCAAAGAACATGTGTCCATGCTGATGACTGGCTCTGCTTGATAACAATCCAAAGCAGTGTGGACCAATGCATGTTTATTTTCATCCTCCCTTGGGCTGAGTTCTATGTAGAACCTGTTCAAGGGACAGCACAGATTCTCACCTTGTGCATCCCACATAATGTACCTTCTGCAGAATATTGCTATAAACTAGGGCTGTCAATTAATCACAGTTAACTCACGTGGTTAACTCATCACACTGTTAAACAATAGAATACCAATTGAAATTTATTAAATGTTCTTGGATGTTTTTCTACATTTTCAAGTGTATTGATTGCAATTACAACACAGAATACAAAGTGTAGAGTGCTCACTTTATATTATTTTTTTATTACAAATATTTGCACCAAAAAAATGATAAACAAAAGAAATAGTATTTTTCAATTCACCTGATACAAGTACACTGGACCCATACTGGTACACGCATTGGTAGAACACAAATTTGGATAGAATGAGGTCACAGCCATGGATCCCAAATTTAATTTGGTTACTAAAACACACATCTATATAATGTGGTCCCTGCTATAACATGGGACTTGGCATGGATTCCAAATCCCTGATTCTAGCGAGGGTCCAGTGTACTGTAGTGCAATCTCTTTATCATGAAAGTGCAACTTACAAATGTGGAATTTTTTTGTTACATAACTGCACTCAGAACCAAATCAATGTATAACTTCAGAGCAAGGTTGGGCAAACTATGG
Source organism: Dermatemys mawii (assembly GCA_007922305.1). Lineage (NCBI taxonomy): Eukaryota > Metazoa > Chordata > Testudines > Dermatemydidae > Dermatemys > Dermatemys mawii. The sequence continues at coordinate 10,175,497 of ML677377.1, forward strand.
CCCGTGGACCACGTCAAACCCATGTCCCAGCCCAGAGCCCTCTCCCGCACCCTTAACTCTGATCAAGTTCGCAAGAGCAAATGGGACAAATGTCCACATTTGCCAAAAATGTCAGGGAGGCTGGGACAAAGCTTAAAAAGGGGTACTTGGAAGTGAAAACTAACCTTGGCACAACAAACAGAACTGAAATCTTGGAATGATACCTTGAATCTCCTAATGAGATTAGGAGAAAGAGGCTGCTGATCTTTTTTTTGTTTGATTGATTTAAAGATGCAGTAATCTTACTAGCACTGCATTTGCATTCAACCCCACAGCAAAAATTGTTCTATTAAGATAATATGTGCTCCAGGTAAGGAATCTTCATTTCTGCCAGTGTCCCTATGACCTATATTGACAGTGTGAGGCATTCCTACAAATGGGCAAACCAAAGCTAATACGCATGTAGCAAATTCAACAGTGATTGGAATAGTAGTGCTAAAGTAAACCCTGGGCATAAATGGACCAGGAAATTGATATATATTGTAAGGTAGTGTTACTTGTACTTATTTAGGATTCAGTGAATGTGAAAAAAAAAGTGTAATTTACATACTAAGGGGGCATTTCAGGAAAAGCAAATGAATGGAGGGTATAAAATAAAATATCTTCCCACACCTTACTTCACACCTTTTGGTTAATTGCTACACATCTACTCCTTTCCATGTAGTATAAATTACCCTCATTTTCAACACCCACTTTATACAAGGTCTGTATAATTACATTGATTTACATTTACTTTCTTACCAATTTATGTACAATGTTTAACTTGCACCAGAATTTACATCACCTGTGGTTTGACTGAGAGATTTCTGTAGGGAATACACCCACTTCTACCAAGTCAGATTCTTGCCTAATGGCTCTGTCTCCATTAATTCTGATTTCAAGATGTATCAGTGGAGAGGTTAACCCTCTATATTTAAGACAAAATGTGTGAAAAAGAAGGAATCTATTTATGAAGTCAAACAAATTCTTTAGCAGTAGGGCATGACATTTATTATATTATCCCTGTACTGCTCTATTTTAGTGGGCTATTTACCATATACATGGGAACAGATACTCAACTGGGGCAAATCAATAAAGCTCCAAGGAAGTTGTGACAGAAAATGGAGAGTCTTCTCTGTTATTTTGATACATTTCAGATGCTTAGGTTTATTTTAAATTGTGTGCTATTCCTTTTCTAATAATCTTCTCATTTCATTTTATGGTGTATAAAATATTTTCTGTTATCACCAAGAAGACAAGTTCTTAGCTACTTAACTTTTTATATGAAAACAATTGGTCAAATTTTGTCATCGATAATAGTGTTTTTATTACCTAGCTATTGTTGTAATCTTTCAGGTATCTATAGTTGAAAATGTCACTGCAGAAGAATTGTAGCTTTCAGAACCATGATTAAACAAGCCAACAACCAGATAAAGAAGTGAAATAAAAAAGTGAAAAATCTTTAACAAGGATCACAGTGTAAAAAGGAATATGTAAACAAAATCCATAATCTATAAATAGCAGAAGAAGCCATCAAATTAAATAGATCTTAAATGGTGAATCTCAGTTCTTGGCAGTTCATAACCCAGCACTGGGCTTGCTGTGTCAGGTATGAGGTGGAAAAAAAAAAAGCATAAACACCAGCACTTCTTTCATTACAATTTAAGCACTCATGAAGTTATTTCTTTGTGAGACAGATTCTCAGCCGGTATAAATTGACATAGCTGCACTGAAGTCAATAGAGCCACACATTACACCAGTCGATGATCTGGCTTGAATCTTTTAGAGATTCCACTGCTTTTATAATGAAGGTGTTTTATTGAAATTTGATCATATTATTTGTTAAGAGTTTTGCCTAGTTAGTACAGGTCTCATTTGAATGGGACACTTTTTAAAATGATGGAACTATGACAGGGATCATTATACTTAATAACAGTGTTTTCAGTTTTACATATTTGCCGAGGTTGTGTACAAAGTGCTTTATTTAGAGAATTTTTTCTTCATGTCTTGAAGACAATTGTCCCACTCCTGGTACCATACTTGTAAGCTATTCAGAGTGGATGCATCCTTTTGGAGGTACAATAGTGAAGGTAGAAAAGTTGGAAGATGAAACAATGTATCTGGGGGATTTCCCAAATAGGGAATTATCTGGCCATTGGTTATTTAATATATTTTTTGTGGATTGGTTTTTATGATGGTTGATGATGTTTTTATCATGCACATGGTTAATTTTAGTTTTATTACAGTTGACACTTACATCCAATATATTTTTGAGGACTTGGAAGTATTGAAAAATACTTTCTGATCTTGACTCCACCCATTACGCTATCAAAATATAATTTTTAATTTTTATTTTATTTTATTGCTTTCTACAATTAATTGCTGATAAAATTAGTACAGGCATGCAGCATATTTTGGTTGCTGAAAAGTATTAAAATATAGTAAAAGTTATCAAAAGGATGATAAAACGATAACATTTAAAAACTACAAATCTGCTAAAACTTGCAGCTCTTTGCATGAAGAACATCTCAGTTTGGCCTTAAACTACACAAAGTAAAACACAGAAAGCATAGAAAGTTATAAACATTATCTTGAAATTACATTGCCAGGGATAGGTCATGTTGAGTTTTTGATATGTTTATCTTACAAATAAAATAGAACTGAGTTCTGCCATTGAAATACATAGTGCTGAAAAATGCATGGGGAGCAACTCTGTGAGAAAATTGTTGGTTACTGCTCCAGACTTTTCGAAACAGAGCAATTCTTCATGAAGAGCTCTTAATGGTATTGTGAACTCAAATTTATCTTTCACCTTCACCTCTAGGGGTGTTGCTTATGCAGGGCATCAGCCCATCTGCCCTATACAAAACATATAAGCATTGTAATTCATTATTTAGAAACCCAGGGAATTCTTTTTAGTTTGTTTTATATATACATTTGGCATTTCTTCATATTTTGTTGTATACATTTTGTCCACATAGGGGTAAGAGGCCTTAGGACGTGGTGGTGGGTTCAGGTCTTGCCTCTGGGGATGGGAGACCTTTGGTGGGGGACATCTGAAAACAAGTCCTCACTGCACTTACTCTGCAGCTGCAGCAGCTGTTCCTCAGGGCTGGGCCTGGCTCCTTTAGAGTGACCATATTTCCCAAATGGGAAATGAGACCCTGCTTGGGGCTGGCCTGAGCTCCCTGTGTGAGGCTGGGGTCACTGGAACCCTGCCTGCTCCCCACAAGAGGCTGTCATTGGAATCCAGCCTGCCAGACAACTGATCCCTACCTCCCTTCCCTTACCTTCTCTGTTTGCCCCCTTGGCATTGCACCCCACTTTTTGTGATGAAAGTGGGCATTTTTTAACTGATCAATTCCCCAAGAGCAAATGGGACAAATGTCCACTTTTGCTGAAAAAGTCTGGATGGTCAGGCTAGGGCTTAAATAAGATGGGATGGGTATTCACCCTATGGCTCCATGCTCCAGGCATTGCAGCCTGACTCACAGGCTCAAAGAACCACTCAGGTTTGGTCCAGTTTAGCTTCTGTCAAGATGATGGAGGGACAGCTGGTCCATATTTGAGTGTTGCTGCAGACCCTCCACACTAGATGACAACACCTGGTGTAGAAGGTTGGAACTGCCCCGTGGAACAGGAGCTCCAGAAGCCACAGCTGCAAGGTGAATTTTTCATTTTATTTCATTTTATATGTTGCTTTATTTTGTGGTATTTTGCATTAGTGAAAAACATGGGTCTCTATTCAGGGTCTATTTGCACACTGTCAAACTGGGAGGACATATCTAGTGGGGTCCCCCAGAGGTCAGTCCTGATACTGGCTATCAAGGCTAATTCCCCAATGTGGCACTTCGAGTGCAGAAGGAGAGGGCCCTTAAGGATTCTAAAAATTAATACTGGCAACTCCAGATTCGCATTAAACTCCTAAGTTTACAGCTTTTCTCTGACCTTGGATTGGTAAATGCTTCCACCGCCTATGTGCAGAATTTCTTTGAGAGCCAAGGAAGGCATACTTGGAAATTCCTTTCTGTGGAGTATCCTCAAGCCCTTTCACCCCCACTCTGGGGAAGAGCTGGAGGGTGAGGGGGAGAGCAGGTGTTGCCACCAGCTAATTAAACATGTACAAAACTCTTGAGACACAAAAATCCAAATCTGTTCTTAAAAAATCAAATGTTATTAATAAAAAAAGTAATAAAATACATCTGGGAACTCAGGCTATTGCTAGATTGAAAAAGAGCAACTACAAGAATTAAGCACCAAGAATAGCTTTCTTGAGGTCTAGCTTAAAAGTTATAAGCAAAACAAAAGCACCTAGTGTTAGCACAGAGGAATCCAAAATGAAATAAAAAGGATAAACCTAATTACATCTCCCTAGACATTTCCTCATCTACTTACATATCTGGGGTTTTAAATGACTAGTTTCCAGGTATGATACTGATGATTTTTTCATACCTGGCCCAAGCTCCTTACAGCATAGTTGTTGCCCTGTCCACCTCTCCCTAGGAGAACAAGAACAGACAGACAGACAAAAGGGGAGTCTTTTTTGTGTTTTTTCAATTTTAATAAGTTCTAGCCTTCCCATTCACTCTTTTAGCCAGGTGCCCACTCACTTCCTTTTACCTATGCATAGCAGTGAGACTTTTTAACCCTTTACAGGTAGAGCAATTAGAGACCAGCTACTCAGAGTTATTTTATAGCTACTGGCTGGCTTGCTGGGTGTCCATAAAAGGGACCTATCTCACTCCCTTCATTTATCACACTGCTACTATTCAATATGTTCATTAATGATTTGGATAATGGAGTGGAGTTTATGCTTACAATTGTGTGGATGACACCAAGTAGGGAATGATTATAAACGCTTTGGAGGACAGGATTAGAATTCTAAAAGACCTCGACAAATTAGAGAATTGGTCTGAAATCAACAAGATGAAATTCAATAAAGACAAGTGCCAAGTACTATACTTAAGAAGGAAAAATCAAATGCACAACTAAAACATGGGAAATAACTGGGTAGATGGTACTACTGCTGAAAACGATCTGTCACTTATTGTGAATCACAAATTGAACATGAATCAACAATATGATGCAGTTGCACATAAGGCTAATATCAGTCTGGGGTGTCTTACTAGGAATGTCAAAGGTAAAACATGGGAGATAATTGTCCCACTCTGTTTGGCACTGGTGAGGCCTGGAGTACTGTGTCCAGTTCTGGAAGCCACACTTTAGGAAAGATGTGGACAACAAAAAGGATAAAAAATTTAGGAAACCTGACTTAGAAGGTTACTGGACGTATTTAGTCTTGAGAAAAAGAAACTTAGGAGGAACCTGATAACAATTTTCAAATATATTAAAGGCTATTATGAAGAGGACGGTGAACAATTGTTCTCCATGTCCATGAACGTTAGTCTAAAGGTAATGCACTTAATCTGCAACAAGGGAGATTGAGGTTAGATATTAGGAAAAAAATTCTGACTATAAGGGATAGCTAAGCGCTGGAATAGGCTTACAAGTGAGGTTGTGGAATCCCCCTAATTAGAAGTTTTTACAAACAGGTTAGACAAACACCTGTTAGGGATGGTCTAGGTTTACTTGGTTTTGCCCTGGTATAGGGGGCTGGACTTGACAACTTCTCAACATCCCTTCCAGGCCTATATTTCTATGATTCTACATACTTATTTTTTTCTGAGGGCAACCCAGAAGTGTCTATAAACCCTTGGAAGAAATGAAAGATTGATTACATTACAAGACCCAGAAGATCGACTTTGTCATCTCTAGAATGGAGACTAACATATGGTAGACACAGCAAAGGTTGTGGATATAACCTAGGAAAGGCTGAGTGTCATTCCAAAGCAGTCATATTTGATATATGTTTCAAAATACTGTATTATATGTTGGCTTAAAGCAATATGAAATTTGAATTGTGACTGAAAGGGAGTAACAGTTTGTATAGTAACTTGGCTTTTTGTGCAAAGACAGCTTACCGCCTCCCAGGGCATTGAATCATTGACATGCATAGTGACTTTATTCTAACTAGTCTATCTTCTAGTAGGTCAGCAGTATGGAAAAGGTTGTGTCTCTATGTAATATCTACTTATATTCAAAGAGGTTATTTGAAGTGCTAAGAATTAAATGAAAGGAAATTGAATAATAATAAATTAATTAAAAAAAACACCCTGCAGATGTTGAAATGTTGGCTTTGATTAAATATTGGGTATGTCAATAATTTATGTAAGAGATTAACTGCCCTATATAAATATATTATTTCATGTTGACATGGTGTAATAATACTGCCCATATGCTGATACATAAAATTACTTCATGTCTAAGGCCTCGATCCTCAGCTGAAAAAGAATGGGCAGACTGCTGTCACCATGAAGAACCCCACTGAAGTCAAATTTACTTTTGATTTTAATAAATATTTCTTTATGGGAATTTTGGAATAAGACTATTGCTTGGATAACTATCCTTGGGTTGCTCTCAGATATAGGGAAAAAAAATCTGTGTATAGGCAGAGACAGAGGGAGGTTAAAGGTATCTAATCACCAGTTGCAGTCACTTGTGGGAAACCTGGTGGCATAGAGAAAGAAACAAATTGTTCATCCAGAAGAAAACACAGAGGGCCTTTATCCTGCCATGAAAAGGAGGAGTCAGTAGAATCACTGTTTCCTTTTAATAAAAATAATTTCAATTTTCAAAACAAATCTGAATATAATCAGAATGAATATTATTCACAGCTGGTGTCTGATTGATACATACAAGTCAGTTTTCTGGGCCATAGCTCTCTTAACTGTCCTCATTTATAAAGTACAGCATGCCACTTATTTTAGACAAACGTTGTGTCTTTGTCTCACACAAGCAGGTGTTTCACGCTCTGTTACATGATGAATTATTCAGCAGCTTTATACATGTTATAACTTGATATATGTCAAAGGGAGTGAACCACAAATAATTTCAGATTTCTTCCTTTGCTAATTGGTGTTGTCACTCCTTTAGAGCCTTTGCCACACAATCAGTCTTTAAAATGTTGAGACCTCATCCCAGCTCTATAGAGTTTAACTGGTGGCCTTCTTCTTACTTGCTGCATTTTTTTTTTCTATCACAGGTCACCTCTGTGATCTTTTCGTAAGAATGTGTAGCTTCATTACAAAAAAACCCATGTTCTCATTAATACATCAGCTGGTTTTAAAACAAGTTACAGAGTCAATCTGCTCAAAAGAATGCTTTACTTGTATATGACAAAGGTACTCTGAGTTTCTTCATGCTTGGTTTCATATTTTTACCTCTTGTTTTTCACACATACAGTATTTCAGGAAGCCTTCAGTGGCAGAGAAGAGTTACAAAAATTGGGCATTTTTGTTACTATTCTGATTCTTATTCCAAAAATTGGTTTGCCTAAACTATGTGGAAATAGAAATAAATGATTCATCTCTACAAAATGAAGTAGACGTGTTTAGTAAAAGACATCTATATTAATTTAATTCAGCTCCAAGAATAAATATTTTCCACTGAATTACATTTATCAAAACAGATTATCAAAGCTTGATAATTAACTTCCAAACAAATGTGAATTAACATATATTGTATGAGCACTGTGTATTAATCAACTATCGTCAAGTGAGGAACATACTATGTATGCCCAGGAATTACAAAATTAATGAAAGATGGCAGTACACAAAACTGTAACTAATTAAGCAAGACATCAGAAATTCTATAGATATTTGACTGAAGAGGTTAGATATGAGTTATCGTATTTACATGGTAAATTTATTCCAATGTTCAAGTCTGAGAAGCATGCTAAGTGTTCTTAACAGCTAACTTCTGCTCTGCTACATGCATTCTGTTTCTTTATATCCTCTTTAATTCCATTGTTTAAATCATTAAATAATAAAGATTTATCTAACTGTCTGAAAGTAGTTTAGACAGGAGGCAATGAGATCAACACTGAAATTCAGGGTAGGAGGGAATATCTCTATTGCTACACTGGTGTATTAAGGATTATTACTGCATGATGCACATGAAATGTAGTGCATAATAGTACATTGTCACAAAAGCAAACAATTCTGCAACTAAACATAGACCCCACTGGACTTGATCCTGAGAGATGCTAAACATTCACAATCTCCACTGACATCCAGTCCTCCACTCAGTGGCACAAGTGTACGGGGGGCATGGAGAGCTACTTCAGTCAGTGGGATGAAGCAATGGCTATAGAACTGCAAAATTGCTCTTTAGCCTGGGGATAGGAATCAGCCTCTGGTTAGGTGACAGGAAAAATAAGTTAAGAGTTCACTTTGTGAAGCTGCAGGTCCCCCTGATTTAGGATGACCAGACAGCAAGTGTGAAAAAATTGGGGTGGGGATGAGGGTAATAGGAGACTACATAAGAAAAAGACAAAAATCAGAACTGTCCCTATAAAATCAGGACATCTGGTCACCCTACACTGATTTACAAAATCCAAATCAAATTGGGAAATCGGGATTATTTTTATACACTTCTCAGTCCTAATGTAGTATGTTGATGCTTGATTGTAAGACTGACCTGCAAACAATTCATTTAATCTAAGTCTAAGGGAAAACGTCCATGGAAAAAAATAAATGAGGCTCAGCAGTCAGAACCATTCCAGATTGTACCTTAGTGACTCTCACTGCCTCTTTAGCTATAGTTTAAGATATGAACATCTTTGAAAAGAGCGACAGTAGAAAGAGATCACGCCTTTCTTACATATAATTGCCTAAGCACAGTCTAGAAGGAAAACAGAAACCTTCAGACCACCAACACAAATGGTTCCCAGTGATGTACATTGTCAAAAGGCTCCTCTTCAGTTGAAACTCGCGTTCTGGGAGTGAAGTGGCAGAACTGAAGGCTATGCTCATCATTAAGTGCACTTCCCTCAAAGATCTTTTTGCAATTTTTAAACTGCATAAGAAAGCTCCTAAAGTGCTTTTCTTTCCACACCTTTCATGTTCAGTTCAGTCTGCTGTTTGGATTGAGAGGAGTGAAATCAGTCTCCAGAAGGGCCTGGGCACAGAAATAACTCATCTGATATGTGGGAGGTTGTTTTTTTTTTTCTTTTCAGAGCCGGGGGATGGTATTGCTAGAATTAGCTGGAGTAGGTGTAGTGCTCTTACTATGAAAACTGATAGGGTCTAAACAAATAGAAAATCACTCAGATGCCAGCCTACGGAAGGAGATCATTTGGATCAGTAAAGACCCTTCTCCTTATTACGCATAGTTTACTACAGTCAGAATGTTAAGGCATTAAATTACAGCCCCATGTGCTAATATTTCTATGATAATGAATATGTGGTCAAATGAAATTGATTGGAAAATTCAACTTAGTAGGTGTAAATGATCAAAAATGCTCAAGTTATAGTGTGGCTGCCTCTACAGCACTCTTGGACACTGGCAGCTAAACATGCTTCTTTTCAGATTAACTGTGCTAGGGTATTAGGAGGAGGGGAGGACTATTCCTTTCTGCTTTTGCATTGTCCAAGTTAGAGCCACCCAGATTGAAGCACCAGGAGGAATATGTTTTGTATTAAAGACTGCACCTGGAGAGATCATCTCAAATGGGCAGAGAGTAGGTGGAGTCATCACAGAGACACACTGGCAAACTTAATTGGAGATATATGTCCCATAATGGAGCATTGAAACTATTCCTTAGGACAACAGGAAAGCTCCAGGATTGTAGTGGAGCATCACGGTTTAAAGGAAATGCCAGTCACTGTGGATGGATGGCAACATCATCAAATCACCAGATAATTCAGTAGAATTGGCTCTACACTTCATTCCTGAAATGTGATCACTCAGAGATTGTCTACACAACGCGGCATATCATATTAGAGGAGTGTGATTTGTAAAAATGTTCTAACGTGCTGTGCTTTAATTGCCCGGCACACAGCCTGTTGGAGCACTCTGATAGGTGCGGTGTAGACAAGCCCTCAAACTCTCTTCTGTTCTTGGCTGTGTTCTAAGCAAAAGCTAATCCATGTATGTTGGCTTTTTAAAAGGAACCCAGACTTACCAGAGCTCAGGAAAATGATTAATGCCCTGTAAATTGCTGTACTGCCTATTCTCATTGCTTAGAGATTTAACTTAAAATTCACAATATGAGTATTCCTAACATATTTTATATATGCTCTATGAGCAATCAAGTTGCCAATGTCCCACAATGTTTATCAAGTAGCATTTCTCTGAATTGCACTTTGAAAATAACAAAAGTAGGAAAAACTATTTTTTATGCACTTTCCTGTAGTGTCCTTGAAAATATCATTTCAAAAAAAGCCTTTCAAAATAGAGTTTGGCTTGATTCCAGTGTCAAATAATATACTTGATTATAAGATTCAAATATGAGATCAATGCAGTTCGTTGAAAGTAACCTCAGCTTTGAAAAATATACAGGCTTGGTTAGTGCAGACTGATATGATCTACATCTTTATATATAGGGAGACATATTTGGACACTAGCAGACAATTAAAGGCTCTAAATAACAATTTACATATGATGACATTAGAATGAATAGGAATTTTAGGAACAGTTTTTTCTGCTTCCATCACATTTTTCTGTCTCTAGAACAGGGATGGGCAAACTTTTTGGCCCAATGGCCACATCGGGGTGCAAAACTGTATGTAGGGCCAGATAGGGAAGGCTGTGCCTCTTCGAACAGCCTGTCCCCTATTTGCCCCCTCCCACTTCACGCCCCCTAATTGTCCCCCTCAGAACTCCCAACCCATTCAACCTCCCCACCTCTCCTTGTCCCCTGATCGCCCCCATCCAAGCCCCCCAGCTCCCTGTCCCGACTGCCCCGACCCCTATCCACACACCCGCCCCCTGACAGGCCCCCTGGTACCCTCCCATCCACCTCCCCTCAGCTCCATGTCTTCCAACTGCCCCTCCCAGCAGTAACTGTGATTTTTATTGACATGGTAACTAAGTGAATTATGGGCAGTTTAATTTTTCCAAACCACTTTGTCAGCATTTATGTCTCCAGTTGCTTTCACCCACTCCAAAGGTTAAAACCAATTGCCTTAAGTCTCCAAAAGAATTCAAAATCTCAACAATGGTGGATAGTTTCCCTGAGTTGTATATAGTCTAATGTCTTTCTTTTGGACATCAGATCTAAATCATGAAACAAAGCTGTTCTTGTTTTAAAATGCAGACCAGAATAGAACCAAGGCCATGCTTTTAATATTTTGACCACTTTTTTTCCCTTCTTGTATCCAAAGAATAATGTAGATAGACAGTTCTTTAGAAAGTGTATTATGACAGTGCCTTTGAGACTGAACAAAATGTTAAAGTAATTATATGAATTAAATTAATTAACATATTGTCCCTCCAGTGGTTGTATCCAAAGTGCATATGCTGAACACTAAGTCTGAGTGACATGATGTGTAATTGTGCTGACTTATAAAACTCAATGAAATATTAATTTGAAATATATCCCTCTTTCTTCTGGCCATATTTAATAGATCACAGATCTTCTCTGAGTATGTACTATGCCCCTCCAGGTACACCTGCAGGTTCACTCATCAGTGCGCTAAGAAAAATTAAATTTTAAAATGGAGGTTAGGAAAAGAGACTATATAAAAGCTGAGGACAATACTTCATGGACTTTGATGTGAGAATCTCCCATGGATCTGGTACTATGCCCTCCATTACCTGAAAGACAGCCAGAAGAGGGAGCCATGATCTACATACAATGCAGGTCCAGCATTCCAAGATAGAGGACATTCATGCACAGCCATTACAGAGTGGCTTCAGAGTGTTCTGATGGTCAGATTTCAAAGGGGTACCTAGAGTAAGGGAAAAGTCTATCCCCAACTACCACACTTTCCATGTTCAAATAGAGCTGCTCTTGTATTCTCTTCCATGCTTCAGCTCTGTCTAAGGCCCTGTCTACACTGCAAAATTATGCCGACTTTCTAGAATTCAAATTAAGTAAGCCGATTGTATACATTTGACTGTGTGTGTCTCCAGTAAGCGGGCTAATTTGGCAGATTGCGTTCACAGTATCATGGCTAACATCAATGCTCAAAGTGGTGCACTGTGGGTAGGTATCCCACAGTCCCCGCTGCCCATTGGAATTCTGGGTTAAGCTAGCATTGCATGATGGGGGCAAAAACATTCTTGCGAGTTTTCTCATCATTTGTCCCTCCCTCCTTGCAAGGTACGGCAGACAGGCGTTTTGTGCCTTTCGGGCCTGCGGACACCATACTTCTTTCAGCAGACAGAGCACTACGTCTGCTGCCCACCGCTTCTGCTAGAACTCCTCTCTCCTACTGCTATGAAACCACCTCAAAGGTCCTCTTGCTGTTCCGTAAAAATATCTATTCTGGTGGCATCACTGGGACCATATACTGCCAGGCTTTTACAGTACCTTCAGGAGAGGTCTATTCAGATGTCCTTGTAGGATTTACACTCCATACCCAGACACGTTAATAGACTCATTCCAACAATAGCAGCACTGCCCATGATTGCATCCCAAGTCCTCAGGGAACAGTAATCATTGAAAAACAGTTGCTTTTCAAGCATGTAATACATTTACCAAGGGACACTCACCAGGGCTGCCTTTTACCGCCTCTCCATCCGGCATACCATTTTGGGGGGTTGGGAGGTTACTAGCTCCAGGGTGATAAATAGATTCAGGCTTTCAGGGTGAAAGATATCTCTGCTTGCCTGTTCTGTGCTGTCCTCGCCCTCGTCCTCATCCTCATCTTCTCGACTGCCAAATCATCTGCCATGTTGACAATCATCCCATCAGTGGACTCCACAAACATGGATGGGGTAGTGGTGGCGCGCCCTCCTAGAATCGCATGCAGCTCTGCGTAGAAGAGGCATATCTTGGGCTGTGACCAAGAGCATCCTTTGGGTTTGCTGGTAGGCTTGCCTAAGCTCTTTAATTTTAACACGGCACTGCTGTGTCCTCTTTCCATCAGGCCCTTGAAGACTTTGTCATATGTATTGGCATTTCTTTTTTTGGATCGCAGTTCTGCCAGCACTGATTCGTTTCCCCATACGGCAATCAGATCCAGCGCCTCTCTTGCTGTCCATGCTGGGGCTCTTTTGCAGTTCTGGGACTGCATGGTCTCCACTGCTGGTGGGCTCTGCATGGTGAGCTGTGCAGAAGAGCTTGCCACATTGGCCAAAGGGGAAATGAGATTCCAAAGTTCCCGGGCCTTTTCCTGTCTAACTGCCCAGTGCATCCATGTTCAGAGTGCTGTCCAGAACGGTCACAATGGAGCACTCTAGGATAGCTCTCGGAGGCCAGCAATGTCGAATTGCATACTCACTAATGCTAGTTTGACCCAGAAACGTTGATTTCAGTGCTACTCCCATCGTCGGGGAGGAGTACGGAAATTGAGTTAAAGAGCCTTTTAAGTCGACCAAAATGGCATCGTTATAAGGATGGGTACATGGTTAGATCGATTTAACGCTGATAAATTCGACATAAACTCATAGTGTAGACCAGGCCTAAGTCATCAGGGGATGAGTCCTGATATCTGTTCCCTGGATTTCTTCAGCTGGAGAGTGAATGTATAATATATCAGCCTAGTGCATGTGATTGGCTGCTTCTAGTGTCTGACCCCAGCAACTACAAAGATTGCAATTGACTCAAAGACAAGGCACTTGCTTTCTTTAATTGCGGTGGTAAGGGTTCTGTGGTTTTTGGTGCTCCAAGATGGTTCATTCCTCACTGACCAAGGGGACTCTGTGTGTGGAGATAGTTTGTTATAAGTGGATTTTTCATGAACTGGAGAAGAGGCGAAATGGCAGGTCTGGTGAGACAGTTGGGATAGATTTTCAAGTGCGTGCTCTTGTGAACGGGATTGTACAAATATAAAGTGGAATTGAAATGAGGATTAGGATTTGGTGGTGGGTTCCATACATCGAATTCAAGAATTTTGAATGGGAACCTTTGGGGACAGAGATGGTTGTCTAAGCAAAAGATATACACATTAATGACTCCTGTTCCATGGCTGTTCTGATTGTCATTAGATTGTGAAGCTGGAGGTGGTGATTTTGAAAGAAAGTAACAGAAACAAGAGTCCACATGACGTAGTGAATAGAACAAGAGAGTGAGGAACCTGCTTTCTAAGATCAGCTTTGCTCCAGAATTACTTTTTGATCTTGAGCAAGTCTCTCACAATCTCTGTGGGGATAACACTAAAATGGATATAACAACAGAGATGGTTGAAAAATGGGCATTTTTGTGTGGGAAAAAAAAACAGTTTTTTAGTTAAAATCCAAACTTTTGATTTTTTTCATAGAAATGTCTAAATTTGAAAAATAAAAATCAACCAGCTGTACTCTCCACATTTGCAAAGTGCTTTGAGATCTACTACTCTGAGACCATACTTGGGAAGAAAGTGTTACATATTGCTAAGTATTATCATCATCATCGTAACAAAGGAATGAGTATGTTTGGACAAGAAATGAAATGTACAGGGCCAAATTTATCAGTAACATAACTCCATTAAGTCAGGAGAGTTATAGCTGGAATGAATTTGGCCTTCAGAATAATCACGCAGTTCTGTCTTCCTGTCTGACTATTAGCATTTATATAGTGCTATCACTGTAATGTCTAAGCATTATAAGTGAATTATAGAATTAAAGGATGCAGTATGGCAATTCCTATGTTTCTAATAAAGCTGAAAGATCATGTTTCAGTATTTGTATCTGTCAACTTCTCTCTCCCAACATGGAAAACAACCAGTTTCCAGAAGCAAGTGTGTAATGTCAGTTTATCTTTATTTCTATGCAGAGTGACATAGTGCCCTCTCCGTGCAGATGCAGAACTCACTAGTATTATTAGAGTTAGAAAAATACATGGGTGAGAAAATAGATCTCACTTTATATATCGGTAATGTTGACAGCAGTCACTACCAATATTTCAAGTTTCTTTAACCTAGGGAGTGCAGATACTTCTTATATCAAGCTAGGGCCATGTGTCAAGTATTTGAAACTGAGAATGAGTATGAACCTAAAATGAGACCACTGTGTCAGTAATCACACACACACACACACACACACACAAAGTCAAACCATCTAGAAACTGTATGTGATTTTTTTAAAAAAAATGCTATCATCGCATAAATTAGAGCTACAGAAAGCTTTCACAGTCTTCAAATGGAAGTGCACTAATTCATCAAAAACCTGAGCAACATTAACAAGCTCTCTCGCCTGCATTGAGTAATGTCTTAATACTTTTATTTGTACAGGCATGTGTTTTGATCTTTACATGTCTACATTCACTTTATGTCAGAACTGCCCTTGGTAATCAGGGAGTGACTCTGATCTGATTTTATTCCTCTGCAGTCTCTGAGTCACAAGAGCATATGCCTCAAATGGAGCTACTCAAGATGTTCAAAGTTTCCAGCCAAAAGAGTCACATAGCAATTTTGTAAAAATTGCAGTTCATTAAAAAAGGTAAACTTCAGGCCAGCTTCATCTCTTGTTCTCAAATCATCCCAGCATTAAAATTGATGAAGAGAAGATTTATCAGATTCAGAGCCATTCAACCATGACATACAGAAATGCAGAGCTCCTTGTATGGCCTCATTTGTCATTGTCATCAGCCATTTATGATCCTTAGAGTTTTATGAGGCAGTGCTTTGAGTTAAGTTTTGAAATAGTTCATCTCATAGAGTTGTAGAATCTCATTTGGATTCTTTGCAAGTATTCATTTATTTAAACCAGAAACCTAATGAGACATCTTTGCAGCCCCAAATATCTATAGTTAAATCTATATGGGGTTAATCATGCTGTCTTATTCCATCCTTACTCGTTATTTCAGTGGCAGTTTTGCCTTAGCAAAACTGAGCAGGGAATGATGGATTTGGCCCTAAGTATGGTGTTTTGTTTTGTTTTTTCCTTCAAGAACCAAGAACTGGAAAATGAACTCGATTCCTCCACAATAGGATACTAGGGTTAACCAGCTGATAAAAACCAACACAGCTGATCATATGATTAGCTGAACCAAATTGTAATTAGTTTGTAATTATGATAAATTTTAAGCATACATTGTGTGTATAATTTCTATATCAGGTTTAAATATCAGCAAGCAGATAGGGATATCTTGGCTGTGTTCTGTTCAACTAATTTTTATTTTCTCTTCTTATGTTTTTATCTGTTTCAGAGCTTCATTTTCTTCCCACTTGTAAAAGACAGAGTGCAGAACAAAAGAAGTTACTTGAATTGAAAAAATAAGTGGGAAAATGTTTTTGAATGTAAAATATAAGAGGCCAAATTTTCAAAAGGTATATAGGCCCCTAGTGGAATTTTCAAAACTGTCGAAGTATCTAACACTCATTGAAATTAAGGGAGTTCAGAGTTAGATAGAACAGTGACCATTGCTGGTTGTGGAACGGACATATCATGGCTTCAGTGTGCTTTGTTGCTGCTATACAGCATAAGGAGGAAGTTTCCTTCACCCTTGCACTGACCGATCCCTCTTCTGTGAGGCTCTTCACCAGTGGCAGAGGATGGTATTGTCAACAAAGGAAAATGAAAATATACAGTACACATATATAGATGGGTAATTACATGACTCAGGAACAAATCTCTTACATGTTGTACTATGGTAGTTTATTTGCCTAGAAAATTACATACAAGAATGTGGCAGCAGAGTAATGGTCTAAAAGGAACAGCTTTGGAGATTCCTCTACTTTTCTATGACAATCCCACTGTAAATAGATCTGTAGAAAAGAGAAAAATTATCTTGCTGGAATTTCCTTTTCTCAAATACAACATTCAACATCCCCTCGATGGGGGAAGTGAGCATCCATGCCTCTTTCTGCCAGTGTTTGGCAGCTCTGAAGTCTGTTTGCACAAGTTAAAGACCAAGACTAGTTGTGTTGGTTAGAATTATTCCTATGAGCAACAGATCACAGAACTGGAACCTATCTGTATACAACTCTTTTTGTCATCATCAAACTGTAAGAAGTTTTTAAAGATTTTCTTCAACAACATTTCAAAGATAATAAATGACAGCAAGAGCAATAAACTATAACCAATTTCAGGATCAGGATAATTGTATCTGTAATTTTATAGCCAGAAAAAAAAATCTAATGATAACATCACCCTATTGCTCCCATTCATTCTATTTCATATACTCAGGCTGCTGACCCAAATTTTTACTACTCTTATTGGCAAGTTCTACTGCTCTGTGTACAACTCAAGATACCACTCTTCAGCTATCCTGCAAATTCTTTCTCATCCTAATTATGTAAATAGCAAAAAATAAAGATTCTCAATGTTAGTTTGAGGCATTCCCATAATTTGTTTCGCTCTTATAATATTGCAGGATTTTTGCAGGCACTGATTTCTATCAGCTTTTATTATTTACAGGAATAAAGAGTTTTCAGGCAGCTCAGAAGAGGAAAAGCTTGGGGGATGTTGGTTCAAGAGTCATGAGTAAAACTGTGTGCTTGTCATGGAAAAAAGACCATAGAACCTTTACTTTACAGATAGAGAAACAGAGGCTGAGAGAAGTAAAGTGACTTGCCTGGAAACAGTAGTGCAGATGTCAATAGATTTTGAGACGGAAAAAGTTTCATGAAATAAAAGCTGAGTGCCGGCTTTTTCCTTCTCGAAATCAGTGGAATTTTACACAAGGTTTTTTTTTCAAATACAGAAAAAACAAAATTCATTAATAAAACTTTTCACAATGAGTATTTCAGCCAGCACTGAGCTGCGAGCTTGTATGTGCTCAGATGATGGATATTTTTCTGGTATTTATAATATAGCTTCTCACTCTTTTGGATACATCTGTTTCAAAGTAGTTATGCTTTCATACATTTTGCTTCTATTATTCCCTCTTGACAATACCTTTTTGTACTCTAGCACTTATGTATTCTAAATACCTCAGTTCCCATTTAGGAAGCTGACCTGTGACCAGATTTTCAAAAATGTCAGCTTTTCAGCTGCTCCTCTTGTGACAATTATACTCAGATTTTCTGAAGAGCTCATGATCCAGTGTGCTGTGATATTTTGAACATTTGGCCCCAGTTGTGGATTCTGAGACCTTCTAAAGTTTGCAAGGTAGTCTTTTGTGAGACCTGTTTAAAATCAGTAAAGACAGGATATTAAGGTTTGTTTACAGGCAACTGCTGCAGCTTTCCAGCCACCTGAAATCCTTTAAAGGGCAAAATAACTCATATTTGGAAGCTAATGGGACAGTGATTTTCAAAGAAATATAAAGATGCAAGTCATCCAAATCCCATTGAAATTCAGTGGATCTTCATTCCCTTCACATTGGCATAGTTCTCTATTCTGAAAATTAAAGGTAATCTATTATTTCGGTTGCATGTTGAAAGTTAATCCTCCACTGTCTTAAACATGCACACATGCAGAGAGAATCTGATTTGAAACAAGATCATCTTGTAACAAATTCAATCAGTGCATTCCATTAGAGTTCCATCAACTTGAAAAAAACTCTTGATTCTTCTACTTACAACAATTAGATTGTGTTTGTTAGAATGCTGGGCTATTTTAAAAGAGTTTGGTCTTATTGGGAGTCCTAAGAGAAAATATTAGACTGTGCATGAAGGGGGTCGTTCACCTTAGTTTTAAAGCCTTGTTTAGCTTATAACAGCTTGAAAACAACATAATTACTGAGGACACGCAAGACTTACAGAGGAGAATAGAACTCTGCAAATAACAAATTATTCATCTCATTAGCCTTTCTGGGGAAAAAAGAAAGAAATTTTGGGGCTTTTAAAACATTTTAAAAATGAATTTCAAAACAAAAAGTCATTTTGAATTGAAAAATTGAAATGCTTCATTTGAAAAATGTCAACATATTCTGACTTTTTCAGAACTTTAAAAAAATATCTAAACTATTTGGTGAAATCAACATAAAGTCAAGAAATGTTTCCGTTGACCTGAATCTGCATTTTCTGAGGGAAAAAAAATAGTTTCAGCCAAAAGATTTCACCCAGAGAATATTATGTGGTCAATAAGACAATAATAATTATTTGACAAAGTAACAAAGCAATTTAAATATCAAGATAACTGTTTTATTTAAATTGTTAGCTCACACACTGATCTTGGTGAGCACATTTATGGCGAGGTTGTCAGAGTAAAACAATAGTTTATAATCTTTAAAAATAAAATTGAATTGCCTAAGCATAATTAAAGGAGTGAACCAAAAAGACAATAAATGCAAGTAAATGTTTAGGTCATATCTTTATTAATAGCACTTCATTAACCAAACTGAAAAATGCTAACTGTGCCATATTTAGAGTTAAGTGGGAGCAGAACCTCATTAGCTCTAACAGGAAATTCCAGTCAGATGATGGCAGAGCTGGGAACATTTCACTAAGTACTTCTGTATAGTCCATCCTTATTAAAAGGCCATGTAAAGGAGCAAAGCACCTCAAATATTGCAATATATTAGATTGGTTTAAAACCCTTTGGAAAGTGCAGACCTATGTACATGTTCTCCTCAGAATCCATCTGCCTGTTGTTCTGGATAGTGCTCATGTTCTAAGACCTAGAGGAAAATGTTGCCAAGGACAGTTCAGTGGCTCAGGAGAGTATTCTCTAAAAGCCTCAGGGGAGCCAGAACAATTTTTGTAGTGGGGGTGTGAGCGGGGTGGCTATGCTGCTCCTAAAATAAAAGGGTTAAAAGCAGCCCTGGAGAGGGCTGTGGCTGAGGGAAAGCAGCAAAATTGGGCTGATTGGGAAAGCAGCTGAGGGTGTGCCTGGCCACAGCTGTGGCAAGCTCAATCAGGGCCCAGCTGGCCCTTATAAAAGGGCTGTGAGCCAGGCATTCAAACAGTCACTCTCCAAGCTGAGAGAGAGCAGGGCCTGGCTGCCTGCGGGACAGGGTACCCGAGATGAAACCGTGCTGGGGAAATAGGCAAGGAAGCTGGGGAGCTCCAGCCTAGCAACTCCCCAGGCAGCAGGACTGAAGTGAGTGCTAAGGAGGGTACTGGGGTTAGGCAGTGGCAGCTGGTCCAACCCCCCCTTGCCTATGATGACTGGCTTTTACACTGCAGTTTGCCCCAGAAGGTGGGGGCTTGATGATGACTGGCAGTAGCCCTAGATTGAGGCAAGGTGGGGATTAGAGGGTTGAGGGTTCCCCAGGGAAGGGAGACCCAGAGACAGAGAGTGAGGGGGTATTGCCAGGGGGCAGCACCTGAGAAAAGGGGGCACCAGGGTCTGGGAATGACACAGGGGAGAGGGGGGAGCAGACAGCGAGACACCAGCATGCAGAGGGTGCTCCAGCTGGAAAAAGTGCCTCCTAGATAACCAGCAGGAGGCACTGCAGGGGTGAGTCGTCGTGTCGCTATAGGGTGCTACTGATGGAAATTATGGAAAACATGTATTTGGTGTTTGTTATTACTTCAAGTCAGGGGGTGTGGTAGTATCCCCAGCATCCCTACTTTGAGCACCACCGAAGGGCATGTGTGAAATGTGTTTTGGTCTCAGTCCATTTCCCTGAAGACAGGCCTCTGCATCCGTACCCTTCAAGCACCTACTAGTTTAATATGGGGGACACAACCAAAACAAAGGACTTTGTTGTGTTCCTCTTACATCCCTTCACAGCATGACAAATATCTCCCTTTCCCCCTCTTGACCTTGATTTGCCTTTTCTCTCTCTCTCCCCTCGCCCTCTCTTTGTCATCTTTACCGCACCACAGTGTTTCCATTAGTAAAAATTATTCACAAAACTCCAGTGTTCCCTTTCCCCAGGCTGTGTTCCTTCTCTTTTCTCTCACACAGTGGGTTTAGTGTGGAAAGTCAGCTAAGGTGGGCTGACCTGGTCCCAGGCTGAGGAGAAGGAGAATGAGAGGATATGACAGTAACAATGGCCCAAATGCAGTGGTGGTGAAAGGCAGCAGACGTAAACCATGAGGTAGGAGAAAGGAGGAACAAGTAATGTGTCTCCTACATACTACAACCTGGGCTCAGCCTGCCCAGAGTGCGAGCTAGTGCTAATTTGATGGTATTGTTTATGATGTGGTACAAGCTGGAGTGAACATAGGGCAAGAAACAGCCAAGAGAAATTGTTGAGTCTCTGTCTCTCCTAGCCTGGGGCAGATTTAAACTGGCGGGAATCGTTCACAATTTTATCACCATCGACTGAACCATCTAGTCAAAGGCAATATTTATTGAAATGTAATTTGGTTGAAAAAAATGGGATAGAAAAGTATGGGTATAGAGAAGATAAAGCTTGTAAGTCGCCTGGACTAATGATAGTATCTCCTTTCTACCCATATAAAACAAGTGCAAAATGAACGTTCTGCAACCTGAGAGATGTTTTTTACCCATAACAGAAAGCTGATTGGATTAAAGTAGCAGTGAGCTACATTTTTTCCCACATTGTCACAATGAAGTGATGCTGTATGGTGAGGCAGGGCTGCTGGGATTCAGATGCATACCTCTTATGGTTAGCAACAAATCCATGAGGATACCTGAGTTCACTAGTGACAGAAATCACTAATGCCACTTTTGAAGAGGGAATCTCCAGCCAACCCTAAAACATGCCTCAATTGTCAGCACTGTAACATACTGAAGTTGAGAAAACATGTAGGTCAAACTATGGTGCTACCAAAAGAAAATAGCCATTCTGAGACGTATCCTCATTTTCACTAGACAGGAATACAATTCAGGCCATCATTATCTTATTCATAATCCAAAAATGTTGAATTATAACAAGGTTGATTTCATAAGCAGAATGCTGCTTATGAAATGGTGCTTTCTAACCACGCAATTAGGAAGAAGGTTAAGAAGTTCTGAGTTTTGGTGTGTCATGTGCTGGATATCACTAAAACCCTGATCTGGCAAAGATTTACACATGTGAAATTTTACTCACGGGGACTACATGCTGTCACTAAAAATCATCATCTATGAGTCTTTGCAGGAGTGAGGCCTAAATGTTGAACTGCTTTAGCTGAATTCATAATGACATGATGTAGTACAATGATCTTTGCAACAACACAGCCTGTAAATATGATGAATCATTGAAAACTAGAGAGCAGCCCAGCAGCTTTACAAAAATTTCTCTGTAATTGGCATGTCTGATGGCATGTCTGAAACCTTAAATCTTTCTGTATTGGTAGTTTGAACTAAAACAACATGAGTACAGTAATTTAGGGATTTTAAAAGTCAAACAAATGTCATTTGAATACGGTAGTAAATATGTCTATGGAACATGCTGCCTTAGTTAAAAATTCAAATTACCAAGCATTGCTAGTGTTCAATAAAACTTTCCATGCTGTTGAATGAAAACTCAATAGCTGCTTTATTGTGGATGTCTCTTAAGCAGTAATTTCCTCCATTGTAAGATTTTTATTCTCCCAACTTCAATGTTTATAACACTTTTTCCTTTCTTCTGCAGCCAAACAATCAGCAAGCTACTGCTAAAATCAAAACACAGCTCATTAGTTAGCATATTCAGATTAGGGATCCTTTGCAAAGCTTCTTAAAGCATTCCAGAGGCAGACTGGCTGGAGAGAAGGCACAAATTTATGAATATTCAGCTCAGCCTGAGTCTACACAGGCTTCAGGAAATATCTAGTTCATCCTGCATGTGGTCAGAGGTTTAATCTATGTATTAGCCTTCTCATTCCCATAGTAATAATGTAATGCTTAAAAAAATTATTAATTAATAATTAAGGAAACATGTAATGGAAATCACAGGTACAAGCTACACTCGAAAGGGCAGAAGTGGCAGGATTTGTAGAATGGAAGCAAGTTATAGCAAGTTTTGCATTAGGTGTAGAGACCTCTAGGAGGAATTTTTCCAGGAGCTGTCTGATATGGGGAGGGGGGTACACTCTTGCTGCTACACCCTTTAGGATGTATATTTGTAACTCCCTGCACATTTGGCTAACTGTATGCTTGTGAATGGGGTAGCAGGGCCATCACTCCACCCCACTCTATCCTTCCTAGTCACAGTTTGGATGCCCCTCATCCCTGGATGGGAGCAGAAGCACTGTGTGTTGTGTCCCACTGCTGTACACACAAGCAGAGAGAATGCTTCTTGTACCTGCCACCCCACTTTCTTGTGCAGCATCAGGTCAGAATCTGGACTGCAGTAAAGTGGTCTGCTGACTAGCTTAATAGCAGCTAGTGCCTGCCCTGTGACAGACCAATGAGATATTGCATCTTCCAGGTGTCCCTGTCCCAGCCATGCCCAGTCATTAAACATTAAACACTTCTAACTAGGTTGTCAGAAGCTGAAAATCATCCCACACTGCATGATTCTGGAGCGGTAATTTTCCCTAGATTTGCCATAAAGCCTTTGATTGATGTTATAATCTCCTTATAGGTCTGAAACAGGCAAAAACTAATATGATTTTTTGTAGATGTATGTCAGAATTGTATTAATTTACAAAGATAAATATTTAATATCATTCATTCAATTCCAAAGTATAAGGTCACTGAGACTGACTGTGAAAGGTAATTTGATGTTTCCTGAAATATCCTTGTGATACGTTTATGTATTATTGTGGGCCGCGATTGTATGAAACCTCTGTGACAGATATTGCAACCAGAAGCAGTATTTTGGCGTCCTTTGTTTTAAATAAATGATTTATGTATGAAGTGTTCTTCTCCACTAAGGAGAGCTGCCATATTTCCCTCAGGAATTAAAAAAAAAATGGGTAGTGATTAAGGCAAATCAGCCAGGTTATACCCTCCAAGAAAAGTACTACCTTGTGGTGAAGATCACATATACCAGGTCAAACTAGGTTCTCCAGAAACCAACAGACAAAGAAAGGACTTTTGGATAAATAGCCTGACTTTAAACTGATTCAAGGCATTCTTTCAGATCCATCAAATGGACAGGACCTTCTGTTCAAGGAGAGTTGGAAGGGTTTGAAAGGACTTCACCTATTAGGGCCCCATAAGACTGATAGGTCACCCCTGGTAAGCTTTTTAGCATACATGTAGGTTCTTTCATTATTTTATTATGTTTCTCTGTGATGCTTTTACCTTAAGAATAAATGTGCTTGCTTCGGGAAAGCTGTGTAGTAACTTGTAACTGCTGGCAATTACATTGTTCATAACATTTGGAGAGAAAGCAAAGTGCAGACCCTGACCTATTTTGGCAATCTAGCTTGCTGGGAATATCACAGTGTAAAGCAGGGAACTGTACAGCCTGGAACAGTCTTGGTCAGGAGGAAGAGACACATGGGTCTCTGCCCAAAAGATGTGAAGACTAGGAGCTGGGAGCCTAAATTGGATGCCCTTGGTGGACCATGGAGGGGAATAAAGGTATAGTTACCCTGGACTCTGATACCAGGTATATCTGTTACTTGTACTGATAGTGCCACTAGATCAAACACATCTCTGAAGTCCTGTGCACATTGTCCATTCCCCAAATTTACATTGCTACTCTTAAGCATCCATCACATTCTATAAGAAATGGGAATACTTTGCCATAATGTTATGTAATGTAGGCTCTAAGCTATTCTGCCTACTTACTTATATCATGCAGATATCAGGGTAGCTTCATTAATTCTAAGATAACTTGTCCTTTCATAGCAGTTTGCTAATAGGTACTAATCAAGAAAGATGACTAGCTTCCAAGCTGAAAATGAAAATGAAATTACAAACCAGTTTAAGGTATGCAGTACAGCAGGAAAAGCATTGCTGATGCAGATGTGAATGCTAATGCTCTTGCTTATTTCACACTGCCTCTTTATTTCAAGCCTGTGATTGTCCTTAATATTATGGGCAGTTGTCATCTCTGTTTGCCATGCAGCTGATCACGTTACTAGATACTTATTGTGAAATATATGCAGATTATATAACATAAAAATTCCAAAATTGTAGCAAAGAGCAGAGATTGTGGACGTGGATTGATGCAGAATGGCCAACTGTATGGTATTCATGAATGAAGTAGTTTCCACTTGAGTAGTTCTGTTCTTCCTTGTGTATTTTTAACTCACTAAAAATATTAGGCTTCATTTTGATGAAGCCTAGTATTTTTCATTTCATATTTCATTATGCATTTCATATTTCATGTGATGTGTCCTAATATTGTGATGAAGTGCCATGTGAGCTGTTAATACAAGACTGGATCCCAGTTTTCTGTTTCTGTTTCTCCATCTAGAACAGAAGTGCAGCAGAGGATTTGGTGTGAAGGTAGCTTTACTGGACTTTCAGGGGACCTTCATAATCCTTACTGAGGCAGCTCAGATTCACATTTTGACTGCACATGGCCAGAAGTGGCACAGAATAACCAGAGAGCAGTATCCTTTGGCTCTCTGCCCTGACCTGGCATGCCAATATGAGTATATAAAGTGCATGGCCTGGACTACATCCATCTGCTCTACCCAAAGCAGGGGCCAGGTTAACCTGCTCTGGCATCCTAAAGAGGGTACAGCAGAGTGTGTTACTTTACTGCACAGCAGGTGTAGATAAGATCATAATCAGTCTTTACAAGGAATATTGTTTTCGTTCTAATCCCTGTTTGTGACAGCATGTTGTTCCTCACTTTCTAGCTGTGCAGTAAAAGGCTTTGAATTTTTTAAAAAAATAAAATGCTAAGTGGAAACAAAACAAGTGATCTGCTAGCAATTTCACAGGGCCAAAGGGAAGAGCAGCTGTAACTGGAGGGAAAGAGGAGGAAACATGCAGTACATAATTGGCTCTAACAGGTAACAGTGCCAGAGGGGTAGAATTCCAATCCAATTAGCATGATGGATCGTGCTGCCACATTGAGTCATCATAATCTAAAAAGACAGTGAGAGCTCTATGTAAGAATGATGGGTCAAATTCAGTCTTGGTGTAAGCAAGAGTACATCCATTTAATTCAATGGAGTTGCAACTGAATTTGGCCAATGCACTATTCTTTCTCAAATAAGCATAATTTACTGGGAGGCACATAAATATTGGTTTAAAATATAAGGGATCTGAAAATTATGGGAATGCCAATTAAGATGATCAAATGTTTAATAAGATCTTTAGGTGGAGAGGATATCCAAAAAAGGATAATATAGGATATAATAGCAACTGCTGTTAGACTTGTTTTCTTTTAAATATAAGCAAAGCAACAAGAAACATGATAAAACAGCTTCTAAAAATTCTGTTTCTCTACACTATGCCACAATATTCTGCCACTCATGATATATGCACGGATTGATGTGGAATAACACACTACAACTGAGTGGGGTTTTTTTTTATGCATGCTCAAATATTTTTCCCTGGGATGGAATAAATATCAATTTTTGAATGCAATGGCATATGTTGCGTGACACTAAATAGGAATGGATTTTGCTGATGCATAATCTTAAACAGTGGTGAACAGATTCTTCAAAATTAATTTCACTCAAGACAAACAATATTGAGAAGCCAACCCAATCCCCCACTGATCTACCCCGAGAAACTCTAAAGACTGTTTAAAAACTGTGACTGCTACTATGTGTGAAAGAAGTCAAGGGATCTGTCAGAGACCAAGCCAAGTAATCAGGGAAGAAAGCCAGGTTTAGCTGCTGGAAGGAATACAGAGCTTGCTTTCTCAGTCAGATGTTTACTGATCTTGTTCCATGTGTGGGCAAGAGTATGTAACAAGGAATGTCAGAGGTTGAAAAACCATACCAGTATGTGCATGCCCATATACTTTGTACTTGTATTATTATTTGATCATTTGATTACAAAAGGAAAGAAAAAATATGTGGAAGTCTCCTTGGAACTTTAGGATTTAACAAAGTAAATAATCAGAGATGTTGCAACCTATCAGATTTTTCTGCATTTTTTTAATCCTAATGGAGATTCAATACTTCAACATCCAGAAGAATATATGCTCTAATCAGAAAGTGAATCATTCAACACTTTTGCCATATACATTTTTATTCTCCTAGAATATTTTCCTCTCACAAAATAAACAAAAATCTTAGGTGTTATAGGCAGAGCATATGCTTGAAAAAGATAATTTTGAAAGTAAAAATTAAATTGTAAATAAAATCTACTGTTCAGAATTCTGCCCTCCATTAACACCCCTGTCTACCTAGCTGATGCCAGTGAAGTTGCATGAATGTAAATAACACAATAACTCGTCTTAATGTTTATAAAATTACTGTCAGCATTGATGTTATAACTGCTTCATTAGATGGCTACTTTTTACCCATTAATGAACATGACAAACACACACATCTTGTACTGATACATCATCTCCTATTGAAACACATGCAGTATTTTATTTAATGCATATACACCCTGCAGTATTTTATTAAACACATATACATCTGCGATAGACTATAGCTATTCGACACATGGGAATCCTACAGTTTGTGTGTGAGAAAGGACTGCAAGGATGAGTATATAATGTGTACCTAATTTAAATAGACACAAGAGGCCCCATTCAGATAAACAGGTGATGTTAGATGGAATTATATACAAGGCAGAAACAGAATAGAAACTGGATTGTCAGAGAAACTGCTTTAGCCACAGTTGTGGTGGTAAAGGTTTGTAGATGGTATGCAGTTATAAACAGGGATAAAAGAGAAACCAGAGTTGTCTGTAGAGGAACAGAGCCTCTTTCCAGCCCAAGGAGAGAGCTTGGGCCTTGAGTCTGTAAAGATTTATACACATGCTTAATTTTATACACTGAGACATATTATACAGGAGTTATGCATGTATGATAGTCTTTGCAAAATCAGGGCAAAATTGGTTTGTGAATTCTGCCATCAAAGGAGATGGCTTGTATTTTATGCATGTATTTAACAAAATTCAAGGGCCAACTTTGCTGATTTTCCACTAAAAGAAAAGAAGGTTTCCTTATATTCACTTTCCGAAGAACGACACCAGTTTTAGTATTGTATTCCCTTGACCTCAAGGGAAAATAGTGTTCATATACTTTGAAGCAGAGGACCTTCTTGATTTAAGTTTCATGAGAGAAATGAGACTACTTTATGGACATTTCTCAGATCCAGATACTTGTGGTTTGTTGCAATGCCCTGAAGACTGGGTCTTGTTTACTGTTAACTCGTTCCAGGAAGGCTTGGATAGTGAAGACACATTCAAATCCCTCCCTTTTGTGTGATATCCTATATTGTATGGAATGTGCCTGATGACTTCCATTCATAAATCCTGTGATTCTTATAGATTACCATGTGATCTAGTTGAAACTGAGAGCCAAAGTATACGTGATATTACTGAGCTGTTACTGCATTATTGTAGCTAGATTCTGAAATACATATTAATACGTGTTATATTCAGTCCACAGATATGAACAAGTTGGCCATTTATATTTATTTAAAGCAAAAAAGCAACATAACAAGCACCATTGGATAGATTTTTATCTGGATATGTATTAATGTGTTTATCTCCCATTGTCACAGCCCACAATGCATAGAAAAGGTAATAGAGCTTTAAGATTAGAAAAGTTAGATTTTAAATTTTTGGATGATTATTTTTCAAAAGAAACCAAAATGTTTCTTGTTCACCAAAAGACTACTACTCCATTTCAGACATAAAATGTATACAATCAGCATGAACAAATTACATACAACTTTTGTTTCTGCCTGGCTTGAAAATGTGTGCATATTGTTAAAACACAGAGTTAACAGTAAAGAGATTCTGTATTGTATTTTCAGATGCTGGGACACATTTAGCTCTTAGTTACCCCCATACAGTCCTAGTGAAATCAGCTGAGTTGTGTGGGAATAAGTGAGAGCTTTACCTACTGACTATGAACTTCTAAATGTTGTATTTACCCAAGAAAATGTAACATGGGGCATCCTGTTAGCCTTTTTGTCACATACAATCCATGGTACCTGCTGCCAACTGGGTCAAATTAAAATTTGGAAAGGTGTACTAAAAGATAACCAAATCCCATTCTCACTTAATTAGCAAGACTTCACTCGGATTCTGCACTAAAACATTCTTGCCCAGATGTACTATTACTGCTGAAATATCCCGATGCTGAGTAACTTCATGTACCAGAGGTAATAATTAGTCCCAGAGCTTATCCCTTTCAGCATACCAATATACTTGTGTTCTTAAGGAAAGACCATCCAGAGGCTATAAATCCCCTTTGGGCAAATCCTGGTCCATGCCTAGAACATAACACAATGGTCACAAACCCAGGCCCCTGGAGACTAAACTGATAGGGTTTTCGGGAAGAAAGTAATGCTAATGTGATGAAAATACACACAGAAGCCCTATTGATATCCTTTAATTCTCTCATGTGTGTGCTATCCATTTTAATTTGACCTCTATTTCCTAACCTACTTCCTTTGAATTGCTCAGTATTCCTGGCATAACACCTGTCAGGAAAGAAGGGAAAGCTAAACTTGTAAGGATCAAAATCTGAAGGTCCCTATTTACTTTAATATAGCATTATTGATATAATTAATATAATCCCCACCTACAATCAAAGCACTTTCATAATCAGTTCTACTACCAGACACTGCCTGCTCCATTTTCTACTATGCACATGACCTCACTGCTTTCTGATCAGTTTATACCTAGAATGAAGGGGGGGAAAGAAACCTTTAGAACCCACTCAGATTTGCACATTCCTATCTAGTGCTCATTAGTGACTCTTTGTACTGAACTACTGGGAAAAGCTCAGCATTTCATGTATTAGGACATGTATTTTAACCTCAGTCCACAAGAAAAACACTAAAACCATACAACCCCCACCATATATGCTTCTCTTGCTGGACTGAGGCTAGGAGAACATACGTTACAGGACAAATGTGTAGCCACATCACTTAATGTGCTACTGGAAGATGCTCAGATACTCTGGTGATAGGTGTGGTGTAAGAACCTTTATATAGACTAGAATAGAGGATGAAGCAGTGCCCTCTCTGTTATTCTGCTTACATTTGGTGGAGGGTATGGTAGGACACAATGGAGCAAGTGGTTATTACACTCAGGGCCGTATTGTCAAAGGGGCTTCTTGCCCAGTAGCTCACATTTAGCCAGCTAAATATGTGGCTGGTTTTTCAAAAGCACTCCGCACCCAACAGTTCTCATTAGATAACATTGTATTAAATAAGTGTTTCAGGAGCTTAATTCATACTGACTCTCAATGATGTTTAGGTTTCCGAGTTTCTTAGGTGATTTTGGCAATTTTACCCATTGTTTTCCAAGGAAGCTGCTGGATTCCAAGGCTTTTTGAAAATCTGTTCACTTAATTTATGTGCCTAAATGGGAGCTGAGTCTCTCTGAACATCTAGGGCTGGTTCTAGGCGCTGATCGCTTTGGAAAATCAGTGCATCCAGCAGGGGAGTTTCCCCTCCAATGCTACTGCAGACAATGAGGGTCCTCAGAATGTAAGGTGGATAGTTGCTTGCTCAACAGACAGTCCAGTCTAGAACCAGTTCTCATATAGCCCCCTCTGCGTAAAGAATGTTCAGCTTCTGAAAGCTGCAATATTACTTCACTGCTATTGCCTGCAAAAACACACACAAAAATCTCACACACTCTAACTGACTCAGTAAAATTGTTGGTGGCGATCAACATTCATTTTGAAGTCATATTGCAATAATATTGTCTTGATGGCCATGCCAGCAAACTAAGTTTTGTATTCTATAAACTCTCATGAGTGGGAGACAGATTCAGATTTGTCCTCTTTTAGCCAGAATTAAGTTTGTCAGTTAGCTTCCCAAAAGCTTGCAGCGACAACAAGCATATATCAGCTCTTTTACACAATAATGGTGAAGAAAAAAAAACAACATTCAGAGAATGTATCATATTCCACAATAGTTACATGATGAGGGATGAAACGAAGAAACTCAAGTGTCTTACCTCACAGTCTCTGAAAATAGCATTGTACTTTGTACCTGGAAGGCAAGACCTACAAGATTAAAATCAAATGACCTAACTAGTGTTCAGCAAAGAACACTTTCTGTATTATGGTCCTTTTAGCTAGTAACACCCCTTTCCTGCAACTCATTATTGTATAATCTTTGAGAGAGTGGGGCATAAGCCGCTGTACTGAGAATAGGGTCAATGAAATCACTAAGTGACTTTCTTTCAGGATATAATGAATATAGACACGCATCACCAGGGACTTTTTAAAGTCTGACCCTACTGTATGGCTAGCACTCAACACATCATGAGGAGCGACTACGAAAATGAATCTATATTCACTGAGCTTTTTTTTTAATGACCTGCTCAGTAACGTTCCTGCAAAGAATGAGTTAAAACTTAATACTGAAGCCCACAGAAAAATACACAAAGAAAAAGTGCCTTGCCATTATAAAGACACATCTTCAAAGCCTGCAGCTCTCAGTGGCCACAGTTCATTGTTCCCGGCCAATGGGAGCTGTGGGAAGCAGTGGCTAGCATGTTCCTGCACACCGCTTCCCTCATCTCCCATTGGCTGGGAACACCAAACTGTGGCCACTTGGAGCTGCGGGCAGCCATGGTTGCAGATAGTCAGTGTAAACAGCCTGTCTCACAGCCCACCAGTGGATCACTCTGATGGGCTGCAGGTTACCCACCACTACACTAGACTGAGACTCAGAAAATCAGGTCAGTGCTAAGCTCTGCCACAGATTTCTTGTATCACCTTTAGCAAATCACTTATGCCTACAGCCTTAAAAATTTCAATGAGCATTAGATGTCTAAATACCTTTGAGAGTCTGGGCCTTAATCTTCCCATGGTCTCTATACCCCACCTATAATAATACACCTTTTGTCTGACTTAGCTATTTAGATTGCAAACTCTTGAGAGCATGAACTGTTGCTGTTGCTTACTATGTATATGAACAGAACTTAGTACAACCAGGCCCTAATCTCACAGGGCTTTTACAAGCTACTCTAATGCAAAAAAGAAATACAAGCAATAATAAAGAGAACCTGAACTAGAATTGTATCTATTGCCCATGATGCAATTTTATTGTAAGCCTCTCATTATCTTCTCTTTGTATTAGGACTCTGCTTCCTAGAGTCATATAACTGAGGGAAAAGCTCAGCTTTCAAAGCTAAAAGAAAGTTGCTAGCCCTCAAAGTTTCAGAGAAAAGCTTGGGGATGTAAGCTCTGAAGAAATGCAAACTAAAACTTAGTCTTACATAATAAGACCATAAACAACATACTAATGCCAAAACAGCAACAACAGATATATATCACCGTCTTAGCACAATTAAAAATCAGCCAGGGTGCTACTGATTATAAAAAACCACAAACATATCCCAATAGCAAGGAATATCATTTAAATACCATCTTGAATTCTAGTTTATAATAAAAACATCATAGAGAGACTATTTCTTGGTGACTTCCAAATATTAAATGTCTTCAGGTATTTGTTCTATAGTTGAAGACTGAAGAGGAAGCTTGGAAAATACTTATTGGCCTCATTATAACATAGGAAATCTAAATATTTTTAGTATCAAACAGTATGTGTTTCAGTGTGTAAAGACCAGGAGAAATTCTGGGGGGTTAACACATTGTCATGGTAGATGAAAAATGGAAGGGAGATATCTTCCAAATTTCTCACAGATTATTTTTCCCATCACTAGATACAAGTATCCTTTGGTAAAAAACTCTAGGCTTCAAAGTGTTTCACTGGAGCTGGCTATGCCTCCACTGTCATGGTATTCCCACCAGCAGCCATTCTTTCTGGGCTCAGCATCTTTCAGAGGCCTTTTGCAGAATGGGTCCTGAAGAGGAGGTATGAGGATCTTAGAGAAAGCACAGAATATTGGTACAATGATGCTAACACATCTGCATATGGTATTCCATCCTCCAATCTTGTTCTTTGAAGTGCCTGGACATAGATTCCTTCAGGGTTTGTTTATTTTATATATTAAAAAGTGTGACTCATCTTCCATATTGAGCCTGAAAAAAGATATGCTTTATTATATGAAGAAAATGCAGCAACATACGAAAACTGGCTGTGGAGTTCTTCAAATAATTGGAGTTGGACTGATATAGAAGATTATAAACCACTCATCCCAGAAAAGATCATTTGGCTATTATTGTGCTTCTTTATTGCTCTACCATTTAAATAATAAACAGGGATTGGGTAATTATTCTAAAGCTTCAGTAGCTTGGATGCTAATATAGACACACCATTAAATGTTATTAGACCATCTTTAACTTTATATCCCACTCCGCGAAATATATATTTTGAGATTTTATTAATAATCATATTGGAAACAGCTTGTGTAACAGGGTGGCAGGATGTATCAATATGTATAGGAAACAGAGCTCTATTGATGACCCACCCTGTTAACAAGAGTCAGAACGCTGCAAACAGCTGTTGATTTCTGTTGACTCAGGTGCAACTTCATCAGCCTCAGCTGGTCAAAGGGAATTTAATGTAGAGACAGAGAGGTCCTGCAGGAAATCCTAGAACAGTGGTGGGTTAACTGTGGCCTACCTCAGGGACATGCTGGCCACCACTTCCCGCAGCTCCCATTGGCCGGGAATGGTGAACTGCAGCCACTGGGAGCTGCAGGCGGCCTTGCCTGAGGATGGTCAGTGTAAACAAACTGTCTCGTGGCCCGCCAGAGGATTACTCTGATGGACCACATGCGTCCCACGGTGCGCAGGTTGCCCACCACTGCCCTAGACATGGTCAGACTTGATGAGAAAGCTTAATCTCATGTTTGTGTTCTCTTGTTATTACCCATAAGGTCAAACAATAAATCTGAGTTCATACAGCACATATAAGCTTTATTTGGAGCGGGAGAAGAATGTTATCTACTCTCATTTGGTGTTGAGATAGGAAAAAATATCCCTGTGCAGAAAGGCAAAAACATCTTTAGAAATTCCTATTATGATGCCAGCAAACCTTGCTGTAATTCATGGAGCTCTAGATCTAACAGATATGGCTGAAACTCTAGCTTGTGGCCTAAACAGCAACAAATGCAAGAGTTCCAGGAAAAACTGCCACAGAGTTCTAGTGGGTCAGCCATGATAACCTAACCAGGAGATGGAAGATGACCACAGGTTTACCTGGTCACTTCTGAGTATGTGAGTTCTGAAAGAGTCCTGGGCTCCCTGTTTAGTCTCTTCCCTGATGGGAGAAGCATATTGCTCTGTTAGATCCTGGGAAAGGTCATGGCCATGAGGAATATTGTGTTAAATTAATTGGGAATCTCAGAGGAGAGATACTGAGAGAAATTTCATGGCAAGTCTCTTTCCACAGCAGTGCAGCAATGTATATTTGCTTAGTGCACAGAACACTGCATGATTTCTTGGGTCAAGACTAAGGCGTAGAAGTACTGGAACTGATGGATACAATCAGAATGAAACATTATTTAGAAAGCTTGCTTGGCAGGGTGCAGAGTGGAATAAACCAGCACCAGCTGTCCATGCTGACTAGGCTGTGTAGCAAACAAAGGAAAAACCTAGATGCTGAGTCACAGAGAGGCTGAATGGTGAAATCCCTATGACATCAAATTGATCAATGTTTCAGATGGGTAGGAGGGATTGAATGTACCAAATGGTATTTGTTACATTTTTAGTTTGGAACATTTAATTTTGTCATGTCCAGGTGGGCTTGATCTATGTGGACGAGTCACATGGCTAGCTCTAGCTTCAAAGTTGTGTAAAATCTTCCCTGCAAAATTTTAGTGTTCTCAATTTGTTCTTCTATGTGTTTGTTGCATTTCTACAACAATACATCTACCCTCTATCTGTACTCATTGGAATTACACAGCAACTTTTTGTCATACAGTTTTGAATTTCAAGCTACGATTGAAGGACAAGAGAACAAATTTGCTTAGTTTAACTCCTTCAGTGCTTT
The DNA here is from genome assembly GCA_007922305.1 of Dermatemys mawii. Lineage (NCBI taxonomy): Eukaryota > Metazoa > Chordata > Testudines > Dermatemydidae > Dermatemys > Dermatemys mawii. Next base: position 10,210,176 of record ML677377.1, read on the forward strand.
TAGGCTAACTGCAGTAACCAAATCAGACCAGCTAATCTAGCTAATTTGGTTATGGTTACCTGTGAGGAGCAGGTATTTTTCTGCTAGCTGCAGGAAAATACCAGTATATTTTCTATCCTGGACTTCTGTACTTTCTTCTTTCATAACTAAATTGGAACGCTCAATTTTGAAGTAATATTTAGCATGATTTATTATTTAACAACATGGTACTGAAGAAATGTATTTGAAATAAGCCAGTAGCAAATTGCAATCGATTTGCACAATACCACAAATAAAATGTTTTATGGAGGCAGAGTTGCTGTTTCAAGTGATATGTGATGCATAATAATATCTCCAAGATGTTTGCTTCTTTATTAGTCTCAACATTTCATTAATCACCTTCCTGAAAAAGGAAAAAAAAAAAAAGATGCAGACAATCTAAGAAAGTGCTGATTATGGTTCTGCCGTTGCAACACATTTGTCTTGCAATGTTTATCACTAGCATCAAATGTGTATAGAGGTTAAAAAAAAGCCCCCATTCATTTGCCTTTGGAATAAAAGGAGGTAAAATTATTTACCTTGTATCAGAAAGGTGGTACTGAAAATGATGGATATGTAGTTCCAGTCTGATGAATTGACTGAAAAGCATTGTTGACAAATAGAGTACAGAGCTGGTATGCTTAATGGCTCACAAATAATTTAATTCACATAAAAATAATTTGTATAGCTGTGAACTCTTATAATTGAAGCTGTTAGAAATGTTTGTGCCTTCTCAGCATGCACACTGGACTATCTTTTCAAAAGATAGCCCAATGTGCATTTTTTGCACCCACAAAATCATGTACTGTGCCTTTAACTATGTGATTTATACCTGCAGCCAGGTAGTTAGAGCCACACGTACTCAGATGTGGGCCTGCCATTCAGTTCAATGCAATGTATTGCCATTGCATAATTCAGGGAAGGACAGTCCCTCCAAGAGCTTTCAGACACACAAAGAAGTTGTACCTACAGATACATCCCTTGAGGTGATGCAAAATATTCTTCCAAAAATGTTATTTAGGAATAAAGACATTGTCCTGCCTCCTCCCTGCCCATCCCTGTGCCCTCTCTAGTACTGTAGTTTCTTGGGGAAGCAAGAAGGTAGCTTATGTACTATGACTATGCCTGACTTCTTGGTGAGGAAAGCAAAGGTAAGAAGACATCTCTCCTTTGTACATCTATGCAACAGCCAGGCATGGTCTTATTCTTAGAGTTTGGGGTCAGAGTTATCATTCATATCACTGAGTTATAGCAGGAATGAATTTGCCACATGGAGTGGACTGAATATATAAGATTGCAGGGCCATGTTTGCAAAGGCATTTAGATGCCTAAAGATGCAGATAGGCACCCAGCAGAATTTACAAAGTGCCTGAGCAGCTTAGGTGACTAACTCCCATTGAGTCAACGGAACTTAGGTGCCTAAATTGCTTAGGTTTTTTTGAAAATTCCATGAGGCACCAATCTGTATAGAAACACTTTTGTAAATGTGGCCTGATAAATTCTCTTTGTTCGGAGTACCACCAAGGAACATGAAGAAGGTTTACAGAATTTTGTGAATGAACTTACTTAGTGGTATGAGAAAGAAGTACCCTGATGGTGCACCCTAAACACTCCCTAGTGCACTTTAACATAGTGCTGGTTCAAACAGCACTATATTAAAATTCACTAGCAGGGTTCATATTGACCAATTAATGTGCAACACCTTAGGGTGCTTTAGAAATCACATGTCCATAGAGCATGTTATCCCACTGTAGACAAACTCTGAGGCAAAAAAGCATTAAGTTCTTACCCTTGGAAATGTGTATCCTGATTTTTCACAGCAGTGTATCACTGATTAGTGGTGACAGGTTTGTTATGCCAGTAATAGATGTCTAAGAGTTTTTAAACCCAAGTCTAGATTTTAATGCAAATATCTCTAATACTAGAAGAAAGGGCTAAAGGGGAAAAACAGAAAATATCTCATGCTGTACAGTCAGAAGTGTTTTGAATTGAAGTATTTTCAGTTTTACGTGAGGCATTAGTTACCTGGATCCTATGACACTCCTTTTCATTATATAATGTCTTTTCTTCTGGGCTTTATTTTAGATCATTTAAAAAAACTAATAAAATAAAAAGAAATGATCCTATAGATATTTATGCTGCATTTGATTATACTGCAACTCAATCTCAGTACCGAAGAAAATATTATCTCCCGCATGATATTTCAGAAATGAATGTAATGTGATAGCTTATTGTTGCATCAGAGCTTTCGTTTCAAAAGAAACTGAAAATATTTTCCAAAGTAAAATCTTAGTGAAGTTTATCTCCTGGTGCAGAAATGTTGATAAGCAAGTTAGTGTGTGAGACAAAATATGTATATCTCAGTTATGTTAAAAATATCAAAAATATTTAAAAAGTTAATATGGCCTTTTAAGAAGAAGGAATCTCTGACTCTGAGATTCTGATCCTATGAACATTTATGCACATGAAAAGTTTCACTTAACTCAATGGTTCTTCTCAGTTACATGAAGTTATTCCTGTGCATGATTGCAGTGTAAATGTGCTAGGTAAAAACATGAACTATTGATAAATAAAGCATAACAGCAACATCCCACCACAGAGAGAAGCTATGCTTCCAAAACCTCAGGTTACCACCCTGGCACTTACAGTTAAACACGATGCATATGAGTACGTGACTGTGCTCTTCACGGCCAGAACTGCACAGCCTCCTGGCCAGAACCCTGGCAAATAGGCAGACAAATAAGCAGGAAATAGTCTACTCTCCACATTGAGACAGGGGAAGCACACACCCATGCTATCTACAATTTCTTGGTATTCACGTGACATGAGACAAATGTAAATCTAACTGCAGTCTGTAATATGTCAATAGCCTTTTCCTTCTGGCAGTGTAGTTGCAGACACGGGACTTAACACAGTGTAACAAAGCTTAACACATAACCAAAGAAAGAGAAAGGTTTAAAATATCATTAAAATTCCCTAATGTTTTGCTAGTTTAGACTTCCCTTAAGCTGTGAATGCTGAAATTTGTTTGACTAATTCTGAATAATTAACTAATTCCTAAAAATAAGTGTCTGTTCTTAAAAATTAATAAACCAGGGGAGGGGGGGTGTTTGCTAAATTTATCAGATGAATAAGTTGGCCATATGTTTTGGTAAGAGAGCATCTGTGACTTTATGCTTGGCCTAACTAATCAACATGAGAATTCAAGATCTCAGTCATATTTGAATCAAACTGACTTATGCTCTTTAAAATACAGCATTAATACCAATGAATTACTTTACCAGTGAAGGGGTTAAGCATTACACTTGTACTGTTCACAGAATGAAATGCACAATAGGTTGATAGGTTGATTGTTAACAGAATTGAAACATGTTGTCTTAACATTTAAGTGAGATAAAGCACAAGGCCATTGATCTAGCAGACCAAAGGTCTTTAAAAATCAATATGGGTGATTTCTGAGTTAATTATGATTTCCCATGTAACTAAGCACTGTGCTCAGTATACAGTACTATAATTCTAGACATTCAAACATCTTGAGTTCTATTAACAGGTGGCATTACAGGACAAAAAAACGACTTAGGAAAGCACTCTTCCGCCAGTGCAGTGACTTCTTGCTTTCCTTTTCTTTACAGAAAAGCTGTTTACACAAAAATGCTTTAATAAAAAAGTGTATTCTAAGTTCAGATATAAACATGCATGTATGCTAATTGCAGGGACCCAAAGTGAAGTCCTTTACTTCAATAACTTTATCAGAAGGAGTTTGGAGGATTCTTTTTTAAACATGCTGCATTTTGAAACTAATTTTTTCCCCTAGTTGAGAAAGGAGCGAGGGCAGCTAATCTGCCAAATAACCTGGCATGAAGTGTTCTTGTTGAAACTCTTTATACTTTGTTTCCCAAAAGAGATGCTGAGTATATTGTATTGATTTGATAGTATTGCACCTGAACAGTTTGCTCACTGGGGAGCACGTCCATATCATATGTAGGCATAGCACAAGAAACAAGCAGATTCTCACTAACAAAAGTAAGCATCCACTGAGAAGAAAAAAAAGGGTACCTACAAGAAACAAGTCATGTAGTGTCCACTGCAAGCATCTCAAAATTGTCCAGAGGAGAAGAAACAACAATAAACTAGAGAGAGAGAAAAGAAAGAAAGAGGTCACAATAATGAGAAGCAACTGGGGCTGGCTAACATTTTGGTTGTAAAACATCATTTTGACAAAACCAATTACTAATTGGTTAGAAAATTAGTGAATTTTCATTTTGGTCAATACAATTTTGACCAAAGATGGAAAACTGAATCAAACGTGAGGTTCCCCCCTTTTTTTCTATTCACCCCTCTCCTCCACCCACTCCCCCCCCCCACATTTTTAAGTGGGGGAAAAAAGGAGGGAAAGCAGAAAAAGAAAGGAGAAATAAAAACTGAAAATGTTTCACTTTGTATTTCTTAAAAAAAGTCTGCAGAAAATTCTGAACAACATGAAAATTTTTGTTTCTGTTGAATTTTCTTGTAACAATAGATTCCATTTTTCAAACCAGCTCCAATAGTGTGTAAGATTCCTCTTAGTTAATTACAGAAAATACAATACTCAGTAATATTAATAAACACCAAAATAAGTGCTGATGCTACTGTCAGCAAAGACATGGCTTTGCCGTTGGGAGAACCTATTGAAACAGCTAATGGTATTTTGCTGACTTGGAAGAGCTTCTTTTCTTCCAGACCTCTCTCCCCCTGCCCACTCCTTTGAGTTTTCTCACCTTAGTTTTGATCAGTCTTTCCTTGATAAATCTTCCCTTCTGTCCCAGGTCAGGGGATGATATTTCAAATAATGACACACACACCCCTTATGTCAGGCTATTACTGTACATACATGTCCATCAGTAACATTAGGAAAAAATAAGACCTATTGTTCATTCCCCTCAGCAACCATATATACTACCATCACATCCCTTTTCCAGAATACATGTGAAGCTATGGGATGTCTGATAGGGAGATATCATAAAATATAGAAGTACAAATAAATAAAACAGAACTTGCTTTCTCCAATGTGTGCCTCTTTCCATTTTGTGATCCCCTTTCATTTTACTCCTCTCCATTCTCTACGGTCTGCCTAAGTTCTCTTGATTCCTTTTCCTCTTCTGTCTGCTGTTTTGTCTTTTCTCTAACAATCTCTGTCCCCTCTGTAGTTTCTCTGTTTCCCTGTCTCCTTCCTCTCCATCACCTTCATCGCTCCAATAACTTTCCCTTGGGCTTTCTTTCTTGAGGTTCCCTCCATTTCTTTCCTGTGCACCTCACATAGCTTTTCCTGTGTTCAGCCTCTTCTATCCTCCACGCCACCCAGGCAATTACCTCTCTCTTCATCCAGCTATGTAGTGCAGGGAAAGGAATAATTCAGGCAAGGACATAGGTCCAGAGCAGCCCCTAATGGCTAAAGGAAGTGCTGTGCAGTCTCTAATCTTTACTCAGGGTTTACAAGGTCTCAATTTTTAGGACTCATCCAAAAGACTTTCACACAGGAACCTAGATGAACCTCTGTGGTTTGCCAAGGTTGAAGAAGGGCTTAACTGATCTTGCTCATACTTCCTATTTTGTCTGTAGCGTCTTGCTTGAAATGTCCTTTGTATGCCAGTGAAAAAATAATTTCTCTACTACAGTGAACCATGCCAATACTCTAAACTTTCTCATTTGCTCTCTGTCCCTGAGGCTATGTTTTTCCTATCAAAAAAGTTGTTGTTACAGTGAAAGAATGAACACTGATTATTTATCTCTTTGTGAAGTCCTCCTGGAGATAAGGCTCTGTGGTTTTTGTCTGTGATGTAGCTAAGCTTGCTCAAACTGAGAGTGTAGTGTAGTGTTTACCTCGCCTAGCTACCTTGGAGTATAAACTGTCTGTGCCTTGTCTATAGTAGGATTTTACTGTGAGACAGCTAATGCACATTATTTATATCACTGTAAAACACTCCCCCACACACACCTTTTTGGCAGTGGAGACATAGCCTTACATTCCTACACTAGTCCTGTTTCATCCCTCCTTCTCCATATGCTCTGGCTTGTGTCTTCCCCTGTATCTCATGGTCCTTTCTGTGCCCCTCCATCTCTTTCAACACCAAGGACTGTTTCTTTCTCACCCCAGTCAGCTTGTCCTCACACCCCTTTGTGCTTTCAGTATCTGTCCTGCTCACTCTACAATTCCATCTCACTCCCCATTACCACTCATTGTGTGATGGATCCATTTCCCCCCACCTGGTATTCTCTCTCACTTTCTTTTCCTGATTGGCCTCACAGTGACATCTTTCTCCTCCCATTTTCTGACTGTATCTACCCCTGCACGAAAGATCCTATCTCTGTCACCACTGTAGCATTCCCTGTTGTGTACCTTGCTCTCCCTATGCCCTGCTCCCACCTTGGATCTTGACGTCTTCTACCTCCCTGCATTCTGATTTGTGTCACATTCACAACTACAAATGAGAGAAACTTTGGGTACTATTGTTCCCGGAGCTTAGGGCCCTCTTCCTCCACTCCCTCCAGGGTGTAAAGAAGGCATGGGAACTACTCCCTTCATAAGGGGGCAAAGCCTATACTGGCTTCTTTCCCAGTCCACTGTGTAAGGGGCATGTTAGAGGTTGGCTGTGGAACAGGAGGAGGCATGGCTGGTGCACTGTGCTCTGGTTGTCCTTCACTTCTCACTGCTCATAGGGGACTATGGGAAACAGCATAATTAGAAGAGCAATGAAGGTTTTATGGCTTGTCCTGGTGAAACATTTGTACAGTGAAGATTTGATTTTATGTAGAGGGTGGATTGTTGAATAGCGATGGATCAATCGTAATCATTATCAAGTACTAGTAAATGTTTCACAACAGTAGAGTGATAATGATTTTCCTTGCTTACAGGGTCTGTGACTGTATGGGTTACAGTTTGGGCAGCAAATATTTTAAGCTTCTTTTAAAAACAGCAACAGATAAATGAATATGTGGAGGCACAGGAGTCTAGTGGACAGGACACTGGTCTAGGAGACCTGTATTTTAGTCTTGTCTCTGTGTAAAGCATTTTGAAATGTATGGATGAAAATTACTCTGTAAGAGTGATCTATTATTTATTATTTCTGCCAAAAAAATATCTGCATCTCTTGTTTTGTATAATACTGGACAAGGGCACAGTGTTCCAAACGGTGATGCATCCCTTTTTTGTTTTGATCTGGGTCATTGTTTTTGCATCTTGTGGACATAGAATACAGCCAAGTCAATGTAACTCTCCTTTTAATACCTGATATCCTGTCTTATAAGGGAATTAACTTAGGACGTCAACAGTGCCTGTTTTTTACTAATGGATTAAACTATGCCTTGATTTCTTTCCTACCTCATGGGAGTTGCGTGGATTAATTAATTAAAGTTTGTAAAGTATGGTGTTAAAGTGCTATAACGAGAAGTACTAGAAGTATGCAAGGTATTATTATGAGAAACTATAGCCTTCCTCAGGATGTTCTGAGCCAAATAGGTGTATTCCTTGCTATTATGTTTGTAAACTGGATATGCCAATCATCACCAGTTTTATACCAGTGTAACTCTATTGACTTTAGTAGCGGTGTTCCTGATTTATACCAGTATAGGTGAGATGACAATCTAGCCTTTGCTTCCAGATGTATTTTCTGATTTGTATTTGTGAAATCTCATTAGTCAAAAATTCTAATTTGAAATATAGCAAGGAGAGAATAACTATGCAGAATAAGCAATTACTAGGCATGCTGCCACTCAGTATGTGTCAGCAAGGAAACTTCCCAGGTCAGTGTTGAAGCTGATAGGATGCATACAAGATGCCAGAGGCAGCATAAGAAGGTGATAGGTAGTATTAAGGATTTGCACAAAGGCACTTATGTGCCTCAACACCTTTGTGGCTCTGGTAGTAGTACTTCTGAATCCTTCTATTCTTAGCAAGATTTCACAGACCCTTCCTAGCCTGCAGCTGTACCTTATTACCACATCAGCTAGCCAGGCTAGGTAGCCTCAGGTTAATCTAATGAGCCTATTTGGGGAAGTTATAAATAGAGCCTGATTTAGTAGCAGTAGAAACAAAGGGATGAGGTTGGGTCTCTGGGCTTATGTTAAAGATTTTTGTTTTATTACAGGAAATGTTTGGATCTCATTCTGGTTGAGGTTCATGAGTTACCAGTTAGCTGATACCTGTAGCCTGAGCAAACTGCGCCTAGTTCCAAAAAGAGTTGCAAATAAACTCTAACCCCTGAGATTTTGACAAGGGGCTTTTCCTTCATGCAAACCCAAAATTACGAGAGATGGCTTTGCCTCAATGCATTGACCCACCCTTTCCACGCTTAGTTTATATTGGATCTTTCTTCCAGAAATTTCTTCCAAAATTTATATAAACAATGATCTCCACTTAGTAGCAGACTTTTGCAGATAATGGGTCTTGTGCTCTCTGAATCTGAGGAGCTTTAAAGTTTGGGAATAAAATGCAATTAACTCTGATCAAATCATTTATTCAGCATGAATTTTAACCCTTATTTGTGTTTTGGTTGCTGTATATTCCTTGTAGGAAGATTCCAATTCAGTATCTTGCATCTGGAATAATTTGTTTTATTATATGCAGGGCAGCAAGCATTTTATATACTGCTAAATAATGAGATGATAGCATTGTAAGGTATCTGCATTTCATTGTCATATGAGTTTGAGTCATGTTCATTCCAGAATTTTTTTTTTGTGGTCTGAATACAAGGGCTGAGTTGAGAACTGCTTGCTTTGAAGTCTGATCCCAACTCTGCTACTGATTCCCTCCTGTGGCATTGGGCAAGTCTCCTAAATACCTCCTTGGTTTTTGTAGCTTTAAAAATGCTGTGATAATACTTGCATATATGACAGAGTACTGTGAGGGTTAATTACCTAATACATTTACAAAGCACTTGGAAGATGGAAATGGTCTCCAAGTGCTGTTATGAGGGGTGATAGCCTTGCTTGGTGCTTCATTTGGAAGAAACCAGAGCACACTTGTCAGCTTTAACATTTAATGAGGGCAAACTGCTCCCATTTAGGAAATTAGGATCCTTATCCAGTTTGCTCATTAGATGCTCATTAGAAAGAACCACACAATCATTTGAAAGACCCTCTATATGCTGAATCCTTGTATTAGATTGTTGAAGCCAGTTTATGAGTGGAGAGGAATGTTTCATCACAATAGTCCTCTATATTAAGTTTGAGGAAAAACTCTCCAGCATTTAATGAATAATTCCAAATTATTGTGATTATGGGCAATCTACAAACAGAAAAAGATGTGATATGAGAAGTAAATGTTTCATTATGAATTATTTTTTCAGCTACCTAGGAATTGGAGAAAGTCAATCCCATACTTATGACCTAAGCACAGATATGGCAGAGAAGAGGGCATTATGGTGATTGTTTAGAAGGTCAAATACTGGGCAAAATCACCCCCTCCTGCTGCGAAACCCATGGGAGGTGGCTGGGGAGAAGGAAATCTCCAAGAGTTTCTCTTTTATCATTCTATCAGGGAGGTTGTGTGCCTCTCTTCCCCGAGCTGTAGAACAGACTTCAGAGCCTTCTCCTCAACCTGAAGGACCTTCTCTCCTTGCAAGGAGCTGCAGGAGGCCAGAACTGCTGACATTCTCTCTGGTGTCCCCTTCCGGTCATGGGGGCTCCATGAAAAAGAAAAAAATCCCTCAGTCTGCCTAAGACCCAGCAGGCTCAGGTGATGAAGCCAGAATCATATTGGAGTACATCCATGTCTGTGAACAAATGCATTTTAATATTTTAGCAAGAAAAATATAAATCCTACTCTCCACAAGTTATCTGCAAAACCTGTTGAGGAAATTTTTTCCCTCATGAAAATGAAACTTGGAAATTTAGGACTTGGATAACATATTGTGATCTGTTATTACGGACTATAACTTCCTGAAGAAGCTAAATAAAAATTAATGAAAAGTCATTATTTCCCTCCTGGTACCATGACTAACTATTCTAATAAGCATAGTGGAAACTGTGGAAATCTCAGATGTCATGGTCTTTCTGCTGTTGGCAAATGATGACAAATTAATGGCAACCACTATATTTTAAATATGTTGTGCCAATATATTGTTTACTGGGTAGGAACCAGATTTATATAGGGTTATTAATTTATTTTTATTAATTTTTATATTTCTACACAGTAATTTGTAATAGCCCCTTCTGGATCATTAACCCATTGAAGCCTTCATTGTGCCAGGTACCTAAACATGTACTTAATTTTAAACATAGAAGCAGTCCTACTGAGGTCCTTAAAGTTAAGCACTTAACAACTTTGGTGCATAGGCCTAACTCCATAATTTATTATCTAAAATCTCTTTAAGTACATTGTCTACCATTAACCATAATACACCTTTATAATGTACATCATTTGCATTTCAAATGCATTGCTTCTGTCAGTCATCTCAGTTTTTAGACACTTATGTATGAAACAAATACATTAATGTACCAAGAGAGAATGTTTTAATAATATTCAAGTTGAGAGTAACAAGGAAAAGAAGAAAAATCCAGAAGTAAATCTAACATACCATTTTAATCTGATTTACTGTGCCTGCATATACTTCAGAGGTGTCAGATCACAGCATGTTATATATGTGCTGCCAAATTATGGAACAGCAGGATGAGTTAAGGGAGAAGGCTTTGACCTTTTGACTTTGAATTTTCGAGTTTTTGTCAGTTTTACCATAACTTAAATGCAGAGGAAGTACCAGGGTATTTTTTTAAAATTAATAGACATAGTAATTTCAGTCTTACAAATAGGGATTTCATTGCATTGATTCTGACATATACATCATGTAAATTTAAACTCCCTCTTCTTTTAGTGGCTATTAAAATGTTGGTCAGCATTTATAATAAATGCTGACTGGGAAGTCCAATTGTTAAATGAGGCAGTCTCATTTGTACTAAATTAGCAATTTATGTTTCTGTGTGAGGATTAGCAGCCGTTTCTGATCTTGATGTTTGATTATCAACTGGCACTTTCTCCCCCTTCTTTTTTTTAAGTTTGGATAAGCACAGATTAATTGCCCTTGAATAAATGGACCTGCATTTTTAGTAAGAGAATCTTGGGGAAGATTCAGTAGAGTGTTATCTATGCTTCTCTTTCCAAAGTGTCTCAAATTTTTAATCAAGTGAGTCAAATTTTCCTGACAAAGTCTATTACTGGCAGTGGGCAAGTTAGAACCAGCCGTGAAAGTAACAACTTTATCAAATGATCATTTAATGTATACCTCCCCCCACCCCCACACACAGATTGTGTTATAGTTTATACTGGGGTGAGATAATCAAATCCTGATGTGGTGCTGAAACTTAGGGTGTTGGGGGAGCTGCCACACCCTTGGCTTGAAGTATTACTAAAAAACACCAAAGACATGGTTTCTGGGCTTTCATCATAAGCACCCCCACTTTAAAAATGCTGATGATAGATATTTTAGCTAAAATAAATATTTTTTCCTCCTAGAAAATGGAGACAATGCAGATAATAAACTGTATGTGTAGAACTAACTAATATTTACTGTTCCCAGAAAAAAAGCAGATATTGTATATGGATGTAAAATGCCAATGTATCTTTTTCAAGATGAGGAGATCACATTTGTACACCGTATTCCAGATTTATATAAGGGCAATAAGATAGTCTCTGTCTTATTCTCTAGCCCTTCCTTTTAGTTTTGGGGAGAGGGTTAAAATCTGAATCCAACTTTTGTATCCTAGGCCTAGCTCCATATTCATCTCTTCAGTACTCCAGAAAAAAAAAATATGTTCCCTTAAAGTCTTTTGCTAGGCCAATGAGCAGCCACGTATTGCCAGATTTGTTTTATGTGTCAATGTGTTTATGCTGATCTACTCAAGGATGACTCCCAATTACTTGGTATACTGAATGTTTTGTATAAGAAGCATTGAATTTAAATTGTCAGTCCTTCTACATGTGGCAATGTAACAGAGCCTAGTGAAGCGCTCTATGATATTACTACAGTGGGTAATTGTTTTGGAGAATTGGTGCTTATTGTGGAGCTCACCCATGAACAGAAAGCATTTGAGTGTATATTGAGGATATCTTTGTTTCAAGTATTGTGACTTTCCCTTTAACCATGTTTTTGTTTTATATCCAGGGCTCTATAATGTAAACAGTGTAGAGTACTTATATTAATTAAACTTGTCCAGTCTTTACATTAAATGGTAGCTGATCTTCTACAGACTGTAATGCAGAGTACCAAATGTATGAAACACCTTGAGATTATCAGGTTTAATTTTCCCAAGGAAGTTTGAACAGCTATCCAATCAAATTAACTTTTTTATTTTTGATATAACAACATTCAATCTGCAATTTCAGAGCTACCATCATTTTCTAATGCCTTTTTTAAAGAAGGCACTAAAACATAGCATTGCTATTCTTTCAGGCTTCTGCTATACCTTTTTTTCATACTGTTGCCCCTCAAGAAACAAAATGAATGTTCAAAACTTTGATTTTTAAGTGTGCTGAAGATATAGGAGATAGCCGAAAGCATAAAGCCTATGCTTGCTGAGGAATTTGTGTAGATCTTACTATTAAGTCTTGTCTGTAATAATGGATGACCTTTAATCCAGTATTTATTGAGCCCCCTAATCTCCCAGATTGTAACTGATTGATGAAGATACAAGGCTTCATGAAAGAAAAGCAGATCACAAGAAGATAATGATTTTTGTGTAAACCTTGATTTTCCAATTATTCCTCTCAGCTGGGATGAAAAGCCATCTAATTGGCTGTGTATTCTGATCCAAAAATTAATTCTTTTGCAAGTCTTTCTTATTTTGATTAATGGCTTGTACTTGTGCCTCTGTTACCAGGCAAAATGTTCTGTATTTATTTAAGTTGTTTTTTTGTTTGTTTGTTTCGTCCCTCAGGCAACTGATAAGCATGCCAGTAAAAATAGTTTATTTGCTAAGATAATAGAGGAAATGACTGTGAGACATAATATAAAATCATAAAAATGATCTATTATTATTTATTGTTTTTAAGAGAAACTAAATAAAACAAAACAAAAATTTGCTGATGCATTTAAAAGGGGACATCTTTGGATTGTGAAGACCTTTCCTAAAGCTTTTATTTTTGAACAACATTAAAAAGTTAAAAACAAAAAAAAATAAAAATTCATTTCATATATGTATTATAATGAACACTGAATGTAGCAGCTATTAGAATCACAGAATATCAGGGTTGCGAGGGACCTCAGGAGATCATCTGGTGCAACCCCCTGCTCAAAGCAGGACCAGTCCTCAACAAAATCATCTCAGCCAGGGTATTGTCAAGGCTGACCTTAAAAACGTCTAAGGAAGGAGATCCCACCAGCTCCCTAAGTAGCTCATTCCAGAGCTTCACCACCCTCCTAGTGAAATAGTTTTTCTAATATCTAACCTAAACCTCCCCCACTGCAACTTGAGACCATTACTCCTTGTTCTGTCATCTGCTACCACTGAGAACAGTCTAGATTCATCCTCTTTGGGACCCCCTTTCAGGTACTTGAAGGCTGCTATCAAAACCCTCTTCATTGTTCTTTTCTGCAGACTAAATAATCTCTGTTCCCTCAGCCTCTCCTCATAAGTCATATGCTCCAACCCCCTAATCATTTCTGTTGCCCTCCACTGGACTCTTTCCAATTTTTCCACATTTTTCTTATAGTGTGGGGCCAAAGCTGGACACAGTACTCCAGATGAGGCCTCACCAATGCCGAATAGAAGGGAATGATCATGTCTCTCGATCTGTTGGCAATGTTCCTACTTATACAGCCTAAAATGCCGTTAGCCTTCTTGGCAACAAGGACACACTGTTGACTCATATCCAGCTTCTTGTCCACTCTAAGTCCTAGGTCCTTTTCTGCAGAACTGCTGCCTAGCAACTCGGTCCCTAGTCTGTAGCAGTGTATGGGATTCTTCCATCCTAAGTGCAGGACTCTGCACTTGTCCATGTTGAACCTCCTCAGATTTCTTTTGGTCCAGTCCTCTAATTTGTCTAGGTCCCTCTGTATTCCATCCCTACCCTCCAGCATATCTACCATTCCTCCCAGTTTAGTATCATCTGCAAACTTGCTGAGGGTGCAATCCATGCCATCCTTCAGATCATTAATGAGGATATTGAACAAAGCCAGCCCCAGTACGGACCCTTCGGGCACTTCGCTTGATATTAAGAATTCACTAAAATGAAATATACAAAAGTTTCTGACTTCATTTTTAGTATCTCTCCACAGTCCTCCATAATGGAAAAGGGTATAGACTGCCAATTCTAAATGACTTAAGAACTCATTTGCAGAGAGCTAGCTGTAGCAATAGGAGTTTAGGAGTTACTGGACATTATAGATGTAGTAAAGTGGTCATGATAGGATTAACTGTGTTACCCAGAGTATTCTGAAAAGGGGCCATGGTCCACCCTCCCTTCTTGTCTGATTAGTTCATGGAGCTCCCCTACACTAGTGAGGAGAAAAAAGAAAAATGGCAACTTATAGAGAACTGAGGAGTTTAATGCAGAAAATGGGGACATGTAGCAATATCTTGAAAGACTGGGCCACTATTTCCTTGCAAATTAGATTATAGATTAAGACAAACAGAAAGCAATTTTCTTCATTATCTGTGGCAGTAAAATCTGCTCCCTGTTAATGAGTTTGTTACAGCCTCAGAAACCAGGAGATAAAAATGTAGAAGACCAGCAGAATATTTTAACAGAGAAGTATACACACAAGCCAAACAGAGTGGAATGTTTCAAGTTTTAGAGCAGGATGAGGGGGGCAAGGTAAAACTATAACTGTGTATGAGGCAGAGCTAAAATGATTAACTGAATATTTCTCATCTGGAAATGTTCTAGAGGATGTCTGTGGGACCTTTTGCTTTATGGTATTAATAATGAGATAATTCAAAAGACGATTTCTGGAAGAACACAATTTAACTTGGCCCAAAGCAGTAGAATTAGCAACAGCAAAGGAAGCAGCGGTGAGAAACTTACAAGATTTACGCTTAGAATGATGGGACAACCAAACTGACTAGGGACACTGGAACAATTTTTATAGTGGGGGTGCTGATGAAGGAAACCATGTATTTGGTGTTCTTTATTACTACTTTAAGCCCTGGTCTGGGGCAGCACCCTTAGTTACAGCACCATTGAACTGACTCAATAAATAAATGCACGGCAAACTGGAAGGGACCCAGGATACAGATATGTGTTTGTGCTGTGGAGGAAATCATTTTATATCACTATGTGTTTCAAATTAAAAATGGGCCAGTGTCATACATGTGTCAATATGGGACACTTAGCCAGAAAATTCCAAGATAACTATCGAAGTGACAAAGAGTCCTGTGGTACCTTAAAGACTAACTAAAGTATTAGAGCATAAGCTTTCGTGGGCTAATACCCACTTCGTCAGATGCATGCTGTGGAAGTATCCAGGGGTAGGAATAATTAAGAGGCAAGGACCAGGTTAGAGATAACAAGGTTAGTCCAATCAGGCTGAACTAGCTTGTTATCTCTAATCAGGGAGGTCCTCTTCTAGCAGTTAATCTAGAGGTGTGAACACTGAGAGAAGAGAAGCTGCTTTTGTAGTTAGCTAGCCACTCGTAATCTTTGTTCAATCAATTATTCAAGTATTGAACAAAGATTACAAGTGGCTAGCTAACTACAAAAGCAGCTTCTCTTCTCTCGGTGTTCACACCTCTAGATTAGCTGCTAAAAGAGGACCTCCCTGATTAGAGATAACAAGCTGGTTCAGCCTGATTGGACTAATCTTGTTATCTTGCCCTTGCCTCTTATTTATTCCTGCCACTGGATACTTCTACTGCATGCATCTGACGAAGTGGGTATTAGCCCACGAAAGCTTATGCTCTAATACTTTAATTAGTCTTTAAGGTGCCACAGGACTCTTTGTCACTTCTGCAATTCCAGACTAACACAGCTACCTCTCTGATTCAAGATAACTATAAAATAGCACCTCAAATAGCCAGAGGAAAAGGAAGAAATCAGAGGAGAACCCATCCCAATGGTAGGTCCTTTGCTTGTCTCCATAAAATATTCTTCTTCTCTCCACTTATTCGGGTGTGGGGTAGAGGCACTAAGAACTAAAATCTTCTCTATCAAATTTTCTCCTGCATATATAAAAGATAAATCGATCCATGTATCTCTAGAGACTACGTGCCTTCTCCATTTTCTCACCAGCATATTGGGGATTTGTACTGCAAAAGAAAAAATTATGAGTCCTAATGATCGGAAGACAAAGGGAAAAATCTGATAGGCAGAGAGTGGTTGCAAGAACTAAAACTGAATTGGGACAAATGTTCAAATTAGACCCTATCAAAACACAGCACTCTAGTAAATCCTGAACACTCACTCAGACATTGTTAAAGAAGGGTTAGGAACATTAGATAGTGTGTCAACCAGGATTTATACTCAGCATGGGGTCAAGCCAAAATACCTTATAGCTAGAACAGTTACTTGTGCCTTCAGATAAGAGAAAGACTGAGTGAGACAGGCTGAAAAGGGAGAGCATCAATTTACCAGTGGATTTTTCTGAATGGACCATACCTGTAGTGCCCGTGGTTAGACAAGGCCATCCCATCTGCGGAGATTATAAACTTGTGGTGAATCAAATGACAAAGTTAGACAGTCACCCCGTTCTGCAGACAGAGGACATGCTGGCAGTGTGGGAAGGCTCAAATTTAGTAAGCTGGACATGTTGCAGTTATACTAGCAGATGAGGCAAGAGGAAGACTGTAAGAAATTTAACACTATAAAACCGAGGGCTTATACCATGCATAGATTTCCATATGCAATATTGTCAACATCTGGAATTTTCCAGAGACGCCTGGAAAAAAAATGTAAAGGTATGCCATGTGTAATATTCAGGATTAACTGCATCTTGATCATGCAGATGACACTGGACAACTGGCACTATCAGAGAAAAATTGGATGCAATGGGACTTGACTTAAAATGAATTGATTTTTTTATGAGATCAGAAGTTGTGCCATTGGGCTACAGGATACACAAGGAGGGCAGGCGACACTTCTGTTGCAAAGGTCACAGCAATTGAACAGCTTCAACCCCTCAGAACATAACTTAGCTACAAGCATATCTAAGCATTGTAAATTATTATTAGAGATTCATCCCCAGTATTTCAGCCCCTTTAGAGTCCTTGCATCAATTTCTGAGAAAGGAGACTCCCTAGATTTGGAGAAAGAGCGCTTTCCAGGAATCTACAAAGTTTCTTAAGTCCTTAGAGCAACTTGTTCATTTTTATCTTGACAAAGAATGCTGTTGTGTGATGTTGTATTATGTAGTGCTCTGTCATTTTTGTTAGCTGGAGTTTTGTAATGTAACATGGTGACTGCTGAAGGAAGTCCATGTGGATAAGTTTCCAGGTCACTGCCTAAATCTGAAATTAGAAAAAAAGTCCATTAATTTGGGAATACAAAAATTCTATCAAAGCCTGTTTGGAAAGGCTTTTACAACTGACAGCTCACAAACCAGTTACTGGACTCTTCAATGAAAACAAAGGCATGCTGGCCATGGCAGCTGCTGGGCAACACTGTTGGGTTTTGACATTAGCATTGAGAAACAGAGCACAATCTATAAACTGATTACCAACACCAAAACAATCTAGTTTATAAAGCTTTCAGGAGAGATAGTTACAACTGGAATACCTTGACCAGACACCAGGTAAAGGCTTCCCAGATACAGAAATTGGTTAGACAGGATCCTATCCTGCCCTGGGTAAAGCAGCATATTCTGCAGGGCTGGCCAAATCAGTGACAGGGGGAAGAGTGCTGCCTGTTGAGCGCCAGGAGCACAGAACTGAGCATAGATAATGGATGTCTGCTGTTGGGCACAAGAATCAGCATCCTCCCCAGAGACTAGATCAAGTCCTTAGAGATTTACAAGAAGCACATCCTGCAATTCCTTGTATGAAATCTCTTCCTTGGAGCGATATATGTAGTTCAAACATGGATGGGAACCTGGCCGTTGTACTAAAGGAATGACCTCCATGTCGTGGACACTATGCCCTAGCAACCCTTCACCTTGGAAATGGCCTGGACACCCATTGTTCTGTGTATATATAGACTTTGCAGTCCCATATGTGGGAAAAATGTTTTTAAGCATAGTGGATGCATATTCAAAATGGTTAGAAGTCTATGTGATGACCTCAACACCCTTTGCTGCTGCTTGTGAAAAGCTCAGATGGACCTTTGCCATATATGGGCTAACAATAGTACTTGTCACAGACAATCGACCAGATTTTATGAACATTGAGTTTAAAGTCTTTCCGAGGAAGAATGGAATTATGCATACCCATATCATCCAGCCTAACATGGCCCAGCAGAAAGAGCTGTTAGAACTTTTAAAGAAGGATGACAATGATTAATGGGAGCTTGATAACAATGCTGGTTTGATTTGTTTTGAAATACAGAACAGCTCCTCAAATGATGATGGTGAGAACTCATTTGGACTTAATCCATCCTAGGATGAAGAAGGAAGTGTTAAAGAAGCAAAAAATCATGATTATTGCTGAAGACAAACAGCTGGGCCCAAAGGTACTTAAGGTTTCAATTCTCACCAGCCGACATGGATTCCAGATACTATCCAGATCAAATTGGACTCTTGTCTTTTAAAGTCTGTTTAAATCATGCTTGAGTCATAAGACAACATCAGGCTCATGTCCGCTTGTGTAGTAAGGTGAGAACACTAAAGACTTTGTGATAACTATCCGAGGAGCTTGGGACACAGTTTTGGTGGGAAAGCCCGAGTCTCAGTATGCCATTACCCAGGGTACAATCAAGACTGTAGAAAGCTTTGTCCCCTTCTCTCTCTTGCCTGATGTGCCTCTTACACTGATTTACTCTCAGAACAACCACTCCTGGCTTGCTCACACAGCCTCCAGCATGCCAATTCACTCCCAGCTAAACACATGAGCACTCTGATCAGTCACTCATGAATTACATACAGGGCAATACTTGCTAATTCTCAGTTCCAGCCTTGTTCCCCAGAAATGTGGGTCTTGTACTGTCCAGCACACTACTGAACAATACAAGCTCATAAAAAGTCTGTCATTTAATCAAAGGAAAATTATGTATGCACCAGATTTGTTATCCCAAATGGAGTTTCCCACCCACTTTAATTCCAACACATTGGTTAAGAGAAAACAATGACATATACTTATTAACTGCAGAAAGGTAGATTTTTAAGTGATTACAAGTAATGATACATAAAACTAAGGATTGGTTACAAAAGAAAGTAAGAGTAATACACAAACAAATACCTAAGTTAACAAGCTAAGTGAACTTAAAAAGTGAATGTTTCATCTCACCATACTCTGTTGTAAATTTCACAGGCTGGTTCTCCTTTCCACTGCCCCTTAGTTCAGTTATTTGAGAGTCGTTGATCTCGTGCCCGGAGAAAAGGGATGAAAAGAGGAAGTGGAGGCCACAGTCTCTCATATTTATACTACTCTCCCCTCTTTGAGGATTACCCGCAGTTAGGGTAAAGGCAACAAATAGCCTCTTGTGGATGTGAGGGTTGAACGGTCTCTGTGATGAAATGTACATTTCTTGTTTACTCTTTCCTCTTGCTGAAGAATGGTTGCTTAACTTGATGATAGCTCTTTAGTGCTTGGCTGTGTATGTCTTTGTCTCTGAAAAACTAGTCTGGACCTCCTTGACTTAAGCTTGGAGTATGTTATAACAATGATACATTATAGATTCTTATAACTTCACATATAATACTGATAAACATATTTCACTAGGAAAGTAATGTTCAGCAAATTATGATGTTTCAAATGGTACCTCAAAAGGCATACTTAGTACAAAATGTATCATAGTCTTGTAAAAGTGGTGAACATAATAGTACAGACTGTGACACTGAGACATCTACAGAACAGCTGGACCAGAAGTCTGGAGAAAGTGAGTCTTTGCTGAGAAGAGGTGCTACCAAGTGAGCAAGAGGAGAACCTCCATTTAAAAGACTGCATTTGGGTTCCCAATTAAGAGGGGAGAAATGTAGTAAAGTGGTCATTATTATGGGAGTATGTGATAAACCCATGTTTTATACCTTGTTTATTCCCCATTTAGTCAGTGGCAGTTCCCCCCTGCATTTGGTTGAAATGCTTTTAAATAAAGCAGCAAGTCCACAGCCTGAAATTCTATGAATAAGCTTATTTTTATTGCACTGAGTGATCCCTTTACAAAGAGAGGCGAATTTCACTTCCTGGCTTGTGTGTAACTCTCCAGAGACTGCCATTCTATGCCCCAGTCTTCTAAGTACAGGGTCTTTCAGGATCACTTTGAGAAAAACCCAGCAATGGGGAATAAAGTATGCAAACAGAAAAACAAAACAAAGAAGATTTTTTTTTAAACTATTCAGTTTTTTAATTTCCACAAAATAGTTTGTTCACTTAGACCAGGTCTAAACTATAAACTTACATCAGTAATAGTGCAAAGTTTGCAACATAAATTTCCAATACTATTTAAATTAAAAATCAATTGCAGTATGTAAGTTGTACACACATTGATTTCTAATCACTTGAGATATTGTTTAAGCTTTAAACTAGCATCTAGCATGGCTGTATTAGTAAATTAATCTCTTGAGTACATTGCTGCTCTACACACCTAGGGTTGCACTCATGAAGGTATCCCTGTTATCTACAGTTTGTCTTGGCATGCAATATATACCCACAGGGTCAAAAGAATTGCCCTTTGATTACATGAACAATAATCTGTATATCCCAAGGTATTTAACTGGTTAATTAAATAGCAAATAATTGCTAAAACTACTAAGTGACATTTAATTAGCATGTTAATTGATATCAAATTTGCTCTCACTATCTTGTTTTATGTTAATAAAATCCCTAAACATTTCTTTGAAGTAGATTAGGAAACAATATGCTTCAAATGTACTAATACAAAGTAGCCTTAAGCATCATTGCTGCCTGCAGTACATAATAATTGGCTTAAATGTTTAACCAGAATCAAATAAGGGTCAGGATAACTGTAAACAGATTTATAATTAACAATACATTTCATTTTGCAATGTGAGCATCCTTTGCACCCGATTGCACATTTTTTAAGGAAATAGCAGGTCCTCTGGAATAATTTTTAAATGAAAATTTAGGGCCAGGCTGTAGCCAGAGCCAGTGCTGATGCAGAGGGACGAGAAACTCACAAGAAGCCCTTCAAACCCTTGTTTCTCAGTCACGTAGGAGTCAGACCTATTGTAGTCCTTGAATGTCACATCTGGTCAGAACTAATGAAGAGACTTGTACCTGCAGGGGGCACATGTTCCAGGATGGGGTGCAGAGGAGGTTGGACTGCTTCCTTTTCCCCCCGTAGCCAAAGAGCAGAGGTGGCCAGATACAGAGGGGAGCATACAGTGCCTACCAGAGCTCCATACAGAATTGTGCAGCTCCAAACCATCGCCTGCTTAAGAGTGTGCAGATGGGGCATTTAGTGTGCACACAAGTTAGAAAATTGGTGCCTATATGTTAAATTACCATTTATTCTTCATTAAAAAAATGATGGACGTGCTTGTTTGGGCCCACTAAAGGTACCAAATGTGCTGAGGGTATCTTAATCCTCCAGACTCTCCCAAAAGCACTGTCCGACCTCAACCTTCAAAACAAGTCCTCTTGTTCTGTCTGTTTGAAGAGGGCAGGTTCAGCCCTAATAGTTGGGCAACTTCAATTTCTCTGCACATCTGATTTCAGGAGACAACCTGCTTTTCATTATAACTTCATATTGGCCTGTTCTGCAGACATTTTCTTTCTTTACATGACCCCTCCTCAATTCTGGTTCCTAGAGATACAGCGGGACCTAGCTACAGAGGAAGATATTTTGCACTAAGAGGGCCAGCATGGAACAAATATGTTTTCAGGCATGTGGCAAATGAAGGAGGGGCAGATTTTATGCAGATAAAAAACCTGATCTAGTCCCTACTCCAAAGGATCAAAGAATCCCAAGTGGCCTTGCCAAAACCATGGAAATGAGCCAGTCCCAATGTTGTACTTGCCTGGGAGCTGCCTAGTTTTTTAAAGGTTAAACTGAGCGAATACTGCAAAAGATGTTCCATGAATATTTATTTGAATTTTTAAATGAATTCACTTTGACTGTGTTCCTGCCCCTGGTGGGTTTCCTTTCTGTGAAGATGGTAACCTAGTTTTACTGGTGCCAGTGCACACAGAGTGGATTTTATATTCAGGGTTGCAAAAAGTAAACTCTCTAAATTAGCTTTCCATAGACATTCTTACCCAATTTCTTCAGAAGAGTTACACCCATGCAATAGGGGAGTGAAAATTTTATATTAACAATCACTAGACTTCAATTCTTCCAAACATCAGAATCTAGAATATCCATAAAGTAACTTAGAACCACAGAGAAAACTAAATTCAAGGGGTAAGTGGGTAGGTGAGGGATTGTTAAATAACTTTGAATCATGAATAAATTGAAGAAAATCGTGATCTATTTATTCATGGATATGTCACAGAGGAAAAAAAGAAGCCAAATTGATTGAAAAAGTTATTTGCTGAGAATTACTCAACTCTAGTGATGTGTCATCCAAATATTGCAAATGAAAGGAAGTCTAAAATCTGATCATGATAGGCTAAGGAATGTGATAATTTTTCAACTGTTTTGATTTAAAGAATATATATTTGCAAGCTCAAAGTTTTTTTAAATTTATAACATTAATTTATCACTCCTAAAGAGTTTAGCAACACATTTTGTTTTTTAAAAAAATGAGTTTCCCTTTAGAGGTATAGCAATAATCTCCCCTCACTGATCTAAAAAATACTGCTAGATTGACAGTATAATATTTCTACCCTATTATAATAAAAAGTGAATTAACCATTGTAACTTCTATGTCACATGACATAAATAATTCAACATTTTTGGTAATTTCTTTAAAAGTCTCTTATTTTATTATTTTTTACAGTTTCTACACAGAGAAACACTGAATAAATTGAAATAATAAAAATGTGTCAGTACCGGCTTTTCTGCCACTGACACTTTTTAGCCCCATGAATGTAAAAATTCTCTACACAAACAATAGCATTCTTAAAGGTTGCATGGATTTAAACCTCTCAAAAATTGGATTACAGTATAATGAATAGCATAGGGGAACAAAAGCTGATCCAGTTTGTCTTGTTTTCATTCTTTGCAAACAAAAAGTATTGTGATGGGGGAAAAATATGCTCTCCACCCATGAGCCCTTACTTCCTCATCAGAGTCAACTTCCTCTGATTTTCTTATCTACCTCCTTCTACTGCTTTTATCACAGTAGCTCATCATCATCCTTGGTGACTTCAGTTTCCCTGTTGAAACATATTCACTCCTTTGATCACCCGCCTTCTCACCATTACTTCCTAACTTGATGTTCAAACATAAATCAACTCTCCTACCTAAATAGCCCTCACCTGACATTCACTTCAACAAGCATCAGTCTCTCTCTTATCTCTCAGTGCCTGAATTTCCCCTCTTCAGCTTCTGGCTTATTTCTCATTCAGTATCATCTATTTGCTTTATGCCCTTGCTCTGTCACTTCACCCACTTTTGTGATCTCTAAGGTCCAGGTCCTACTGCTGCTTCTTCCTCATGATCTCTAAGATCTGTCCTTTTCTCTGTCCCTGTAGCTAAAACTGATTTAGATCTTTATTTTCCATCTTGATCAGTTTCCATTTGGCCTCCCTGACAGTCATATCACCTCTATCTAATCCATTTAAAACAGCACCCCTAAAATACTCTTCCTTGCCTTTTCTACCATGCTATTTTAAGGATATTGAAAGATACATTTTGAAAGCCAGGGTGCATGCATCAAATCCTGTTGATAAAAAAAAAAAGATTTTCAGAACATTTTCCCAATGTATTGATGATGGAAGAGGAAGTTACAGGAGTTCTTGGACTCACAGTTGCCTTCTCAATAGAATCTGTGAAATCTGGATTCGCTTTATCATATACATTTTTAAAGAGAAATAAGACAAGATTCTGGCTTTTCATACTATAGCCCTGAATTTTCTGATAATAAATGGAAAAAGAGTAATGTCATTCTCATTCTTAACCCCTAGTTTGCCTTTTCAATATACATAGTTTTGTTTTATGCAACTCCATAGCCCTATAGGAGGCTGCACAACCAAAACCTAAGTAGTAATTTTGAGCTGCACAAGCAATGAAACCAAGTTTTTAATCCCTTATAGCATTATTTATTATTATTATTATTTATTATTATTAATAGTTTTCTTTTTCATACTTACAATAGTGATAATTCCATAAGGATTAGCTCTATGCAGAGTAAAAAGTTTTGATTTTCAGTGTCATGGGGAAAAAGCGGAATCATATTTTTAAATGTAGAAAATATATTCACCTGACCCAAAAATGACTGACCAGATTTAAAAAAATATCCAGCAAATGAAATTTTATCCCAAAAGGAAAGTTTTTGGAAAGCTTCCCTCAACTCTCACTGGCTGGGAGTGGTGAACCTGGAAGCTACGGGGAGCCGTGCCCATGGGCGGTCTATGTAAACAAAATGTCTCACAGCCCACCAGTGAATTATCCTAATGGGCTGCATGCTGAAGGTTGCCAACCCCTGCTCTAGATAGAATTCTATAGTCTTTAGGGAAGTTAATCAGGCTTGTTTCATGAGCGCTAGATTCCCATTAGAGAAAAATGTTTAAAACTCTGAGATGAACTCTGTTGAATTACAATCTATACTACTGAAGAAACCTGAGCAAAGTGATGCTCTTTTGTATTGCTCCTTCACGTCTGAAAGCATTCCTGCTGTAATTCATTCTCTTTACTTCTGCCTTGCTGGGTGGTGTTATAATCTAGTGAGTTTCTGAGAGTGGAAAATGCCAAAGGAATGTGTCAAACTTCAAAAGGAGCATTTGTGAAGTTTTAATGTTCTGAAGCTAAGTGTGGCAGTGCAACCTAAATGAATTCTCAATGGGATTCAAGTTTCCTTACTGAAAAAGTAGTAACAATCAAAACTAAAGTGCAACATCCAAGGAACTGGAGAGCAGAAATCTTTCAAAATATATATTAATGGATGTGACATAATACAGAGGCTAATCATAACTCAACACTCAGTGAGTGGTATCCTCTGATCAGATGTCCTAAGCTATAAAAAGGGTTTGGCTGCCCTTAAGAAGCCATTGGGCCTTTGATTGTCCCAGGCTGAGGGTGGGCAGGGGAGAAGAGACCTCTTCTGAAAGAGGAAGAAAGCAGCAGGAAAAAAACTCTGAAAACACTTTACAACACTTAAATATTTTTGGTGTCTTTTGAACAAGAAATACCATGATAGATGGCTGTGCCTGAACTCCTGATTTTCTTCCTGATGCAGAAAGTGTGCGTGAGAGAGAGATGTATGAGTCAGATATAGTGACTGTCAAGCAAATCTTAGATTCGGTTTTCTCTCGTCACAATTCTCATTAAACTATTGTGGGTGTCTGCATGTGCACAGCTCTAATTTAGAAGAGAAATCAGTCTCACTTGCACAATTTGTCTGAAAAAAGCAGGAAGTCAGGGTCTGGAGAGACCCTTCTGAATTTGGAAGAAGTGGGAAAATGTTCTTGCTTAGTCACAGGAGAGAAATGCAGAAGTGTTAATGCAATTGTGGACGAGGTGCCATTGCTCCACTTCTCTCTCACTACTGCCTGCTACTGAAACTCTCCTTTTTCTTCTGGCATATCTGCTGATCCCTGCCTACCCCACCTCCTGCCTTTGTTCCCTGATGGGTGACCCTAGCATCTTACAAAAGATTATACAGTTCTTGATGCTATCTTTGGTGTAGTGCTAGAAAACACACTCATTCCAAGGCAATCAGTCCTTCTCACTGTACCTCTGGATTCCAGACTGAGAGATAAGCAGGCAAATCGTTGGCCATGAAGTATACTGCATTTTGCCATCTCTGCTGCTTGCAATGGGCCATGCACTAACCTATGGTAGAAAGGGTAGTGAGCATTCCTGCCCTCAGGCAGTGCCAATTAGGCACACCTGCAGAATATGTTCACCTAAAGAAGGGGAAATTTAGAAGGTGAAACTGTCCACAGAAAAAGTGCATGGGAGGGAGTTTGCCTTGGAGTACGAAGGGTGTGAGGAACTGCTGGTGATCTCAAGTAGCAAGAGCAGCCCAACCTGAGGCAGTGGACAGCCTTTCTCATCTCCCTACTTTCTGGTTGGGGCAGACTGACACTGTGAGCTTGATATACTCAGGGGGCTCTGGAGAGCTACCCACTTCCAGCGACCTGTGGCAGGACCTGTGGAGCACCTCCAGAACTACAGGCAAGGAAACTGTGATTGAACTAGAAGAGACCATGGGAGTGATCTGGGCAGTGAGACTGCCCAGGAGTGGAGCTCCCATGTGGGGAAGCAGGGGCAAGGGACTCCATAAGATTATGGTTGAGGATTATCTGACTACACTGCTATTGAAGGAGATTGCAAACCTCTACCACCTTCTCAATACTGCTGCTCTTTGAAATGAAAATAGTTTTTTCCTCCCACTCCTCTGAAAAAATCTCATTCATTCCTTACCTTTTCAATTCCCAGCCTACAAAGGTATTTCAAGGAGAAGATAAATGCCCTGTGAGAGCTCTGATACATACCATGGCATATAGCCTTACTCCCTTGTTATGCAGGACTTTAACCACTGTAGATGAAAATTGTTGAATATGAATGGCTAAAACATGAAAATAACTTTGTGAGTGGAGTGCATTGTTGGAGGAAATTGCCATTTAGCCTCCTCTACAGTTGTACTCACAGATGAGGCAGCTGAAGTATATTTGCTGTCTGCCATTTCCTTCCTTGGAGGGGGCAGGGAGGTGAGCCTGCATTCATATTCAGGCACATAATGGGCCCCGGGATTAAGGCATGATTAAAAATCAGCCCCTGTG
The DNA here is from genome assembly GCA_007922305.1 of Dermatemys mawii. Taxonomy (NCBI): domain Eukaryota; kingdom Metazoa; phylum Chordata; order Testudines; family Dermatemydidae; genus Dermatemys; species Dermatemys mawii. Next base: position 10,237,098 of record ML677377.1, read on the forward strand.
GGATCAGCAGTGGGAATGGGAAGGTTCTGAACATTAGTAGCAGTAGTGAGGATAACCTCCAGTGGTAAAGCAACATTACCCGCATATTTAAATGAACTCACCACACATGTTGTGTATATGGATACACCCATGGTTGCCCAGGAAGTACCATTTTGTCTTCTGTCACTTTGGTGTCTGTCTGTGATGGATGAAGTGACTGAAGAATCCTCCATACATTTTAACTGCACAAAACGAATTAGTAAGAGCAAAAGTTTTATTATATTCACTTATCCTTTAACTATTTCTCTTGTTTTTTTCTTCAATGTGTACTGTGCACATGTGCTGATTTATGAGAGGAGGAGGTGAGAGACTTCTGGAGAGATGTGCTAATGAAAACGTTGTGTGTACACTGAAATGATATATTTCCACGGTTCCTTATCCTCACCCCTTCTTTCTCATCTCATCCTTCTTGAGTTGTTGGTAGGGTTTCCTTCCACTGTTGCCAAAAAATATATCTTCTTCATGGCAAAACTACTTGTATTAGAAACCTTTTAAACTATCTGATTTGCTACAAAATTACTGTTAATGACTAATCAAAAACATGCAAAAATGTTTGTACCGCACCTCAGTGAAAATCACAGATTTCTATGCTGTGTTTAAACTGCTTTGGGTTATAAGGAAGGAGTGTAAAAGAGACTAATTGTGTTATTTCCTATTTTATAGTTTGACCCTAAAAAAATCTTTGTTTTTCATAGCTACAGGTAAAAACAAAACACAAATATCTGCTCAGGAAATTATGTAGGAGTCAGCACTGATATTGTGGTGTAGAAGGTATAGCAAGGGGGGCTGGGGAATTATTTGTTAGTGCCAATGGTTTTCTAAAACTCATACAAAAATGTGATTGTTTTTTTCTGATCCATACCAGGCCAATCTGTCTGTCTCTCTGGCATACATTATGTGTCTGTGAGCATACTCAATGACGTGGAAGTATGACTACTGTGATTCAATACAGAAACTCTATGAGGCTAAATCGTGCTCAGTGCAAATTGAATGTTTGGAGATTTTAGTAACAAGCCTCTAAAAAACTATGATGAACTGGTGCAAGTGATGATCTTCACAGGCTTATAACTTGGCCAAATATAGATGGGTAATCATAGAAACAGCAAAAGGTCCCTCTCCTGTGTCGCAGGAGCTTCTCTGCCAGATATCAAGCCATGCACCAAAGTGTGAAGGCAGTGGAGGTCTTCACTGAAGTGCAATAAATAAAAAGTAAAGACATTGGCAAAGCTATTTCCCACCAACTTCATTCCTGAAAGCAGCTGAGCCATTTTATTAAAGCTTTACAATTTAAAGGAGAGACTGACTCATCATGGACAATTTCTTCTCATAAGTTAAATTTTGGTGAAGTTACTGGTGGCTGAAAAGAGGGTCGTATAATAGAAAGTGTTAGGAAACATTATCTATTGATATTATTGCCAGCTACACCAATCATGTCTGATAGATCAATAAACCTAAAGATAATTGAGGTTAGAAGTTCAAAGTTTGAAATTTTAGTTAAGTGGCTCCTTCTATAAGTGCTGAAGTATATAAATGGACAATGACCTATTATATTGCATTGTTTTTTTCTTTAACAGATTTGGAAGCTATTTTAAAAGCTATATTGTGTTCTCTGGTCTCCCAATGTTGAGAACGTGACATAAATTAAATTTTTGCATGGATCCATTTACTTAATTATCAGAAATTAGGAAAGTCCCACATCATATTCTCTTCTACAAGTATACATGAAAGGTCTATGAATATTTAGCTACAGTTATGTTTCTTTTAAAAAGACTGAAATAAATGTGGCAATGCTTCTGCTACATATATAAAACATTTCTCACAAGGTCAGATCAAGAGATCAGACCCAAAATAAATCACTCCTGGGAGCGGTTTACCACATTAGTATTTCTGTGTTTTTAATAGCCTTTAAAGGTCAGAGTTTATGAGATACAAATTTAATAAACAGGTCCCACAAGTATTATATTCAAGTTGTGTGATAACACTGGAATAGCAAAAGTGGAGTTTTGCTACACTAAAATGCCACAGTACTTTCAGAGGTTTTGGCTAGTAATTAAGCAGGTGACCTAGATCTGACTGTATCATTGATTGGCTATGGTCCTTTCCCAAGAAAAGTCCTATAACCTCTAACAGCTGATATTAGAAATTGTTAAAGTAGGCAGTTTGGACCTGCTTGCTCCTCTTTTGTACGGAGCTTAACAAATGAATGTATGTTACCAATAAAAGAAGCATAACATTCCTTTAATCACCTGCTGTATACTCAGCAGTTCAAAGAGTTTGGAACCTTTTGAGAAACCTTTGCTGGGCATTGCTGTCTAATGCAGAAAATGACCTCATAAATAGCTTTATTTTATTTTTTTTTTAAAGACACTTTTTCAGTGCCTTTGACTGAAATAAAAACGGAAAATCACCCCTCACAAACTGGAGTTTTGCAGGCTATCATAAAATGAGAATACTTAACAATTCTCAGCAAAAATCCCTTAATTCCCTATCTTCCAAATAATTTTATATAATTCAAAATTTTAATTTTCTATGATTGTATTAAAAAAATCCCCAAAAAGCTGTGAGGCTGCAACAGCCGAAGCCTTCAAAAAATATGTGCAAAACACTAAAACTCAGACCTAGATTCAGGAAAGCATTTTTAATCAGGATAATATTCAAGCACCTGATGAATTTTAAGCATGTACTTAAGAGGTTTTTTTAGCTGGTGCCTAGGAGACCTGATCATCTTTGCGAATTGGATGAAAATCTGTTGTTAATTCATGGAATCTTGCATGTTTGATTTCTTGAGGGCCCATTTTCACAGTGGTACTGAAAGTGATTTATATGTTAATAAAATATCCTAAGTCCAGCTACAAGTATTAGAAAGAAAAATAATGTCCACAGAGTAAATTAATGTAGTGTAACTATTAAAGTATCTTTATGACTGAAAATATTTCATACTTGAAATGCATTTTACGTCACATAAGGATAGTGAATGGTTTGAAATCAGTAGTCTACTGATCTAGCCCTTCCTCTCACACAAACTCCTTCAGCCATGTTGAAGTTGTTCATTAAATGTGTTGTCTTAGCTCCCTCATCTATTAAATTGGGATGGAAATACTTACCTATCTCACAGGAGTATTGTGACTATTAATTAGTTAACATTTGTAAAGTGCATAGAAGGTGAGAAATGCTGTGTAAGTGGTGATATCGTAATTACCCTTTTGTAGCGCTATTTAATAGAAATCAAAGTTATGAATTCATATAATTGGGCTAACAGTTTTAAGCATAATTTGAAATTTTATGTTTCCTAATAAGTCTATATGCGTAGCTCCTTATCCCACTGTAAGGAATGAGGATTAATGCTTAATTAATGTGTTACTTAACAATATTCTCTGTGTTACAAACAGACAGTAGCAGACAATCAAGTCTAATATACCTATCTGATTACACGTTGCTCTTTAGATGTAGGACAAATGACTACAAGATGCCATTGTCAAAATATGAAACATTTAGGCGATGAAATATTAATGAAAACGCAATGGAATTACCGCTTAATGACATCTCAATGGGAATCAGATTTCAGACCTAGAGTGCTTGCAGCAAATTTCTACTATGTAAAAAAAAAAAAAAAAAAAAAAAAGTCCAGTGAACTTTAAAAATGTCAGCCAGCAGGGCTTTCAAATATATAATTTACTATTTTGTTGGCTGCTTATAAATGGATAATAATAAACTCCTGGCTGAGTGCAAGCTCATAAATGCTGGATCAAAAATGTGAAGAAGACCATGAAATGATAAATGTGGAGCTTTATGATACTAATTTTCATCTAGGTAATTACAGTATGAACAGAAAATGTAGCTGTAGTGTTAAAAATGTGAATGGAAATTTTGACATTCTGCTTGTGCAGTGCAAGGTTTTTATAGAGACAGGCTCAGTGGCAATATTATTTTCTATACTATTATAACAAGGCAATATCAGCATTGCTGGTATAACTGCTTAGGTTGGATGGACTTCAAAGGTCAATATATTTCCGTAACTATTCTAATTACTATTTGCCCTCTTGATGTATTTTCGTACTTATTTATTTAACCATCTGAGCAATGGACTAATATGTTAATCAAAGAGCACAATGCAGAGAATGACAAAACTAATGCCTTTCAGAACTGAATTCAAAATTCTTCATAGGTTTCCCCTCACTAAAGTCTTCGCAGACACACACATTAAAACAGACAAAAGAAAAACAAAACAAAAACAAACACCTAGATGTATTCAAAAACAATCACAGCCATAAATTGAGTCTGAGTCACACAAATTATTTTACACTAATATTGATAAAAAAAAAATTACTCTTGTACAAGATGCTAACCATAGTAAATTATAAAAACTAAGTCCTTCAAGTGGGCTGAGATTTGGGAATTATTTGTGTTGCTTGCCAGTTGCATCATAACTAAAAAGAACATAATCAATAACAAAAAGATTTAATACAAGAGCATTTGGCTAGATTCATTGCATATAAATAGGTAGCTTCTGAAACAATATGGCTAATTGTTACACCAGTGTTACTCCACTGGCTTTGGTCAAATTATATTTCTTTTATTCTGGTGTAACTGAAAGGAGAATCAGGCCTATAATGTTAATTTTGTATGAATACTATATTGCACAGTTTCTTAATTTAGAAAAATAAGGGTAGACATTTAAACTATGTGCAAATCCTATCATTATTAAAACACTCTTATAACAATAATATAATTAGTTTCCTTTCTGTGTTCACTTTCTAAACTTTATCACAAAAATGAGTTATAGAATTATGGACTATTATGCAATATATATTCTTATTGATATAACACATTGTCATGAGAACCTTGTATCAGGAAAATAATGATTCCATTAATTATTTTTTTCTCCCAAATATTCGATCAGCAGAAAGAAGCATAAAACTAATCTGTTATCATGGTCCTTCTTTCATTCTATACACATGGCAATATGTTTAACATTGCTGCATGTTTCTGCATTAACAGAAATTGATTTATATGCCATAAAACTACATGCCCTCTAAACTAAACTTTGAATATTTTACACTATCATAAAGTTAGTTTTACTATATGATTCTGAAACTTGGAGATTTATTAGGACCTTAGTCGCTAAATTCCATTTTTTCATAAACATTTGCCTTAGATAAATCTTCAGTGACAGATGGCCAGAAAAACTCACAAAGAACTCTGGAGGAGAAGGATGAAACAGAGATTGACAGGATAGAAAATTATGGAATGAAAATGGTGATGCTTAGGAAATACATAGAGGAAAGGCCTGAATAACATAGAAAGACAGGCCTTGGACTGGAATCCCAGGCCAAGAAATGATGAGGTAGATGAAGGGAAACCTGGACATACACAATAGAATAAGAATTGAAAGATATCAGAATGACATGGGAAGAAGCTAAGACTGCAGCAGGAGACTGGCAAAGATAGAAGACAATAGTGAAGGCATTATGCTCCACATGCCATTAAAGAGAGAGATTCCATAAAACTAGTTTTATTATTTATCATTTGTGTTACAATAGAACCTAAAGGCTTAATTCATGCTATGGCCCCATTGTGAGAGATGCTATATGACTATGTAAGACATGGAAAGTACACAGCAAAGTTTTTAGGTAAAGAAGCCTGAAACAGAAAAAAAAAAAAGATTCCAAAAATGTAGATAGATACATTTTCTAATTCTATCACTTAATAGTTTAAGTGTTACATGATATTCAGTGCATGTATAGGCGATCAGGCTGCAATTATTTCTGGCTGTAAGCAAGTTGATGCTGAGGTTTATGTACCTTTGCTGAGAAGAGGACAAGCAGAGGCAGCAGCTGCAGCACAGGACGGTCCTAATGGAGCCCCAAGGCTGGAAGGGGACCCAAAGGAGACAGTATTGCAGCAGGGGCAGGGAGTGTTCATCAGTACGGGGGGTTGCTAGTGCCCAGGGTGGTGTGTTTAATAACCCAAGACATAACCCAGCACAGCTTCATGGACTGAAGAAGGGAAATGACCAAAGGGAAGCGTCCACCCATGCAGGTGGGCAGGTTGTGTGCGTTAATGGGGATAGTCAGCAGAGCTGTGCAGCAAGTGCTCAGTGAAGTTGTTTCTGAGGTTTTCTCCACAGCAGTACAGTGCTTCCAAAGGGCACAAGGTTACCCAAAACCAGGATGCTTTCTTCCACTAAACACAGGGGATGGCAGTAATGTTGATCCCAGGGGTGAGTGTGATCTAAACCACACAGAGGTTAGGGGGATGGATGGCAGAAGTGGTATCCGGCCTTTCAGTCTAGCAAGGAGTGGTCTTTGCAGGTACCACAGTGAGGTACAGTGACTGTACTCAACCAGTCACTCAGTGAGTTCACCTGAGGGGGACAGGAGTGAGCCTACTGAGGTAGTAAATACTCTAGACCCAGGACTGGGAGGTGCAGAAGACTGGGCTCTGGACAGACCCACCTGGGATGGCACCTTCAGGAGGGGCACTGATGGTATTACACAGCTGCTGTGGGCCCCCAGAAAGGGTAGCAAAGCCCGTGTTACGAGCAAAACCCCGGGGCAGATGGGGACTCATTGGCCAGCAGGGTATGTAACCTCATGGGGAAGAAGAGAGATTCCTGGGAAGTTTATGGGAGATCAAAGCTCTGAAGAACTCCCTCCATGCAGTCCTGAGTATGGTTATGCCGGGGTGGCTGACCCCAGTGGAGTTCACCTATTTAGTACAACTAAAGATAAAATCCTGAGAGGCAAATATGTGGACATATTATCTCTGTTACAGGGAGGTGTTGACAGACAGTAAATGTGAGCAAGGAAAGCAAAACAGCAAGCTGCCTAAGAGGCCAAAGATGCCTAGAACATGGGAAAATTGAGAGGCTGACTTCCTTATCATGCAGGTGTTATAGTACAGGCCTATTCAGAGAAGAACTCTGCCTTGCTTAAGTGTATGAATATAATTAGGTATGCACGGTGTATGTTTGGGGTCATGTTCTGGTTTAATTATGATGACCGGTTTTAATTAAAGGAAACAATACAAAATGGAACATACCTCATCACACACTGTGTTTGGAGTGGATGGTACCAAGGACACCAGGAATTCACACAGACAGTGGTTTGTTCATCCCACAGCACGCTCAGGAGGGGCCAGGCACATAATAATATTTGCTGGGCATTTAATGATGGTGGTAGTTTTCGCAGCACCTGTAGATACAGACATGTTTGCAAGACATGTTTTGGGACCCATTCAGCCCATTCTTGCCAGAGCAGAAGGGAAGATCAGAGGGAGGAAACAGGAATGGGGGGTGATACAAGCGCCAGCCATAGGTTTGGGGCTGGTGGAACAGGGTCTGGTGCACAGAGCACAAGCTGGGGATGGGGATGAGCAGAGAGTGGTACAGTGGGAACGGGCTCCAATGCCAGTTAAGCTGGATGTGTTAGGGTAATCCCATAGGAGAACCCTTAACAGGGTAGATGGGGCATATTTGTGGGAGAGATTTACAGCAGGATTTCAGTTCGCTTTTGTGGGAAATAGAATTCATTTGCTGTAAAATAAATTAAAATTAGTAGCTGTTCAAAAAACAAAAAAAAATGCACAAGAATGTGCTATTGGCCATTTAATCAATGGCCAATAGCACATTTGACAGTTTCCCCTCTAGGGTTGGTCCCCAAGAAGACCTCAGGGATATGCCGTTTAATTCATCATCTGTCATACCCTCAAAGTAGCTCTGTTAATGATGGAATAGACCCAGCACTATGTTTTGTACACTATTCCTCTATCAGTGATACCGCTCGTATCATTAGGGCATATGGCCCTGGGGCGCTAATGGCTAAATTTGATATCAGTTCTGGTTTCTGACTACTGCTGGTGCACCCATTGGACTTTGAACTGTTGGGTTTCTGTTTTAAAGGGCAATTTTATTTCGACAAGGCTATGCCCATGGGCTGTTCAGTATCCCGTGCAGTTTTTGAGAAATTCAGTACAATGCTGAAGTGGGCAGTGGTGCAGTCAGCGGGACTAAATCAAGTAGAAAATTATTTAGATGATTTTCTGTTCGCAGGGTGAGCCAACTCAAATGAGTGTGTTCACCTGCTGGACACATTTCAGGCCCTGGCTAAAAACAGAAGGCCCTTCCACTACATTGACCTACCTGGGCATTGAGCTGGACACCAGAGAGGGAGTATCTTGGTTCCCTCAGGATAAGCTTCAGGAGCTATCAGGATCGCTCCAGCGAGCACTGGGGGCTAAAAATCTCAGGCTGCAGAAACTGCAATCTATTCTGGGGCACCTGAACTTTGTTTGCAGGGTTATTGCCCTGGGGCAGTCATTTTGAGCCCAAGGGGCAGCAGCAACAGCCAGTATAGCCAGGCTACGCTTTTACATACGCTTCAATAGAGAGATGAAGTAAGACTTCATGATGTGGGAAAGTTTTCTGAGTCGATTTAATGTGGTATCATTGTGGAGAGAGAGTGATTATTACAAAGGGGGTTAAAAATCCATTCAGGTGCAGCAGGGGGCACAGGTTTTGGGATGTCTTATTAAGGCAAATAGTGTGCACAGAAATAGCCTGCCACCTGGATACAAAACGGGGTTGAGCGTGACATGACCTTCTTTGAATTTTTCCCCATTTAGTTGTGGTGGTGATCTGGGGATCAGAGCTAGCTAATAAAAGGGTGTGCTTCTTGTGCGACAACATGGCAGTGGTACAGGATATCAATCACCAAACTTTTAGATTGCGCAGAGTTATGAAGTTGGTAAGGGCGTTTTGTTCTACAATGTTTAAGCTTCAATGTGTGTTTTTCTTACAAGATTACATGTATAATGTTATAGCAGACGCCTTGTCTCATTTCCAGCTTCACAGATATTGTGAGAGTGCACCAGAGACTAGCAGTGAACCTGAGCAGATGCCACTGGCACTCTGGAACTTTGGAATGTGTTGTGTTTGGTGGAAGGGAGATTTTTGGCTCCAGCTTACAAATTGTTTATTTTGCTTTCTCTTATGGAGTCTTGTCAATTCCAGGATCCAGAGAATGGGTTACCTATATGGCCCTCCATGGAGGGCGTTTCTTGCAATACCAGGTCAAGAACAATGAAGCTGCTGGTGCCCCCGACCATCACACATGGGACACTGAGTTTTTTCTCCCTAGTAGAGCTGCTAGGCAACCGGCTATTTGGAGATGTCTGGGAAGCCAGCGGTGTTAGAGGGGAGGCAGCCAAGGAAATTGCTGGTGCTTCCTTGCGGTGGATGTTCAGTGCAGGTACTCCATAGGAAGGGCAGACAGTGACCAGATAAATGGTCTGGTAAAGGACTTAAAAGGAGGTACTGGATAAAGGAACAGAACAGGGAAGGAGGTTGGAGACTCCTCTTTGATTGGTATAGCAGGGAGCGAATCCCTCCCCCCATCCATTCTCATAGCCCTCCTTAACCCTCTTACAAAGCTAGTGGATGGTAAGGTCCAAGACATGGATTGGCTGGGGGACCTGGATGGAAACAAAGGGGGGCTGGTGGAAGCTGCAGAAAATTAATTTGAATAAGCATGGATTTGCCTGCACTGTATACATTATCTGCTGGGTGGTCCCAAACATCTATATAATAAAGTTGAAGCCTGATTAAAACCCATAACAAGTGTCTCCTGTCCTTCTAGTGGTGTACCCAGACAATGCTACAGCTGTGATAAATGGAAGCATTGAAGCTGAAGCCCTCTCAGTGTAACAAAACGTTCGGCAAGGTGGCCGCCATTAAGAAACGTTCCCTTTTTAGTCTAAAGCAGTTTGAGCCATTTGATCTTCAGGGCTTATTTATTTAGTCAAGGTTTTAGGAAAAGAGGAGTTTGGGGTGGATTGTATATTTTTAAGGTCATTTGATTCCTGATTATTTTGGTTTCTAGGGTGCTAACTCTGCATTGTGTATTGTACTGTGTCATAAATATATTTTCAAAAGGCCTTTAGAACATGGGATAGGCACTTCTATTATTTATTGTTAAATGGAAAGAAAACAAAGCAAAGCAGTTTGGCACCATCATTAGATCATTCATTCTGCTCCCCATCAGGATCCCCACATTTTACACACAGCTTTATTATTTCTTCTGACCTGTCCTGCACACTGCTTACTGCCAGTTACAGGGATGAGGACAGCAATAGAAAATATAATAAAATAATAACTATAGATCTTTAGCATTCTTTCAAAGACTGGGAGAGTTAGGAGTCTATTTTTCTATCTTTAAATTATATGCAAATTATTTGCTAACTGAATTTTCCATATCAAGATGGATTATATGAATTTGCATCTGACAGATCCATACCCTGTGAAATAAAACAGATTCAGTGAGGAGGGGAGGAATGTGTGCAGCACAATGGAAGTTGGGGAAGTGTTGGACATGTAGCCAGGGTCAACTCTCTCTTGCCAATTCACTAACTAAAACAGAAGGGCAGAAGTAGGAAGAGCATACAATAAACTTCTGGTACATGTGTAGCAGAGGTGACATCAGCAAGCTTCTCCCAGTGCCCCTGAAGGTGTTGAATGTGATGTCAATGCCATTTTCAGTGGTATTCAATAAATCAAGAGTAATTCCACTGGAATCAGGGAAATGACACTAGTGTAAAATTGGTGTGACATCAGAAAAAGACTTATAATGTCTTAAAGGGGCAGAAAGACAGCTGCCACTGCCATTCAGATGCTAAAGCTTCCATTCTTTTGCTCCAAAGGCACTGCAATCCATAATTTAGTCCATAGTATCTAAAACCTATTGTGAATGTTCAGTAGCTCAAATGAAATTCAGAGAACAAAGGCATTTTTGAGTTATACATGCACAGAAAGCTTCAACTAGAAGTCTTTTAATTTTGTGTTTTTATGTAATGTAAATTGGCCAAATTGATGTTATTTTTTAAAATTGCTTAAATGGACTCCAGCAGATAGACGTGCAGATGTTTGAACACTGAGCTGTTTCTGTTTTGCAGATATTAGAAAGCTCTGAAAAACAAGGTTTATAGTAGAAATGCTAATAAACCTTAACAACACTATTTCCAGGGGCACTTATATTTCAATAATAATATTTCAATGTACTGTAACTACCTTAATAGAATTATTAAATTTGAAATTATATAGTGGACCATTCTTAGCAGTGGAAGAATATTTAAAGGCACAATATAAAGGCACGAACTTGCACTTCAATAGAAGTGACAATCAGAGTAGAAGTCACAGTTATTGTTTGGTGAAAAATAACATAGTGCCAATCCCCAAAATATTTTTCCTCATTACATTATAATCTTGATTATCTTGATAATCTCCTGTTCCCTTTTCTACCATCAACTGCATACTTTTTCCATGGTCTTTGTGAACTGAGTAGGTTAGTTGACAGTGTGTGCAAATTACTGTACTTGAAATGTAGATAGACTTATAAGACAAAAACAACTAAAATAATAGTGTTCATTTGGAAATAGTTCTGCCAGGAATTCTATTTCTTGGCATCTTCTGCTTCTACTGATATCTAATAACAATTAATAATAGTAATGCAAGTTAATAATAATAAATCATTAAGTGCAAATGACACATAGATTTTCCCTCCCCTTTTGCTGTGGGTGGGGAGAATTTTGTGCACTGCAGATCACAGATCTGTTTGCACCCTGGCCTTCCAGAATGGCAAGGTGAGACCTAGGAATGGGACATTGACAAGGCCAAGAAGAGGAATGGAAGGGTTGATGCTGCGATTCTGCAGCTCCACCAGCCTTTTCCATGCACATACAAGGCCAGAGCAAATTCTACTGTCACCTAGACCTACAAAGGTGCTCAAAACATTTTAGAGGATAGATTATAGATTTAATTCACCACATGCTTGCTATGAGGAGCCTGTGCCATTTTCTGACCTATGAGGTCAGCTCCAAGTTTCCGCAGGGGTGAGGGTATGTCGCAATGTTGTAGCTCATCATCAAAGCAAACTTCCCTCCTCCAGGGGGGCATTATCCCACTGGCACCTATGAACTGAATCTAGTTCAAACTTTATATTGTAGAAATCATTTCTCTTACTACTGAAAGAGTCAGCTTTCAGTTGAGATGTGGCAACTGTTACGTAGTGCCCAGCAACAGTACATAGCACTGTAGACCAAGAAGTGAAGAATATATTAGCCAATTTAAACGTTTTTAATTATGCAGAATTTAATCACCCACATTGGAATTTGGCCAGCATAGGGATTCACATACTTATACAGACAGAAATGTCACCGTACATTCAGACAAGTCAGGACTTTGGTTTTACATTTCCCTGTTTCACATTTCAATACATACATCTTTATAAATGTGTTATTCATCCTAACAAAAGCAAGCTAACTGAATGTTACATTGGAGGCTACTTGCTCTCCAAGTGGCATTCTAACATCAAACCTCTCTTTCTTGACATACACTGCGTCAAATTGCAACTAATATTTTTACATTTAATAGAAAATGTACAAAATACTGATGAGGATTTATCTGATAGAGCACATTGTGGCACATGTGGTTAGGTGGTATTTTTAGTGCCCTATCTTAATCTGATAGCAGCTCTGGTAGTATGGAGCCTTGACTATTTCAAGATGTATTTATTTATTTTGTAAAGCCAGGAGAGCTTTATGTCATGAGATATATTCACATCATGAGGAAACATGCCTGATCTTTTCAGATCTCATAGAATTTGCATGGCTCAGGAAACCAGGCAACTTTAATTAGAGTCAATGAAAAATGTAAATGGAGGGTAATATTATGCATATAAAATATTTGAAAATGATCAAAGGTCTACAAGTGCTCCTTTCTACTTGGTCAGTTTTTTCTTCTGCTATCCTCTGACTTATGTGTCTCAAAGACATCAAACTTCTAGGAAACATACTATATTTCAGATAAATCAAAAAGGCATTATCGCTCTTGAATGTTTTCTGACAATGCAAAGAGAAGCAAATGCAGAACCTGCTCCTACTCTCACTCTGATCACCTTACTCACTTTAAGTAGTATAGTATTCCGAGAAGAAGTCCCATTAAAATCCACAAGATTATTTTCAGCACAAGGTACACTCAACACGAGTAAGTGTATCGGAATCTGGCCAGACAAGGGCAAGATGATCCTATATGCATTATTCTGGTCCCCTCTTCCTCTAACATCACTGGCTTAGCTTCACACTCTCCTTTTCTGTATAAAATAATATTCAGAATCAGATCTCAGTACAGAATCTTATCCAAAATGTGATCTGGTCCTTCATCAGTTCCATTCCCAAGTTTGCAAATATTTGCATTACTCACAGTCACAGTGGAATGAACTTTCTTTTGCAATATCTTTATGTTTATAAAATGATGAGCATACCATATGAATGTTAAAAAGGTGTTTCCAGTAATGCTTCACTGACTGTTAATCTGGTTTAATCGGGTTGTACAGAACACCTGGTTTCTTGATGAGAGGAAGGAAATTTATAAATTAAGTCACTACTATTTGTAAGCGCCAGAGTGACATTTGCACACACCTTCTTGTGTGCTGCTGGGGAATGTTGAACTGCTCCAGATGATGCTTGTAGAAGCTCCAGGAGGGATATGTCCACCATCACTTGAGAGAATAGTGCAGCATGCAACTCTCCCTGCACTTGTCCAACTCTGTTGGCCAGGTGCAGATGGGTAGGGGTATGATCTCATCAAGTCCCTGACCCTCTTAAAGTCTGACCCTGCACCCCTCATTTGTATGAGTAGTCCTTATTCATATGAATAATTCTGTTGAAATCAATGGAATTACTCACATAAATAACAGTTGGCAGAATTATCTTCTTAGGACTTTGCAGAGTACAGTGGGACTCCTCCTAAATGAGTATTGTTATTTCCATGTGTCTCCAAGATCAAGCCTTTAAAGAATGTCTGCAGGGAATGCACAGAATGTCAGTATTTGGTGCTTAATAATAATAATAATTAATAGTAATGAATAATCTGGTTTTCTGAGTTTCTAAGACAGACAATGTAAGGCTGAATTATTTTCATTATAGCTTCAGTTATTTCATTCTCTATTCAGCGAACACTTTACAAAACAAAAGGCAAATTAGTTCACTATTACTAGTTAACAAAATGTATTGCAAATATCCAGTATAAATTTTAAAAATAAACAAAGCTCTTTTCTCTTGAATGAAGGTCGGATGAATGATGTCAGATACTTATATGAGTTCTATATTTTAAAAGTAAATCACAAAGCATGAATATTTTACACCTGTATTTGTTATTGTTTCAGACTTCCCAAAGACTTTCAACAACAGTCTTTAAATTTTCCCAAGAAAATTTCATTAAATAATATTTATGCCTTATTATATAACAACAAAGGGAAGGAAATTCCCTCTGCCACTTTAATCTACTGTGCAGCTAAGGAGTCACTTTTTGGGAGTAGGTGTTAGATGCCTTTTATAGTAGTATGACCAAATCCTATTCACGTTACCCGAGTGTGTAGCCCCAGTGGGTTTAATAGAATTGTTCTCAATGAGGATGGGTAAATATCCAAGTTTTCATCTCTACTTCAAATCCTTAATTCTTTTTCTTCTTAAATTTCACCCCTTAATGGATCATTCAATTGTTTATATACTGATGTTCTAACTTTTGGGTTTTTCAGTGTAACAAAATTTAAAATGTTTGTAAAATAAATGTAGTTTTATGGATTTGAGTATGTTAGCTGGTATCCATGGAAACTCAATTATCAACCTAAACTCTCCTTGTGGGTAGTATTTTGTTGTGGGAAAATAATCTTAGGGCTATGAAACATTCGAAAAGGGGAGCCAGAAAAACAAAACCATAAATAGAATCAGAAATACTATAAATCCATACATTACAATATAAATCCAAACTTAAACTCCGTCCTAAATCTGGGCAGATGATAAAGCGATAGAACAAATAACATTAACTATAAAGTGAAAACCTTCACACAGTACTACAAAATGTACTCACATATCTCTCTTCATTTTCTTTTTAACCACAACAAATGAATAAATAAATAAATATTAGAATGAGAAAGTATTTCAAATAATACTACGAAAGAAACACCACCAGATGAGTCCTACCAATATGTTAAACTTTCAACACTATCTTATATCAAATAATTTTTCTATTCTATTCTATTCTATTCTATTCTATTCTACATATTGATTCACCAATAACTCTGGGATCTGAATGCTAGAGTGTGACTATCTCTGCCTGGCTGTATGCATTCTTGATCCCCACCTCTGAGTTAGTTCAGCTGGGTAGAATTTCAAATTATAGTCTACAACAAGAAGGTTTCTTAGGTTTTCATGGAAACTTTCATCCAAGAATCTCAAAGCACTTCACAGATGTTTACAATTTGTGAATATTATATACAGGGTTTACCATTTGGTTTAAAGCAGTGACTCTCAAACTCTTATACTGGTGACCCCTTTCACATAGCAAATCTCTGATTGTGACCCCCCCCTTATAAATTAAAAAGAGTTTTTCATATCTTTAACACCATTATAAATGCTGGAAGCAAAGCAGAGTTTGGGGTGGAGGTTGACAGCTCGCGATCTGCCATGGAATAACCTTGTGACCCCTGAGGGGTCCCAACCCCCAGTTTGAGAACTCCTGATTTAAAGGCTCTCAGCAACCACACAGTACAAATTGTTCCAGCATTCCTGCCCAAAATACGCTACAATCTCAAGGCCTCTCTGCTGCAAGTTTTGGAGTATAGAACATGCAGCTCAGTGTTTTAGTTTTCACAGAGTAGGACTCTGACACTTATAACTTTAAGAATAACTAAAATTTTGTGTTTAGTGGAGTTCCTGTGGCCTCCCACCAGTTTAAATGAGAGGAGTATCAGGCCTGTGTGTGTGTGTGTGTGTGCATGTTCACTTTTGAAAGATTCTACTAGTTTGAGAGAGAGTCTGACTTAGTGAAATATCCATAGAGCAAAAGCAATTTGACTAAAAATTCCAAATTTTCAGATAAAATTTCAAGCATTTAGTTGTTTGTTGATTTACTTGTTTTGGCAACAAGGATGGCAGTGGAAATGTTGTGACAAAGTTTTTGTGTTACTTTTTCTGCTTTCTGGCTGAGTTGGTTGATTGTGACTGGTCACCAAACACACTTGGGTTTAGTTCCGATTCTTTGATTAGGTATGTAGAAGGGAAAGTTATCAGAAGTTATTTACTTTGATTTAATTTTGCAAAAGAATGAGCTGCATTTTGTGTTAACTTGGAATCTGGTCAGGAGAAAAAATCTTGTTTTTGGCAGTAGCAAGAAGCAATATCAAAACTGTTTTGCATTGGGAATTTGGGGGTCTTGACAAATTTTTGTTGTTGGTGGTGAAAAGGGTCTGCTTTTCACAAACAAATTCAACTTTTCATCAAGATTTTCTATATTTTCCATTGAAATGAAATGTTTCTACAGTCCTGAGCTGAAAAGTTTCTTTTCCGCTTGGTTCACTGTCTTCCTGAGCAGTCCTGGTGCCCCAGTGGAATTGTAGTTCAGATGCAGTATGCTCCCACTCTCCTCTGTCAGGTGGGGATAGCTGACTGGACTACGTGTCCCTTAGGGATGCTGATCCTGAGCAGTTGTTGGGCTCAGGAGACTGTAACTGGAGTAATGGTGAAAGTAATAGGGGAAAAGGATCCAGGGACCATCCCAAAGTACATATTTCACTTTTCAGTAATTCTTTGGGGACAATATCAGGACCTAGTCAGAAAATGGCTCCTATACTAGAGCTTCATCCTCCAACAACAAGTAGTTATGCTGTTAACCACAAATCCCCATCCCTCAGCCATGCTGCTCAAATTCTTGTTTAAAGTTATAGCTTTTCAGTGAGCATGGGCAGGAAATGGTATAGATCTATACCACTCTGGTCATGGAAACAGTTGAAGATATGTCTTCCCTCTTTTGGGTGTTACTTTCACATTTTTCCCGAGAATTTATTACACTTTATGAAACTGAGCAGAGAAGCCTGCGAATAGTAAATAAAACACAGTGAAAAATAGTTTGTATAGAGGTTACATTGTATGTATCATAATGTGAATATGCATGTTAGTTTCTTTATTTTGCTCTAGCTGTCCCTTACTTTCTTCTTTCCACAAAACAAAAACTTCTACAGTAAGGGCAGTGAGTTTATTCCTGCATTATAATTTAGAAATTTCACAATAATTTTGAATAAGATTTTATTAACATCTATAGAGGAAGGCAAAAAATAATTCTTACCAAAAGAAAAATAAATGAAAATGACAATTTGTAAACCCAGAGACTTCTATCATCTGGATTGTATTCATGACTGAAAACATGAGATTAGCAGTAACAAACACTTATCCCTCAGAGCTGTACAGATTAATGTTGGCAGGAGTTGTATGCATGTATGCAGAGCAGGATATCAGAGTCAAAATCAACCAACGGGCTTTGAGAGGGGAATTCTGGGCAACAGTTTTGGTTTAGTGCATTTCTTTTTGAGGCATTATGTTTACCAAGTTGGTTTAAATGTTCATTATTTCTAATTATTATAGAGTGTGGGGCGTATTATATTTAGGAATAATTTTTTGCACAGTTTCTCATTGTCTTCTGAGCATTTAGTCACCTTTCCGGGGCCTGATTTTCTTTAGTTGTTTTAAAAAAGAACAACTGGGAAAACCATAAAAAAAAATATACATGGAGTAAATTCTTTAGCAATCAAGTTGCTGTTCATTAATATATGTGAAATGATCTGGTAGTCTCTCCACATCCTTCCTAACATTTAGGTGTTAATTTTTAACTTTTTTCATTGCAACTCATTTGCAATTTCAGTAACTAGGTCAAGGACTCCAAAATCTAAGGTTAGTTTCTCCCGGTTAGGATGAGCCACACACATGGAGCAGCATGTGCAAAGTTTGCACTGCTTTTGCCGACCCTTGTCTGTTCCCTGGGTAAAGAATGGCATCATTGTGTAGAGATATCAAGTCAACAACTGCCATCACCATTTTTGGTTAGTTAGCCCTATATTTTTGGACCGTCACCTCTATGGAGATTGTGGCCAGTGCTACAGCAATGGGAGGATTCTTGGGGAAGATCTTCCTCCCTGAACTGGAGCTAAAAATGGCTATTATCTTCCCTCAGCATTTTATTATTCACTTGGACATTTTTTAAAAAACAGCCCATGTTGTGTGTGTGTGTGGGGGGGGGGGATCTTGATGTAATGCACAGACTTTTATTTTGACTTTTCAGCAGTGTAGAACAGGCTGAATTAAAAAGATCCCTATGTCCACTTCTTAGTTTGGACAACTCTTTTCTGGAAGTAAAGTCCTAGAAACCTTTCCTCCTACCTCCACCCCAATCCTCCTCTGCCCTACTGGTAGGCAAACTAGTCTAGAACCAGTCTTTAAAAAAAATGCAGTACAGGGCAAGGGAATGAGTGCAACACATATAAAGTTAGCTTTGAGGGGGAAAGAAATATTGAGGTGCAGATATTGCGAGAGGTAATTATAATGCATTTTTACTGAAGATTTTTACTTAGATACAGACTGTATTTCAGCAATAAGCCTTTTTCATGTCTGACAAGCTACTATAGGAGATAAGGATAATTATGAGTTTTTCTGTTGATAGGAATTACAATTAAGTATTTAAATTCTCTTTCAACATCATTTTGCCCTAGAGGGGTTACCTGTATCGACTTGAAACAGTTTTTTTCTCTTTATTTTAGAGCTAAAAACACTTTGAAATCTGTGGGGTTGTTTTTTCAAAGAAGCCAGTTCTTTAATGATATTTTTAAAACACCAAGTGTTTTCTTAACACTTTCCAGATAACCTGTTATTTGAATGTCTAGCATGGCCCTTTGTGCTAGGCAAATGGTGCACAGGATTAGAAGAAAATTTTGCATATTGTCAAAAATGTTCTTTAAACTTTTATTGAAAGTAAAATAATTTCAAGATTGAAAATAAACAAAAAAGAGGCCTTCCCTTTCTAAGCGACTTTGTATGGGAAATGGGTCCCTTCTTCTGAGGTTGCCTTTTTATTATGAGCATGTGCAGTTGGTTAGTTCTGAGTCAGTAGTTGGCTATCAGTTCTTTTCCTGCTTCAAGGGTTGCTAATCAATTATATTAAAGGGGAGTAAAATTCCTTATGCTTTTGATTAAAAAAAAAAAACACCTTGAAACCAACCAAGCAACGAACCAAACAAAACCCATAATGCAACAAGTTATGAAAAGTAGTTGTTTTGAAGTCAGAATTAAATGTAGAGCTTTGAAATTAATTTATTAATTTTAATAATCGTATAAATTATTTTATTAATTTATTATAATTGTATTTATTATTATATTATATTATATATAAATTATATATATTATAATGTATTGTATTTATTATTATTTATTGTAATTATTAATTTGTATTAATTGTATACATTAATTGTTGAGCTTTGAATTAATTGTAGAGCTTTGAAAAATTAATTAATTTTGAAAAAAAACACAAAGTGCTTTGATTATGATATTCTCTTTTGACATTGGAATAGAATGTTTCCATTTTTCATTTTGAAATGGCTTTTTATTTCAATTTTTAATATTCATTTCTATTACATTAAAAAATTACAAAAGTCCAAATCAAAACATTTTGATTGACCCAAAACTATGTGTTTTGGGTTTTTTTTCCTAAAACATTACTTTTCAGAAATTTTCATAATTCTTTGTATTAGTTTCAATTTGGAACAAAAACAAATCTTGAAATTCAGGATTTCCTGCAAAAGTCAAAATTGGATTATTGCCCTGCTCTAGTCCCTAGATAATTAATGTATCAGGACAGTTTGTGTTGTGATTTTTTTAAAAAAATGAAATATCTGCTTTTTGGTGGTATTTTTGTTTTGTTTTGTTTTCTCACTGTTGTATTTCAGACTGAATCTGGAAGTGTGTGTGTGTGTGTTGCAGACGTATACGACTAATTAGAATATGTATTAGAAAAGTCTATGCAGGGCAGACGATCACTTGCGGGTGATTGCTACAAGGATACAGGATGTGTGTTTTTCTCATTCCAGTTCCTAGGATGCATGAATAAATATCAGAAAAGCAGATTCCTGTATGGTGCTCATTGAAGGATTGAGACCTATTTGTTGGGACTGAGTAGTATCCCAGACTACTTGCCACCTACTAGACATGGTCCCTCCATGTCAAGATTTCAATATATGGATGGGATGGCTGTGATGAAGTTCGCCTTGTTGCTGTTTTTATTCCATGAATAAACAGAGGAGATCAGTTTTCTGGTCTGCACATGTTGTTCATGAAAATTCAGTATTATTTATTGAAAGTAATGTATAGTCACTGTGGGCTGTTAGGAAACATTTCTGTAAATGATGTTATCATTTAAACTGAAAAAAGGTTAAACTTTTTCTCTGATTTTATCAAAACAGAGAGTTTTAGATAAATGATAGTTGAGTGGATAAACAGTTTGCCTGTCCTTTTCTTGAAGCTCCCAGCAGACCGCTTGTCTAAAAGCAAAAAGCCTTCTTTCCATATGTCTTTTTGATGTAGAATCAGGGTTAGTTTTTGAAGATTTCCAGCACGCCAAAGCACCTGATCAAGTTGATTACTGCTGAAGATGTTGGCTAAACAAAACTGCACAGCATATCACTCTGACAAGAGACACTGCTAGCTTGTAACCAAGACTATAATGAGTGATTTATTTGTTGCCTTCTCTCTGGGCCTACCCATCATTATATGTTCATTAAGTAATAATTGTCATTGATCGACAGGCCTGCGTATGGATGACGGTAAGAGAAACAGGGCTATTAAACCTTCACTGGGTAGAACAAGCGCATGCCACAACCAATAAGGTAGATTAATGAGAAGAATTAAACTAAAGATAGTTACATTATGGACCATTTCCTTTCTTCTCATTTTATTTATGATTACTGTCAAATATATAACATCATAGAGACCTTCAGAAGTAAGAGTACAACAATGTTAAATAGAGGCATTGCCTTACAGTGAACTGCTCAAATGCTTTGATCCTCAAAAACTGATGATCATAAGTTTTAATGTAGTAACAACTAATTTGGCTGGGAGTTTGGGGGACTATGATGATGATGCAATTCATTTTCTGATATATTTTTATTTGTTATATGTCTTTAACACTTTCGTTTAAAGTTGAAAAGAGGAAAGTTTAATTAGAGATCCAACGGGGTCGGCAGTGGAGCCCCAGCAAAAACCTGGGGTTTTTGCAGCACCCTCCCCAACACACTTATGTCCTATGCTTTTGCAAGTAAGGGGAACTGTTGTCCACATTCCATGTTAAGAACAAAGGAGGGCAAATATATCAAACAATTATGTGACATTGATGGGTTTTTCCTACAGGGCATAGATCAAGTTAAGGAAAAGAAAGGACAAAAGGGAGCACTGTAAATTCATTTCAAAATCAAATTCAAGATTCTCATGGGAAAATTTACATGGGTTTTCCATTTCCCTGCACAAGCAATTTAATCTGACCCAGTGTGTTTGGAAGAGGTGTCCTGATTTCCATTTGATAAACTGCATCAGAGAGTTAAAATACTTGAAATATTTTCCTAAATGTAATTTTCCATATAAGTAATTGTTGTAATTGCTACTGAAATATCATCATGGCTAAATGATCACCAGCAGGAGGCAAGATGGTTCACATGGTGATGAGGGGCAAGAGAGGTGGCCTGTGAGACAATCTCTGTTAAGATATGACATGATCTGATAAGAACGTTTTTTCCATGAAAAAAATTGACTTTTCATCAAAAAACAAACTAACAGCTGATTTTTAGTTTTTGGGGAAAATATCTGTATTTTGGTTGATGAAATATGAAAGAAATTCGAGGACAGCAGAGACTTTCCATGTACATTTTTGTTAACTTGATCATCTAATTTTCTATCTGGGGTTTTGATGGAAATTTTTTGACCCAGACATCGATATGGCACATGCTATGAAAGAGTTTAGGAAGCATGGCCCCATCTAATTGACAACTTCCAATGGGCTTCTTCTTCAATAAAACTCTTATAAACTCTTTTATGTTCCTGTTGTTGGCCAGGCGACCCCATCTTCAGATTTATTGCTCTCAATACTTCTACAGAGCAAGGCACTTCTTTCCATTTTCTCATGTAGAAATACAGTAGCTACCTATAACCTTTATCTGAAATGAAAAACCAATGGACCTGCTCCAGCTGTATATTCAAGTCTGAATAGCATTATTGAAAGTTTTCCATTACAATGCATGTATTATACTATTCTGTAACACTTTATAGCATCATTTAGGGAAAGTTTCATTTATTTATTTTCCTTTGGCTTCTTTGGAACATTTTTTACTTTTGTTGCACCTGAAAGCAGGAATATTCTGCTGCTACTAGTGGGCATGAAAGCAAAATGTCATTGGCTGTCTAACAAACTTGCTCTGTCAGGAGCACAGATTATTTTCTCCTTGATAAACCTCTTTTCCTTTCTTTTCATTGTGGTCCCAGGCCTCCTGCAATCAATCTTTTAATAAAAAGGGAAATGTCGTTTTTTTTTTTTATTTTACAGACCAAAAGGTCAGGACAACACTTTTCAAGAAGAGAAGATGGAATAAAAACAACATGAAAAAATCTTTGGAGAAATAGGAAAGGGCTAATAGAGCGGACTGATTGCAATCATTTTATAATCTCGGAAAGAATTGTCTCACTTCAGTGTTTTAAAAATGCAATTTTAATTATTATGCTAGGTCAGAAAACCATCTCAGGGTAGATTCTGCCTGTGCTTTCTAACTGATTGCTGCAAAACTCTAATATTGCAGTGGTGTTGTTAGCATTACAGTCGAGATTGTCTGCAGACTTCCACTGTAACTCGCTGTTTATAATTCAGCAATATTAACTCTCAGCAGAAGCTTCCCAGGGTGGATCTCAACCCACGATCAATTTTAAATATGAAAAACTAATTAAAAGGAAAAAATAAAGAGCACCAAACCCTCTCCCCCTAGATTGTCAGGTTTTAAGAATATAAACAAAAGAGAGAGATTGCTGGGGTTTGACACATTTCTATTTTCCTTTAATTTGGCCATAATGAATAGAAAAAATATTGAAGGTTTTGAAAGTATTCTTTGTATCTGATTTGTGTAATGGGGGCAGGGGAATGGGGAAATGACTTCAGTCAGCCAGCTTTGTCCCACATTTATTTGAGCATGTGGAGAGACTGAGAAGGGAATTATATGAGTGTGATGTTAATACAGTATATGGATGAAGATGTTTCATAGTAAGAATGTATGTTCTTTGTTACATTCACTATTTTATAAAACTGATTCTTCTTGTCCTACCATGGGAGAGAGATGCACAAGTGTGATCTAACAAAAGAAAGGTTTGTCCAGATTGGACAAATTTACTTTGTAGAAGAGGAAATTGAAAGCTAATTCTAATATGATAGCTGCATAAACAGTAGCAGAACCTCATCTAAGGCCCATCTAATTTTACTGGTATGCTGGCAGCAACAATTCATACAACCTTTGAGGAACCACATCACTATCTATTCCCTGGGAGCCTGCCACCACACTAAATGCTTATTCCATGGGCGAAAGGCCAATTCAAGACCACAATTTAGTGTAAAATTAATAACTAGGCTCTTTTCATATTTAATTAATTGATCCTTATTTCTCTGCTCTGTCAAAAAAGAGTCAAAATCATTAAATAATGAATTTTAGACATAGACATGGTATTTTTGAAACATTTCAATGGTTTTAAAGAAGAGACTAATAATTAAGAATGACTTGGATCAGATTGATAGCCAATTGTCTTAAAAAACACCCTTCTGTAATAAAGCAATTGATTGGCCAGAATGCTCACAGCATTATAGGTCTAAAACTATAGCCATAACTCCACTGGCCACAAATGCTGTGGAAGAATCAGTTTTAGGAATGATCTCAGATCTCTCAGTACTTAGGAAAATGGAGCTCAAATTCGTACCTCACTGGTGCTCTTTGGAGGGTGGTAAATGGCTGCGTTCACAGCTGTTTTCAACATGACTACATTAGGATAGTTAAAGGAATGCTTTCCCCCTGGAAAAATAGTTTTGTAATCAGAAGAGCTCAGTTCAGCAGGCTAAAAAGTGAAGTAGTAAAGATTCTCAACAATCTCTCTGGTATAGCTGTGGCCACAGTTCACCTGGAAACAGGCAGAGAGAAAACCTGATCCAGAAATGTACAAACCTATAAATTAGGCTCCAACATACTGGAGAAAAATAATGGACATTTTAAGGAAACAGATAAATAAATATTTCCTTGGCTGACCACATCACAGAGGAGCATGTTATATTTATCCTAAGCCACATGTGTTCAAAGATAGCTATAAAATATTTGTTCTTGTCATTCTTGTAAACCATGCTATTTTCTATCAACAAAAATAACCTCTGTGTGTGTGTGTGTACACATATACACAATGTTATGTGCGGAGTATAAAATGTGTTATATTTACAAATCCTGTTCACCATTCTCCTCGTCTCACCTTACTTTATCCTATGGAAGTGAATGGGATTTCTGTGTGAGGATGTGTCTCTTCTGTTCTGTACAGGACAGCACCGTATCACAATAAGACCCTCCCAGTACTGCATTAAGTGACATTACCAAAATCTATCATGTGGGATTTGTTTTGTTTCTCTCATCCGATGTAGAGAATTGGGAGTGGAGTGGAGTGACTTAGGGAGAAACAGAGAGTGTTGTACCCTGATGGAACTCTGTTTTATTTCCAGTCCATGTAATAGGCTCTCAGATACTATAGCAATAAGCGTAATGATAATACATGTGATAACACTAAATACTGCATGAAAATACTGTTTAAAAAAGTAAGGGTCCGATCCAGAAAACTATAGCTTGTTTTAAAAATGCCATCAAATCTTCTGTTAAAATATTTCTTCCTATTTTTATCAAAATTATTTTTTTTCAACCAAAACTTTTACAGAACATAATGAAATATGAAAAGTTTCAATCAGCTCTGAGGAAACCACTTAGACACATGTGTAACTTTGCTCCTTGATTAGTCCAACTCAATTAAATGGGGCTAGTCCTGTGATTAAAATTATGCACATGTGTAAGTGTTAGGAGTTTCAGGCCCTTAGGGTCTAAAACAAAGGGGGGTGTGTGTAGAGGATTTGATGGGGTCTGGGAAACCACGGAGGGGAGACAAGAGAATAATTTTTGCTTGGAAAGACATAAAATAGCTTGTTTCCCTTATCAGATTCATTAATATTGTGATGCTATATTGTATCCTTTTTTCAGCACCTACCTTTTCAAATCTCTAACTCAGAAACCACTCAGCAAAGGAGATGAATAAGTGTTTCTTCCATTTGTCCAAATGACACTTTGACCCACTGTTATTAAAATATCCATCAGGGGTTTTTTTTGTTAATATTTGTATATGTGTTGATAAGGAGGTCACTGGCTTTGAGGATTACCAAGGCTGGAGTTAGTAAAAGGAAATTAAATACATAAAACCCTATGCTTCAACATTGCAGGTGGAACAGAAACTGATTAAACTCAAATGACTAGATTATCTGATCCACTATAAAGCTTTGATGCAAAGAGGCCATAGAGGCCTGCTATGTAATGGTTCCCTGGCATTGGAGGAATACCTGGCTGATGATGGGCCAGTGTAGTGGCTCCATGCTACCCTTCTCACAGCCCTGGAGTAGGGGCATTTCCAGGCAAAAGGGATGAGAGATTCTGGGAACAATTTATGAAGCCTCAGCTTCTGGAGGGTGCAAAGTTGGCAAGAAAACCACCGTTGCTCCTCAGTAGACCTGCACTGAACATAGTTTGTCCAGATTGAAAAATCAGGCCAGGACATTCAATACCTGGGCTACCTTGTTGGGCTTGCTTATGTGACCATAGACGATAGCCATTGATTTACTCCAGCATTTTTGCTTTCCTCATTTGCATGAGGAAAAGAAGGCACATCAGCCTTTATTTTATATATCCTCATTTTTTGTCACATCCCTAACAGTTATTAAAACTTAAGTTTTTGTGTTTAGTTATTTATTAAACTTTTACTGGGTGCTTAACAGAATACTAAATCCTCCCTTTGTTTTAATTTTGAATTTATTTTATTTTATTTTCAGTGAAGAGATTAAAATAAATACTGATTAGCATTAGGTTGACCTTTACTAAAGAACTGCCTATATAAAATTGGCAAGATGCCACACCTTCCCTCCCCCCAGTCTAAAACCAAGTTAACGCACTACAAAAATGCACAAAAGGGCACTGCTTTAATCACATGGTGAATAAGTATTTTTTGACCCAGCCATGCCCATTGTGAAGCCTATGAACCCTATTGTGACTAATTCATTGCAATAAACAACAGTTACATTAAATTGTGGCACAAACACCACAATAGAAACCAGAGCGCTTTCATCCTTATCCCTGAATTTCAGCTCACTCTGGAAGAATACCATTACTTAAAAAACTATTCTGTATTTAATGTAATTTTTTTAAATAATATTTTCATGGGAAAAGGTCGTAAAACCTATTCCATTAACTTGGTCCAAACTACTCCATCAACTTTGTAGAAAAACAAATTAGCTCTAAATGCAGTACACCTTTAGTGCATGTTTTGTCCTATTTATTTTCATTTGTGCCGTTAGTATACAACCCTTTCAGGACATCAACTTATTATTGAGTTTGATAGTAACCATCTACTGTTTAGCATATTGCTCATACAAAGTGGAAAATTGGGTGCTTCAATGGCTTTTTGTGGAGATGAGGAGGGCATCCCATGGCTACACACCAGTTTTGCTGTACAAAGCCTTCTGATGGGTAACATGCAGAGGACAAGAGAGGCCAGGGCCCATATTGGTTGGGATGATACGGACTGGATGATAGATTCTCCGATCTTCTCCAAGGGAGGGCGAGTGACATGATGACACATAGCGGTTACTTTAGCCATAGGGGTAGGGCTATCCATATTTGCCCAATACCCAGACAAGCCACATGGAACAAACTCCATATTTACCCCAATGATTAAGTTAAGAAAGTTGTAGAAATAATTATTATTGTTATTTAACAAAAAGCTGATTCAAACAGATGGTCTGGATCAGCCATAGTACACATTTAGCCTTTTTCCTAGTACCGTTCTTTACCTCAGTTAATATTTATTTTACTGAATAAATGTTTTAACATTTTTTTCTGATCTGTTTTGATCAGTCCTGTAAAATCCTCCAACTCTAGCCACAGAGGCTGCCTGGAGTGGAACTCATGTTATTCTGCACAGGAACATAGGGCTGCTTTCCAGAGAACCAGGCAGGGATTACTACCTATTGCACAGTTCAGATTCCAGCTGCTTGCAGCTTCTCTTAAGGGCAGTATACAGGAATAATCAAGCATGGACAGGCAGAGAGAGAGAGAGGATGGCACTAGAGAATCTGTTGCTATGCAGTTCCTATTACCCTTCTTCCTCTGGAGGGATTGTGTTGGAGATTAATCTAGCCCTTTCCCTTCCTCCTCATCTCTCCATCCAGCTGGACACTGAAGATGGGTAGACTTGGCCTTTATTCTATATGTCAGACTTGTGGAAATATATATTATACATTCCTGACAAAGGTCCAGAGGAAGAGCTCGGTGTAGCTAGAAAGCTTGTCAATCTCGCCACCAGAAGTTGATCCAATAAAAGATATTACCTCACACACCTTGTCTCGCTAAGATTCCCGACAGTGAGCTCAGAGATCTGCTGGGCAGTGCAGTCACCTTTCAAGGAAGTTGGTGGAAATGCCAGTGCTTGGAACACATAAGAAGACTGGATAAAATACAACTAAAAGAACCATTTGGAAAGAACTTACATCAGCAGGGAGCTGTGGTGTTGTAGGTGACCCAAAAAGTCATTTCCATTGCTCAAGTCTATGATTTACTGATATCATAGTGATCAGCATGATGTGTAAATAGACATAGAGTTTGTCTGTGTCAAAGTCAGGAACATGCTTTTTTCACCACAAAATTGTCCTTCTCTGAGGGTATGTCTTCGCTCTGGAGATTATACCATCATAGATATACCAGCATAGTCACATAGCGTAGACACAACGTGTGCTGACAGAAGGGGTTTTTGGGTCAGTATAGAAATACTGTCTCCCTGAGGAAAGATAGCTACATTGGTTGTGGTGGGAGGTGGTAGGGGATATTTTCACAGCCTTGACTGACATAGCATACCAATGCGACTATGGCTTTTAAGGGCGTACCAGGCCTAAGCCGTCTTCAGGGGCCGCCCCTACAGTGTACAGAATACAGCAACTGTGAGGTCAACTTACTAGTATTTCTGTGCTGATTTGTTCAGCGAGGTCCATTTCTTCCATTTTTTTTCATATTTTTATTCATCCCTACTTTCTCAGTGTAACATTTTGACAAATGATCAATTTCACTCCTGTGGCTCAGAATTTTTTAAAAAGGCTTGAGTTTACCTGGGAAGGAGTGACTGGTAACAGTGAGGCTGGTTGGTCAGCTTCAGAATCCCTGATGTTCAAAGGCAAATTTCTATTTCACGTCCTGCTGTTAAAATAGACTCTTTCTTTGATAAATTATATATATATTCATTGCATGCACTGTTTAAGAATTGTTTTTCCCTTAGCACAAGTGAATGTCATTGGCTGATGAAATGCCAAAGCTCTAAACTCTAAAGAATGTGCTTGCATGGAAACCTGGTAGGTGTTTTAATTTTTCTCTAATGTATGCAGACTGCCATTCAGTGTATAATTAACAACACCAACCAGATAATCATAACATCTTAACTTAAAATTTCAGAAGATAAATTGGAGGTGGGAATAATGGATAAAACTCCAACGTATTATAGTTTGTATCTTCATTGTACCAATGCAAGTGAGGAAAATGGCAGTTCCTTGAAACAAAAGTTGTAAAGAAAATGGAAAAATATTTAGTCCTTTGCTCCCCAATCAGCTTTGGCATGTGGAATCTATTCAAATTAAAAGGATTTTTGCAAGACTTTAAATTAAATGTCTCAAATAAATGTTACTT
Source organism: Dermatemys mawii (assembly GCA_007922305.1). Classification (NCBI taxonomy): domain Eukaryota; kingdom Metazoa; phylum Chordata; order Testudines; family Dermatemydidae; genus Dermatemys; species Dermatemys mawii. The sequence goes on from ML677377.1 coordinate 10,266,050, forward strand.
TTAGATTTCATCTGACTTGTATAATAATTAAATATCACTCAAAACAAAAACATCAACATGCCCATTAAAGCAAATCTGTCACTTGTGTTTGATGAGATGTCAAGCTAAAGATATTCAAAGGACACAGATCAGTAAAGAGTTGTTTACTGAAGTACTATTTAATGTACAAATTTCAAAATATTATGGCACGGCACTGGGAGCCCAAGCTGGCTTGGAAGTGAAATCAGTCAGTCTGCCATTGCCTTGAGTGAAAGCATAAGGAAATCACAGGCATAGAAAGAATTGGGTGTTTTTCTTCTTTCTGACATAGTTACGTCCAGATGCATACTGATATCAATGGTAGTTGCATAGTCATAAGCTACGTTGTGACTAACCCAATTTTTCTAATATATACTTTACTGGCACTGTCTTGTTAAAGGAAAAATTCTGTACCCAAATTTCGTATACAAATTTAGAGTCATTATCACATTTAGCAACATATGCTACCCACAGTCCCATTCAAAATGGAACCTTGCTTGGAGATCAAGAGAAGAATGTGGCCCTTTGTGACTCTGGTATTATTCACATAGTGAAAAGATGTCCACATTTTTTTCATATTTGCTTTTTGTGCTTGAAAAACTGGCCATTTCTAAAAGGCAGTGCTTTATTAAAGCACATACTTGTTTTTAATTAATGGAAAATTGGATGATTATAACAATTAACTTAGAATATTTTTTTTCCTAATCATGCTGCATGTTGATAAGAAAAATGAAAGATAGTTATCTAAAGCCAAGCTAGTGGAGTAGATTAAAGTTCTGGGCAATCAATGATTAAATATATATTTCCTACATAGAGAGAAAAAAACAAAGCATTAAAAATTATAACAAAGCTTATTTTCTCAAATCTAGTGTCCTGTCCCCAGCAACAGTTTATACATGATGCTTTAGAAGTAAGTGGAGGAGAAAAATAATAACATAAAAAATAAGAAAATCTGTTTAAAATGCACCTGATCAACTTGTACACCATTAGGGTAAAATTTCTCCCTGACTGCAGCCGGTGACCAGTTTATACCCTGGAGTCTGAGAATTGATGTGAAATTAAGAACTATCCCTCTTAAGGCAAATACTGAATCCTTCCTTAAATCACTTATTTAAAAACATCTAAAAACTTATTTCCTATGAATTTTGGTGGTTTAGATCAGACAAATATTTCGTCTTCCTATAATGAATGGCTGTTTGTTTGTGACATGACAAGATGTTTTATAATCTTTGTTTATGCACCAGCAGCCTCAGTTAAATATCAGCACACTCTCTGCCCCAGAGGCAGCAGCAGAATCCTGCATAATATGATTAAAATATGAATAACTTCTTGGACAAACATGTTCTAAGTGGTATTGGAAGCTTTACTACAGTGACTGTTGTTTAAATGACCCTGATTAAACTGTTTAAAGTCGCTAATCACCATATATAATCATTGAACTGTGTAATCTATTGTGGTTAATTCATATGTGTGATGAATAGATTTAAATTGTAGGTATAGAAATAAATAGGCTAGTATTATAGGGGTATTTGGTTGAGAAGCATTTATAAGTGATAAGTGTGCATTAAGCAAATAAGCAAAGTAACGCTGCAATACAAGGCCCGCAGGGATGAGCCCTTTAAGATTTTAGCTTAGTCACATTAGATCTTAGGACTTAAGAAGTATCGACATGAGGAGGCAAGCCTGTAAAGTACACAATCACTCTAACTATGTCCTAAGAGGTGACTTTCGGGAAAATATGCCATAATGTACCCTCAATACCACAAGATGCCCGATTGTAACATCATGGGAAATTCCCCAGTGATCACAGGTTACCATGGTGACTTGTTGAGGTAGATGGTAATGAAAATAAAGGGAACTAAGGGTGTGTCTACACTGCAATTAGATACCCATAGCTGGGCTGTGCCAGCTGATTTAGGCTCATAGGGCTCGGGTTAAGGGGCTGTTTAATTGCAGTCTAGGTGTTTGGGCTTGGGCTGCAGCCTGAGCTCTGGGACCCTCCCACCTTGCTAGGTCCTAGAGCATGGGCTCCAGCCTGAGTCTGAGAATCTACACCATGATGAAACAGCCTCTCAGTGTGAGCCTGAGTCAGCTGGTACAGGCCAGCTACAGGCTTACAACTGCAGTGCAGACACATCAGCAACATGGAGTCTGCTGGCACCTTAAAGACTAACAGATTTATTTGGGTGTAAGCTTTCATGGGTTAAAAATAAAACCACTTCAAATGCCTGAAGGAAAACTATAGATACCGGCATAAATATGAAGAGAAGGGAGTTAGTGGAGAACTAATGTTGAAGGCCAATTCAGTAACAGTGGATGTGGTCCTCTCTCAATAATTGATGAAGAGGTGTCAATATACCAAGAGAGGCAAAATTGCTTTTGTAGTGAGCCAGCCACTCTCAGTCCATATTCAAGCCCAAATTAATGGCGTTAAGTTTGCAAAAGAATTGTAGCTCAGCAGTTTCTCTTTGAAGTCTGTTTTTGAATGAGGGTGTTTTTTTGGTTGGTTTATTTTTTTTCCTTTTTTTTATGCCTACTTTTAAATCTATTATTGAATGCTCAGGGAGACTGAAGTATTCTCCTACTTGGCTTTTGTATGTTAACATTCCTGATGTCTGATTTATATCCATTAATTATTTTATGTAGAGATTGTCCGGTTTGGCCAATGTACATGGCAGAGGAGTATTGCTGGTACATGATAAATGTGCAGGTAAATGAGCCTGTTATGGTGTGGCTGATGTGGCTGGGTCCTCTGATGGTGTCGCTAGTAGATATGGGGACAGAGTAGGCAATGGGGTTTGTTACAGGAATTGGTTCCTCGGTTAGGGTTTCTGTGGTGTGGTATGTAGTTGCTGGTGAATATTTACTTCAGGTTCAGGGGCTGTCTGTAAGCGAGGACTTAGCTGCCTCCCAAAGTCTGTGAGAGTGAGGGATTGTTTTCCAGGATAGGTTGTAGATCGCAGATGATGTGCTGGAAAGGTTTCAGCTGGGCACTGTATATGATGGCCAGTGGGGTTTTGTCATTTTCGTTGTTGGTCCTGTCCTGTAGTAGGTGAGTTCTGGGTACCTGTATTGCTCTGTCAGTCTGTTTCCTCTCTTCTCCAGGTGGGTATTGTAGTTTTAAGAATGCTTGATAAAGATCTTGTGGGTGTTTGTGAGTATGAAAACACTGATGGTGGACAGCTTATGGTACAGGTCCACATTCATTTATGTACCTATAATGGTGGCATTCATTATCTGTGTAGTGAGGTTTTTAATAAAGGTACGATTTATAACTTCTGAATTTTTTTGTGCTCACTGCCATTTTTCCTTACATGCTCTTTGAGTCTCCAGAACTAATGACATATCTAATGATAGTTCTCAGTCTGTTAATGCTAACACTGTAGCTGTTAGGGAGCATGAACTTTTGACCCAGGTTACTATGGCTTAAGATGCCATTGGTAATATTAACCCATCAATAATATAAAAGTTACATCACAAAATTAGAGATCAGGAAGGAATTCCTCATCCCACACTCCCATAGCATATGGAGACCTGAGATTCCCTTAGGCTTCCTGAGGTGCTAAGTGCAGATGACTTGTTAGTGCACATCCCACAGAACAAATTTCTGTCAGAGAGGTTGGAAGGCAGTGGTGCAAGGGACTGTGTTTCTCAGGTGTCCCTCATGGACATAGTTCTAATACATATGGATTCCGTAGTTCAACCCTTATTCACATTTGTGATTTCATTGATTTAATCAGGATTACTGGTTTGAGTAACTGCTTTCCAATGTAAGGGTTGCATAATGAGACTCAGCGTACTTAGATCCAGAGGATTTTCCTATCAGAGTCGAACTACTTTATAATAAGCTTAACTGGGAGTTTAAAAATGTCACAATTTCTCTTTCACTGCTACAATCTTGAATACTTTGCACTTCTCTGCAGCACAGAAGGAAGGCAAAACCGGTCTAATGGGGCAGCTGGGATTTCTGTTTTGTGGTGGGACACAACCTGCTGAGTGCAGATCCCACATGGTGGAGTGTGTCAGAGGGGAAAAGTGTCATGGCTGAAGTGCACCAGCAACCCCCAATTGTGTAATAGTCCAAAGAAGGTTATTAACAGATTATGTCAGTTGCCAGAAAACTGAAGATGCTCTAACTTGCATCAAAGTCCAAAGCAATGGTGGGCAGTCCGCAATACGGTTGATACCTAATTAGTATTCGATTGGCAGGTCCGGGTATTTTTTATGACTTTGTCAGTTGCCAGAAAAATAAATTGAATCTCCTGGGTTTTTTTTCACATGGGTCTAAATATTTGCATTATCACAATGCATTGGGATATCTAATATTAGAAGTTCCTATGTCCAGCTAAAGATGCTGCAGTGTTCTCACTTCAAGTGATATCAAAATACAGGAGTTGTCTGCTCACCAACATGCAAGTGCACTGCACACATATGTGAGAGAGGGTTTGAGTCATGTGAGAGTGAGAAGATGTGTGATCTTATTAATCTGATTCATGACTAGGGGATTTAGGTGCTATGGAATACAAATAATAAATTATAACAATTATAGAAACTCAGTGGCAGTTTTCCAACTGACTTCAGTGGGCTTTGTGTCATGCCCCCTCCTGTAGAGCTGTGTGAATAACTGTTGTTGTTTTTTTTCTTTTTTTGCTTCAGTGGTTGAATTAGAAAAAGTTGAAAAAAATTCTACTGGGTCGAACAAAATATTTTGTTCAACTTGACATGATATGTTTGATTTTCTGGAGGTGGACATTAATGTTATTTCCTGGAAATAAACTAAATTTCAAAATAAAAGTTATTTATTGGAAAAAAAGAATGTTTCAAAAGCCAAAGCTAAATGAAAGAATTCAGTGAATTTGACAAAAAATCACTAAACATTTGTCAACCTAAATCTTTATTAATTATAGAAAAAAAAAGTGTTGATTGAAAAACAAATTGCCCCACTATCCTACTGTGATCTCAAAAATCTCAAAAAAAAATATGGAAAATGAGCAGAAATCAAGATCTATGTGTTTGTAAAATAGGACTACAAATCTCAGAAGAAAATTCAGCCTTGTAGTTCATCTCTCATCCAGCCAGAAACAACACAAGAACTAACAGATATTTTTATACCTCTGGTTCCAGAAAATGCTGAAAAAGGAAAAAGAATATTTAAAAAGTTAGCTTTTCTGAACATCATAAAGATTTGGTTTGGCTCTATACTTATCTCCTCCAAACCAGTTTCCCCAAAACTAGTTATGAAACTGATTTTTGTTTGTTTCTAAACATTTCTGATATCTCATGTATATCTGAATGGTCAGTGAGAAATCTCTTGCTTTTCCTCCCACGTAAAATAAAATACTGAATTTATGAAATTTGACATATTATTTGTGGTTAATATTTCTGAATACAATTTTAATAGGCCCAGACCAAAGCTGAGATAATACAAATGGAAAGATCAGGCTCGATATCAGGTCATCAGCATTCATATTTTCCACTAAGGACAGTAGGAGTTGTGGGTTTGCAGCACCTTGCAGAATTGATCCCATTATTTCTGAAGCAATTTCTAAAGAACTTCAGGGTACACAAGCACTGTCTGAAATTCTGGCATATAGCTCCTCTGATATCACACAGTATTTTACCTCAAACCTCTAAATTTACAGAATCACCAACAGCTAAAGAGCAGGAAACAGGTGACCACTTATTAATTAAGACACCCTGTATTAAAAAGAAAAATCCAAAGCCATGTAACATTTTCACATTGCGGGTGAATCTTCAGTATGCTAACTTTATATATGCAAGTGACAAAATTGTGATCAAGTTAATCCCTAAGGGTTGGGCTGATAATATATAATTCTGTAGAACAAGATGTGCAGATTAGATCACTTCAGCTTCATGGGTGCTCAGCCAATTAGGTATAAATTTTCACACCATATCAAGTGAAACTCTACTAAGATTATTTTTAAATACAGAAAGCAAATTTTCTATCAAATCAGATTGGAATCACCAGCCAAGAACACATTGACTTTTGAAATAAAATTGAAAAGGAAGAATTCAGCTGGTAGAAAAATACTCTATCACAGATTGGAACTGTTCTCATTTCAGTAATTGCATGTATGTTTGAATATTATTGTCTGTCTGCAACAATTGCTTACAAGCCTTAAAAAATCACAGTTGTGAGGGGGATGTACTGTTCTAATTGTTTCCTTCAGCTGGTTGCCTCCCTTCTCTGTTTCATGGGTGTGTTGAGCAAATGTGCAAGACCATGTGAAAAGGGTCTGCCCAGTATGTGTAGAGAAAAATAATCACAACAGGCAGTGACGCCATAATGGAGAGAAGGCTAGTCTGGAAGAAAGCTATTGCCCTCAGACCAGTAAGGCCCTGGGCAGAACCATGGGACTGGTGACTTTTCTGGAGTTTTCAAAGATGAACAACTGCAGGATGGAAAAAGCCATCATCATAATCACTGCTACTACAAGCCCAAGTCTGAGCTACAGCATGCTTCCAAGATTTATGGAGTCAATGACGACTAAAAATATGCAGCAGTAGTGCCTGCTGCCATTGGATTGGGTGGGGAGTAACTTCATATTTGTGTCTTCATGCAAAAATGAGGAAAAGTAGTTATATTTTCTCTGCCTCATTATTGCCATTATTTATACTGCATAGCACCCATCAATGTGATAAGTGCTTCACAGAAAACACAGAAGACAGGCCCTTGCAGAGTTGCCAGCTCTCATCATTTTACTTGAACCTATTGATTCAGCTGCTGAATTCAGAAGATTGCATGAGAATCTCTTCTTTTATCTTTTTTTAAAAACTTAAGTAACAAGCCCTTATGGTTGTGGGGGAAAAGCTTGAAAATATGAACAAAGAAAATCCTAAAGGGTCAGAAACTAGAAGGCAAATAAAAGAACCCTACATTTACTATTTTAAAAAAATCTCTGATTTGAAGGTTTGGGGTTGGAAGTCTAATCTTATAAGGTGGCTCCAGAGTTGAGGAGAAATTTATAAGGAATGCCACACTATTTTATTTGTGCGGGAATGAAATTACTATTTGAACTATAGCTGCAAATATCTACTGCCAAATGATAGAAATTTAGGATCCAAATGTAGGATCCAAATTATGCACAGAGTAGGCAACATTAAAAATAAATATAAACTGCATTATGTGTAAAAAAACAGATTACAGTGAACAGGATGAATTTTATAAACAATTCAGTATATTTGACTATACACAACCTTCCTACCTACCACACTGTCTTGTGAATGATAATATATGAATTATCATTTTGCATCTGTAGTATCAGGAAAATCTCTTGTCTAACCAATTCCCAATCAGAGAAACTGTTTGGTATTTAATATATTTGCTTCAGAAGGCAAGAAGCGCAGAGAAAGAGAAGCTATTCAGTGCTTGCAGTTTCATTGATTACAGGACTAGATCCAGGGAGTCAGTGCTCACCCCAAATAGTGGACAGTGTGAAGGGTGTGAATGGAGAGAAAAATAATCTTCTTTCTGTTCCGTGGCTATGGAGCAGTTTTACAAAGGTTACTTCTACAGAGTCACTGGAGCAAACCTCCATGATCCTAAGTTGCCGCTGCCCCAGGAACAGGATAGGGAGGGCTGGTGCTGTGTAGATTCTTTAGGTCTATCCCTTCCTTTTCCTCTTCCTGCTACAACCCCACTGCATGCTTGTCGCAAGACCTTCAACCCCTTCAGCCCTTCCACTGGCGAAAACACATTGGTTTCACTGGCCAGGGAAACATCTTGTTTTTCAACAAACAGTGAAGTGGAGTATGGCATAAACATCTATTTCACCTGAGGACTGAATTGCTACAAATGATTGCATTTGTAGCACTGAGTATTTAGCATTACATGTATCCACAGTAACAGGAAAACAATGAGCATTAAACAAAATAAGTTTTGTTGGGTCAACTGTGCATTCAGATGAAGGTTCTTTCTTTCTTTTCTGTCTTGGTAAACTTATTGAGGCAAATGCTTATGTACATTTAAATCATTCATCCTCTAAAACTCTAACCAGAATCACTACATATAGTAGGAAGGAGCGTGAAAAATTACTAATTTGGGAAATTAATCATTTTCAAATGTAATTCCTACTGGTAGAAATGCTGGTATAAAATTTCAGTTGAATTATAGACATACCATATGAGAGACACAACCATAGCTAATTGTGTAGTGGTTATTTCTTGTAGCTTTTGCGCAGATGGAACATAAATAGTCAGACTCTCTGCTGGTGTAAATGGATGGAGCTCCACTGAAATCATTTACTCATTTGTAATATATCAGTGTATGCTCCTGTTCAGATAAATAGAAAACAGAAAGCATATACAGAACCAAACAAAAGGCAAATTAACCTGAGCCTGAGATTTTAATACGTTCCTTCTCTAGGAAAAATATCTGAGATTCCACATCAATGTAAAAGTCGGAGTTGTGGGAAGTTTTATTAAAAATCTGTCAACTGAACATTATTTTATTTGTAACATAATAATAATGTATCATTTTCATTACTGTTTTTGGATCCACTGTTAAAACATTTCCTGTGGGCATCTCAGGAACTTCTAAGAAGATAATATTTGTGTCAGACACATTTTTTCTAAAGCAAAGACTGTGTGATGCTGTCTATCTACTCTACCAGAAGTGGAAAATGTAATTTGAAGAAAATAGACTGATTATGACAGCTTGATTATTGATTTTAAAAAAGTTAGTTTATCATTCTCTATGTCCTCCAAAGGATCTGTGGCCAAACTACTTTAACACCCAAATAATAGGAAAACCTGCTGTAAGGGGTTCATTACAATCTACATTAGTGAGATACGATTTGATCCTACAGCTGCAGTCTCAAAACACCTGAGCCATGACACTAATGATTGCATTTGCTGCCCATTAATGTTAATGTGTATATTAATGAATCTCCTTTCCTAGCCATTTCTACGCTGAGGGAGAATACAGGAAAGGTGTAGTCGTGCATTTCATAATAGCCTTTTTTAAGAGATAAGTTGCACACAAAATATATAAACACGTTTCTTATCTTTTACTAGCCACGTTTCACAGTAGTTAACATCAATACCATAGGACTGCTGGGTTATGTGTTTGATGTTTAGAGGTTTTGGGGTTTTTTTTCCACTTGTGGGTCTGGTTTGAATCTAACCTTGATTAGTGCAAAGGGGGAAATGGATAATTATACAGGCATCCATAGTAAAATTTGCATTCTGAAATCTTGATTCTTGTTGAATTACATGCAGCAGATATGTTGAAAAATTTACAGTGCTGCCTCAGAAAAGGCCAAAGACTGAATAAACCCTCAGATAAAATGTCTATCACATTCAGCTCAGGTGGTCATTTAAGATTAAGAGTGGAGATACATCAGCAAAACAGCATGAGGAAGACCACCTGCAGTGTATGTGTCTGTTCTGCACTGATTGAGACACTAGGGATCCAAAAGTCATTCATACGCATGCACTGAGATTCTTCAATTAAATATAAACTACATAAATATATGCAATGAAAACAAAGCCTTATGTGACTAGATTGGAATTTTACTCTCTGTTCTGCCAATGATTGCTAATCATCCAAAATAAAGAAAATAAGCATTCATGGTTGATAAAACTAAGAGCAAGATGAATATTTCCCCATCATTTATGAGAGTTGCTGGGATTCACATCAGTCAATGGCAGAGTAAACATTCTAAAACTATTACTCTGATGCAATGCAATTCTTCTTTAATGCAGCAGACAGGGGCAGTGTGTGCGTGTGTGGAATAGTCACAAACCTTCAAGTAACTAACACAAAATCCAAGATTAAGACATACTGAAAAACAGAACTGATCAGAACATTTTAAGTATTTATTTCCCCAATAATATGACTAGCACAATATTGCTTTCATTTTTTAGTGCAAGCCTAAATTAAATCTCAGCAATGTAAAAGTGTATGCTAAGAGTGTCTCTTACATTTTTGAAGGAACTCCATACTGTACAATTTTCTGCGACAGTATTATTCATGAGGAAGCAAAATGATTTTCAACTAATATGCAACTGGATCACAGTTAAATTTTGAAATGAGGATAATTTTTGTACAGAAATTTATTTTAAAAAAATCTGCACAATGTAAGAGTTTAATTCTTCCATCTATAAAAACAAATAAGGGAAATTGCATTTTTATATCTTTTTCCTTTTTTTTCTATCACTGCAGTAATTTTATTAGCTTGTAACACATTGCTCCCACGATAGCACCAGATGGGTTTTAAGATCAGATAGCTTTTCAACAATATTCTGTCATCAGTGACTGCACCTCTAAGTGCTCTTCTGTTCATTCAAAAGTTAAATGGACTCTTAAAGCATGAAAAAGAATAAATATGTAACAGATATTACATGAGCATTAATGAAATTGAACATGATCACAATCAAATAAATTGCAATAAACCATATGAGTTTAGTTGTTTTCTGAAATCTGAGAGAGAGGATTCAGAGATTTCTTTTTAATTCATTATGGGCATCTATCAAGACAATGGCATATTTCTCCAGTATGTTGCTGTCATAGAGAATTTTTACTGTTACACTTAGCAACAGAATGAACAGTCACAGTAGTTGTTTTACTATGCATTAAACTAGCTGTCATGTATGAAAGCTGGTAATTCATCTCCCAGAACCAGTGCAATGCCAGCCTCTCAGCACAGATGTGCATTCAGAATAATGTACCTCACTCGTCAAGCTGAGTCGTCCATTAAAATGAGAATACTCTTTTGTTAAATAGAAATGAAAATGAACTTTTAGGCTCCAGTAGGGATAATATAAATTAGGGCGAGAGAGATGTAAAAGTACCCACTGATTCATGTGCTTATACCCCATATGTAATGAATTCTGAAATCAAGAGGGTTTTTTTTTTAGCTGAAACCCAGAAAAAAAACCAAAAACACCTGAATAAAATGTGAAGTTATGGTAAAAATACTGTTATTTTAAGGATGATACAGTTTCATGCGTAAGACACCGAAAAGCTGAGTCAGCATCTTGTCTCTGTCCCTCCATTTTTGATAAGAGCATTTGTGCCTAGGTGTGCTGTTCTAGACAGTATTTCAAAATGCAAAGGTTAGGTAAAGGCATAAAACTGCATCATAGCCCCTATGTTTAGCCCCTATGTTTAGCCCCTAGTAGTATGATCTTTTTCTGGAGGGATAAAAAAATGTATTCAAAGGAACCAAACCTATCCCTCTAGGCCACACTGTCTAACATCTACAGCAGCCATCCTTTCCAAAGGAGATATTGCTTCGTGCTGTTGAATCTACCCATTTAAGAAAAAAGCCTACAAAGAGCGTTTTAAGAGAAACTGTTACAGCAGTTACTTCAAGGGTAAGGGTGGATTCTTATGTTTGTGCAAAAAAGAATTAACATCCTTGTTACTTTAGAATATGTTCCTTCCCAGCCTTGCTCTGCCTGGTATTGCAAAATTTCCTTTTTTACTATGTGAGCAAATCCTAGAAATGCTCACTTGCTGTGTCTGGTTTTGAGAGAGCACTTTATAATACTATAAGCTGCTAAACAGCCACTGCTGCAGCCTTAGGACAGCAATAGCTTCCCACTGAATATGCACCCCCTCGCCTCCAGTTGTTGGATCCACAATGCACACATTGTGGATCCAACAACTGTATCACCCTTAACTCAATTCACACATCCAAATGTGAATTCAGCTATGCTCTGTGTAGTGCAGGGTATGCAGGTTTCATTTTAAAAAGATCAGTGCATACACATTTTCCGTAAACAGGAGCACCCAACTTTTATACCAAGTGCCTGTTGGGACATTTTAAGAATACAAATATATAAATAGACTACTCTGCCTTTGCACAATAATAAACATCAATCATATCTAGTGCCTAAATACATGCTGTCAATCTTTATTATCTCCCACCAGAGCCCACTTTTCCCCTAGACTCTCATCTTGGGGAAAAGTTCTCTGACACATGCCCTGAAAAGTAAAACAAAACAAAACAAAACCACACACACATACAGCACATAACTAAGACCATTTCAAGCCACAGTGCTAGTAGATGACCAAGATCCAAATGAACTCTTTGATCCAACTCTTCCAGCTGAAGAGTCCTCACAGCAAATGCCTTGCCACCAGACCATTCTCTTTTTTACAAAAGTGGGATTCCACCTCATTTGCCTTCCCTGACCAGTGTATTATAGAGAGAGAGGTTGCCTGTCAGTTAACTAGGGCCCAGACCAGTTGGAGCTCCATAGGTCAAAACCAACACCTTCACTTCATCTCAGTTCATAATAAATTTCCTGGGCTGATCCAAAGAATTGGTATCACATGCTCTCAGAATGCTGTGTGTAACAAAATTTTGCACCAACTTCTGGATCAATGTACAATGTATGTTGTATTTCCACCTTAGAATGCACTGCAGTGGTCTCATCTCGAGGTGACAAAACTCTCAGGTCACAGGTATAAGGACCGCATCTGAAAGAAATGGGGGCAATGTCTTGGGAATATGTTAATTGGGGGGGGGGCCCAAAGTGTATATGGACATAGTTGCTGGGAGTCCAACCAAAATCCAAGATTGCACTGCTGCCTCATAAATGATAAACAAACCTTCTCAAGCAAAGGGGAGATATTACCTCTGCTATCTCTCTGTTTGTTTCTTCCAGCCAACCAAAATCACCCATAGGTTCTATGGATTGAGCCATCTAGCTTTTATCTATTTTCCCAGACTCAGCCAAACACAGTGCAAGGCAATTAACTGCTTTGATTGAATCTGGGTGACATCGGCATAATGAAGGCATGACAGTCCTTTTCTCCTCTGTATCCTGCCAGCAGACCCACAGTGAACAGAAAGGTGATAAGAACATCACTATCTCAAGGACATCTCAGGAAGGAGCAATTACTCAGCTATGTATTTTGGTTTTGGACCTGTTTTCAAATTGTTGTTTCTGGTAGCCTCTCGGGCCACACAGAGTTGGATAAATTTCTGTCCATGAAATAACGTTGAATTCGAGGTAGTTTGTGTCTACAAAACAATTTATAGGCTGGAAAAGTTTTTGGGCATACAACTTGCTGATTGTGTGACGGAGGTAGATTAGATTCCCTCCCAAGATTGATATAGGTTTGAAGAAATTATTTGTGACTGGATGTGTCTGCTCATATTTTCCATCTCTAAAGCTTGTTTTCTCTCTTTTTGCCATGGATAATCCAAGAACTGTGGCAAGTTGTGTGAGCAATGGGTAGGGAGTGCTCTTTATTACTGGTGTTTCTATAGCCACTGTCAGAAAATGGTTTTAATACCTCCCTAATTCTTCTACTCCTTGGCTTCATGGTTGTATCATGCCTGCCAACAGATACACATCAAGTGTTATATGGGGTGGGGGGGACAGAACTTGTGTGGGAATATGGTTTTTATCAGATTTATTCTATAGAGTTTGAGAAAATATGAGAGGAGTATAAAGTGGTTTGAAAATCAGTATTGAAAAGTATTGGCGGGCAAAGTTGATGTCTGGGGTGGCGTGAGGGTTGATCACTTACTCTGAGTTCCATTGAACGACTGGTTTTGATCTAAGCATCCCAAGTAGTCAGCATTGAATTCCTCTGGATATGTCATCTAAATTGTATAAAATGAGGTTGTCTGATATGGAAAGAAGAGTTTTTTAAGTTTGACTTTTTTTAAGGATTACTTATATTGAAGTGACCGATAATAAATGACTTGTGCTATATTTTTATTAGGTTTTAAACAGCTGAAATATATTGCCAGCTTGAAATGGTGTTCCTTAAAACTGAAGGATGAGCTGGTTCATTTACTCTGCTAGAAGTACAGTTTGTTCCCACACTTGGGACGTGTAGTAAGTGACCTTGGGATTCTTGCTCAGTGGTCCACACAGAGGGAGTACTGCATAGGACATGCTTTCCATAGCATAACATGTTAGCAATAGAGTTAGGAAGACGTTAAGAAAAAATAAGGGACTATAGTTTAATGCACTGGCTTTGTGTGTTTGAAGATGACTTAAGTCAATCGAAGATTCTAGGTCAAGAATTCTACTCTCTGTTCTGGGCATGTTATACCTAACAACTGAGTCTTATCTATAGCACATACATTAATTATAAAAGCTACTCCAAGGTTTGGTTTCATTGTAAGTGGAAAAGGGAGAGTTCTAACTTACCTGCTGTATTACTACTGGTAAAATGAGACCAATAAATAAATCTGGATCAGGATTCAGATCCAGTCTTTCCCAAAGATCAGTAGTTACACAGTTTTGGGGGTGGTGGGGATTGAATGAACCCAGTATAAATAGAGTGGCAGCTATGCAGTTCAGACATGAACATCCCCAAAGTTTAAGGTTGTTAGAATACGGGCTTTTGGTTCAGACTCATCTCAGAGGCCAGAGTGTGTGCTGTACATTATGTGTTTTTGGAAGTTCTATGCATGCTGACCACCACAATACTAACAAAGGGATTGCAAGGAAGAAAATTTTGACATAGGATTTGATAAGATTTTAAAGGAAGAAAATATATTTTATAGCCATTAGTACAAAAAAATAAATAGTACTCTGTTCACAATGTATATAACAACTGATGCTCCCCTTATGTTCTAAGCACAAGATTTCCTGATTCTCTTCCAAAATAAGTAGCATCACAGCTACCCTAACAAGAAGTTTGAAAGAAGCCTGCATCTATAACTGGGTAAATGCTGGGGGGGGGGGGGGAACTATTTACAAACATATGTTCATATAAAGCCATGTACATCCTTTAACAGCATTTGCTTGTATTCACTTTCTGCAACCATTCATGGAGTTGATCATAAACATGTTCATGTTTCTAATATTGATGCAGATACATGTCACACAAATATTCATCTGGCATCTTGAAAGATGTGTGGGAGATATTCAACAAGAGAGCAGAACTAATAACACCCATTGAATAAATGTGAATTCATAAGTTAGTAAAATCAAAGCTGGTTTGTGGAAAACTGGTCAATAAAAATAGGGCTATAATAATGAAATTATTTTAGTGCACAAAGTAGAACTGACACTGGTGGTGTATTTGTGATACCATATTCCCTGACAAGGAAATCAGAAATTCTATAGCTCACATTTCACAGAATATCATGGAGGTAATTTAA
Organism: Dermatemys mawii; assembly: GCA_007922305.1. Taxonomy (NCBI): domain Eukaryota; kingdom Metazoa; phylum Chordata; order Testudines; family Dermatemydidae; genus Dermatemys; species Dermatemys mawii. The sequence continues at coordinate 10,281,169 of ML677377.1, forward strand.
TTTAAGTGCAGGAGTAACCACTTTAGAAAAAATAGCCACATAGTCCTTTTAAATGATTTCACACAAATACTTCTTGCAAAACCATTTTTTCCCCCCAGTCACATTGCAGAGCAGAACTGCATATTAAGGCTGGAATTTTTCAAAGCATTTCAATGGGATGTGGGCTCCTATCTCCTACGTATAAGTCTACACTGCAATAAAAGATACATGGCACAGCTGTGGCCAGCCAGGCTCTGCTGACTGGGGCTCTCAAGACTCAAGCTGTGGGGCTGTAAAATTGCAGTAGAGTTCTTCTGGCTCTGGCTGGAGCCTGGGTTTTCCCTCTCTTAGGTTCTCGGGGTCTGGTAAGTACTGAGAATAATTAAATACCCACAACAAATGTGTAATCCCTTTTCCATAACTGTTCCCTTCTCTATCTATCTATCTGTTGAGCTGTGACAACCTTCTAATAAGTACTGTTTTTCAGGGTTCGGTATTTCTGCAACTGAAAGAAACCAATACGGGATGGTAAAATATCAATCACTACCCCAGCTAGACATGACCTTATATTTTTTATTGTATGTCTGAAACAGAGTTTATAGACAATCTTTAGAAATCAAATTGTTATGGTGAACACAGTACATAAGCAAAGGAGGAAAAAACCCACAAATATTTTCTCTTCTCTGCTGGAGACACAGAAATGAAGGGATGTTGGAAATCCTTCTGGAATTCTTTTCTTTTTAGGCTAAAAGTCAGCCTATATCTTTGTAAGGTTGGTTTTCATTTGCAACTGCTTGAAGTACCAGCTGGAATTTAATCCCTTCTTAGATCATCATGCCATTTGGTATTCTTGTGGTGTTGATTCATGCCCTTCGATAGATGATTGCCAAGAGATTTCTGAAGGTGTTTAAGTTGCTAGGAGCCCTGTACGTAGAGGATGACAACTTACACAGATGAGCAGAAGCCAGCAGTCAATGTGTCTGTGTGGCCTATATATTCACAGCTCTTCTTTCTTCTAAATTACATAGCTCTTACCATGTCCAATAATTCTTTGTATTTCTGGCCTCATTCTATTAGGTATTGTCCCTGCTATTTTTCTCTTATCAAATTGCATCTCTGAGAAACTTTTCAGCCATTAGGATAAATTTGTGCAGGGTGATTGATAATTAGAAGTGCTCAATTCTAAAACAAATGCTCTGCTAATGCTAGTGCACATTCACCCCCACCTCCCAATTTCCCATCCTTTTAGCTCCTGCTTATCAGCCAGAAACATAATAACAGAGGAAACTGAATAAATAACATAATTTTAGACTCAGATGTAAGGTTTATCTCTTTTTTCATTTCTTTCTCTTATTAGTATATTTTCTCTCTCCTTCCATTTCTCTCTTTATTATTCTCTCTCTCGTCTTCTATTTCCCTCCACATTTTCTAATTGAGATCCTTTCCACTCCATCCTCGTCATCCCCTTTCCTCTTCCTGGAACTTGCCAATTCCCTCTCCTGCCCTACTACTTTTGTCTTCTGCCTCTTTCGGCAGCCACCATTTATTTGAGAATCTCCATTCACCAGCAGCCTCCCAGAGAATGGGTTTCTTGCTCCAGTGTACATCCTGCGGGCTTGTTCACACTGCCCAGAGCAAGGTCTTTAGGGCACAGGGAAACCCTAGGATTTGCAGGTGGGTAAAATTGACTGATGTGTCATTTAGGCAACAAGTAGCATCTCATCTGAATTTCAGCACCATCATTCAGTGTTTGCAAAAGATGAATTATTGCCCACAATGCTGAAATAAGTTTCTGAATAATTGTTCTCCCTCTCTCCTCTAGTACACTGAGAATATGCCTTATTGTTTTCTATTTTCTCCTGTCCCCTCTTTTTATGTTAACTCTGTTCCTGTCATGTGCAAAACTAGATGCTGATTTCCTTTACCAAACAGGAGTTGTTACTGTGCCTTTTTTCTCTTCAATCCCTCCAATGTCACTGAATTCTGATTCATCACCTTTAGCAAAAATATGCAGGGATTGTTTCAAGTTTTCTCTTTCATCTGCTGCAGAACTTTGTGAAGATAATTTTGATGTGTCTTGGCTGAAACTGCATGAGCTTGGCTACTAAAATCATCCTTTATCACCGCAGGTAATACCTGAACAGATGTCTTTAATGATTTGTACCATCCTTTTTGTACTCAATGCTTTTATCATCTACTCTCGGCTGCATTTGGAGATATGATGCTTCTAAGCAAGGACTTCATTACAGGCCTCTCTTTAAAAATCAGTTATCCACTCTTACGACAGGGCCGGTACAAAGTGTGTGGTTTTTTTAACCCCTAGTAAAGGGGGACAGACAGACACAACATCTTATGCATTTGAAGACAGTACATGGCAATGGTTTAAAAAAATTGATGGGGTGTATATTTTAAAAAATCAGTATAGTCTTTGGGGTAAATGGGCTAATTTTTTTTTTTTTTTTTTTTTTTTTGGAGATAATATGTACCTTATTTAAGAATATCCCAGTATTATTAAACGTTATGCTTCCTTCAGAAAGACTCATTTTTTGTAAGTAGCTTCAAGACTTTATTTCTTTAATTTAATGTATTTATTAACTAAAGTAGTGAGTTTTCTAACTCAGTTGTAAATGTGAAATTCATGCAAATACTAACCAAACTTAACACAATCCTGTCACAGCTGACCGTTTCAAAGGGAGGTGCATCTCAGCCCACTTGTGATGCAGCTGATTTGCCTCCCCAGATGGAAAAAGGGAATTAAGTTACAATCATGTGACTAAACCAGGCCCTTAGAGGTCTAGGAAATAAAGGCAAAAAGGATCTGGAGCATGAAGCTGCAAGAAGAGAGAAAGAGAGTGTCTCCTGCAGTGGTCCTTGAGGAAGAGAGCCATGGCTGGGTAGAAACGTCTGACTGTAAGGCGTTTTTGTTTTCTTTTGGGGGAGAAGACAAAGAAGGTAGGCTAGGCTAGGAATTGCCTCTTCTCTGGAGGTTCACAGAGCTGTAAGAGAGAATCTGTCAGGGAAAAGGGGGTGTGTCCTGATTAAAAACTGTGGTGAAAGACTGTGGTATTTGTTTGGAATTTTATCTTAATGAACCAGACCCTAAGGAGAGTTGTTTGTTGTTGGACTTATGAAAGCCATTTGTGTGTGGAGTTCTTTGAGACATCTGGAAGAGGGGAAACAGAGGCCAGGTGATGCAGAGCCACCTTGCGGCCATGATGTGCTGCCTGGGAAGCAGCTAATCCTGTTACAAAAACCCAGCCCATGTAAGAAAATAATCAATTGAGCATGTAATCCAATACAAAAGTATATAAAGACACACTCTCCAAAGATCCAAGCTACTCCTTGCCCCTCAATCATCCAAATGATGGAAAAGATAGAAGGACTTTTAAATGTGAATTCAATCATTGTCTAAACTAGTATATACAAGTCAGAAGTGACTTATTTTCAGGCAACTTCTGGCTTGTATGTACTAGTTTAGACAATGATTGAATTCACATTTAAAGGTCCTTCTTGCAAAATACCTTGGCAGAGTCTTCCCACCCTTTTCAATCATGGAAGTTCCAGTTTGAGTGCTGATTAAAACTTCTCTTCTAGTCCTTGGAAGCCAGGCAGTATGTGATGTGGGGGGCAATTAGGTATGTCACCAGAGTTGTCATTTTAACCTTCCAAACCGTTAAGCTTCAGACAGCCTGGTTTTTTAAAAAAATCTGCCTCAGAAATGTTCCCTTCTTTTCCCGCCAAGCCTGGAATTCCCCTCTGTGCAGGCACACAATAATTACCTTGCCCTGAAGCTTGATATGATCAGTATTTAGTTCTGTGTAAGTGACAGGTTGAAGGTATGATATTCTATGGCCAGACACAGCTAGAAACAGGAGCTTCAGTACCACTGGAAATGAAAGTTTTCCATTTCCCCAAGGGGGTTGACACAGAGCACTTTGTTTGAGCCCAGGGATAAAGTGAGATCATGGTATTATGTAGAGAAAAGCTAGTTTAGATCATGTGTGAGGTGCTTTATATGTGGTATATTGCTTTCTTTAGTAATCTAGAAAGTACCTGGTCTTAAGTATGTTTTGTTCAAGTGAGGCCACTGTTGCTGTTTTATACTAAGATCAGCTAATATTTCCAGTTACTGCTGCAAACTGAAATTAGCATTCTGGTGCCTTCTCTGTAGGCATTTCTCATTACTCTCAATACACTTTACCTATATGGTGACTGAGAACCTATGATTCCATAGGTTTCCACGTGGTGCTGATGGGCTCTCTGAGTACGCAGTTGATTATTGCAGGCTCTTCATTCTTTGGACTCCATGTGGCTCTGGTACTAATTTATTCAGGTTCTGCTGCTGCTCCCTCATCCATCAGAGTGCCTGGCAGACATGTATTCAGCAATGTTGACTAGAAATTGTGATTCTCCTTTTCTTCCTTCCTCTCACCAGAGGGAAAATAATGTGGGAGCTGTTCTATTTTAAGTCTGCTTTACTATCTGGTTTTATTTTTGAAGAAAGGTGAAAAAGCAAACCTTGCTTTTGAAATGGAAAGTGGCATAGTTTGAGGTCATTCTTAAATTATACAGGAGTTCATTCCATACTAGACCAGCCCCATTTCACATTTATATGCCCTGTATCTCTTAACTTCTCCCTGTACCATGCTAGAGGTTTAAACATTGGTCCTAATGTAAAATTTGTCATCGCTGTGCCTCAGACTGAAACCCAGATAGGTGATCTTCCCACGTAGAATTAAAGAGCTGCCTGCCTTTTTTTTTTCCCTTAGAAAAGAGAGAGAGAGGAGTCAGGAAAACTCACTGCATCTAAGGAGCATGTTTCTGGTGACTACACTGAGAAAATATGAACACTTCTGATGTAATAGAAAGGTGTCTGCAGAAGTCACCGTTTGTATGTTTTGTAAAAGACACAAGGAACTGAGGCAGTAAGAATGCTCACATGCTCTAAGAATGCACACATGGAGCATTTCTTAAATCCTGTAAGAGACATGATTTAACACTAAAGTAATTTAGAGAGTTCTGCAAACTCTTCTCATCCAGCAAGTCTCTTTAACATATTTTATGAAAGATGTTCATACCAGAGTTTCGGGGATATGTAGGACCCCATTGAATGACTGGTGGAGCAGACCAAAAGCCCACTGTGTTCAATTATTTCAGCAGGCTTGCAAAGCAAGTGTATGAATGAAGAGGGTATGTTAAGGCAGTCGTCTTCTTCAGGAGTATCTGAGGTACTACCCCAATCAGAAAAACAAACAAACCCATTACAAATAGAATCACAGTGAAATTCATTTGTATTCATCTCAGTGCTATGGCTATCCACAGCCATCAACATACAAGGAAAATATTTCCAAATGTGCAAGATACATGAAGGGGGCTGTTTCAGCACCCCAAACTGTGTAACACACATGCACATTCTCACAGGGAGAGCCAAAGCAGAAGCATCAGTAGGAGCAGAACTTCATTACACAACAAGGCAGTTAGATAGAATATTGAGGAACCCTTTGAAAATTGCTCTGAGGAAATATGCAGCCAAGGGGAGTTACCCAAAATGCTGACTGAAGGACATAACAACACAAGGATTTCTCTCCTTCTAGCATCTATGTTACCATCACTATGTTATTCTCCAGCCAGAGAAGCAATTATGATAAATCTTTTTTTATTTGAAAAGAAACATTTTTTAAATTGTCAGAAGAAAACAAAAGATGGATATTGAGAGCTACACAGTAAATGCAGTGAAATATAAATAGGTCTTTTAGATTTTCCATCAAATAAACATTAAAAGATTAGTAACAGAAAAATTGTTTGTTAAACCATTCATTAACAGTAAATCTACATGTAGGAAAACACAACAGTGAACTTCCACCTGTAGTCCATAGACAAACCGAGCTCTATACATACATAAGTGGGAATTAATATTGCTTATTATAGTACACATTTCTCCAGCAGAATCAGCACATTTATTCATTGTTTGAACTTGCTGTGCTTATGACTCCCAAAGGGATAAGCCGACTTCCAGTTTCATTTCCTGCATGGACAACTAGTGACAGTTTGATTGCTAAATGGGTATTTTGCTTTGTAATCAAATCTCTTCAATCCATTTATGCAATCAATGAAACTGTGAAAAGTCTTTTAGGGTCACCATATATTTTCCTTTAGAATATTATACCTTAGCTTAATATATTTGCCAGTTTGATGTTTCTCTGCTGAAGTCTCACTTGGATGGCATAACCATGTATAGGAGCAGGTGAATATGGGAGATATACTGCCCTGCATTGCAAATGTGTCAGATCCTTAAAGAGGAAAACAACAAAAAAAAATCATTTAACTGTAAGTGGAAAATGCCATCCATGCACAACATAATTCCCATCAGACAATACAAACTCTATCCCGTTATAATTGGAATCCCTTGCGTTATTATAGAATTAATTATTTTTATCCTTTTAGAGAAGACATTATTTTAGTTTTACTTATTTAATTTAATTCTATTTTTTCTTTTGCTTCTTCAGCCCTGTCTCATAGAGAAAGCAGGAAATGCTGTGAGACAAAAGAAAGTCTGTAGATGGCACCTGTGCTGAGAAGACCTTGCTTGATATTTCTCTTACATAAATTTTGAACTGTAAAAGCTTCTCTTAAGGACATGGGGCTCAAGGGAACCTGGTTACTTTGTGTTTCCAAATCTCATACTTAACTCTAAGAAAATAAGGAAACCAATAAATGACAACACTGCTACTTGTTTGTGTTTCGATCATCCAGTCCTTACAAAGTGCAAGATGTGACCATAGCTTAAGTCAAGGATTGGCAACTTTTGGCATGCGGCCCATCAGAGAAATCTGCTGGCAGGCCGGGACACTTTGTTTACCTGCAGCATCTGCAGGTTCGGCTGATTGCAATTTCCACCAGCTGTGATTCATCATTGCAGGCTAATAGGGCCTCAGGAAGTGACGCGGGCCAAGGGATGTGCTGGCCGCCACTTCCTGCAGCCCCCATTGGCCTGGAGCGGTGAATCATGGCCAGTAGGAGCTGCGATTGGCCAAACCTGCTGATACTACAAGTAAACAAACCATCCCAGCCTCCCAGCAGATTTTCCTGATGGGCCACGTGCCAAAGGTTGCTTATCCTTGGCCTAAGTGGTGAAAAAAAAACTTTATTATTTTAAATTCATTTGGTGACATGGAAGCTATGTTCATCTTTTGTGAACAAGAGTTCTAGGTATCTCAAAAGCTTGTCTCTTTCATCAACAAAAGTTGATCCAATAAAAGATATATTACCTCACCCACCTTCTCCTTCAGCTCCCCAGTCTGATTGAAATGCCTGTCTCTTAAATGCACTGCTTTCTTTCAGAGACAAGCAAAAGGTGTAAATGTGACTGCTGATTATGAAGACTCAGAAAAAATGTGTAGCTCTGCCATTGTGGAAGCTACTCTGTATTCCATGTGGTAGGCACACATTCCAACAATGGCATAAAAATGTATTAGACATTCTATAGCCATACTCTTTCTCAGGAATAATCTATTTTCCTTCCTTAGTCCAGCCAACTATCTATGATGATCTGGCTCTTGAGGATGATATTAAGGACCTCACTAAAGACATTAATAAAAATAGTGAGATCCTTAATAAGTAACCCTGGGAAGGAAGCTACCTAACTCACAGTGAACCTCAGTCAGATGAGATAATTTCTAAAGGCCTATAGATCTACTATACATGGAATTCCCTATTAACAGCTCTGATGGGCTAGTGAAAAGAAAAGATGAACCATTTAGCTGAGAGATGTTGCTTCTCTAGTATTCCTGCTTCCCATAGCTGGTCAGTGATTAATATCGGAGGCAGAAGTTCCTTGCAGCAGAGTGATATGGAGATGACAACCACCACCTAAACATTCTGCTGAGCAGGCGATGAGGACAATTCCCCTTTCCCTCCTGATTTTAGTTTAGCTGGCAGTATCCTTCCATGAACTGTCCTTCTATCTGCCAGCTTCTACACAGTAAAAAGGTGGAAGGAGGAAAGTCTGGGGAGAGAGAAGGTGAATGGTTGTGAGAATTAGGCATATGGAAAGTGAGAGCTCATTTGCATGAGTGTCTCCAGTGGAGACAGTGTACTTAGATTTTCAGAAAGCCTTTGACAAGGTCCCTCACTAAAGGCTCTTAAGCAAAGCAAACTGTCATGGGAGAAGAGGGGATGTCCTATCATGGATCAATAACTGATTAAAAGATAGGAGACAAAGGATAGGAATAAATGGTCTCTTTTTAGAACAGAGAAAAGTAAATAATGGTGTCCCCTAGGGGTCTGTACTCTGACCAGTGCTGTTTAACATATTCATAAATGTTCTGGGAAAGAGGTAAAAAGTGAAATGGCAAAATCTGCAGATATACAAAACTACTCAAGATAGTTAAATCCAAAGCATACTGCAAAAGAGTTACAAAAGAATATCACAAAACTGGGTGACCGGGCAACAAAATGGCAGAAGAAATTCAGTTTTGATAAATGCACAGTAATGCACCTTGGAAAACATCTCAACTATACATATAAAATGATGTGGTATATTTAGGTGTTACCACTCAAGAAAGAGATCTTTGAGTCATTATGGATAGTTATCTGAAAACATCCACTCAACCTGCAGCAGCAGTCAAAAAGGCTAATAGAATGTTGGGAATCATTAGGAAAGGAATAGATAAGAGAGAAAATATCATATTACCTCTCTATAAATCCATGGTACAGACACATCTTGAATATAGCATGCAGAGCTGGTCAACCCATCTCAAAAAGATATACTATAATTGGAAAAGGTACGGAAAAGGGCAACAAAAATTATTAGTGGCATGGAACAGTTTCCATATGAGGAGAAATTGATAAGATTTGGACTTTTCAGCTTGGAAAAGAGATGACTAAGGGAGGATATGATAGACATCTATAAAATCATGACTGGTGTGGAAAGTTAATAAGGAAATGTTATTTACTCCTCATAATACAAGAACTAGGGGTCACCCAATTAAATTAATAGGCAGCAGATTAAAACAGCTAAAAGGAACTATTTTCTTTTGCACAATTCACAGTCAACTTGGAACTCTCTGCCAGAGGCTGCTGTGAAGGCCAAGACTATAACAGCGTTCAAAAATGAACTAGATAAATCATGAAGGATAGGTCCATGAATGGCTATTAGCCAGGATGGGCTGGGACGTAAAGTCAAAACCATGGCTTAAGTGGCTGCCCTACCATTTCCCCGCTCAGCCCTGGAGCGAGCATTAACTGCCCTTAGATATATTAAGCTAAATCAAAACTGACCCCTCAGTTAACAAGAAATAACTAGTCAAACCACAGACGATCCCAGTCACTGAGTAGTTCTTTACACTTGCATGACTTCTTAATCTTCCAGAGGTAGTATATTGCCGAGCATGGCACCACTTGCGTGTCTTCCAGCTCACCTGTCAGCAGTATATTTCCTTCTTCTTTATTGTTCTCCTATCTGACAATGGCATCCCTCAGAGGTTCCCCTGTACGCTAAGTAGCTTGTACATACATAAGAATTTTAAAAGTAAAAGGAAAACAGTAAAGCCTTTTGGAAGTTGTAGCAAGTGTGCTATTGTTGTTTAATGTCTATGCAGCATCCAGAGGACAGCAGCATACAGTTCACATAAAATGAAGACAAATTTGCCTTCTCTTATGCTCTCATTTTTCACTGAAAGTGACAAAAAAAGAGAAAGAGAGAAAGAAGATAGCTCTCCTGACAGATAAGAATTAACGTAACTACTCCAAAGAAGTCATTCTTAGCTCTCATCCTGGAAGTAAACTGTTGTGCACTTTAAAAAAATATAGCTTTTGGCTTTTCCACCTTGTCACAGGCTTTGACTTTAGAATCATGTTTCAAAGAAGGATATTTTCTGAGCACAGGAAAAGTCAGACTGGGATGAAAATGAATCTGTACATGACAACTTGTATTATCTAATTTTTGCATAATAAAGTGGTTAGTCATTGTTGCTAGGGACAGAAGTGATCCTAATCAAAGTAACTACAAGACTCTCTTCTTTTTTTCCTTCTCCCCAAAATAAGAAACTCATTATAATCACTTTGGGTTCAATCCGGCTTTTAAAAATGTCAGCAGGAAGACATCCCCATGTATCATGTAAAATCTGCTAATGCATATTTGTATGCAAAATGCAGAAACAGACTTTACAAGGTTCACATATCCAAGAACTGGGTAGTGAGCACTTAATATGCCATATGTTATTTATACTGTTTTTTAGTTCACTGTTTAATTTGTGTGATGTGTCCTGAACTGGAACATCTGGAAAATGAAGTCCTGTATAGATCAAGGGTGGGCAAACTATGGCATGTGGGCCAGATCTGGTCCGCCCGCCATTTTAAGCCGGTCTTCGAGCTCCAGTTAGGAAGTGGAGTCTGGAGCCACTCAACACACATCCCAGAAGCAGCAGCCTGGCCATCCTCCGCAGTTCCAGATGGGGAGCAGGGTCGAGGACCATTCCACACTGCTCTAGAAGCAGTGGCATGACTCCACTCTGTCTCCTATGTGTAGGGGCAGCCAGGGGGCTCTAGTTCAAACTTTGCCCCCACCCCAAGCACCACCCCCTCAGCTCCCACCGTCCAGGAACTGTGGCCAATGGGAGCTGCAGGGGTGGTGCCTATGGACGGGGCAGTGCCAGAGCTGCCTGGCCGTGGATTCATATAAGAGCTGGAGGGAGGACACGGTCATTTCAGGAGCCTCTTGAGGTAAGCACTGCCCGGAGCCTGCACTCCTGAGTCTTCTCTTGAGTTTTTCTACATGCCCCAAACCCCTGCTCCAGATCGAATCCCCCTTCCACCCGCTGAGCCCCTTGATCCCAGCCCGGAGCACCCTCCTGCAGCCCAAAAACCTAAGCCCCAGGCAGAACCCTCACCCTCCAGCTCTGCACGCTATTCCCTTGCCTCAGCCTGTACTCCTCTCCCTCACCCTGAACGCTTCATTTCTGGCTCCGCCTGGAGCCTGCACCCCCCATCCAGAGCCACACCCCCTCCGCAATCCCAATCTCAGTTTTGTGAGCATTTGTGGTCTGCCATACAATTTCTGTTCCCAGATGTGGTCCTTCGGCCAAAAAAATTGCCCACCTATGTTCTAGATGCACACAACAGGTGTAATGCAGATGGGCTGAGCAGCACTCTCCACTTCAGAGGCATGTGTGTGTGTAGGAGTGTTTTTAAGGTTTTGGGAATCAAGGAACTTGATTAGGATTTGATTTCTGAATGGCAAGAGACAAGCTTGGTGAAGGTCAGATGAGGCTTTCTCAGCATGAATACACAGGGCTAGATTTACAAAGGTGCTAACTACCACTTTAGATGCCTAAATCCAAAGTTAAGGACCTCAAATTTCCTTATCAATTGCCACATAAACCTATAGGCACCTAAAGTATGTAAAGATTCATTGACAGTGAGCCAAGAACTTCATACCCTAATCACTTGGCTGTGTACAGCAATTCTTACCCTCTCTGTGACCCAATGAATATTTAAATATTTTATACAGAAGGGAACAGCTTCAAAAGTACAGATTACGAGCTCTACTTTAGGATACCCTACAGTCCTGGGGTTGGAGCTTGCACTTGGCAGATGGGAGGCCTGGGTTAAAGTCCTTGCTCTAAATCAGGCTAAGTGGAGATCAGAACCCGAATTTCCCACAACCTGTGAGAGTGTGCTAACCACTGGACTACTGGGTATAAGAAGAGAGTACCAATACTACTGTTTCATGAGAAAGGCCAGACCTGACTTAACCCACCCCCTACCCCAGGAGGGAATTTACTGCTGTGAATCTTGAGTAGAGGGAGGCACTGCCCTGCAGCCCAGCACTAAATAACTAATTCCCTCTGAAGGATAAGGCTTAGCCCACAAATCTCTCCTTGGAATTTCCTACTGGCTAGCTAAGGCAGCTGCCCACTCAGTGTGCTGGCTTTTTGAAATCCCATATTTAGATGCCTAACTCTCCCTATAAATTGCTTAGGGATTTGGGGTGCTTAACCTGGGGATGTAAATTCCGCTGGGTGCCAGGGTGCCTAAACATTAGATATTGCAACACTGAGCCTATGTTACCACTGTAGATCTAGCATCTTAGTACAAGAATTCCACATGCTTTTACAAAAAGGACTAGATGCCTGGTGCAATGGGAGTCTTTTCTGTAACTTCAATAGGCTTTAGATCATATTCTAGCATCCCAAATCTTGGCTACAGTGGGCATCGTGTTCTGGCAAAATGGTTGGACATGGGGATTTAATATTCGTGCAACAGTTGGAGACGACGTAGGAGCCAACCTGCAAAAACTGCCTGTTTCTGGGTTTATATGCTATTGTGTTTGGACATTAATTTTACAAAAAGTCACAACCTTTTTCTCCCAGTCAATAAGTCTGTCCTCAGTCAAGCATGCCCTCGGCAAACCTGTCTTGTAATTAGCTAATTAATGACCCTACAGACTATCTGAAAGCCCTAAATATTAGCTGTGTCCTTGATTTAACTTAATTAACAAAAGTAAAGAAAATTTCTTTCCTTCGAAACCTCCTCCAATTATTTTGAAGCAGGTCTCAAAATCCTACTTTAAAGATAAGGAAAAGAAACAGAAAATCCTCCAATCACTGTGCTTCCGTGTTTCTGGAAGCCTTATAACCACAAAACCCAAAACCAAATATTCATTTTAACCATATTTTGGGGGACAAAAGATGTTTTAAGCAATTAATTCAGCTTGTCTCTGGCATGCTTTAGCAATGTGGAAATAGAATAAATATTGTGCATTTGTAGCCCAGCGGGCTAGTTTGTCTTTGTTATATTCACTTCTGCTGTAGCCAGCTATCCAGCGGGCTAGCTTGCCTTTATTATATTTACTGCTGTGTATTATGTTCAGCAGTAATTCAAGAAACCTACAGTCCTGTATCCTGTAAGACATTAGCTTCAGTAAGTTAGCATAAGGCTTGAGGCTTAGAAACTTTTCACAGACAAACAACCCAATGGAAAACCACAAGAATTTGAGGAACTGAAAGTAGAGTTTAAGGGGAAGTTCTGACCACAGGTAAATAATTTAACCACAGAAGTGTCCTGGCAATGAACTGACATTTATAACAGGTAGATGAGATACAGTTTGGGCTAGCCTGATGGCTTGCCTATCAGGGCCAGCTCTACATTTTTGCCGCCCCAAGCGGAGAAAGGAAAAAAAAAAAAAGCTGCCAACGGCATGCCGCCGAACACAGAAGAGCAGAAGAGCTGCTGCCTGCATGCCACCGAGGACAGAATAGAGGAGGATCTGCCACAGGCGTGCTGCCGAAAGCCACCTGAGTGCCGCCCTGACAGCGTCTGGAATGCTGCCCCCTGCCATTTGCCGCCCCAGGCACCTACTTGCTAGGCTGGCGCCTGGAGCTGGCCCTGTTGCCTATATATCTTTTAAAAAAAGTTTCTTATTTTCATTAGTTTATTATAACAGGTTTATAGGGCTATATTAGAGTATTTTTGGCTGGAACACAAGGACCTACAGGCCACCTCCCATTAGGTGAGTTAAGGCAATGTTAGCATACATATATTTGGGATCTTTAACCTAGATACATGGTGATGAGCTAAAGCATGAGGTACATGAATGGCTGCGACCTTTAACACAGAGGATGTGCTAAAGCAGATTGGCATAGGGGCTTTCCTCTGTTCATACCATAAACTTAACAGGTACACCACAACTCTTGGAATGAACCGAACCGGTTAGCAGAGAAATAACAAATATGATACCTAACCACAAAAAGATCCTGGATATGAATGGATGTATAAGATAATAAGTTGAGATCACTGATATACTAACCTATAGAAAACAAACACTCCAACATCAGTAAGGTGAAGAAATACAAATAAGGAAATGGGGAAAAAATCCCCTACTGAATATACATCAAACATAGCAGTGTCAGGGTAACATATTATAAAAGTGGCATCCCAGAATTGGAGTGGTAGGAGAGAGAGATGCAGTCCTCGGGAGGTGCCAGAATGATGATTACTGGTGATGATGGGAAAGGTGATGGTGATGAGGAAGATGATGGCTAACATTTCAAGTTCTACAGGAGATGGTGTGAGTATATGAATGTGCAGATGTATATTCTGTAGTATTTCTGCCTATCATACTGAGTCGGGGTGTTTGTGCCTGTGCTAAATGTATGAATAAACTATATTTATAAATATTAAAGTTTCTATAGTGTGAGTGTTCCAGCTGTGCACATTGGGGTTCTCAACTATATAAATATTTGAATAATATTGAGCCTGATCTTGGGACAAAAACCTGACAACCCTCAAAGTGATAACTTGGGATTCTTAAATGATCAATATAATTAATACATAATATAAAGATTAGGCAACATATTAGATGCATATTGGTACTAAGATGGACTTTCTATTCAATTGTAAAGCAGGGAGTGGACTGGTTCACGTATTAAGAAAAATGAAAACTGGTGTGACTTGAATGCTTCACTAAAACCATTCATTCATAAACAGAAATGGTTACTTCTGTTGATGTAGTATGTTTTATTAGAAATATAAAGCTGCTCATTTATTACATAACTTTATCCTTAATGGTTATTTAAAATTGTTTGACTACTGATACATTTTCTTTGTGTATTCATTAATTTTATTAAGGCAACAAAATCAAGGGCCAGATGTTGATTTCTGGAAGAAAAAAGTTCTGAAAGCACAAACATTGCCCCCTTTCTGCACTGTCATGACAGCAGAATCCCAGGTACACTGTCTTTTCCATTTTCACAGCTCTCTTATCTGGCTAGAGGACAGGTTTTCACTCCAGCATTTAAGAAACATCTACTACATCTACTGTTTTACGCTGTGAGACCGGACACTATTATGAGCCTTCTAAGGATCCTCCTTCTTCCAAGCCAAATCTCGAGATGCATTTTAACAAAATGATAGTAAGTCTTGACAAAGCTGTAAGAAATCATTTTTAGCTGTGGATTTTATTATTAGAAAGTTGATCTGCTATAATGCATGTTTCTCACTGCAAAAGATTTTGTAACGTAATTTCATGAATTTGTCCATGATCCACCGATTCTCAACAAATTTGGGGTACAATCTTGTACCATTAAGTTAATGGCAGTTTTGTCTCTGACATCAGTTCTATTGACACGTAAAATATGAGCAGGGTATGAGTCCATAATAAAATACCAAATTCTTCTTATACTAAATCCATCTGTGATGTATGATGTTAAAATTAAGTTTATTCTAATGATGAATAATATGTAGACATATTAGCACATTTGGAAAATATTTGTTTCTAATTTTTATGTAGGAGGCTGTGAATGATTGTGAGCAACAAGATTAACAATGTAGTGCTGTAATAATTTGTTAATTTGAAATCAGCATTGTAAGTCTTGTCATTAAAAACATTTATGTAGGTGGTATTGTATTATTCCAGTTTACTAGTTTAAAATAATGTTGCCATGTGTTAGCAACTTCTGGACATGGTAAATGAGTTTATTGCTTTGTATAGTTTTAGTTTTTAAAATGATCATTTCGAATTGAGTTTAATAACACATTACATAATATTGTTTCCTTTTAGCTGGTAATACACTGAACATGTCAGACTTTAACTGTTTCATTGCTGGTTTTCCATTTCAGTCCCCGAAGATCCATCATATGCAGCGACCTTGTATTAAAATATCATGATGTGCCTGGTAATTAGACAAAACTCTGTATGTTTTGCCTGAAGTACCTGGCACATTAAGAAAGTAGTAGTGAAGTGGCTAATGAGCTTGAAAATCATCCTTCTTAGAACCAAAGGTCAAATTCTCTGCTGGTGTAGATTTGCACATCTCAATTGACTTCAGCCTATTTGGCTTGATTTTGCTTTTTTTGCATTATCACAATCATGCTGATCTAGCATTTCTAGAGAGTCTTTCACACAAGTGAATCACAAAGTACCTTAGTGTTGAGGTTGCACACCATCCATGGCCAATTTAAAAAAGAAAACAATAACTAACACTGAAAGGGTTAATGGGAACGTGAAGGCTTAATTAGAGCCCCTGGTTGCACCTAGAGAGTGGGCCAGGCACAATGAAAGATGAGTCACATGTAAGGGAGGAAGCATAGTGTGGAAAGGGGCTGTAGAACAGAGATGGAAATAACTCTGAAGTTACTCTCTTGGTAGTAGAAAGAACAGTAGGTGTAAAAGAGAAGTGTAGGGAAAGAGTTGGCCTTAGGACACTCTTCCAAGCAGATAGCTCTAGTAAGAGGTCAGGAGAGAGATGAAAAAGCTACTGGGGCAGAGCAAGCTCCAATAGTGAGTTCTGACAAAAGGCAGGGTCCAGACCTCCAGGGAGATTTTCAATAGGGAACAGAGCACAGGGGAAACTTAAGAGGGATAAAAGATGAAGGAAAGTTGAAGTTTGTATATGTTTATATTTTCAGCTACAATTTGTTGGAGGACTGCAGTGAGCCCTGTGAGCCTGGAACATGAAAGGAGTCTGAGAGGAACACAGTGGCCCCCAAATGGTGCTGCAGGAAAGGGCCAGCTGAAAGTCTGAATTAAGCAGAAGCACAGGGAGGTAGTAGGGGCCAAGTCCGAATAGACATACCTTGCTGATCAGTGCAGGGTCCCTGGGCTGGAAACCACAGGAAAGAGAGGGCTGGGGTTTTCCAACTAGCCACTGGTCTGGAGGCCCCTAATATAAGAGGATAAGGACTTTTGAAAGCTCTGAAACAGGAGGTTTTAAGGACCATGAGGCATAGAGGTAGAGGTCTGAAAACCTAACAATAAGACTGGACTACTTTTGGTGGAATTTTGTTACCATGGAAAGGGTGAGCCTATATGTTATCTAGTCCGAGGGCTGAGTTACCAGATGAGTCTTGGCCTAGGTATACTTGGTTCTGCCTCAGCTCAGGAGGCTGGACTAAATATGATCTTAAGGTCCCTTCCAGCGTTACATTTCTATGATTGTAAGCAGACCTCTACAGGTCTTGAGCATTTGCCAGCAGGGGGCACTAAATAAGGAAAGCCTGCTATATCATGCCTGCCATTGGTGGGTCCACTCTTTAATATTGACTCTTGACAGTCTTATTGCCTTCTGCTCATCTCTGCTTTCTCAAGTCATGGGGATCCTGCATCTGTGGATCATGCACTGGGAATACAGATGCGAGCAGTTTCACCTTCCCACTATGCTCTATTCTTTGAACTTCTATTCTCTGCTGGCCTTGTATCTGTCTTCTCAAGATTTTCCCAGTGCCTCTGATCACTCCTCAGAGACATTTTGGGAGGACGATTGATCCATCACAGGTCTTCAGTTGGGTGCAAGCTCTGTGAGTGTGTCAGGAGAAGCAGATCAAGTTCTGCCAGATTCTCTTCCCTCCCCTGAAACCCGTAGGCCAAGTAAAGTAATTTACTAGAAAATGAAGATCTCTGTGTGGTTGCTGCATGTCGTCTCTAGAAGACAATGGATCTTGAGGGCTCAGGCGGTTTGAAGTGTGGAATGGACTTCCACAATTGTTGGAATATACTGGTGGGGGGGAACTCTGCCTCTCGTTACTAGGACTCTTCACAGGAAACTCCGAGTTAACTTGAAAATCATGGAGTTTCCACTTTCCTATGCTAACTATTTCTGTTGGGTAGAGAATGTAACCTGTGATAACTGATTACACACAATTAATCCTGGATTTAATTTGCTTTATACAGGCAAATTGTGGTCTGAAAAATAGCAACTGTAATTGTCCATGTCTATATAGATAGCATAATGTCTCCGCAATATTAGCTACAGACAGTTTTTCATGATCAAGAACATAATCCCATGGAGCAAGTAACATGAAATTCTGACAACTATGCAAGAGTTCAGAGAAGGTTGCTTCACCTTAATGAATAAGAGTTGGGCCAGTTTACGTGTATGGGGTGAATCCAAGATTCCTATGCACAGTTAGGATCCACATGGGGTTTAGAGGGGTTTAGAAAGTTGTGCTGAGCCAAGTCAATCAGTCTTAATGAGTAGGCTTTTCTTGTTTGTTATAGTCAAATGCTTTCCTTTCCAGAAACACTTACTTTATAAAAGTAAAATGACTTTTATATCCTGTATCTATTTTGCTGGTGCAGGTGCACCATTCAATTTCCATTTGGATGTTCTAACTATGTCAGCTATCATAAAAGCCATTTATAGATAAGCTTTTCTTTAGGCATTTTTAAACAGGTGTTGTTTGAAGAAGGTGGCTGGAGAGGGAATTTCTACATGAATGTTTATGATGTATAATACTAATAATTGTTGGCCAGAACATTCTGAGAGTCTGTGCCTTCATGCAGATGCCCTTATGAATTAAAAATGAAGCATGAGTAATGAAGATTAGTATGTGATATATGCTGTCCCCAGAAATAACTCTAAATATGTTTTTCAATATTCAAAAAGGTTTTCAATAATGAGTCAGCAGCTCTTTAAGGAAACTCATTTTCTGAGAAAACAAACTTAGTCAGCCAACTATACCAGAAAAATAAGCATTGACACATGAAAATAGAAACGTTGAAAATCCCTATCTGACTGGTCATTTTAAGAATTTGTTGTCTTCAGAAATTCAAAATAAATGTTCACAATTTTACTAGTAACAATAGGATTTGGAGAAGGTACCCCATGCTAATTCTTTTTATGCTTTATATTATTCAAATAGTAGTTAAATATATATACTTAATATTTCTTAAGGTCTATACTGATTGTATACACTGTATTCTTACTTTTTTTGCCCATACTACCCGAGTAGTTAGCCAAAATCCCAGGGCCTTGCAAAAACCATCCTCTTAGGATGACATCTGTGAAATGAGTCAGATACATTCTTGGTATAATCCCATTTACAAAAAAATGTACACAAAATGCTGTTTCTCTGAACAAAATAGAAACCAAGGACAGCAGGCAGGTTCCTTACTGAGCACTGATTTTCACTATAGCATTACTTTGGAATGCATACGTTACTCAGGGATGTGAATAATCCACACCCCTGTGTCACATAGTTATTTTGACCTAAGTACTGATGTAGATAGCACTATGTTGGCAGGAGAGCTTTGCGTGATGACATAGCCACTGCCTCTCATGGAGGTGGATTAACTGAAATGATGAGAGAATTTAGTCCAATAGGATTAGAGCATCATCTTCATTAAAGCATTACAGCTGCACCAATATAGCATTTTAAGTGTAGACGTCATGTTAGAACTTGCGGGAGAGACAGACTTGGGAATTTCTATGTCCAATAGGGCCCGTCCCTCTGGTTCCTCCTAGGGTCACAATGACAACTTTCTCTAGCTCTGTGTGCCTCCAACACGTATAGCCTGCAACCAGTATCTTAGCCCCTGTATTTGCAATCAGGGAAAAAACTCATAACTTAGCTCTGACAAGTAACCCCACACAACCCATGCTGTTTTTAACATATCAAGGGATTTGATTAAGTTTTTGGTGCTTGGCCAACCCATTAGCTGTAATGAGACTCGAGATTGTCTTGGGATCCATTAGCACCTTTCAGCATAATGTTTTATTATTTGTCCTTCAGAAGAGTCTAGAGTTTAGGGCCCACATTGTTTAGAGCCCCAGTACACTAGACACTATACACCTAAATAAGCAATCCCTGTTGTAATGCATTCCCAGCCCTTTATTGAGAACAACAGAGATGACCCCCTTGGCCTGCATAGTGCGACAGCAAAGTCAGCAGCGTTCCTCATGAGCAAAGAGAAGTGCCTATCTGGTTCTCACTGCAGGATCAGTGCTTCTTCATTTGAAGTACTAAAGCAATGTAACTACATATCCTATATTAAACTTAAGTTCAATGCCTGTGCTTTTGGGTCCTCACGTATGGGTCACCCATCAGTACTGGTGCTTCAGGAATTTGCCACTGATAATTTAATAATGGTCCTTCCCCTCTTTGGATGGTCTGCATTCCAAAGCCTCCCATCTTTCAGCCTTCATTATGAAATTAAGGCTCAGCTGCTGTCTTGCACATGCATCCAGTTATGAGCATGCTAACTCCCACTAAAACTCCATCAGCTTTTCAAATCCTGCAAGATTTGGAGCGCCTTGGCCACCACTGAAGGTTAGAGTGTGTATTACAGCCAAGTAAATAACTTACACAGCAAATCTACCTAACCCTTTATATGTTTCATGCATTGTCCAGACTTTGAGTTTAACTGTTGTTCAGAACATTCAATGACTTTATCATTAACAATAATGATTGTTTTGTTGTTGTCAAGAATTCATCATTCTATTTATACTGTATGTACATATATTGTATATTGACACTTCATCCAGATCAGGACTTCACTGTACAAAAAAGCAAATCCAGCTATATTTTCAGCTGTGATTTAGGTCACACGAGAGTCTTTTACTGGGTTGGAGATAAGATTTATGTTATCTCGCTACTGGTGCTAATGCTTGTGGATTTGGAATTTATCTCCTGCAAGCATTAGAGTGCCCATTTCAAATTCATGTTCTAAGAGCATCTGTGAATAATAAAACCTAATTCTATGAAATTCTGCAAAATGGAGACTCAATGGGCACGTAAACACAGCTTAAGCCAATAAAAATCTAAAGAAGCAGTTTTGCAGTTTTCCCCTATTTCTAATTTGCACAGTTGAATGTGAGGCAGGAAGAGTTCTACTCATTTGACCCAGCTGGTGGTATAATTCATCATTAAGGGTCACTTGTGCCTGAACCCCTGGAGATGTGCAAGAGGCAGAGGAGGGTGCAGAACAACCTTGTTCCCCCAGACTAGTAGCTGAGGACAACCAGAGTCCTCCCCAGAGCACCAGAATTGTCCTGGGTTAGCTCTGATTCACAACAGGGTGCAGAAGAGGTAACTCCTATGGCCCCTTACAAACAGCCCAATGGCTGAAGACACAAAGGAAGCTACTTTGTACACCTGTGCACTGGCAATGATTGTGCCAATCAGAGGAACAATGACTCAGAGCTCTTGCTGGGCTGTTTTTATTCTGAATTGCCCCAACAGAGTCTTGTGCATATTTTGCACAAAGGAGCCCTAAAGCAGGATGTGGGAGAGGTATCTGGATAAATTGAACAAGTTTGAGGAGGCTGCTGGATAGTATAAATCTAAATGTGATTCACTTATCCAAATGATGGGGAATCAGTGCATTAGTGTCATGTTCTAGGATGCAGTCCAACCTGGTGTGAGATTGTCAGCAGCTTCCCTGTAACTGCTGGGTATCTTGAATACTCTGCCATTATGATTTAGATCCTGGACACTTGCAGCCAGCAAATAAGCATGAGCTGAGTTTCAGTGTTGAGCAGCTGTGAACCAGCAACTCTGATTCCAGCAGCCTGCTTGTTACACTCCAGCCCCATTCTGATATACATCAGCTCTGCTTGCACCTGGCAAGTTGGCTCCAATTCCCCCTGGACCTGAATTTTCTGAACACTGTGTGCTTTGCAATGGTCAGCCCTCTCCTGGACCATTCAGAAGAATAACACAGTTTGTTTGTCAAGAATCAGAGGGGTAGCCGTGTTAGTCTGGAATTGCAGAAGTGACAAAGAGTCCTGTGGCACCTTAAAGACTAACTGAAATTTTTTCAGAGCATGAGCTTTCGTGGGCTAATACCCACTTCGTCGGATGCATGCAGTGGAAGTATCCAGGGGCAGGTATAAATAGGTAGGCAAGAACCAGGTGGGAGATAACAAGGTTAGTCCAATCAGGCTGAACCAGCTTGTTATCTCTAATCAGGGAGGGTGAGGTGTTCCTCTAGCAGCTGAACTGGAGGTGTGAATAGCGAGAGAAGAGAAGCTGCTTTTGTAGTTAGCTAGCCATTCAAAATCTCTATTCAGTCCCAAATTGATTGTGTCAAATTTGCAAATGAATTGCAGCTCTGCAGTCTCTCTTTGCAGTCTGGACTTGAAGTTTTTTTGCTGCAAAATGCTGACCTTTAAATCTTCTATGATGTGTCCAGTGAGGTTGAAGTGCTCTCCTACAGGTTTTTGAATATTGCCATTCCTGATATCTGATTTGTGTCCATTTATCCTTTTTCGTAGGGACTGTCCAGTTTGGCCGATGTACATAGCAGAGGGACATTGCTGGCACATAATGGCGTATATTACATTGGTAGATGTGCAGGTGAATGAACCAGTGATGGTGTGGCTGATCTGGTTTGGTCCTGTGATGGTGTTGCTGGTATAGATGTGTGGGCAGAGTTGGCATCAAGGTTTATTGCATGGATTGGTTCCTGAGTTAGAGTTGTTATGGCGCGGTGTGCTGTTGCTGGTGAGAATATGCTTGAGGTTAGCAGGTTGTCTGTAGGCCAGGACTGGCCTGCCTCCCAAGGCCTGTGAAAGTGAGGGATTGTTGTCCAGGATGGGTTGTAGATCACTGATGATGCGTTGGAGAGGCTTTAACTGAGGACTGTAGGTGATGGCCAGTGGTGTTCTGTTGTTTTCTTTCTTGGGCTTGTCTTGCAGCAGCAGGCTTCTGGGTACACATCTGGCTCTGTTGATCTGTGTCCTTATTTCCTTGTGCGGGTATTGTAGTTTTGAGAAAGCTTGGTGGAGATCTTGTAGGTGTTGGTCTCTGTCTGAGGGGTTGGAGCAAATACGGTTGTACCTCAGTGCTTGGCTGTAGACAATGGATCGTGTGGTGTGCCCGGGGTGGAAGCTGGTGGCATGAAGGTAGGCATAGCTGTCAGTAGGTTTTCGGTATAGGGTGGTGTTGATGTGGCCATCATTAATTTGCACCGTGGTGTCCAGGAAGTGGACCTCCTGTGTAGACTGGTCCAGGCTGAGGCGGATGGTGGGGTGGAAGCTGTTGAAATCATGGTGGAATTCTTCCAGAGTTTCTTTCCCATGGGTCCAGATGATGAAGATGTCATCAATGTAGCGTAGATAGAGGAGGGGCATGAGTGAACGAGATTTGAGGAAGCGTTGTTCCAGGTCAGCCATAAAGATGCTGGCATACTGTGGGGCCATGCGGGTGCCCATAGCGGTGCCACTGGTCTGGAGGTATATATTGTCACCAAATTTGAAATAATTGTGTGTGAGGATAAAGTCACAGAGCTCAGCAACCACTTGTGCTGTGGCATCATCAGGGATACTATTCCTGACAGCTTGTATTCCGTCTCTGTGTGGGATGTTTGTGTAGATGTTTGTGTAGACGTCTATTACTACTATTGGGAGAGGAAAGATAAGTTCTGAATGGCTTTTTTCAATTTCCAGGGAAGGATAGCAATCTGGAACAAATTTTGTCAATGATGAATCAAGTCTAAACTGCAGCAGGGATTTTTTAAAAGCTATTTAAAACAATCGTAAGTATTCAAGTGGGACCAAATACTGCAAAGTTCTGAAAGTGTTTTAGAGAATGACAAAATATTATTTCAGATATTTCTGCCCAGGTGATTCTTATGGTGCATTGAGCAGGAAATGTCAAGAGCCTTAGGCCAAATAAGTGACCTTTGTATAGTAGTCCAAGATCCAAAGGTGCTGGGGGTGCAGCATGAAAACATGCTCAAGAAGAAAGTGTAAAATAACAAAGGGACTGATGCTTCCTTAAAGAGACAGTCATCAGGGCTGTGTGTCAAGGGAAGTTTTGTCACTGAATTCAGTAATAACTTAGTAATGGGCTAAGTTCTGTTAACAATAAACTCTTTTTGTAAGTACAAGGTAGCTCCTATAGCACTTCCCTTATTAAATTGAATTTCTTCTGCAAAGAATCTGGTTCATGAAACATGACATGCAAAGTTGATTATAAAGATCTTATTAAAAATGAATATGACATAAATTTATTTTAAATGGTTTGTGCTCCAGGGGAACCCCACCTTCCCTTCTTTTCCACATCTTCTTGTCTTGTCCCCCTGCTTCAAATCAGAGCTTCCTCCAATAAGGACGGAGCATAGCATACAGTGGACCAACTGATCTTAGGAGTATAACAATTCTAGAAAAAAGACAGCAGACTCCATTATGAAAAACAGCCCTCCCATAGCCTGGGTTCAATGCCTTTCCACACTGCACTAGTCTAGAATGGGGCTGAATCATGCTCGTCTCAAGATTTTTCGTACTTCCCACTTGAGTATACTGCAATAAAAACCTTAGTTTTATTCTTGTAATGAGAGTCTGGAATTGTCACTTAAGATTCCAAAGGTGTAACACTTGTGTTTGGGTTCAGAATGAGCCCTTTAACAGAAGTCAAGCTTTCCCCAGAATTGCCTAGTTTACAAACAGGAGGATATTCCAAAGAGAAAGTAGTAAATCCATTACTAAACATTTAACTTGTAGACAACTGTAAGAGTCATGCAAATACAAATATGGTTCAATACAGATTCTGACATCACAGGTGCTAGCCCTGCCCAATATTACATGTAGTAGTGTCTAAATCAGTTGCAAATTGCTTAAATTGTATTTGTTGAAAATCTAAATACAAAGAAATCAAGCTTCTCTGGTTGGATTTGGGAATTCAGTGTGGCTCCTAGTAATAGATTAATAATGCAATATATTAGTCTCTTTTTACATACGATCTCCAGATTTCCAGGCCTTCAGCCTGGGCAAGTCCCATTATTTCTCTGGGCCTCAATTAATCCTACTCTTCAATGCTATAATGCTTACCTGACAGAGGATATGAGCATTAAACTAGGCTCCAAATCCCTCAAGCTGTTATTCCCCCCACCTCCCGTGGATTTGCAGAACCTGAAAGACTTTGTTGTAGTTCCACAGGCGTGCTAGGGTCATGAAGCAACTTTAATGCTCTGGATCTTTAATGTTTGTGAAATACAGAGATCTTCAGGTGAAAAGTGTAATTAGTTTCACTTTCTATTAACCTTGACTCCTGGTGTTTATAACATTATGTAGACCACAAGATGAGCAAAATTAGAATTGTGATGCATCTGAGTTTATAAATATGCAATCTTTGAAGTGTTTCAGTCCCATTAGCTGAAGCAATTGCAGGGAAGACCAATCGGGGAAGTGACTCAAGACATAGCCAACTAGATTTATGGTGTTAACTTTGGAGAAATACTGAAGTGGCAACCAAGATATGAGAGGAGGGATAGTTTGGTAGTTTGAGCACTGGCCTGCAAAACCAAGGGTTATGAGCTCAATCCTTGAGGGGGCCATTTAGGGATATGGGGCAAAAATCTGTTGGATGATTTGATCTGGGATTGCTTTGAGCAGTGGGGTGGACTACATGATCTCCTGAGGTCCCTTCCAACTCTGATGTTCTATGATTCTAAGATGCTTTCAAATGGCAAAGAGGGTATTGCAATGACTGAATGCATAGAGGGGCTGGTGGTTTTATTGGATAATAGATAATGATAGTGAATTTAAACGGTATGTGAGCGTGTCCAAGAAAAATGAAGAAAGAACAGAAGTTTATTTTGGAAAGAGAGGAGATGAGGACAGAGTGAGGAGTAGTTGAACTAGTCAGGGCTTTTCCCTCTCAGATTTCATTATGATTTATAAAAAAATATCTGTATACAGGGTTAAAGGCACATTCACAATCCTATTCTTTAACATACACAAAAATATAGGCTGACTCAGTGTCAACATGAACCATTCTGCTAGAAATGGAATAGTGTTAGTATTTCAGGTACTGCAAGGTGTTACTGAAAAGTTATTTTCATTGATCCAGGCTGTTTCCTCGGCAAGTAAAAAGCCACACATTTTATATTTATTTTGATCTATACTTCATCTACAGTCACCCATTATAAGTCACTGGGGAGCTCTTCCAAATGTTTAAAATTCACATTGAACAGTGTTGTTCAACCATTCTATAAAGTGCCCTACCTTTCCATATAACTGTAGCTACCCGTTGGTCATGGACGAATAAGAGAAATGATTAAAGATGAATTAATTCCTTACAAAGCACAAAGACTTGACCTTTGCAGCTTATTCCAAAGGGTAACAAATTCAGGTTCTGGCCAACCAATATGGTGGAGCACAAATCACAGATTCTGGAACTCCCTCTCATTCTGTAATGAAGAGCTCCACCTAGAGCATTTTCACTGATCTCAACTGTGCCAATACTGCAGAGGAAGAGAGAAGGTTTTTTAGGTAACCCAGATCTAAACCATTACGTCTTCATAGGCTAACATCAGCCATTTTAAATCTATGTGGAAATTTACAGCCAGTCAATGTACAGCTCAGTGTACTGTTGTCAGATCTTTGACTCTGATGCTCCACTCATTAAATGTGCTGGCACAGACTTTAATGTCTCAAGACTTTCGGTGCACTTGAAGCAGTTTCTTCTGGACATGACAACAATTGTAGTGAGGTCTGCATCCCAAGCAATAGCCACCAGCTCAAAAATACAGACTGAAAAGAACACTTTTGGTCATAGTTGCTACCTCGGCAGTCCAAGGCCTGGCACCCCTCTCCCCAGATTGTGTACTTGTGTTGCTAACAGCTATTGTGGTCCATCTGTCAAAGATGCCATAGTAATTTTTGACACCTCTTCTGGTTGCTTCCTCCAGCCTCTCAGCTTTGTCTCCAGTTTGTCTAGATTGAGCATCTTCCAGCTAGCTTTGATCCAAGTCCAGATCCCTAGCAGAACCGTGGAAGAAGATATATTTTAATAGTTGTGGACAAAAGACTATTATAATATCCCACCAGATCATTGATATATTGTAGTCTGTAAGCAAAACACTAGCCCTCTGAAGCCTAGCAGGTTCCATTAATCTCAGTGGCTGGACCATCAGAACAGGATTTTTACACAGAAAGTATGCCCAGTCAGAACAGGAACATGTGACCCTTACACTGACAGGGAGGCCAAATTAATTTTGAGCCCTAAGTACACCCCATGTGCCATCTCCATACGGCTTCACACCTCTGCAGTAGCAGGTTTCAGCATTAGGGTGAATGGGATAGACTTCTTAAAGCTATTGATACAGACTCTGACCACCACAACAGATTCTGACCTTGTGTGATTTAAGAGCAGCAGCTTAAGGAATGGACCTATAGTGCTTATGCCTTAATCCTGCAACAAAAGATTATTTTTATCTCTTCAGTTCCTAACTGTGCCCTGTGGTGCTGTATGATTGAAATATGGCTATTTATATCAATAATATTGCCTCTTTAAGTCAATTGCAACAAATATTATACAAAGTGTGTCATGTTAGGAGTTCTGTATAATTTTTGTAACTGATGTTATAAATATTGACTATGTAATGGCATCCTACATATGTGCTCTATTCCTTAGTATCACCACCCAGGTAAAATTAACATTGAAATGAGGCAACATATTGTGTATGGACTATTCAAGTTGATGACCCAACAATGAATATTTAATGCACAATGGGCCATAGAAAAAGCTTGTCCCCGGCCAGTGAACCATCCTGTGGATGCTTTAGCCAAAGAATGGGTAATCGCTGCTCCTATGAATCATCAAATCATGCAAAGGCATGTAACCAGCTCATGTGACCCTGGACTCCGTCTTCTGCCTGTAATTTTCCAGAAATTGAGGCTGAGAGTGCGCCCTACACATATGAGAAGGTATAAAGGACCGTGAAAGCATCTCCATTTTGCCTCTTTCCTGCTCTGATCTTTGGATTATGGACTTAAACTAGAAGAAGCATTCCAACCAATGGACTGAGAACATTTCAGTAAGAGACTTACAAGACAGCAGTTTATCCTATCACAGGTTTAAACCTGGTACAGGAACTCTATAATTATTTTGTGCATTTGATTTTCCTTAACCATTTTAACTCTCTCCTCTTTCTCTTCTCTTATAAATAAATCTTTAGATATTAGATACTAAAGGATTGGCAACAGTGTTATTGGGTAAGATCTGAGTTATATGCTGACCTGTTGATGTGGCTGATCTCTTGGCATTAAAAGACATAAACTTAAGGTAAAAGTAAAAATTTAAAATGTCCCTTTGTTTGATGGTTTTAAATAACCACTCATTATAAGGCTGTTGTCTAGGTGGTGAAATGAGTGCTGGAATGCCCAAGGAGACTGTGTATCTGACTACTTGGTAACCAGTGTGGTGAGACAGAAGTTTACTTTTTCAGAATGGTACCCATGTTAGTCTGTATCCACAAGAAGAATGAGAAGTACTTGTGGCACCTTAGAGACTAACACATTTATTTGGGCATAAGCTTTCGTGGGCTAGAAATTTGTTAGTCTATAAGTTTACTTTTGTTACTGGCATGGTATAACTTATGGGAGAATAACCACCAGTTTCAGGGTGACTCTGCCCTTTTTCAGTTAGTCATGAATCTGGTATTCTCAGCTCTGGCCCACTGAGTCATGGTAACATGCCACTATCATTAGAGCTGGAGTCTGGTCAGATACATTCATAGAGACAGAACCTCTCTACAGAAGCTCCCCGGATTTACTGAATTAATCTAACCTGATTAAGTGTGCTTTTTTAGTCTAAGAACATAAGAACATAAGTCTGATTTACACACTTATTTAGTTGATGTGTGTTGGGGAGAACACAGCTGGACAGCCTGCTAATGGATGAGCCCATAAAATGAAAATATGTGAGAAGCAGGTGGGCATCTGCTTTAACTGCAAACTCTTATTGAGGGGATAGTGTACATTTTATATTTAAGAAATGTAAACATTAATAATTCTTAAAATATTCTTGCTAAATTGAGTTGTTTGTCACATTTCTGCAACTTCTTGTCATATGAGCTATATTACAATACAAGGAAATCATGATTGCTTATATTTTTTGAATATACTTGGTATATATTGTTATTTACAATCTCAAGCACTCCTCTACCAAAAACAATCCTCCCTTCCAAATTAACATTGTTTTTTCCATTGTTTTGTTTTGATATCTTGTACAAAACAGCAAGCAAAGAATGCAAACTGTCAATAAGAAAATGAGGTTTAAATAGTTCAGTAATTAGATGAATTATGTGCAATTTGTTTAACAAATCATGCTCCATAATTTGCAACATGACTAAATTAGAACCCTAATGCTCTATGCTCCCTCCAGATGTGTTAGAAAACTCGGAACATTTATTATAATACAGGATATCAATGAATGATAGCGAAGAATTGCAGCACTCGTCATTCAGTTCTTAACCTGTTTTAAAGATTTAAATGGTTAATGCATTCCAGAAAATTTGTAGCATTACTAGAGCTGGATAATTTGGAGACTTTCCTAATGTGGTTTGCCATTAGAAACTTTATTAGTATAAAGTCATTATTGCTAGCTGGTACTCTAAGAAGCACTGTTAAGAATGAATGACCACACAGGATATGAAGCAGTCCAATCAATGTAAAATTTCAGATTATCTTATTCCCCACTGACGAAAATTGGTATTTTCTCTATGGCTCACAACAGGCTTAATGGATATGGCGGGAAGACAGTTAGTGTGCAATAAAGTGTGAAGCAAAACATTAACTGCAAATAAATAGCAGAATTCCTCTTCAGTTGTAATAGTTTCAGGCTTTTAAATGGCATAGCATTCTAAATTTATATCATCATAATAGTTAAAGGTGTGTGTTTTTCTACACTAACCAAAGACTCAGGTTGTTGCTAGAATCATTTTTGGGGCTCTATTCCCAAAGCTACTGCTTATGGAACAGAAGTAATATGTTCCAAAATACTGATTCGGTATTGTGTAAATACAGAATTTATTCTTTATCTAAAAATTGACTGAGATTAAGGAACAGTTTGGGGAACATGCAGAAGGAACCTGATCTGGTTCTCCAAGGCTAGAAAGATTCAGACTGTGGTATGATGATGGAAGGAATGAACTAAAGCCAAGTGGGGTTTTTTGTATTTTTTTTTTATTCTCCTCATTCCGGCTAGGAAAACGTGTAGAGTTCATGAAAACCATTCCCCATACAGAGAGTAAAACCTGAAAAACCCTGAAAGTATTGGAAACACAAGCCTTCTTGGAGAAGAAAAGGAGAAAAGCTGCAGTATAGGGATGTTGGGCAGAGTCAAAGTATAAGGATGAAGATACTTTTATGATGTCAATGGATATTCTGGTTTACTTTGATTGTTGTGAGATTGTTAGTCAGCTTTATCCAAAGTGTGAAAAGTCAAAATTATCATTCTTGCTTCATGACATCTTCCCCAGTTTCCATGTAAAAAGGATAACTCTAAACTCTTTAAAATCTGACATTCACTATACACAGTAGCAGAGAACCATAGATTACTACACAGTCTCATGAAACTACTACTTAGAGACTGCAGAACTTTGCCTTTTTCTCCCAATTGGCTTGCAACCAAAATCAACCAAATGATATTAGCCATGCTTTAAATTTCAATGTTCATACCTTTTTTTTTCTATTCTGTATTTCACTTTTTTCCATCTCTTTAGCTAATGTCCATAGATTTAGTGTAACAAATCTCAAACTCCAAAAAATAAAAGAAAATCACAAAGGAGGAAACTGTCACAAGTACACCAATGAATCTCAGCCTC
The DNA here is from genome assembly GCA_007922305.1 of Dermatemys mawii. NCBI lineage: Eukaryota > Metazoa > Chordata > Testudines > Dermatemydidae > Dermatemys > Dermatemys mawii. The sequence goes on from ML677377.1 coordinate 10,311,476, forward strand.
ACATGCTCTGTAAGTTCTTTTGGTCTGCCCATGATATTCTATAGCTCTTTGGTATCAATTGTTGACATGCTGTTGACATGCTATCTGACTGGTGACGGTACTAGTTATCCAACCTGGACACTGCAGTCATGTTAGTGAAGACTACCAATAAGTCAAAGGGACAACTAATTCAATTCTTCCTCTTTGGAAGAAATTGCTGTCTAGATGACACTCTCAGTTTATATTATACTTTTACAGATGAAAGAACTTGCTGCAGGTATCACCTGTGCTGTCTGTATAATTCCAGCCAAAGCCATTCGTATCAAGCTCATGATGGATAAGCATTTACAGTGACCTTGAAGTTTTGAAGTCTGTCAATGAATGAAAGTAGCTAATTAGGAAAAATAATCTCTGACATCTTTATGCCAAGCATTGACTCTTCTAATATCCATCTGTTAATACATCTGCAAAACCTAACAAATGCCTTATGATCTATATGTCTTTGTATAACAGAACCAGATTGGCCCCATTCCTTTCAACCAAAAGGCAGTTCTTCAATGTGGTACTTCTCACTTACAACTTTACACATTACTTGAAAATGTGGATCACAACAAAGGTAGGCCTGTATTTTCATCCTGGGAACAGCTATGATTCAGTCAACCTGTGGAACTCCTTGCCTGAGGAGATTGTGAAGGCTAGGACAATAACAGGGTTTAAAAGAGAATTGTATAAATTCATGGAGTTAAGTCCATTAATGGTTATTAGCCAGGGTGGGTAAGAGATTATGTCCCTAGCCTCTGTTTGTCAGAGGGTGGTGATGGATGGCAGGAGAAAGATCACTTGATCATTACCCATTAGGTTCACTCACTCTAGGGCACCTGGCATTGGCCACTGTCGGCAGAGAGGATCCTGGGCTGAGATGGACCATTGGGCTGAGCCAGAATGTGCATTCTTATGTTCCAGTGTAATTATTTTTTCTATTTTTGTTTATGTGTATATTCAACAAGCACTGTAAAAAGTTTTCCAAAACTTAAAATGAAATAGCTTCAAACTTTATCACATTCTTAAAGTGCTCACTTTTCCGTGAATAGTTTTTCACTGGAATTATAGTGAATGGAGAAATCAAACTTCAAAGTCATGTGTACAGGCATGGAAAGAAACCAAATTCTAAATTCACATATAATGACAAGTTTGCATCCTCATGCAGTCAGGGAGCTGGAACAATACCAGGTGAGTTAACTGAATAACCACAACTAACCAACACACCAACACTGCTTTAATAGCAAACTCTGTCATAACTGTTCAAAATCATTCCAAAGAACTAATACAATTCTTCAAAATATTTCTAACAAACATCAGCTTGGGGGCATTTCTAAGAGAAAAATAAAGGCATCAATATATTATGCACCACAAATTAGAGTCACCACGGTTATCTCCTTTTATTTTGTAGCAATAATAATTAGTTTTGTTAACCTGACCTCATTTTACATAGTAAGGGGCCAGTCAAGCACTAATTTTGTATGGATGAAGCTGTGCCAACATATTCAGTGATTTTTTTTTTATGGAGAATTTTGTTATATGCAGCATGTGTATCAAAAAGAGAAATTACTGATTTAAGGAAAACTGCATGATTTATGTCTCTGTTCAAATATTTATGCTTTAAATGGTGTTTATATAGTCATTTGAAACACTATGATTCCCTTGTCAAAAATTACAAAGTGCAAGGTTTTGTTGGCCACATGTCCCTCCCCCTCAAATACATTTTAACTGGTTTTAAACAGTTATGTTCCTTGACAAAATATAAAAAATAAAGAACAAAAGCTATAAAATTTTCCCTGTTAGTCTTGGATATATTCTTGAAATATAAAATTGACAAATATTAGGGAAGATTTATTTTGTTACAGCAGTATACATCTGGAGTAATTCAATTTAATGCAGGGTCTTTCAAAAAGATTGATAGAAGAGAATTTCTGTTCTTTGAAGCACTTGATATTAAATGCTAATTTACATTATAACATACATTATACCATAAAGCTTACTGCAATATTTATTGATGATTAAAACTTCGAAGTGAATCAAAATAATAGTAGAAATGCTAAGTTTACAGAAAATAATTTGAAATATTTAATTTATACTAAGCACTTGTGTCATTTGTATATTGCAAGTTTCATTTGGCAAAAGAGTTGCTGAGAAACTTTGTTCATTTGGGGCTGGGGGAATATCTGTTCTCTTCTCAGTGCCTGCAAATTACTTACATTCCCATTAATGGGAATGATAATCCATATTGTGCATTTCTGACCCCTTAACTCAAAGTAGGTGCCCTTAAAACTAAGTTGCTTTAGGTGGAATAAGATAAACCTGCAATCTTCCCTGGGCGGGAAGAATCTCATAAAAATGATCTTGCTTTGTGTCATTGCAGCACCTGCTTCCAATAAGATGAGATCTTACGTATTTCTGTAATAAAATGCCACGCTAGAGCTGTGCTGGTAATTATCCTACTAAATAATGGGACACACTTAAAGCCTTTCCACTTCATCTCCCAGTGCTAATTAGTGTCATTGATGACTTATATTTCAGCAAATTATTCTTTTTTCAAAATTTTAGGATCAAATGTATATTCTGATATAAAATGACCACACCGTTAAGAGTTCTGTCTGTTTTAGCAAAAAAAAAATACTGTTTACTTTTCACTGTATTTTTTTTCAGTGAATCTATGTGTCAATATCGGCATAACTTATATTGTGGTACCCAAATACAACAGTTCTCTTCGCTTAAGCAAGGGCTATTAGCTAGTGATTTTATAACTACTCATTTTCTCTTGGCATGTGAACAAATTGGTTATTTTCCAGTCATGAAGGATTTAGGCAACTGACCTGAAATTTAATGTATTAAATGGAAACGCATGACAAGTTACAGATTTAGACTTAAACCATGGATTTTATGTCTACCAAGTGATTACATTTAAAATGGCCATTGTCTGGTTTAAAAACTGTCCAAAGACCTTCTTTCACATTAGCTATTTTGATACTACATTTATACAATGTTTGACAAACTTCTTAGCAACTGTTTACAGAATTAAACGGAAATCATGAGGGATTGGCAAAAGCTATGTCAATGAAAAAGTTTTGTACCGCCAATAACCACTTTACCAATGTTCATTACTTAGGTGGGTTTGTTTTAGGTTCACCTTCTATCATGTCAGTGAGCACACAATGGATTTGGTTAATATAACTGGGAGAAAGTTATTGGAGTTTCAGTTAAAAAATGTTTTCAATATTTCTGAATTTTGTGAATAAAAAAGAACTTTAACTTTCTGGTCAAAAACATAACAACCTAGTGCTATTTGGGTGCTCAAAGATGAAAAAGGATATGGAACTTATTTCTCTTTCTCCATGGCATGGGTAGAATGCTGGCTCAACAATTGCATTGAGTGGTAGGGCTTCGAAGTTGAAACACTTCCATGCTTGACTATATGGGAAACTGATTCTGCATGGCCCGACGAAAAGGACCAGCTACTTGCCCAGTGCCTCAGTGAGTGGTAGGGAAAGCCTTATTGCAGAAGGAGGAGAAACTGTCTGGATTCTTGTTTCTCCACCAGTTTAGCTAAAGGTAGGGGGAAGCTTCCCCCACACCTTTCAACCAGAAGGCTTATTAGGACCAGAGGAGTGACCAGCGGCACTGTCCAACACAAAGTCAGGCTCTGATAGGTCAGGCAAGGAGCTCTGGCCTTCTGTCTACAGAACCATCCAGAAAACCTGGCCAACCAGGAGTCTGGAGGCATTAAAAAGAAGGAGCTGAACTGAATTGCCCATATGAGTCTCCTTCTCTGCTCCACACCCTCAAGAGAAAAACCATCTCAGAAGCTGGGGCACAAAATCTACATCTGCATTCAGTAAGTTAATGTAAACAAATGAAAGGTGAGGATGAGCATAGCCTTTCTGGCAAAGGAGTGGCTGAAATTGTTTTGCCCTCTCTTAAGCCATCTTTGGCCTGACTGATGGACCCAAACGTAACAATAGCTAAAATGTTCAACCCACACATGGCTTCAACCACAAGTTACATTCTGTTCTGCTGAATCTGCAGATACACCCACTTCTTCTCCTGGAGGAAAACTGATAAGGAGCATTAGCTTTTCTCCTTTAACCTCTTAAGGTGGGGGCCTTTAGTCTGGGGCAAACAAGGAGCTTGTATTCTTTCTGTGTGTGCATTGAGGAGCAAGGATAAGGGAAAATCAACAAATGTCTCATGTCTGTATCCCAGAATGCCTACAAAAATTTTGTGACAGGAAGAGAGAGTGAATGCCTTTTTGCTCCTTTTCCATCTTAGTTGAACAGTGTGTGTGGAGTGGGGGTAGATCACGTGGATTATTAGCACTGAAGGAGTGATTAATGGATGGTCAGCATCCAGTCTGATTTGGATGGGAGGGGAAAGGAGTTCCTGGTATCTGCCCATTAAAACAAACTAGGAAAATCAATTTACTCAGCCTGTAGCTCACCAAACTGTCAGTCTGTGTAGAAGGCAAATGGGCTATGTGTCCCGACTCCTGACCTAAGTGGGCGGGCCTTTGGTGGTCCTGGGGAGGGGCTTCCCCCCCACCTAAATCACATAGACTGGCTAGAGGAAGGAGGGGCTCAATGTGTGTGGTGTGGGGAGAGCTGAGTCCTTGTCAGGCTATAGATATGTGGAATTAGAAGTTACATTCATTAAAAATAATTGAGTCAAGTTTAATTATGGGGGAGAAATAAGCACCACCCTCATATACCCAATGGTACTGCTAGAAAAAATCACTTCCTGTAGGTAATTAGAAGGCCCACTTAAAATTACAGAAATGATACGATTGTAGATTCTTCAGATATAGCTTCATGTTTTTCAACACCACTAGCCTTTGTGCATAAATGTTCTTAAAGCAAATATATTCACATAATAAATATATGATACCGAAAAGAGGTAAAAAAGAAATATTAGGAAAAAAAAGAAAATGGGTTAGAGCATATTAAGGATACATGAAAGAGGATAAGCAGGTAAAAAGAGGGGTGAAAAAAACAGGGCAAGAGAAGGAACATGAAAGGATGAATAACAGAAAAAAGCAAGAGTAGTGGGGTAATAGAGAAAAAGGGAGCAAAAGAAAAAGAACTAGACAAAGAGAAAAGTATAGGTTCTTCATTTTTTTTGGAAATACAGATGATTGCTCTATTGTGAGTCTTGTCTTAGAATCCCTATATGTAAACTGGAGATCTTAGGTGTAGTCCTGTTCCTATTATATTGCATCACATGATTGAAGTCCCATTGAAGTTAATAGGAGGATTGTAACTGACTTGAACAGAGCCTGGATTTCACCCCATGAGTTGTAAGGACCCAAATTCTTGAACACACAGCAAGCAGATTCATTTTGAGATTAATTTTAAAAAAAGATATTTCAAAAACACTTTGGGTTTAACTCTCCTGTCACTTGCTCTGGCGAAAATCAGAAGTAATGCCTGAACAAACCTGAGCATACAGGCAGGACTCTTGCTGTAAATTTAATAACAAGGTCCTAATTTTGGTTTCGGATGTTACTCCACTGAGATCAATGAAGCTATGTTGGTGAGAAAATTAGATCAGAATCAGGGCATAAATTACTATAAATCTTGCTTGTCTATTTACTGAATATGTGTGCCACTATAAATAAATCCAGCACCATTAAAGAAAAGGGAGAGAAACTGTGCACAAACCTAACAATTTAGAGCTAGTCTGACCTTGTGTTTAAGGAACATTTGCTGGATCATTTTTGATACAGAAGTGTCAGTAAAACCATCCAAGGGACTAGGCAGATACATCATATAATTATCTGATTATACTGTAGATTGGAAAAGATAAAGTAGACATAGTAAATCAGAACACAAAATGCAATAGCCCTCTTTCATGTAAAATTACCAATGGTGTACGTTATCTGAATTTACCTTCTGGCTTTATGCTTTCAGTACTAGCAATTTTTAAAGCAAAAGTGACATGGTGCTTCTTTGCCAACAGATTCATGGGTCTTGATATCATGATGGGGTTAATGGGGGATATTCCTGGTTAATGTAGTTATTTATTAAAATGGACTTCCCTCACTACTGAAGGTAACTTTTCTTTTATGTTAGCTTATTTTGGTAATGTGTGTAAGAGCCTCCATGAACATGTGGCAGAAGGTTCACCTGAAAAAACAATAGAAATATTTTTTTAAAAAATAAATAAGACGTCAAAAACAGTTGTTGCCTGATTCTCCTTTCATTTATTCTGCTGCGAACGAGGCAAAACACCCAAATACACTGAAAAACTAGCAAGTATTATTGATGTATTAAATCGGGACCTGACTTTGGTTTTCTAGAAATAACAACATTGTTGTCAATGAAATAATTCTGATGTAAAACTGGTATTAATCAGATCAGAATGAGGCCTAACGTTATTCTAATTACTGCTTTCTCATTGACTGAATGTACAAGATACTATACTAAATATGGCTCCATAGCAGGAAGGAAGGACAAGCTGTGTGCAAGAATAATGTAAAGTGGCTAGATTGGGGGACAATTCATTAGTTTAAACATTTCAGGATCAGGAACTTGGCTTTTAAGTTAATGGTGCAGGGATTATGTCTTTCTTTTTTCTCCAAGAAGATACACAAACTCATCATGCAATATAAGCATTTGATAACCAATGATGAGGTTTAAAAGAAGAAACCAAAAAATGATGATATCAAGACAATGGGGGGAAAATAATGACAAGCATTCACAAAACAGACATTTCAAGATTAAGTCTGCAGAGAAAGTGAATTTAATAAGCAAAATATGAAAACCATTGTCATCACACTTATTTTCCATCTAAAAGAAAAAAAAAGAGCATTCTTATTTTGTCGTTGTGTCCCCAGCTGGAATACTGGCAGGAACAGAACTTAATTAAAATAAATACTGCTGAGAGGAGCTCAGAAATCCTAGGTAAATAGGTTTAAAAAAATTAAAAATCCAAACAGTGTACTGTCTTAAATATTTCAGTGGCCATGGGAAACTAAAGTGATGAGTTTGTTTTTTCTTTTTTTTTCAGTACCTGCTTTTAGGTAGAAAATTCAACTGAAAGAAAAGTTTGCCTGGTATTAGGTAATATGAATTTTCCATCTAGCAGCATATATATAGAAAATCCTCATTTGCAATTATTTACAACCCATGTCTTTAAGTGCCTCTCACTTGTGTTATATCTGCAAGTTTTCCATAGTACTTTCATATCTTTCCCAAAACCGTGTGCTTGAGTCAGACTGGGGAAAAAGCATGCTCCACTGAAGTCACCAGCAAGACTCCCACTGACTTTAAAGGAAATGTCTATGCTGTGATAATGCCCTCGGCACCGATTGTCAGAGGCTAGGTCAGCTGATTCAGGCCAGCTGCAGCCATACCGTGAGTCTCTGCAGTATAGGTGTGCCTAATGAGGTCAGAATTTCACCCTGTGTCTTCTCATCTTCCTCAGAAGAGGCTTCCCTAAACTACTTGTTTGTGTAGGCAGGCAAGATCTTATCATTTATTTCCAGCCAATCTTGCAATATAAAGATTGCTTGATTTCCAGCCAAATATAATTGACCACATATAACACATTATCAAAATGAGGTGCTTAATGAATGTACCCAGAGTTAACACATTATCATTTACATGATATTGTACATTGTTAAATTGTGGTATATTGCTATGGATGGTAGGAAAATGACATGTAGAATTTATACTCTTGTAGATAGCTGAAAATAGAAAAAGGTCTTGACATAATTTTGTGTGTCTTGAAAATTATTTTAGATTAATCAAGAAGGAGATTTTATATGAATTCAATGTTTTAAAAAGCCTCAGTATGGAAACAAAAGAGAAAAAAGAAAATTATTAAATCCTCAGTCATAAACTAAAGCTCAGTGTCTAATATAGAGAAATATAGACAACAAAATACCAAGGCAAAAGCAATAAAGATTTCTGCAGTTCTAATAATTTTGTATAGTTCCTTTTTAAGGAACTATATAAAATTATGAAAGGGAGAGAATACTTAGAAGACATGCTTCAAAGCATGTTACATGCTGCAAGTGTTAAAGAAAAAGGCATACATATTTTTTAATTTCAGAAATAGTTACATAATCTGTAAACAAAAGCTTATGAATGAGACTATAAATATAGGACAATATAGTCCATCAAGAAAATGTGTTAAAGTTGAGCAGTGTAAAACCATCCTGCTGCAGATTAAAATGTCTATGAAACAATTGCCAAATTGTGCTCACTTTACTCATGCAGGCAGTCTCATTTAAATTGATTGGACTACATGTGAGTCATCTGAATGGTATGGCCAAAGTCTCCTGATATAGCTATCAGGAAAATAAATTGTATTCAGAAGTGCAAGTAGCCATCTGTTGGCTTTGTGTCTTGGTACAATCAAAATGTTTTCAATTTCCAGAGGTATTTATTTTCCAAAAAACTATTACTAAAGCCTGTTTAATTCACATCTTAAAAATAAAATCTATCTCCTTCAAGTTTAGTTTTTGCTGGATGCTTTTTCCAAAGGCTTTTGCATGGGATCAAGATCCAGATTGAAACATCATCATGAAAGCAAGCTACCAGAGGAAGTATCCAATATCTGACTCTCAGATGTGAAGAAAAGCTCTCTGTAAGCTCAAAAGCTTGTCCCTCTCTCCACCAGAAGCTGGTCCAATGCAAGATATTACCTCACCGCCTTATCTCTAATATGCTGGGACTAACACAGTTACAACAAAAGTGCATTCTTCTGCTATGACAGCCAAAGGAGAAATGTTAGCAAGCATCAAAGAGATGAATGATAAAACAAAAGGTAGCTTGCAACACTTGGGCAGATACATGCTTTAGAAGGCAGAGAGTGGCAAGAGAATAAACCAAAATTTCCACAACTTCCAAAAGCCATCAGTCTGTAGAGGGAGGGTAAGACATAAAAACCCCCCACAAAAAGTCTGCTCTCTCTGCATGCAGTGGCACCTTGCTCGGCAGTAGTTCCTGATCCTCAGTGTGCAGAGGTGGTGATGAGGGGCAGGTTAGGCCAGGTGGCACAAATCTCCCCCACAAGGGGTAGTACACAGCTTTCAGGTATTAATGCAGTTTTAAGGCTTAGTAGCCTCTGTGGAGAGCCAGTAGTGAGGAATTTGCTTTGGGCTATTTGGACTGTTTGTTGGTTCCAAGATTTGACTTTAATAGGACAAACCAAAAGGAAGGATATTCTCATTAGTGACAAATTTCAAGAAAGAATGGGTGGACTGTGTTATTGGATGAATGAACTGAGAAATGGACAGCATTTATATAGACTTGGAGACCAAGAAATGTCGAGATCTGTCAGAAAAAAACAATAGAGTTGACATATTAGGTTTTTGCAAGATTTACTTATTTCAGTTTGAAGTTAAAGAACAGTAATATTTGCTGACCTCCTCTGTCTGTCTTCACCTTGTGGTTATTTCAGTTGAGATGTCATGATGATAATCTAAATTAAAAGCTTTTTTTGAGAAGTTGAAATCCAGTCAATACAGATTAATTTAGAGCACCTGTTCTTTACTAAGTAGAGACACTTTAATCTCAGGAGAATTTAAATCCAACTTACGTAACAACCTGCAGTATATTTGAATACATTTTCTTCATCTCTGCAGTACTGTAATTCTGTTACATTCTGTGACATCTGTCTTGTACAAAACAATATATTGTAGATCTTCACTTGTTTATGCTCTCTGAATTTGCTTTTTTGTTGAGATGTAGGTCATGTAAAACCATTAAACCCTACAGTGCAAGTAAGCAAGATGAAATGTCCGGAATGCTGAACTCTGTGCTTTCTAGAATGAATCAGGATAGGTGCTTTTGTAATTTTGATGCACTGGAAAGAGTCACAATGTTCTCTGACCTTCACCCTCACACTTCCATTTATGGCTGAAGTACAAAGCATGTGCATTGTATTCACACTCACTCAAGGTTTGCTGACTTTTTTTTTTTTGCACTTCAAAATTTTATTTATTGACCTAACTCAAAGTAATATATGCATTAATGTGTGGACACTTAAAATGTATTGGCTATGAGATAGATTTTAATGTTATTTAGGTGCCTAAAGATTCAGAGAGACTCCTAGGCACTTTGAAAAAGCTCACTAGACACCTATCAACATTTTTAAAGGTACCTAACTACTCTAAAAAATCTGGTCTTTAGATCCTTTGTTGTAACCAAGGAGTATGGTGGCCACTAGTCTTAATGAGTGGTGTAAAAGTAATTTTAAAGACTCCTTTGTGCTTTCTGTGTGCTGGACTATCTGTGTTCCCCATGACAGAGGTGAGAGCTGACTGAGCCTATTTTAAATTATATTGGCTGGAGTGTTTCACCTGGTTAAGACAAAATCCATGGATTGTTGGAAGCCCTGGGCAAACCTCCTTTCCATCAACCTGTGGTTAGTTATGATGGCTTTTGGGCTTCATTGTACTGGCTATCTGGGCAGAGAAGCCCAATCACTAGGGCTGTTCCAATTAGATTCTCATAGTGGTGTAAATCAAGAGTAACTCTGTAGTGCAACTTCAGTGACCAGAACTGTAAAATTTCTGTCAGTGAGTTCAGAATTGTGTCCTCTGCATTCACAGTAACACGAGGAGGCTTGAGCATTGTCACACAACATGAATCTGCAGGCCGTGCTCAAACATCAAATCCTCTTGGTGGTAGGGTTGCAGAATTGGGAGTAGCCAACAGGAAGACTGCAGAATTGGGCCTATAGCGAATGATCATCTATGTATCAGGCTACTCCGTGTCAGCTGAAAATGGTTCAAATTCTGCTAATACAAAAATATAAGGAAAGTTATCTGCCTAGCTCATGGATGCTGAAACCTTCCAAAGAAACCAGCTGGAGTTTAGCATGCAAATGTGGGTTCGTGTCTAACTGCACTTTATTGACCTCATTATTCTCTGTTTAACCCTGTAACTTCATTGACCTTGAGAGCAGTAGTATATATTTATTCTTTGCCATCTGCACCCTCTCTCCCTCAATAGTCCCATAAAAATAGGTAGGTCTCTGCTATTAAATGGTTTATGGCACAATTATTAAAGGCCAACATAAGAAAATTTTAAATGTATGTCTTACTGTTCTACATGGGGACTCTTAGGATAAACAGAATTCAAATAAACCTTCCAAGCTGGAAAATGAAAAGCAGAAAACCATTCGGACAGATGTTTGCTTTCTTAATACATATCATAGTTGAAAACATAGTCTTCAGTTTCCCTTTCAAGATGTGTTTTTGTTTTGTTTTCCTGTGTTGGCTGGATTCTTTTCATAAATCTTTAATAGGTACTAAACAAGTCTGACAAGAAACTTCTCTCATCTCAAGTTTCAAGTCTTGTCAAACAAGTATGGAAGTTAATCTCCATCATGTGTAACATTTGTTTATCACGATGATGGATCTTGCTCTTCAATTGTCATCCTCAATTGATGCTGCTAACACAGATTAATGGGTTATACTTTGAAAAATGGTAGCATTTGAGAATGGATGGTTACATGCTCAAGTGTTGATTTTGCAGGGAAAAGTAGAAATCTGCAGAGAAGAATTCCACCAGTTACTGATGACACTAGAGATAAAACTACTCTTGAATCAGTATTAGGTTACTTTTCCAATATATTAACCAAAGTTCAAACCTCCTGCATCCCATTTATAAATTACACAAAAGCATCATAAATTAAGATTATTAAAGAAAATTTTGTAAACATTTTTAAGTAAAGGTTGTTTTTAGTGTTTCAGCGTTTTGATTTGGTTCAGACAAACTATTGGCAGCTTGGACACTTATCTGAAACTTATGCAAACTATTAAACTACTTGAAGATGGTCCTTTAAGAATCTGAGTTGATTGATTTTGGTAAGAGAGTTTTCCTTGATAAATACATTACATAATTTAGTACTCATAGCAAATTAACATGAGCTGAATTGTTTATGGCTATGAAAGTAGTGTGTGATTTCATTTCTCTGTTACATTCAAACTGAACTCATTAAACAATTCATATATTTTTAAGGCCAAAAGTAATTGGTCATAGGATCATCTAGACTAATTTCCTGTATAATACATGCCATAGAATATCTGCCTCTATATACCAGAAAGGCATCTAGTCTTGAGTAGCAGATATTACGAGATGGAAAATTCACAACGTCTCTTGGTAGCTTGTTCCATTGGTTAATCAACCTAAATGTTTAAAATGTGTGCCTTATTTCTAATTTGAATTTCTCTGGCCTTAACTAGGTATGAGCAATAGTCTAAAAGGTAAAGATACTATAGCAATAACACAGAGGTCTATTTTTACAAACTAAAAGAATAAAATAAAATTTTGAAAAATCTAGCTAATGTGAGGTTTCTTACTCTCTCATTCCTTCCCAGGGGAATTTTTGCAGGACAAGTCAACATGTGTAACAATGAATATTAAATATTTTCATATGGTACCCTTTAAAGTGTGGTATCATTACCCCAGCAATACTTCCAAATGTGAAAACTATTCACAAAATGCTGAGTATTGTAACCCACCAGATCCATAATAACTGGATGACTGTGAATTCTGATGGTTCAGCAAAAGTCTGCTTAATAGCTAAGTAAACACCCACATTTTTTCCTCTTGTAGTTATTTGAATATCAAAACAGTGTTTCAAAGCAGATTAAGAAATAATTCAACTTCACAGTATTTATAGGCATGAAATTGGATAATTTGGATTTAATTACATTGCTAAGTTTTCTTATACAGTTTGACAATTTAAAAAAAACACCTGTTAAGATTAAAATTCAGTACTTCCATAGTTTTTAGTCCAAATGGTTGCTGGGAATATTTCCTGGGTTTTCAACAAAAAAACAAGGATATAATTGGTTGAGATTTGTAGTAGCAGAGTTTAGAGATGTAAAAAAATGATTTAGATAACTCCAGTTAACTAAATGAAGAAATACAGTAACTATTTGCGAGTTTGAATTGATATTTTCCGTATTATCTAGCAACAGAATGTCTTGAAACACCCAACTAGGTTGGTTAAGTGTACCCAGATTACCTGTGTATACATGCAATACTGTAAAGAATCCCCAATAACTAGGATAGCTATTACAAATACTTTCAAGACTATAGTATCCAGGAGTTTATGAGTTGTTGGATGTATATTCTCTCTATAAATTCAGTATCTCTTGGGTTTCTCCAGGATACTTGAAACTCTTAGATCCTCATCTGAGTTACTTAAAACTCTTGGGCCAAATTCTGGCCTAGTGTATCCAGCACAAATTCAGTGATGACACCTAGATTGTCTCCACTTACACCAGACAAGAATTTCATCCTTGTCCTCCTCTGTTAGATAATACATAGAACTTTTCACCCAGATGGATCTGAAAGCCATTTACTAACTTATTAACCTTTACACTGGGATTATTCTCAACACACACTTGTTGAAATGCAGCAGTTGTTTCAAAGCTGTACACCAAAACCACATTTTAAGGCAGAGAGAGAAAAATTGCAAAGAAGAGTGAAGAGGACTGGTGCATTACACAAAAGAGAACTACCATCTACTGAACTTAATGAAAAATATATACAGATCCATGACTGTGTTTGGGGTTAACTTTATTATTGACACTTCTCTTATGGTCAGATTTTTTTTCCACCTTTGAATCCTCCTATGACAAGTTATGGAAGGTCCAAGGAGAAGTTAGTGGTAACATTTCATTTTGTCTCTCTTATTTCATGATTCTTTTGGTCATACCATCATATATAAAATCTGATGCAAAATTTTATACGTATCAAATATAATGTAGAAAGAAGCACAGGTATTCTGTAACTTAAAGGTACTACATTTTTTTTATGTATTTCAATAATGATCATCTGATACCAATTATCTCTAGACATGGAAGATATGATTAATATATTTTATTATATTAATTCGTAAGATCCACCTGGTCCATTAATCCTGTGGACTGAGTGGCCTGACAAAAATTATGACTGACCTTATGTAACAATTGGTTGGCTGCTCACTGATGAGATGAGCTTTATTGTGTGACCAGAATTTGAACAAATCCGAGACTCTGGAGAGCCAAGGGGGAAGTAATTCCAGAGCCTTCATGAAGGCTGTACTATCAGCAGCTACCTCTCTTTTAAATTATTGATCTGAACTATAGCATTATGGTTCTAGGAGAGATTCTGCATCTTAGGAAACCAGATTGTAAACCATGTTGGTATTTGTAGCTAAAGCAGTGGAAATTCATCAGTAGTCAATAAACCTGCTGGAGCACTGGCACTGGCATCATATTTTTCTGGTGGGAAGCTCCACTTGGCAACTGGGCCACTGACTTAAGCCCCAGCTTCAATTTCTGAATGGCTAAAAGATTTTAACTTCTGTAGAATGTATTGCTATGTATGTCTTTGAGGTGGTAAAGGTATGGATAAGTAGTTAGGACCACAATCAAAGGAAATGGTCATACTTGCCACACCACACACAGGTGGAAAAACTCTTGCCTATGTTTCTTGGACAGCGACCATGGGTTTAACTAAATCTCCATATTATGAACTTCAGTGACAAGTAGCAGTTACATTCTCTTAATCAGAGGATCTGATATAATAGGAAGGATGATTCAGCATTAGGATAAGACAAAATCCACTGTTCTGACATAGATTTCCTGTCCTTTGTGACCCTGGGCATGTCCCTTAGTGAGATGTGGCATGCAGAGATTATCTGTAAATTGGGGATAATAGCACTTCCCTCACTCAAAGGGTGTAGTGAAGTTAAATACGTTAAAGTATGTGATGCTCTCAGCTACTACCTTCTTATTTACCTTAGAGACAGAGAATATTAATAATTTCTTCCAGCTACTTCCCGCAATCTAGCAACATTTCACTGGGTGGGGGAACCGGAAAATCTTTGTTCACACGTATGGCATACTAATGCATCCTTCTGAGGCTGCCACAACCACAAAGAACTACAGTTTAGCCAACTAAAGTTAGCTATTCAAATGCACAGGTTTCCCAGTTTCTGTCAATATACACATACATGAGGGGAGATTTTTGGACTACATTTTAGTTTGAAAGAACAATTGCACACAAAATATTATGATATTTAACATAAAAATAGATACCATGCATACTCACAATTAATAACCAAATATTATTATTATGTTGTATTATTGTTTTTGCAGAACACGTGTAGCACTTAAAAATGGCGTTGTGAAGACATAGCAGGATACAAGAGTATAACAGTAGTTTTATTATGCAAGGTGTTAGGTAAAATTGGGCATAAAGGGGAAGAGAGAGATATTTTCAGCTAGAAAAGGTAGAAAATTAAAAGATAAGGTAATCTAACTGAAGTTTATTAAATGTTAAATGGTATCTATAAAATCAGTGTCAGTTACTGTTGTAAGCACAACAAAGATGATAAGGCTAAGAGCATAAAATGAAGTCAAAGAAAAACAATTTCAGACTACATAAGGGCAAGCCTTTTTCACTCAGACTATAATATATGGTTAGAATGGCCTACTGGGCAAAGATGTTGGAACGAAACATTGCAGTCATTCAGGAAGCAATTAGATGTTGTCCTGAGGGAATATATGTATTATGAGGGCAAATCCTCTTTAGGTTGAATGGCCTTTTCATGTTCAGGATATTTTATGTTTGCTGTTCTCTCTCCACTGAATATATTCCATTGCTTTAGTCTGGTATATAAAAAGGCAAATAAAGACTAAGAACTGAATGGTACTTTTCCCCTTTTCTTATAATAGTCTGTTTCTTCTCTGCATTTCTTTCTTTTTTTTTTTTTTTTTGTACACTTAGGTTAATACTTGGTAATTATAATTTTGGGTATGGTTAAAATTAGAGATCTTAAGAAACAATATTCAATGAATAACATGCTGGCTGAATGTTGTGATTATTCACCTGTTATATTGCTAAGTGCATATTAGTCAACTGCTTATGCAGCTCATAAAGTTCCTGGAACTACCATGTATTCAGAGAAAATATCTTCCTCCCTTTCCCTAATCCTCATGCACCCATCTAGGTCTGAACATAATGTAGTCCCATTTTTCATAAAAATTGCAGGAGGCAGGCCCACTTACAAAAGACAATGGTATTTCCCCATCTTTTAAAGGCCATGATCCTGCAGCCCCCACTTGCCAGAGAAACAATTCACCTACATAAAGTACCAGAGTTCCAGGCAAAGGCACCTGTATTTCCCACTTTGTGGTTCATGAAGGCCTCTTCAGCCATAACTTCTCTTTGGCAAAGATCCATGTCTCTCCCTCCCCAAGCAACACAGTTCTACTGATGTAAGTTGGTAGTGTAGAGCAAGCCTTAGTATATGCAAGACTCTCGAGGTGGTGGTACTTCTCTGGAGGTGTTACAATCTGAGATAATTTACCTCATTACCCCCCAGTTCCTATTCCCTGCATGAGCTGTGGCTACTTTACTTCATGAAATTACACATAATCCCTAGAATCAGAGGGGTAGCTGTGTTAGTCTGGAATTGCAGAAGTGACAAAGAATCCTGTGGTACCTTAAAGACTAACTAAAGTATTAGAGCATAAGCTTTCGTGGGCTAATACCCACTTTGTCAGATGCATGCATGCATGAAGTGGGTATTAGCCCACGAAAGCTTATGCTCTAATACTTTAGTTAGTCTTTAAGGTACCACAGGACTCTTTGTCACACAATCTCTAGCCCACCTTGATACATAAAGTTAATACAGTAAGATCTTCTAAAAATATTGTTGGAAATTACCAGATCTGTCACAGGTGTATTTGCTGCAGAAGATTGTGTGTGGCCCAATCTGTTATGTGTATGGAAACCTGGTAGTTTGAAAAGATTAAATGATTCAAAGTGGAAAGAGGAGCAGAGGATGTACTGAGAGAAGTACACAAACTAATGGTATGGAGAAGACACAAATCAGTCTTGTCAGATTGATGACTATATTCCTGATGAGTAATGGCAGTGAGGCAAATTATGGCTGCTCCTTTATGGATGCAAGTCACTCATTTGCACACAATATGGGAAGATGAATAGAACTTGATGAAAGTGCTAGGCAATATTATTGTGACAGCATAGCATATCCAACCACCCAGCACACTCTGCTAATACCTCCAGACTTCATGTGCCACCACTTGAACAGTAAAGCAACTCTCACAAGTCTCTGCCTGTAGAGAGGGCTAATTAAACTCCTTATAGTCAATAAACTTCTGCCATGAATTGTGAGTTTATGTCATGTAATATTAGGGTGACCAGATGTCTTGATTTTATAGGGATAGTCCTGATATTTGGGGCTTTTTCTTATATAGGCTCCTATTACTCCCCATCTCCTGTCCCAATTTTTCACACTTGCTGTCTGGTCACCCTATCTAATATATTGAATCTTGAGGTTGGAGGAAATCTAAATGTTTATCTAACTGAATTATATTAAGACTCCAATTAGCCAGAGTTCCATTATCCAAACTCATATGACCTGAAATTCGGAAACCTCCCCCAGAAATCAGAGCTTAGCCGTAGTGCTGTCTTTTGAATAAATCATACAGAATTACAGAAAGAGAAATTTGTACTAACATATCTGTGCACTAATGTCTCCTACAGGCTCTGTTATCTATCTCAAAATTCTTTCTTTTATCAGTACTAATTCCCCTTCTATTGGAGAGATTCTGAGCATCAGTACAACAATAACACTGACTTATGGGCCATTTTTAACACATCTTTTCAATTATTTTCAGGGTTGTTTTAGGTCTCTGTTATCAACTCACACTTTGGTTCTTCAGTTTCTGCATTGGAGAGAACTATATTGGTGTAATTGGAGACAAGTGATTTTTGCTTGTCAGCCTGCTTCAGAACTCTTCCAAAGTGAATACATCAGAAATCCTGTTCACTTTTTGGGGTGTCTATGTTTTGGGAGTTTTTATTTTATTTTATTTATTTATGTATTTTGTTACACAAAGTGAGATTTCATGTTGCTAGTTATCTCTTGAAATGAGACCAAACAGAAATCCAACATCCAATTTTTTAGGGAAAGGATTTTGGAGCCAAATTGGCATCTGAACTTTGCATCTCAGGCCCATTTTTACTCTTTATTCCTAAGAAACATCATCGAACTCTGGATGTAATCCACTGAGAAAGAACTAATGGCATCTGTGCTAATCAGTGCCAAACTCTGGAGGAACTGATTTGTTTTGTTTAATATGATCCCCTGGTGCTTGAGAAGGTTAGATATTTGCAGACTAGTTTGCACACCCTTTGAAAAGATGAAGCAGTAATCTGTGAGACTGCCCATTGATCTTTCTTTTTGTTGTGATCACTGTAAAAATTTTTCAAAGTGCATTGTGATTCATAGTGCTGACTTTTTTCAAAAGACAAAACTGCAGTGAGCTTGGTGAGGAAACTTAATAAAGAGAATAGGTGATAAATAGAATATTATGTTGCATTATATAGTAAGGAGATGTGTCAACCTCAAATATTAAATTTAGATCATTATGCAAGCTTCTTTTGTTAAATAAATGGTGTTTTAGAAGAAATGATTAGGAAGGTTGATTAGATACAAGTAGATAGTATACAAATATACTAACTAGTTTTGAAAATATATTATGTAAATGTGTATTTCTTTTAAAAAAAGAACATGAAGTGAGTTTTGTGCTCTGGAAGGTGAACTATGAACAGTACCTACCAAACTGAAATGTTACATGTAGTTTGGTGCTGTTTAAAAGCTTTTCACCACAGCTCCTTTGATCTACCTCTACTGTGGATGATAACCCCTCTGCTGTTCTATTTCTGGAAAGGAATGGGTTTATGCAAAAATACTTAGTTTGCCAATCTTTTGCAGGGCTTGTTGTGACATGTAGGCATTTCCCTATGGACCTGTTACTAATGTACTCCCTTCAATGACTTTCTTGACTTTTTCTCTGCCAGAACTCTTCTTAAGCCTCCAGTGAAAATGTGAGAAAACTATGATAGTGTGCTGCTAAAGAGAGAGAGTACTGTATTTACCAGTTGGCCTGAAGGTGGTAGGTGGTGGGTACTGCAAAGGAAGATTGATGAAGAACAGTGAAGAGTAACAGTGTCTGAAACACAGCAATAAAAGAGGTTCTCTGTAAGAGACCCTGAAGTTCCATGTGACTGTTCGGGGATTGGAAATTCTGATATAGACCCACTTTTTTGAAAGTGTAGTTCTCTTTTGCAATGGGATGATTTAAAATCAATGGCATACTACTGAACAGATCTATTTCTTGTCTGTGCTGAGAGTCAGTTTTGCTTAAGTCACTGGCAAAAGGACCTTTTCATTACATTTTCATACTGCTAGCTTGCAGAGCCAACATAAAAAGGACAGTCAGATTCCATTCCTTCTAGTGAGTCAGCAGTGCAGTTTATTGGCCTTATAGGTGAAACTCAATCAGTTATAAACCTGGGTAAAACCGTTTATGACAATGGAGTTGGCAGAGGTATCATGATGAATGCAATGGAATTCATGGGCATGGGTAATTAGCAATAGTACTTCCCCTTATTTTAACTACTATTCTGTGCTTAGCAACATTTGTGCTACTTTACACACAGTGCTTTCTAGCACTAACTGGCCAAACAAGTTTAGAAACAGAGACCCACTGGACCAATAGGTTGTTGAGAGGCCTCTGGCTCAGGTTATTTTTTCATTGGCTTTAGGGCGACCAGGCAATAAATATGAAAAGTCGGGACAGGGGGTGGGAGTTATAGGAGCTGATATAAGACAAGACAGAAAAGTCGGGACTGTCCCTATAACATCGGGACATCTGGTCACTCTAATTGTTTTTTCTGTATTTGTTCTCACTGGGATTAAAATAAAATGCTATTGGCAGCAAAAAAGTGCCAAGTTTTATTTGTGCAATTACTGAGCAATGAGAGTCAGAGGGATAGCCGTTTTAATCTAGATCTGCAAAAGTGACAAAGAGTCCTGTGAAGAATCAGAGGGGTAGCCATGTTAGTCTGGAATTACAGAAGTGACAAAGAGTCCTGTGGCACCTTAAAGACTAACTTAAGTATTAGAGCATAAGCTTTCATGGGCTAATACCCACTTCATCGGATGCGTGCATGCATGAAGTGGGTATTAGCCCATGAAAGCTTATGCTCTAATACTTTAGTTAGTCTTTAAGGTGCCACAGGACTCTTTGTCACTTCTGCAAAGAGTCCTGTGGTACCTTATAAACTAACAGACATATTGGAGCATAAGCTTTCGTGGGTGAATATCCACTTTGTCCGATATATTCACCCATGAAAGCTTATGCTCCAATACCTCTGTTAGTCTATAAGGTGCCACAGGACTCTTTGTCGCTTGAGCAATTAGAGTACATCTTAGCATGGTATAGCCCTCAGATAACTACCTGAAAAGGTTTCTTTACCCCTAGAACATTTTCTTCTCTCATCTGATTTAAGGGGCCCTTTACCAATTACCTAACCATATTCGAAAGACTAGATTATATGAAATCACAATCTCTACTTCAACCTGTTTCCTAGGAGTACTTCAATGATTTTCTTACAGTTCAAACTTCTTAGAAATTCCTAAATTCTGACAAAAGCAATACCTCTGGGACTGACATGATAACATAGCAAACAATTCATGGCATATACAAGAAGGTGGATACAGTTCTAAACCCTGAGGATCCCATTTGCCAGTTTTATCATAGAAACTTTAAGGTAACAATCACTTGGAGCATTCTGAAGTCATCATAATGCTCTTATGTTAATATGGCACCTTTTACATGGCTAGATGTCAAAGTAACTTCACAACGTAACAACTAAAATTGCTAAACAATCTGTTCTACCTTGTATTTTGCTGTGGTGCTGGGAGTTCCTTTTCCAGACCTGAAGAAGAGCTCTCTGTTGCTCAAAAACTTATCTGTCTCACCCATAGGTGCTGGAACTAACGGTGCTGCTGCACTCCCTGACTTGAAGTGGTTTCCATTATATACAGTTCGGTCCAATGGATCTCAACACCACCACTATAACAAATGTTCCTGCATCCCTGATCTCATCAGCAGAATTTGGTCCAGTAAAAGATATTACCTCACAAACTTTGTCTCTCCAAAGTAACAACTACTCTTCTGACTCTCAACTGAAGTGCTGCTACAGGTTAAACTCAGCACCTCTTTAACTCTGCAGTGAAATTTGAGAAGAGTTTAAAACAGCAAATAAGGAAAACCTTATTCCATTGAAATTCTGAAGGGAATATCCTGAATATTCTGAAGGGAATAGCCAAATGGTGTAGTGAGAAAATGTGAGTATTTCTGAATAAGCTTTTTCCATAACTAGTACAAATAATTAATTATAGTACTTGGCTAATCATTGTTACCCATCGGAATTCCAATAGTTCAAGTGTATTAACTCATTTGAATTGGCTTTTTTAAAAAAGTCAGTTTCCTTGCTTTAGATATGCATATATACTTGTGGACTTTTATTTTCAAGCATAGGCTTGCATTTGAATACACATGTAGCACAGAAATGCTATTTGCATAAACTCAGGAATCAGGTCAATCCACTGAATTAGAGCAGGCCCATCACATTCAAATAATTCTATTACCAAAACAAAGACTATTCAACTACTAGAAAACCAAATTAGACAGCCATACATGTAAAAAAAAGGCAGAATTAAATTATAGATTAAAAAATATCCCATAACACTGATGTTTTCGATATGTTATTCGAGTATTCTCAGCCTTTTGTCTAATGTATTGCATCCCGGGAGCTGTTTCAGTACGTTAGGCAAAAGATAAAATTGATGGTGACCACTATGCAAGCAAAACAGAGCCTTGAGATACCTAAAAATACTGTTGCCCAAACAAAGAGGATACAATATTCATTCATCACTCTCATATCCATTTTATCCCACTGTTACTCTTCCATCTCTAAAGGAGTGTCCCAAACCACCCCTCTGGTTGATTGTCTGTGTGATGTTCACAGTTAAAACTTCAAGCAACCATTAGAGCTTCCTAGAGCCTCAAATAACTTTGATTTATCAATGTAAAATATGAGCAAATATTAATTGTTACTCATTTTGTATATCTTATCAAGAATGCAGCTAAATGCTCAGGAAACATTGTGCCATGTTATTATTATTAATGCACAGCTTTAACTGGTGCAGTTCAATCTGAGATAAAGGCTTATGCAGTGAGTTCAAAGAGGGATACACCTCCCCAAAATTTCTTGTGAACAACACAACATGGTTTTAAAACCTTCTTTGCCTTTATTGATTGATGCTTGGACTTGTCTTGAATATACAAGGCGAAATTCTTCCCTTGGAATGTGTTAGTCATTTAAATGTTATTTAATGGAATATCTTGCAGTATAGGTTTTAACAAGTGCTGGCTGAAAATTTTCCAGTGGAACATATTTTGAATGGAAAATGCCTATTTATTGAAATAAAAATATGTTGATTCCATTTAATCTTTTCATGGAAACCAGGCAGATCTCTAGTATGAAACCTGTCTGGTTTCCAGCCAATTACCCACCTTGTGAGTTGCTAGAAAGTCATGAACCTAGCAGCCCTGGGAACCCCCAACTTGATCTGTGACTCTCAGGGCTTCTAGTCTTCCTGTTCCATAGTGGGGAGCCTACCAGCTGTAGAAACCTGTTTTAAACAAAGCTATCAGGGATTCCGTGCTTCTAGGTCACCCACAAGTGGGCAGAAGAAACTTAAGGAGCTCTAGATGGCTTGGGGGACCTTATGAACTTCATTTTTTAAACATATAGAGTGTTGCTTTGATTTTTTTAAAAATGAAAGTTTTAGACCATCCCACCCCCACCAATTCATGGGAAATACTGACATTGCAGGTTTTGGTTTTGAAGTGAAATGACATTTAACCAAAAAAAAATCATAATTGCCAGCAGACGGGGCATTCTAGCTCTACTTTTAACCAGTTCAGTTTCTTTAAAAAATTATATACTCACACAAACACACACACTATTTTTCAGTGAGATAAGGTTTAGCAGAGCAAAGCTTAGTCTAAAAAATTATATGTTGGTATTTCATCTAGTCTTGTCAAGAAAAATCACTCAGATATGAAAGATGTATTCCCATGCCAATATACTGCCATCTAGTTATTGTATACTTGTTCATATGACAACAATATTCCACTGCTGTATTTTATCATTATTAGAAATGTAATAAAACTTTGCTCATAAAAAAAATCTTTTTAATAAAGAGGCTGGATTGTTGCTAAAATTAGCAGTAGCAGCATTTCAGAACATTTTGATAATCAGACATCTGTAAATCTGAGGACCGCCTGTGCACTGGGGGAGGCAATAGCAACAGAAGAAAGGGCCCACTTTTTCTCACCTTTGTGTTAATTAATTTCTGTTTAATGCCATCTAATCCATGGGAGGTTTTGAGTTGTTTTTCATATTGTTTGCAGACAGGTACAAGTAATTAGTTGCATAAATTCAGCCTGATTTTTTATTTCACTTATACTGCTAAATCTGAGTTAAAATATAAAGAATTTATTAGGAAACATGGAGATTTTTTTTGTGGACAAGAAAATCCTTGAAACCCTGCCACAAACTGCACAGAATTGGATTCCAGTTTTGTGTTTAACTCAGATAAAGGACACAGAGTGACTATAAGATATTGAAAATGTCCAAAGGACTGTGTATTTAGTATATATGTTTCTTTCTGATATAGAATATGTAACTTTAAAGAAAACTCAGACTTTTCAAAGAGAGAAAAAATAGAAGTTAAAGCAGCAGGTGCAATTCTCTGTGTGCATTTCTCCAAATGCTGTCCCACCCACTACAGCATGGCTCTTTCACTCAGGATTATATGCAGGATTAATATAACATAACTGTAACTAGGCAAGATCCGTACTATGTAACACAAGCAGCAAAATCCTCTAACAAACTTTTATTCAAACATCTCAGGGACTTAACTCAAAACTAGATCAGAGTAAATAATTTGTAGCATACAATTTAGTCTACACATTTCCTTCACTATGGGAAATACCCATTAAGAGATTGTCTCATCTATGTTCATCATTATTCAAAAGTATTCAGCAAAACTGTCTTCAAATTTGTTTAGTCTGTGGCTTGGTTTTCTAAATCCAGGCTGTGTTGCTTAAGACCAATGTCCAATTCTCTGGCCTTCCGCAGACTTCATGTGTGACACTGGGAAAGTCAATAAGTCCTACATCATCAAAGGTATTTATGTACCTATCTCCCACTGAATTTTGTTTTGACTTTCCTACTTAACAGGTGCACTGTGAGGATAAATACACTTTAAAAAATTGTGAGGCCTTTAGATAGGAAGGTAATGAGTGACATATTAACATCTAAGATAGGTAGGTAGATAGAGAGTGCCATAATATTTTTTGTCCCATTGTTAGATGAGACCTATTGTTGTATATCAGGGTTTTAGTGTGAATATGAATAGAAAATAAATTTAAGTTCATTTTCTGATAACATTTGAGCATGCAAACTTAAAATTCAATTTCTGCAAACCTCTGTGCTAGTTAAATGTGAATACACAAATGTCTTGTGAAGATGAACACAAGAGTAGCAGAGCTGGCCAAAGAGAATGAGTTTAAAACTAAGAACAGATATTCATTTGGCATTAGAGATTCTCAAACGTTTCCATACTGTGACCCCACATTATAAGAGAAACATATTTTGGAACCTCCTTTCCATCTAACTGTATAGAAGGGGAACAGGCAGTTAAAACTTCAAGTTGTAACCCATACACTGCATTTTTTGCAATATTTGTAGCAGTAAGCACTGACAGACCCTTTTGCATTTTCCTATTTTATTTTATTTTATTTTATTTTATATTAATCAACTCTAAATAAAAAGCACTACCATTCAACAGCTAACAACCACAAACCAATGCAATTAATTGATAGCTTTCATAAATGGAGAAGTATTTGGGCCAAGTAAAGAGAGTTCAGACTCTCCCCAGCGTTTCTGTGATTCACATTTTTATTATGGTATTCACTCAGCTCTCCTTGAAACTGTAAAAACTTTAGCGAGAATTGGATTTATAAACCGTTCCATATAAACCTTAGCTCCCTTTGTAGCAAGCTGCATCTCAGACCTGTCCCTGCATAACCTCCTCTTCCTTCCCACAACAGCTTTCTTTTTCTTTTTTAGTTCCATTAATGAATCTTTTTTAGTCTAGCTGGATATTTCTATTATGAACAGGCACAACACACAGCAAGATTATTTTTCTTCCTACAGCCTTCAGGACAAGAACTTCCATTCTGAAGGTGTGATGTTTTCTCCACCCACCATTAGCAGGAGCCATGTTTCCCTCTAAGGACACCATTCCTGTAGTCAGCAATTCATTACATATTTGTTTAACTAAGGCCCAGTTTTAGACAGACCTTATGTGGGTAGCTGTGCAGTACAAGCTGTGTTATTCAGCCTCAGAGCTAGTGATTCAAAGAGCAACAAAGTGTGTATGTGCACATCCCAAATGAAGAATTCCCACTGCATAGCAGCCTGCATGGGACTTGGAATGAAGAGCACAAATTGCAGGAGAGAAGAGTTTGGAGGAGGCACCAGGAAGTTATGATGTTTGCTAATGGCTGGAATGCTAGCTGAAGTTCCCTTAAGAAAGAGCCTGTTTAGTTTAAGGAGCATGAGTTCTCTCATGTTATTACCCAGCACACCGTACATAAACCCCTCTGTGTTTAACTATTCCCGAACCAGTCTCTTCTCCATTTCAGAAAATGTCACGCTTCCTACATCCCTATACCTCTTGATGCCCACCACCCAACTCAGATAAAATCCTTATGCTACTGGCATATTGCCCTATTTCTTAAATTACCAGCTCACTCTTAGTCCTTCTCTGACTGAACTTCTTTTCTCCTCCCTTTTGTACCTGGTCAATAAAGAAAAGAGCCATGCATATTTTAGTGTTTAGGAAGTTGAGCCTTGTGACATTCTGTATGTGTGTGTAGAAATAGGAAATGGCAGAACCCTTAGAAGGTTCCATTAGTGGGACTCTCTGACCTAAACACTCTGACCTAAATTTCTTTATATTGCATTATACTTGAAGATATAATACCGTGTTCTAATTTTGTTTGTTTAAATTTTTATAAACTGTAATTAAATTAGATATATTCCCTTTATGGACCTAATTAAACTAAAGCAAAATGTCAGGCTCTCAGCCTTATGTGGGCTTTGATGTTAGAAACATCATATATAATATATTTTTTTACTGAACTAGCCCTAAAATTGCAGTTTTCTCTATAGAAATATTGTTAGATCAAGGGCTATTTTATAGTCTCATTGTCTTATTCTCTCTGCTGCAGTCAGAAAATAGCTGTTTGATATGTATTTCAAAAGGATTTCAGAGTTTTGTGCAAACTGGTTTTGTTAGACATGGTCTGCAAATGGAATGAGGTTTACCATATCGACTCTTTAACTGTAAATGAGGCTCTTTCATTCAGAGGTGAAGAAAAGTCTTGGGCATTGCAGAAGCATTTCACAAAGGCTATTTTGATATATTTGTTATTCATATTTCAGTGGTATTAAGAAAATGAACATCATGAAGTGTAATGTGTTTGAACTGGTATTAGCTAACAAGGCATAAGAGGATACAGTTTATAAAATGATACAGATTAGACAGCTAACATCAATAATTTAGCAGCTTTAACTTCCAGCAGGAACAATTTTGCTTTCTCATGTACTCCTATAAATGTAAAATAATGGCTTTATATAAAGGCATGTAATCCTTTTATCTTAGATACAGGCTTGGAGAACAGCAGATCTGATATGATATTCTAATATTAAAAGCAATACTAGATAGCTAAATACAAATTTTGTCATTTTCTGTCCCTTCAAAACAACCATGCAAGATTACCAAGGCTAATTAAGTTTTCATTTTTTTCCTCTTGGGATTGTAATAAGCTGTTGTTCTGAATGAATAAAAAGCTTTATTTATAATGGATGATATTAAGTTATGATCAATACTCATGCAAGATTTAGCATCCGATTTAAAAGGGACTGCTACAATGCTAAAAGGTAAATAATTCATGAAGCAGCCTTTCCTACATGCCTTATACCAGTGAGGAAGGAAAGGTGTCCATTTATAACAACACCATTACTGTTCTGGCAGATGTGTGGATCTCAACTTAAATATTAGTGAGCTCAGTTAAACTGTACAGTGAGAATCATACATGCAAGATTTGCTAGCAGGAAAACTCTGTAGCCTCTTCTTTGGTGACATATGACTTGCTTGCAGAAAGTGGACAAGAAGTGTGGCACACAGTATAAGTCTGATCCTGCAGCTAATGGAATTGTTCCCAAGAGTTGCAGGACCCACGCCTACGTTTATTGAACTAGAGACTATGGGCCAGATCCTGCTTTTATTGATTCCATTTGGAGCACAGCTGGTCCCTAAACTAGTAGAGCTAATAGAATGTAAGCATTTTTAGCTTCTGGTTATGATTTAAGTCATAAGTGTACACAGTACATTTCATTAGGGTGTGCACCCAGGGAGCCCCACCCTAGCACCCAGAGCCACTCCTTCTCACTTCACCCCCTGACTGCTCCCCTCAACCCCCTCCCCGCTCCTTGTTCCCTGACTGTCCCCTCCTGAGACCCCTCCACCCTGACTGCCCACCTAGGACCGCACCCCCTACCCAACACCCTCATTCCCCATTCCCTGACCACCACCTCCAGAATTTCTGCCCCATCCACCCCGCTCCCCGTCCCGACTGCCCCCGAGACTCCATGCCCCTTATCCACCCCCCGACTCCCTTAGCATGCCATTTACCCCCGTCTCTCCTGGAGTCTCAGAGCTCCACGTCCAGGAGAGGCCCTGGACAGTGCTGCAGCAGCGTGGCTCTGGTGGGGCCTGAGCTCCTGCAACTCAGTCCGCCAGAACTCGCAGCCCCACCCCTTCCCATGCTACTCTGAGCTCAGGTCCTGCCGGAGCCATGCCGCTGCAACGCTGTCCAGGACCACTCCTAGACACGGCGCACTGAGGCGCCGTGGGATGAGGGAAGGCAGGGGTGGGAGGAGCCTTCCTGTCTGGGAGCTCAGGTGGGCTATGCAGGATGAGCTTGCCCACCCCTGCATTAGGGGGTGCCTGGGCACACCCAGCACACCCCGTGCACACGCCTATGTTTTAAGGATGGCTATGCAGAGACGGTACAGGCTTAGCTAGTCATTTAGCGATTATTTCAAAATAAATTTCATGAAATATATTGAGCTTGTAGAACTTATTTGTAAAACAAAGTTTCCTACTGTAAAAAAATTACATTGAAATGCAACAGTAAACTGAAGGACAAAATAAGGATCCATATTTCTTGTGTTACAGATGAGTAATTCATTAGGTATATCAGATTAATACAAGGAAGTCTACCAAATTTAAGTAATCCCGTGTTACTATATTTTTAACAGTAATTGTATAAACACAAAAAAAAACGGAGAGTCTTTGTGCTACCTTAGAGACTCACAAATTTATTTTGGCATAAGCTTCTGTGGGCTAAAACCCACTTCAAAAGCTTATGCCAAAATACATTTGTTAGTCTCTAAGGTGCCACAAGGACCCCTGTTTTTGCTAATATAGACTAAGATGGCTACCACTCTGAAACCTGTATAAGCACAGATCATTTCAAGAAAAGATGGAAATAAACATGAGACAAAAGAAGCTAATAGTTAAAAAAGGGAAATAGAAATAAGATATATACTATGTATTTCATCTGTACTTATTCAAGCCAATGATGGGGGCTATGCTTGGATAAATATATCCTGTGAGTGGTTTCCACGCGAGGCAGAAAAAGTCCATTTTACATAATGCTATTTCTTCCCCATAATGATAGATCTGGCAATTTCTCTCTTTCATTCTGTTACTGAAGAAGGATTAAGATATTTCTAATGTCATAAAGGTACTTTTTGAACAAGAGTGATGGTTATTAGTGAAAGCATCCTAAAATAAATTGATATAAGGGTTGTCAGAATTCAAGCCTAACAGACAAGTTTAGTAGTTGGCAATGATTGAGATATTCAGGGCTTCTCAGCTACTGGTAAATACTCGGTTCTATGTACTTTTTGTCCTGTGAGAAAATTGCTTCCTTCTGGATACAAGATGCTGGAGAATGTTGACACCTGCAGCTGGCTGTCAAGTCTGAGGTAATTGAATATGGTCTAGTTGAGGGCCCTAAAAATCTTTTATATTTCCCTGTTATTTAGCATTAGGCAGATAGTACCAACTGAGAAGGTTAATTCACCAATTTGCCCAATGTCATTCCAGTTTTCTTCAGTCAATGTTAGGTTACATTCTGTAATTTGGCTTTATCTGAGGTGTGTGAGAGAGATATTGGAGGGCTAGCATGCAGCCAGTGACAAGTTCCCATTAAAATATAGTCTAAAACAATGTCTCCTCTCAGGGTAGTGCTGAGTGTTGCATGTAGGACAGCTCTGAGGAAAGATCTGTTCTGTAACTACAGGAAGTTTCCGATTCTGTCATGTCCTCCCTTTTTTTATGCTACTGCTATTACAATTTTGATTTAATCCTTAGGTAAGAAGGAGAGAAATAAGGGAAAGACTCTTTTCTTAGAATATACAAGAATGATTACATACTGGGAGTAACAGCCTCATCCCTATTCTGGCTCCTTTATGTTGAGTGGGAGAGTTGAAGTAACAAAAACATAAAACCCACATCTATGAGGGGGAGGATTTCTGTGGCAAAGGCACTGTGGAAGACAGTCATAAACCCCAAGGAGTCCCTCAACAGCCCCAGCATATGTATGTTTTCAGGGGAGGAGATGAGCAGAGGATAAGTGTGTCAGTGACATGGCTGCATGAAGTGCTACAGAAATTCCATGCAATGCGGCAGGGTCTGTTTTACCCTGGAAGCCCCCTCCATCTTCCAGAGCAACTCAGGATCAGGAGGGCACAAAGGTCCATTGTAAAGCCACATCCCCTGAGGCTACAAGTTCTGTGCTGCACCTCTGAGAAGCACAGCACAGAATCTCACCATAGATTTTTTCTCAAGAAGAGTTTCAAATGAGGGATGGAGAGGGATAGAGATGAGCAGATGACAACAAATTAGGAAGGTGATTTCACAAATGTTTTCACAAATTCCATGGTAATTTCATGGTAATTTCACAAATGTTTTCACAAATTTCACAAACGTTTACCTATGTGAAACATCTACCATTTTTGGGTAATTTGTTTGTTAGAAAGAGGTTACCCAATCAATAGATTTATATGTCAGTGCATTTTTAATAAAATATTTTCATGCTGTAATGGCTGGCTCCATGCTTTAATGGTGCACCCTGTGTCCCATACCTGCCCTTGCTTTAATGGTGCCCTGTGCCAAGGTCCAGTGCCCATTGATTCCAATGGTCACTGAATTGGCACTTTGTTCCAAAGTCCCAGCACATATTTCCTCAGTTCCCTGGCTTATCCCCCATCAGCATTCACTGGTTTATACCCTGGGACCAGTAGGGTTTCCACTTGGTTACCTTTTACATTGGTACAATACCAAAGGTACATTTTCAAGATGAGAGGGAGAACAATGGCTTTCCTGTTCTCCAGAATTGAACCTCTTCTCCCTCTCTGACCATTTGGGCTTTATTTAAATGTCTGCTACTCAAACGTCTCTTAGATACGTTCTCTTTTTCTTTAGCTACGTATCAGTTTCATTCACAGTTGAGAATTTTGCTTCAGATCTGAACTGCTTGAAAACTCTGATTTAAGAATACTGCAAATGGGATCTCTCTCAACACTTCCCAGTCAGCAACAAAAGAAAAACTACTATCTGCAGGGTCTGTATTCTATAGACCCCCTGTTCTTCAGAATAAAACTGGCACTTTTATAGGAAGTCAAACATCTAATTATACTAGAAAGAGGCTGAACCCTGTTCTGACACTGTCTCTTCTATTATTCTAATTTATACAAGTTCCTGGGTTTTCTTAAAACAGACTCTTTCAAAATATATTAATGCTCACTCTTGTACAGAATCAATGCTGCAGTACTCTAAGAACAGGACAGATACATGGAACAACATTTATATTCAGGATCATGACCCATCTCATAAAAGGCATCACCAGTGCTTCCTATTTTCATATCTGTAATTAGTTTCTTAAAAGCACAATGTGTCAAAGTTAAGGTGTTCACTCTTCTTGAATTTGCATAGTATTACTATGAACTGGAACGTAAGTTGCTTCGTTACTTCAAATGCAAAGACCTTGGGTGATTGTTGAGGTAGATCTACTGGGGCTAATCATTCAGAATTTTTCATAATGTAACTCACTGCCTGAAAAATGTAATTGTCTGCTGAAACCTGGAAATTAGATCTTAGAAAGGTGAGAGACAAGGTTGTTGTTGGCACAAAGCCAAACACATATTCAGAAGAAACCACTTTGTGTCAGGGAAGTGCAGGATGTAAAGTTATTGCTACAGTCCAGGTTCAAAAGCTAAATAAAAGAGGATATTGCAGCATTCTTCTCTTGTCTCTCTTCCTAAACTGAAAGTCAATTGAAGAAAGACATTGTGTGTGAAAAGCTTAGTTTGCTGTGTTAAACAGAGAATCCTATGAACATTATCAGGTGCTAGTTTGCTTTTTATAAAGCCCTTTTAATTGTATGAGTGAATGAAGATGAGTGAAGGAAGAATTTGACAGCACCTCAAGGACAGTGCTTGTGATTTTTTTGCAATGTGTTTGAATCTAACTTTGAAATTCCCACTGAAGTAGAACTAGTATTGACTTCAGTGTCCTAGTATTGTGAAGGGTAATAAGCCTGCGGTCTGTGCATGTAACAGAGTGGCTTGCCCCATGGGCTGGAGAGCCTTGGGCTAAGGCAATCTTGATTATAGAATGAATCACCGCTGAGGGAAATTTAGGTTATTGCCTATAAAGAAAGGAGAGCTGAGAGGATTGGCTGGCAGGTCAGAGTGGGAGAGAAGAGCCTTAGGGGTAATAAAATTCCAGTGCAAAGTATGGACTTTAGTTTGGGACTGAGGGTTGCTGTAAACTGGTTCTGCTATTAAATGAGCCCAGGCAGGGGTGCTGGTAACCAGAGAATGCCTCTGTGAGTTCTTGAAGAGCCCTGAAGAGAAAATAAGACAGAGATGGGTGGAGGATCTGCACACACACTGCTAGTCAGTCACTAGGCAGCCAGTACTATTATAGTCAGAAGAGACTTATCTCTGCGTCTTTTGGGAAAATGTTAATATGTGGCCTTTCATCTCTGTTCACAGTTAAAATCATTTGACTTACTTGTTAATAGTTACAGCAGATAACTATGAAATGGATACAGTTATAGAAAACTCGTAGCTTAAAAATATTAATGGAAATTTCTACTTTGCAAATACAGAAACTCTCTTCAAATGGTGAATTTTTCTGGTGCTCTCATCTTAATTTCAATAATATTTGATTTCTCCACCTCAACTTCAACCCTCCCTGTATGCTAATTTTCTGGAAAAAGGCAAATATAATTCACCTTTTCTGCATTCCTTTGTAGCAATGAGAATAAATGACTGTAGACTGATAATGCTTATATGGCACTTAGCTTTATGTACCACCACTTAAATATTAATGCATATATTTATGAAAGAATGAATTGGGAAAGAGTTGTCTGAAAGAAAAGTAGCAGTTGGTAAAATGGGGTAATTTTTTTATTTTGGAGCCTGTATACTGCTACAAACCTACAGTGAGAGTCTGAGTATAATTAAGCACAGGGAATTTTCTGAATGTATCAGTTTCAGAAAAACCTGTATGATTTATTTGTACGCAGTGCTGATGCATGGTGAATATTCACAATACTATTCAAGAGCCCCCAAATTTGTGTTACGGAGTTCTACTGGCTTCATAATGGATTGTGGTATTGATCATGGAAGGAGCAATCACATGGAACGGTGCAGAGTGAATTCTCCTTCCTCTGCAACCAAAAAGGTGGGGTAGAATGGGCTACATCCCCATCCTCCACAGAAGCCAGAAGGAGAAGGGAAGAGATCGCCATCCTGAGCCAACCTGCCATGTGGCAATAGGAGAGAAAGCTTTACCTAGGAGCAAAAGAAAAAAAATTGATTTGGGGAAGACAGCCGTGGAAAGAAATGATATTCTCTAGGGAGCCAGAGCAAGTCACTCACACTAGAGAGTTGAATCTAGTGGAAGGATTGTGGTTATATAAAAAGAATTAGAATTAATATATTTTGGATAATTAGAAAGATCATTTCTGAACTTTCCCCGAAATGAACCTGTACTGAGAAAATTTTGAGGTTCACCCTTTTCTTGTAATTAGTCATTTTCATGGATTTGAAAGGGTTTTTTTTAACCTTTGTATGTTGACATGAATTTAATGGCTTTGTTTAATGGCTTGCTACTGTTTGCATCTGACCGGATGATTTATAGGTTCTTATCCAATTCAGACCACTGAGGTTGAGAACTCTATGATTTCTATAGGAGGAAAGGATTCTTGGAGTGCTTGACAAGAATGCGTACACTGAGGACAATACCAAATTGATAAAACCTTTGTTGTAATTAAATAAAAACAAGAAATGTAATGAAACTTATAATTAAAAAAAAAACAGTAAAAGGATTCCAAAACTCCTGGTGGTAACATTTCTATAAATACCTTATTCTAACATACTCACACCCTTCCATGGGGACACAGTAATAGGTGAAGGACCAGCCTCGCTCCTGGCATGCCCAATTACACAATGGTGCTATCTTCCCCAATGGTTAGGAATGTTGAGTAGTTATACTGTACTGCACAAGCTGAGCTGGTAGTGTGACAGAAGATAGAATAGATAGTCTATAGAGTATAGAATACCTGAATGAAAGCATCAAAGAAAGGGATCAAAGGAATAAAAGATTTTAGGAAATGAGAAGAAGAACCCTTTGAATGCCTCTTACAAGGTATTTTATAGGATCCTGACCTATGTAAATTAGGTCCAACCTACTAGATCCAAATTTCACTTGCATACCCTAAGAATTTAACTCGTTTCTTCTCCTATAGGTTAGTGGATTATGACACTTATTTTCTAAATATATTAATAAGATTATCTCACTCCAAAACTGCCAACCTAAGCTCTCTTGGTGACCTTCAAGTTGTGGTGTATCCTGCGGTTACTGACCGGCTGCAGCTGCCGGATGAATCTATGATGTGATGTTGATAGTTTAAGAATGGACCCTGAACTTTGGGGAGCCTAAGGGAGGAACCGAGTCAAAGGTTGCAGCCTTTATGCTGACATATTTATAACTGAATATATTTGTTGTTATGTAGCCCTTTTCTTACCAGATTTCACAAACCAGTAGACATCTTGTATTTCTGCAATTTCAGTAAAACTTATTATTAGGAAACCCATATCTCAACACATCTTAAATTCCAAGGAATTAATACTGAGAAGAATAAAAAAGATTAATATCAGAAAAAGAAACATGAATTACTATTGTTGGCTGGATTAGTAGCGAGCAAAATAATCCTATGGGCGACACATGGAAACGGGCACCATCAGCTTTTGTCCCTCACTGCCATGCTATTACAAAGATGTTGAAAATATATAAAACTGTAGCATTGTAAAAATGAATGACAACGAATCAGCACATTCTAGTGTATCGACACCAAACAATACAACTGTATCTCTCTATAGCTTATATTAGGGGGTATATACATTATTGGATTCAAAGGTCTTACATTAACAGAATTCTGAAAGTATGAAGAGGTTTATTATTGTTTCAGAAAAACATTTTCAAGATTAGTGTTTTACCTACCTGATGTTTTCAATATACTGCAGCTGTTTGCGTAGTCTCTGTTCTACTCTAAGGCAGACAAATAGGCTTTTAAATACATTTTTATCAAATCTTATACTTGAATGCTATTTTCTCTAGAAGTGAAGTCCACCTCTGTGCAGAGGTCCAGGATAAGCCCAGGTATCACTCAAATCCTATTTAACCCCTCTTTTTTTTGTATCTGGCAAAATGAAGATGTTTGTTTTACACAATAGCAGATCAAAGAACATTTCTTTCACAGTTCAGGACTTAACAGATGAGCTCAGAAGGGAGACAAAGCCAGCAGTCACTCTAGTCTTCTGTATTGTTTAACATATATAGGGGATATCATAATGGTCCTTTATTCTTAGCAGGTGGAAATGACAAGGATGATTCTCATTCAATCAAACCTTCTCGCCATCTTTTCTTTCCTGTTACAGGACCTTTGTGTTTGTAAAAGGTATCAGCTTGAAGTCCTCTTTATCCAGAGAACTGCATTGACAGCCCCAATGCAAGTTACCTCACATTGCCCCACCTATCCCAAACCCTGATGTAGTGGGATTGGTTCTGCAGATGAAGAAGTAACTCATTTTCATAGCTCTTGAAGAGATTGGCTTTTTTGTTGAGTTTGTCAGTGAGGGGCTTCACTCAGACTTATTTACCTCTAACCATGTAGTGTATAAGAGATTGTGTGGAAACATTCAAAAAAGTGACAACACTCTTTCAGTGTGGGTACAGTCATGTAACATTGTGTGATACATGAGTCGGTAAGGTACATTTAAACACAAAATGTCCATATGGCTCTGAATTTTATTCTCTTCTTTCTCCATTTTTTTTTCCAGTTTATGAAGTGGTGGTGGGGTGTTTTTGTTTGTTTGTTTATTTTGTCTAAATTGATGCTCCTTCTCTCTTCTGTTATGGACTGTGGTGGGTTGGGTTGTTTCATATTCTGGGGGTTTCTAACTATTTCTCTCATTTCCTTATTTATCTTCTCATTTCTTTTTATATCAATGCCCTTTTCAGTGTTTTAATTTAGCACTTTAAATGTCATTTTTTTACTGTTTATATATTTTATCCTTTACTGTCTAGAACTTTCTTCCTCTGTTGCTGGCTGAAATCCCTCCCTCTGCAGAGAGCCAAAACAAGGCATAGTTACCAGTTAAACTTCACTTAACCTCTCACTTAAGTGGTGCACAGGGCTTGTGTTGGCCTTCTCCCAGGAAGGGATTTCACCTCCTCAGTTCATGCTGTCTCTTGCATCTCCCATGCATTTCTTCTCCTCAACACTACAGTCTTCTTCTTTACCTGTCTCTCTTTGAACCCTTTATTACCTTAGTCCCCTATGGGCCAAGTCAGAGTCCTTCCAACCTATTAGACAGATTTTGCAGGGCAGACAAATATCTAGCCACTATCTCCTTCCAACCAAATGTTCCCCATAGCTTCATTATCACTGATCAGGTTTACCCCAGCAACCCAGTTTTTCCTCCTAATTTGACTCAAGCCGGTGAGTTCCTATCAGAGTTTTGCTCCTTCTTCAGATCAGCCAGATCTGTATCAACCAAGAGGCTCCATTAGACTCTGTCAAGAGAGGTTTTCTTTTCTTTTCTTTTCTCTTCCTAGCTGAATTAGCAGAGGTGTTTTATATCATACAGTTCCATGAGTCATGATATGCCTAGCAGTATAAAAAGTTATGGTAAAAGAGCAAAAAAAAACTTTATAAAAAATTATTTCTGCCCTTATTTGAGGAGTTTGATCTGAACTGTTTTGTCACACTGAAGTAATGAGTCCCTGCAAATCAAGCATTTTGTTATATGACAGGTTTAAAAAATGAGCTCTAAGATTTTGTCATATCTCCATCTATATTGTATGAGAAACTGCATTCCCTGCATCTAATGCGGATTAAATTATAAGATACTCCTTAGAGCATTTACTCCATTCTTGCTTCTTCTGGGCCACAGATTCGAATCTGTATGTAACCCTGCTCTCACTAAGCCAAGGGTTCTCAAACTGTGTTGCCCTTTGACCCACTTCTGACAACAAAAATTACTACAGGACCCCATGAGGTGGGAAAAAAGCCTGAGCCTGCCTGAGCCCCACTGCCTTGGGTGTCGGAGGCCAAAGCCCAAGCGCTTCAACCCCAGGCCTGTTACCTCAGTCCCACCAACCAAGTCTAAAGCCCCCAGGCTTTGATCCCAGATGGCTGGGCTCAGGCTTTGGGGTTCCAACTCACAGTTTGAGAACCGCTGCACTAAGTGGTAGTAGCTAGTGTCTGAGGGGCAGGATTCTTAAGTTAGAATGGTAGTGACTTCAGGCACTGTCTGTCACTGTGATTCAGTATAACTAGTACTTGGTATTATTGGATAATATCTGTAGCTCTCAAGAGGACACTTACCAATGGGTGTCACTGTGCCACCAGGAAGACTTCCAATACACAATACCATTAACAAACAGCTCTAAGAACTTAATGAATCAGTCAGCATACATACTGCACAGTACGAATTCCTAGCACAAAGCAGTGTGTGTATATGTGGGAGGGGTGAGGATAAAGATTAGAACAAAAGGAGACAAAGGAATTCTTGTGTAAAGCAATAAGAGAATCAATCTTACCAAGCAATCAGTAAAACTGACAGTACATTTTTGGAGGTCCGTTCACCCAGATCCCTGAGGCCTAAGAAGGCGACCCTTGTAATCATGCTAGAAAATGCAAGTACAGTGAAGGGTTCTTAGAACTCTGCTTTTCTCCATGTTCAGTACTGGCAGATACATGTAGTCAGTTGACATGGGAAGTAGTTTTAAACAACATGAAATTTCCATGTGAAATGGAAATAGCAAGCTCTCAGATTCTTATAAATGCAGTCCAACATAGAAACTCCTAAACAGTTTCAGGCTGTTTGACAGGGTACTCAAGGTCCCATTTGCCAGGCTCTCCATCTGCTCAGGGATCTGTAGACACATGGTTTCAGGGTCATGTCCTTGGATACTGACAAAAGCAGCTTCAGTACATGTGGAGATCATTTAAGAGTTTCAGGAAGAGTGGCAACTCAAATCCTGCTGTGAGCTGATCTCTTCCTACAACATTTAATAGCTGTAGGTGTCTAAGCAATGACATTTCCTCAGAGCAGGTCAGGCCAAATTTCCACGGATGGAAATTTGGCCTGACCTTCCTTCTGTCTGGGAGTGAAGGGTAGGGGTGTGGGTGGTAGTCGTTCCTGGGAAGGATTGGAAATACTTTGGCCTATTATGTTTCTGCTAGTGATTTCCAAGGGTGATTGATGCTGTGGGACCATTTATAAACTTTTCTTTCTTTGCTCTCCCTTTCTTGGAAGCAAGAAGCTTCAGAGAGCTCTTTGCTTCCTCCAAAATCCAAATCTGTTTTGCTGTGTGCTTCCTTGGCTCTCTCACTCACCCCTTCCACTGCTTTCTTCAGAGGAGGAACAATAGGCTGCAAAGAGCGTATGTTTCCACTTTCTGTAGACACTTTGTACTTGTACACAGTTCTTTGCTTCTTAGCTCAGCATTGAAAAGGCTCTGTCTCTCAGAGGACAAGGAATGATCCCAAGTGGGCTACATACATAAATGACCCCAAACTGGTTTTACTATGCTGTTAACAAAACGTAGACATCATTTGTATATACTTAGTGAAACTTATGTTGAAAATTAAGGTTTCTGGTAAAGACATGTAACTCAGTAACACATTCTAGCATTTGTATAGAAAGCCAAATGTGTCTCATGCTGGCAACCATCATCCTTATTGTATCTGCTGAAAATCCACCACCTGAAATCAGGGAATTTTTGCAACTGGAATTGATTTAGCTTCTTTATTTTTATTTTTCATGAAATGTTAAGTATTAAAACTACTATATTTAGTTGTATTTTCTTTCTTATTCATCTTCCTTCCCCAGCCTCTCTTTCCTATTCCCTCCAGAAAACTTCTAATTCTATTTAATCTGCAAATGGTAAAAAATAAATATCTCCTAAATGTTTTGGGGAATTGTCTTATGGCAGTAGAGTTTTTTGCCATAGTCTTTATTGCAGAAAAACTACACCAGCAGGGTTTTTCTGCTAGTGTAGGAACCCCACATCCCCAGATGATGCTAGCTATGTTATCAGAAGCACTCTTCAGTGCTATGGGTGCATCCACCCTGAGGCTTTTGTTATCACAGCTATGTTAGTCAAGAGTACAAGTATTTCGCATCCATGTCCTGACAGAGCTAAGGCAATCTATGTTTTAAGTGTACACCAAATCTATGTTAAGGCTGAAGACAAACTCCAGTTCTTTACCTGTTTCTATTATTTAAAAATTAGGCTTGAAAAGTACTGCAGGAAGAAAGAGTGAATTTACAAATGTTGGGCCTAGTCCTGAAGCCCTTATGGCAATTTCCTGCAATATCTTTGGGAGAATATCCTGTTTTAAGTTTATGTATCAATGTGAGCCAGGGACTGTATGGGGGAGGGTGACTATGTCGCCTTTAGGAGCTAGGAACAGTGGAGGTGATAAGTCAAATTCACTCAGATTGTAACACCCTGAGAGAGGGACCACCAAGCTGAGATTCTCACTTATATTAATTCAAACTGCATTATCTGGAGACTAACAAATAAAAGAAAGAGTTTTGGATAAACAGAGTTTAAACTGACTTTTTTCTGATTACACAAATGTTCAGGACCTTCCTTCTGTCTGAGAGCGAAGGGTAGGGGTGGGGGTGGTAGTCATTTCTGGGAAGGATTGGAAATACTTTGGCCTATTGTGTCTCTGCAAGGCTCATTGTTGACCTCTGGTAAGCTTTATCATGTGTATAGGAACTTATATTTTTCTGTAATTTTTTCACCTTAAAAATGTGCTTGCTTAGAAAAGCCTGTGTGGTCACTTATAGATGGTAATTATGTTGTTCATAGCCTTTGAAGAGAAAGTAAAGTGCAGATGCTAGTCTGTTTAGGCAGTCTGGCTTGCTGCAAACATCACAGTAAGGACAGGGAATTCTGCATTCAGAAGTGGGAAACCATGGTCAGGGGGGAAAGAGAGAGGTCTTTGCGCTAGGGAATTGATGGTTGAGGAGCTGGGAGTGTAGAGTGGGTGTCCTCGGTGGGCCATCAGGGGAATATTGATATACTTGCCTTGAACTTTGATAACACAGTGTAACAGGCTTGAAAAAAAAAAAAAGAATCCTAGTTGCCTTATCTTACACATTCTTCTTAGTCACTCGTCTACTGTTTCTATTTCCTATTGTATGCCCCTTAAATGCTTAAATAGTGTAAGAATTTTTCACTACTTTATCACTGACAGCCAGTATGCAACATCTACATCCTTTGCCTCACCAGTAAATTTGACCTATTGTTTGGAGAAAAGTTCACTTTTTGGAAACTGAAATCAATGCAGAAATGTTGAAATCTAATTCAAATAAAAATTCCAATTAATTATCTATCATTAATTATCTATAATTCTCCTCGATTTCTTAAAATTTTTCAGCATATGCTGATTCACCCATTATTATTTCAGTTAAAATTAATTTAATGTAATGAGTCAATGAAATTAAAGATCTCCTTTTCTAGCAGCAGTGCTTGTTAGAAATCAAGGTCACTGCTCACTGATGACATAATTGCACAACCAGTCAGCACTTGCTTTACAGGTCTTGATCACGTTGAAAATAAGCTGAAGAATTATGTGTCTTCATTGTGCAGTAGAAGCACCTACTTAAAAATTGGCTACATGAAAACAAAAGGATACAACATGTGCACTGGCCACATGCAAACAAGAGGCCATCAGCAGTTTCCATTTTAAGTACTTTTCCTTATTTTTAACTGTATCTGCATGTCCAAAAACTGCTCTGTCCTTTCTTGTTTGCTGTTTATTGTTTACAGGTATTAAATAGTAATGATAAATTTCAATTACTTTTGAAGATTATTGAAGCAATACTCAGGATCTTTTAAAAAAACAAACAACAAAATCACAAAACAGCTATTTCAGTGGAATCCTGACTGGAACATGAGCTAACCTTAAGAAGAGCCTTTAGTTCTCAAGCAACACTATACAAATTTAACTGGAAAAAAGAGTAATCCCCAGTTGATCTTTTATCACTTCAGAATCTAAAGGTACCAAAGTGAAGATTTATTGGAGTGAAAATTTTCCCATGAGCCTAAACACAAATATACCACACAAATATTTTTGATTTAAAAATATTGTGTGTGTCAGTATGTGACAACACCCTATAGCCTCAGCTAGAAGGTGTATGGAAAGATTAGCTCTGCAGCGACAGGCCTGCCAGCCTGGGAGAGAGTGTCACATGTGCTTCTCTCTACCCTTGGCCAGCTCTACCAGAAGACCTTTTTCAGGAAGTCTAGCACCTCTGGCAGTGCCAGCAGCCATCACTTTTCTGGCAGTGCCATCACACCAGTTGAACTTCTGACGCAGTGAAGCCAATGGCAAAACTTTCATTGACTTTAGTTGGGCCCAGATTTCGCCCACCAACTCTATATTGCAAGTGTATCCTGTGTCCCCTTTATTCATCTTTAGGAGGCCAAACACAATCTGGGCGTTTATCTGTTGCTCAGACAATGCACCAGATTGACAGTACGAGAAACTGAACCTCTCCTTTTAGCCACAGCAGGCCTGGTGCTGCTCCGACTTAAGTCAAAAGGACCTTTTTTTCCAGTGATTTCAGTGGAAGACGGTGTGGGCACAGTAGGTTGACAATGTATACAAAGGGATGAGTCTTCCATCGTTGCACAGCGGGTTAGTTGAGAACTGACACTAATGCAAATTTGAAGTCATGTGCATCAACAGGCAAATATAATTCTGCATTGATTTATAGTGCACCTGTTCCCCTGTACTACTGCTCTGTATGACACAAATCACTAATCCTAATACCATAACCTAACAATAATGCTAATTTCGCAGTCAGAGAAATAAGCCCTGAAAGAGCTTAACATTTAAGTGCAGCATGCTATAAAGACTTTTATAGTTAGCATATTGATCAATTATAAATGAAAATGGTAAGTGGCTTGTACAGCAATTATGAGAAAAATACAGCCACTAGAACCAATAGATTTAAAATAAGTGAATAGAAATAACAAAAGAAAAATCAAAGTAAGCAGGAAATGCAACTTCCAGAGTGGCAAAATTTTTGGAGGTGGGATGTGTGAGGAAATAATCAAGTCTCTGTTATTCTTGAAATATGTCTGTGTCCTTCTAGGAGCAAATACAAATTGAATTTCTACTTTGAACACTTGACTTTTTTTGCCACTGGAACATTCAATAAGCAGCAGTTAGCAAAAACCCAATCAATTAAACAAATTCTCAAAGCATGATCCAGACACAGAAAGAGATACAGTTATTAGACTAGTATTTTGTTTCCAGCTCTTCAAGAAGTTAACCCATAGAAGTTAGGAATCTTTTGTTCAAGACTCAGACACAGTCAGACGCTACATAGACTAAGGCCAGCCACTGATCCCATGCTGTTTTTTTTTTTTTACCAATCATCTAACCAATAAAGTGATGCCTTTGCCTTATCCCCACCCACTTTGGGCACCAAGTTCCCCTGGAAAAGTAGCAGTCAGGCCATTTGCTCACTTGAATGCAAGGATTGTAATTCTGCCTCACGTTTAAGTCACTCAAAGAGAAGGGAAGATCATTGTACCCACACATGCTGCTCACCCAGAGAGTACAAGGAAATTAAAAAAAGGAACCTCAACTTACAAATACCAAAGAAATGTTTAAACCTTGACAAAAGAAGCTTATCCATAGCATTCCCACTGAATGTACTATCAGCAGAATATCTTCTGAGTAGTTTCCCTTTGTCTACAAGAAGTCAATTTTAGATCAAAACAAAACAAAACATGAGTACACACTGAAAACTTCAGCTAATAGTATCAGTTATCGTGATGGGGGGAGCAACAAGATTTTGTTTTGTTTTGTTTGTCTTAAAGTTTTTAGTAATATTTCTATATTGTGGGTCTCTTACATTCCTACTGGCAGAAAGATAGATTTTCAGAATGGCCTGTGAAACCTATTATTTAATTGTGCATGCTTGCCTGGTATTCATGCTCTTATATTCTAGACATGGACTAGGGTGACTGTTTTGATCATTTTCATCTACTTTCTCTTTTCTTTAAGTTAGCACAGAAACTGCAGAAAATAAAGATGTTTTCTGCAGATTTTTTAAGACCTGATTCTGACCTGATTTTATATTGCTGTAATTCCACTAATGCCAGTGCAGTTACTCCTAATTCACACTAGCAAAACTGAGATAAGAATCAGGGCTTTACAGGGCTTTGTGTGACAAAATGTCAGGCTAAATACAGTAGAATATTCTCAATTCATTGTAGATTAACACTTCTATCTGCACTCCCTTTAGGCTGTATGGTGACCAGTAGAAAGTGACCACTGAGTATGTTAAGCCTAGAGTAGAGCAGCGGAAGCTATCTCTTTTAATTTGGCTTCAGTTTCCAATGCAATTTTTTCTTCTTTTTGGGGGTGTAGAAATTCTACACTGGAAATAGTCTTAACTCAGGTGCATATTTTTGTGCAGTTTAATATTTCAGCTTAAACATTACCCTTTACAAAGTTTTAGATATGCTCAGATATGAATAGGTAACATCTGAAATCATACCTATGAAGCATTCCTGCCAGAAACTAGTATTTATCACAGATGCTCTTTGCCTGTACTGTTTGGCTATGGAACCACTGGACACTCTCTGACAACATACAATAATACTAATGTCCCAGGGATGAAAGTCTAATATACACTAAACACTCTGTGTCTCTGTTAGCAGTGTGATTCTGGCCCTATATAACCTACACCTGTCACTACCACATTTTAGTTTTACAATAAATTAGGAGAAATCAGAGATAATGTGGGTATTAAGACTAAGTAGTCTCTGTGAACATTGTGTCATTCCTGGAAACAGGTTACACTGACATACTGAGATATTTGGCTCACATTTATCACCATAATTTATGGTCTCTCAAAACATTCTTCTCCTTCAAACGATGTGATGGGAAGGCCTGGGGAGGTGTAAATATATATATATATATAAGTTCCCACTGTGAAAGAAAAGTACATTAACCATTAGCACTAGCTCAAAAGTCAATTTCCTGCTCAGTATGATGCCCTCACTATTTTCCTACTTGACTGTAATAAACCTTAAGCCTTTTCAGTGTAGTGGGATAATTGAACCTCTCCAATTTGCATGTGTCCTGCACTGCCTTTAATTTCCACCAGCCTCTACAACTGAAATAGGTTGAAGTGGAACCCTGGATATTATGGTTGCAGGAAAAAAAAATATCTTCCCATATCCTCCTGCCAAGTCTATCTTGACATTTTCCAACAGATAAAAAGAGAAGACTAAATTTATGAGATCATAAATAACATGGGGTTGACTTCCAAATCATTGTGAACCAATCCACACGGGATTCTGTACACCTTGTTGAAGTTTCAA
This sequence comes from Dermatemys mawii, assembly GCA_007922305.1. Classification (NCBI taxonomy): domain Eukaryota; kingdom Metazoa; phylum Chordata; order Testudines; family Dermatemydidae; genus Dermatemys; species Dermatemys mawii. The sequence goes on from ML677377.1 coordinate 10,355,555, forward strand.
ACCATTATAATATGCAAGGTATTACTTAAAAAATTAGAGAATGTGATTGAAAGATGGTATTATTAAATAATTAGGACAGTGTTTGTATGCACAAGGCTATATTGTAGGTATTGAGCCGCAGTCTGCCTTGGGTGGATGAGAAGGGATTGTACATGAGGAGAGAGATCCCCAGCAGCATTCTGTCTGATTCGACGAGAATATCTCTGTAAGTGTAGCTCTTTTATAGGCTGCATCATATTCTTCCACTCACCACACCATTTCAGCTATGCAGGCTCATGTGGATGGTGTGAGGCCATGACCCTGCTTAATGGGAAGTGTAGCACCATTATAATGACACTAAACTATAAAATTCTTCTGCTCTCTCCACAGGGATTATGAGAGGTCCATGCATGGATTCTTATGTGCTATCACTACCCTTGCTCACTTGTGCAAGGTCAGCCAGAGTTTGACCCCTCAAGTAGGACTTGTGTTTCCTTTTAAGGATGGTCAGCTCTGGAGGAGTTTTACAATCCACCTATTGTGTATTTAATTCACAGTTTGTATTCAGAGCAAGCAAACTTGATTCATTAGCAATGCAATTTAGTAGGGTCAGGACAATGTCCCTGTACTGTGTGGCTATGGGAGAATGGTATGGCTTTGTGTTCCATGCTAGCTTGGAAGCTATATGTAGATAAATCATGCGCAATAAAATTGACATCTGGGAGAAGGGCAAAATAAGACAGCACTCCTAATCCCTTGGAAGATTGTGAAATTACTGACTGAAACCTATAATGAGAATGGGATAATTTGTGAAGGTATTTCTTTTTATGACATTTTCTTTCCTTATTATGTGTTATGAAAATGAGTCATCAGAATGTTAATATCCACTACACAGAATAAACAAGGGTAGTTCTATATCCCATTTTATTTATTTAAACTATTTATCAGTTTTATGCACTAGTCATTCTTCCAGCTTCTTGTAGGCTATTAAGGCTGTTACTGAACAGTTGTTTACCTGCTAAGCTCTGAGAAGTCAGAATTAAGATGACAGAAATGATTTTCTGTACGGATTATCAGACCAGTAAAATGATGGTTATCCTCACCACACTGAGATGTGACTTCAGTCAACTAGTGCATTGCATGTCTCAGCCATATTGTCTATCTAATTCAGATTGCTAGTGTCTTGGAGCATTAGCTATGTTTCCTTCTGCGTTGGAATGAGCATACACACAGTGCTCATGGAGGGCCCTATTCTGCCATCTTTATCTATGCTGTAATATACTGTGGCTCAAATGACAACCCTGTTGCAGTAAAACCAGAAAGATAGAGCTCTGAGGATGAAAATCCGCACAAGGGGCCTGACTTAGAGGTCTGTCAGAGGGGCTTGAATGCTCAACTGTGAAATAGGACATGGTGCCCACCCCCAAACCTAAAGGGTCCTCCCTGGGACCATGCATGTGGAAACCCTTTGTCTCCACAACCCATCCAAGAGCGTTGTGTTTCCCTGGATTGCAGCTGCATCGGTATCACTGGAAAAATTAACATGGCTTTTGCTGCATCCTCTTTTTTGGAGAAATCTCTGTGGGGCTGGAGAGCAGACTGTGTGTATGCCTCCTAATACTGTCCCTGTTCTGCCTACTTTTTCCAGCAGCCTTTTACCAGGCTAGATACTAGATCTATGGTGGAGTCTTCAGGGAGTCTGGAGAAGGGAGCACAAGTCCATGTAGGTTATAGCCCCTACTACCTAGGAGACCTACAATGTGTTGAACTGGGAGGGATTATCTGAATTAATTAAATTAGTCAGACTACTTGCAGACTAAGGTACTACTCAGCATGAGTAAAGGTGTCAGAATTAAGTCTTAAACAAGAAAATACCTAAAATACATTTATCATATCGAAAATAAAGTTCTCCGGAAATATGTATTTCTGTAAAGGCAATTCCTATTCATCAAAGCATATGCACAATATGTGTATATGAAAGTGTGCTACCATTTAAGATGCATAATGCAGACCGTGAGTTTCTTCTGAGGCAGACCAGAACTGTAAACCACTGACTTACCCCTCTGCTTTAGCAAGAGTGAGCATTGCTGGAGATTAGACTATCCATTTCACTGTCTTACCTGCAAGGCAAGATTAACTATCAGTGAACCCAGCTCCTGAGTTTCCCAGAGATGTCTCTCTGTAGTGTCCAGCCTCTTCCACTGGCCACTCAGAGAAATTGAGATCACTGCTTCCAAAGAGACAATATACACACCAATCAGTTGGTTTAAATGAAGATTTACACTTTGTATAATATAACAGCAGTGAGAGGGTTTGTTTAAAAAAAACAAAAACAAGAATACGTTTATTCATAAAGAACATAAATGTAAGTGATGCCAAGCCAGAATAAAAGAGCTAGAAAAGTGTTACACTCTTTAGGCAAAGATAGAGGCTGCTGTTATTTTTGTTTAGTTTGTATCAGTTACAGCAGATTATAAGCAGTTCCTGCTCTTTGGGCAAAGAGGATCCAGTGTTCACAGGCTCAGAGGGTGCCATTCGCCAGGTCCCTTAAATAACAGATAACAAGAATGTCTTTTTGCTCCCCTTATATCTTTTGAAGTACATTATCTCTGCCTCAAAACCTATGACAACTTCCTGGGCAGTGCAGGCTCTGTCCCACAGTGTGCTCACTAAGCTGTTTCCTTCACCATTTGTTAGCTTGGTTGGTTTGTTTACCTGATATGTAAATGTATTTTCATTGCCCTCTGACAGTAATCCAGATAGGTAATTCCATGTTCCTTTGTCTGGTGCAGGCTTGAGCTATTCACTGCCTTCAAAAAACATTTTAAAAATATATTTCCAGCATACATAGACATAACACTTTAAACCCAATCCATACATACATCATAAAATGATATACCTGACCACTGTGTCACTAGTTTATATATACTGTCTTACATGATACTTTTTGGACATGTATTATGACAACGATATTTTGGGGGCAGTGAATGTATCACACCTGATATGAATTACAATATAGTGGGTCCTTTGTCAGCTGGCACTGAGAGGTTTTAAGGTCACTTAGATACTCAAAAACAGGAAGGTCGTGTTACTTTCTAAAACTGGGCTAATTTCTCTTTGGCAAGAAATAAAGCATGAGTTGTGATTGTCATCAGTGAAAAATTATCACTGCAGCTGATGAAGCTTAGACTACATCAGATAGTTTTTGTGCTATGTTTTTGTCATAAGTAAATGATTCCATCTATCTCGGCATATGCGTAGAGAGAATAGGATTTCTGTACACTCCTGAAATGGACTCTGCACATGATCTGAGAGGTTGTGCTAACCCTTTTAATATCTGTTTCACAAATTTGGCAGAAAATTGAGAAACATTATTTTTGGCTAATGTGAGGTGGTCACATTTCATTAAGCATTATCCTCTTTATTTCTGGGGAATCGGAAAGTCAACCTAAAAAGAGAAAAAGATGAGATTGAATCAGTCCAATTCTGTCATCCACTGATTTTGAAAAATACCAACCTAGTTTGTGAAACTTAGATTGGATAAGTAGGCTTTGTGATGGGATAAGGCCAGATGGCTATTGGAAAGTAGTGAGAGACAAATATTTTAGCCACAGACTAAATAAATCCCTGTTACCAGGGTAAGCAAATGGTAGTTGCTCCAGGTCAATTAAAACACCTGGGGACAATTAAAATCCTTCTAGAAAGCATGGAGGACAGCTAGGTTGACTGGGGCACCTGAAGCCAATCAGGGGCTGGCTGAAACTAGTTAAAAGCCTCCCAGTTAGTTGGGCGGGGAGTGGCATGTGTGTCAGGAGCAGTAAGAGGAAGCCATGCTACTGGAGAAACAGAGCAGTACAGACCGTATTAGGCACAAAGAAGGAGGCCCTGAGGCAAGGGTGACATAGATATAGAGGAAGTGGGGGCTTCTATGGGGAAGTGGCCCAGGGAATCGTACTCATCCTGTTTCCAAAAAGTCAGCTACAAAGAGCTGCTTCTGTCAGAGTCCCTGGTCCGGAGCCTGGAGTGGAGGGCAGGTCTGGGTACCCCTCTCTGTGCCCTGACTAATCACTGAGAGTGGGAGACAACAGAGACCATGTGAGGGAGGATAGCTTCTCCTCACCTCCCTTGCTGGCTTATGATGAAAATGGCTCAGTAGGCTGTGGCCCTTGCCTCTAGAGAGAGAATGGCTATGTGGAGCATCACAGAGTGCCTCTGAGGCTAGCGTAATCTGCCAAAAAAGCGGGGGACCCATTGAGACAAGATCAGAGCTTTATCACAGTAACTAATGGAATCAATTAATAAACTTGATAGAAGTAATTATTTGATGACCCTCATGTGAAAGTGTATATTTAAAACATCTCTTCTCTGATATATTTGTTTGTTTTTCTGGGAATATAATTTTAATCATAAAACTTCGTATGAAATGAAATAGCTGTCTCTAATGAACTGGTGAACATATGATATCCTGCAGTTTATGTTAGCATAATATTTTGGCCAAAATTTTAACAGTAAATTTGCAGATCTGTAAATCAGGATTTGAGTACCCATGTCTGATTAATTTTCTTGTCTTATTAAAGAGGGTTTCTCCCTGACCTCCCCCCGCCACATTTGGGATAAATAGAGAACAAAGGTAAAACTGTATAAACCATAGTTTTGCCTTGGAGTTATGATATTTAATTATATAATTTGCAGGCCCATGGATTCAACATGTGACTTAAATAGTTAGTAGAGATGTTAAAAGATTATCTGTTTATCCATAAACATTATAAGCAGTAGACCTGATTCTCCCTAGTACAAATCAGAGTACTTCCTCTGAAGTCAATATAGTTCTGAAGGTGTAAAATTTTGGGTCTGAGAGGGAAAATAAAGTTTTATTTTGTTTATGTGGGTTGAAATATTGTGAGTTGAAAAGCAGTAGTGCAAAATAGTTCAATAACTTGGATAATATTAAAAGATTTAAACAAAACTTACAATAAGTCCACATGGAAAGTTACTTTGAAAGATGTGTAAACTAATTTTTAGAATATACAGAATGTGTGGAAAACGGGAGAAAGGGCAAAATGTGTTTTGTTTAAAAAAATCATAATGAAATGTATGACCATGCTTTCTTTACTTATCACCATGAATACCATCTATAGACAAAACTCTATTTTTCTCATTAAAATTCTAGTTAAAATGAGATTTGCTGGCATGGCCAGCATCCATTCTACCTTGGGTTGTGATCTTGTCAGATCTCATAAGCTAAGTAAGATTAGGTCAGGTCAGTACTTGGATGAAAGACCTCTAGGGAAACCTCGGGTGTTGTGGGAAGTGGCACTAGTGATTCATTAGATGTCACTTTCTCCTCTGAATCAGTATATGAACTGATGAACCGGGATGGCATTAGAGAGCAATGTGTTACTGCAAGGTGCCATCTCTTGGATGAAATGTAAAGCCAAGTTCCTGACTAGTTGTCATTAAAAATGCAATGATACTTTTCATAAGGGAGAGGTGTTAATCCTGATGTCCTGGCCAAAATCCACTCAAATCACTTTCTCCAATAAAAGGAAAAAAAGAGGTAGAATGAAATCCTACCTTTTGATCCTAAACTATGTAACTGAAGCTCTGTTTCTTTCAGGCTGTGTTTCCATGGTTAGAGAACTGATCCATAAATATAGTTAGTGAAGTGTTTAGGGATGAAATGCTTTATATAAATACAAGATCTGTATTACTGATATTGTAACCCAAGAGTCAAAAATTTAATTACATAATAGGTTATATCTCCTCCTTTCCGAAAACATCAGCACAGCAAACTATTCTGTTATCTAAAATGTTCCCAATGTGAGGAGGAATTAAATATAAAGCATTCACACTATCATTACAAAATGTAAATTTGATATACACTATAGTGGGATTCAGTAGTCTTTATGTAAATGTTGGCTGTTTTCTCTTTCTAATATTGGAATGTTGATTCTCCACAATCTTGCCTTTGTTGAGGCTTTTCTTAAGAGAAAATACCTCGTATACAAATCTGGTCACACAGCTTTGCCTGATCTCATGGGCCTTCTTCGAAGTGAAGGCATTCCCAAGGTTCAGGAACTAGGAACTTACGCACTTAACATGCTTAGCAGCAACTTTTCTAGTGCTGGATAGAGACCCTGTTCTCCAAGGACAGAGCTGAGGGAGGTGGGCGGTGATGCTCTTCTCCCCTGGAGGCCTTTAGGTGTTTGCATGGTGCCTTTTCAAGCATATTGTATAGCTGACAAAGGAAAGGGTACAACATGAATTTTTAGATGAGGTGGGAGAGTGAACATGCCCAGCACACAGAGCCTGTCCTGTGGGACTGGGCTTGTCTCCCTTACTCATAATGAGTATTATCTTACTCTGTAATGGTCTGACACAAAACACACTGTACTCAGAGACAGACTCCAGTGGGATTTAGAAAAGGTCACAAGTAGTCCCATTATTTCCAATGAGTTACCACCAGAGTAAGGGTAGTACATACCTTAAAATGTAGACCCAGTACTTGCTATTTCCCAGCTTGTATTTTTGTCTATCTAAATAGCCAAATCCAAAAATAGTACTGGTTGCACTGTGACTCAGAGACATCTCTGAGCCATAATTTCTTCTCCAGATTCTAGTCTATATCCATCCCTTACTGTCTCAGCTACTCTAGTCAGCAAGTAAGAAAGGGAGGAGGACAGGCACCTGCCCCTCACCCAATCCTTGCCCACCCACTTACTGTAAGTAAGCAGGCAAATAGATCTGCTTATTTATACCTACTTGCGGGTAAGGCTGGTGCTTTCTCTCTCTTGCCTCTTCATGAGATGCCCTAGTACAAATCACATTCTATCCAGCATCAGTACAGTAATTCAACCAACTCCAGTCTTTTTTTGTCATTCTGCACTGGACTTCATTTAACTACCAGCTATTTGCAAACTTTTCATTAACGATTATACTTCTATCTGTTTTATACATCATATAAAAGCCCTACAACTACTAATTATAATCTGAAAAAGGTATGAGAAAAAAACAGATCATAGATGTGAAACTGTTTGAAACCTGCTGACCTAATGAGAGGCACAAATTACAATGTCTTTACCATCCCAGAATTACTATATAAGCGAATGACATTGAGGAAGAAATTTTCATTGTCTTGGGCCATCTGCATTTAAATTCATACATTATAAAAGAAAACACAAACACAGTAGGGAAGCTATTATATTGTCCTATAGTAGAAATGGATATAATGGATTTTAATTTTTTTAGTTCATTGTAGGTAAATCCATAATGCTGGACATGGGGTGGTAATATTGCTCAAAAATAAGAGTTCCAAGATTACTGAAATATAACAGAAAAGAAATCACATTTTTGAAATGTTTTGTGAAATTGTTAGTTGCAGATATTATACACGAACTAGGTTTGTTTTATTGTTGTACATGGAGCTTTATTATTGAACAATAGAATTCAAAAGCAGGGACAAAGAATATCATAATGAGGTTAGAGGATCAGAAAATAACTGAGTAGTATGAAAAATAAAACCACACTGCGATCTCAAACTGGAATATGATTCTTTTAGGTAACCAGAAACATTCAAAATGCATCAGTCCCAAGTGGGAACTTTAAAAGAGCCAAGCTTACTTGGTTTGACATAATGCTTTTTATTAAGAAAATATTACAACAGTGGAAAAAGCTTTGCTAGTAGCCCCTAACAATAAATATAATATTACTGAAATTCCTTTGTCTGTTTCAGAAACTAAATAGTTTTGGGGGGTTTGTTCTGTTTTTATTTTTTTTCAGAAAACATATTTGGTAGGTTTTATCTGATTTAGGCAGTGTAATCATACTTATATCATTTTTCTCAATTGTAAAAATCCTAGAAATATTTCATATTTTTCTTTTTTCGGCATAAATATCCCCATTTCTCAGGGTCACTATTTGATCCCAATATAAATAGCTTTCAGCAGCAAGGGTGTTCACACTCAGGATATATACACTGATTTGTTTCCAGCTATTAATAAGAGGCATTTAAACAGTTCTTATGCTGATATATAGGTGGGGTAGAAGTGCTCAAACAAAAACAGATTCCCCACCTCATACAAAAAAGAAAAAATTAAATCCTTTTTTCTGCTCCAAATTACTCTCTAAAATAATAGAGCTCTATCAGAACCTGCTTTTCATAATACTTGCAAGGATAAATCTTGTAATTTGTAGTCAATTTCTGCTTTCAAAGTTGTTCTCTTTTCTCATGAAGACTGTATACTGTAATACTCTTCAACTCTTTTCTTTTCTTTTCTTCTTTTCTTTTCTTGCTATTGCATCCCATTCTTGGACTCAGAAGTCAGGCTTCACACCCAAAGATGTGCCAGTGAGTACATTCTTCAGTCACTGCCTCAACTGCCTGAGAAGAATTTAACTTTCTCATACTGATTGTCTACAAAAATAAGGATCAAATACAAATGTAAAATATTAATAATAAAAGTAATGCTTGCATCATGGTTCAACGAGATGTAGAAGGATTGTTCTGTCCAGGCCACAGAATGATCACAAAGCTAAGGGCTGGTCCACAATAGCAGGAGGTGGGGTGTCGACCTAAGATATGCAACTTCAACTACGTGAATAATGTAGCTGAAGTTGGCGCATCTTATGTCAACTTACCTGGCATCCTTACGGTGGAAGTGGGCTCCCCTGTCGACTCCGCTTGTGCCTCTTGGTGAGCTGGAGTTCCGGAATTAATGGGGAGAGCCTTTGGGGATTAATTTATTGCGTCTAGACTGATAGTGATCGATCTATCTGCCGATCTGGTGGGTAGTGAAGACATACCCCAATTCGAAGATGCTGCTCTAGCATCTCAAGATCCAATGTCTTTATTCTGTGTACTGGAATGGCTAGTGGATCCTCCATAATTGCAGATACTATATGCTCACCGTCTCTTCATATGATTGGCCCTTGCCATGCTCTCAATTGTCCCATGTCTGTTAGCTTTAGAATAGTCTGCACTAGAGTTGACCAAAAGATTGGTGTTAACACTTTTTTTAAAAAAAAACAAAACCATTTTTCTTTAAAAAAAAAGTAGGAAAATTCCAGTTTTGGTTGAAAAATTCTGGGATTTTTAATAGAAAACTAAAACCATATATGTTTTCTCTTTTTGAAAAAAAAAGTGTTTTTTTTTAATCTTAGTGAAACCTAACTTTTTTTTTTATTTTAAACACCTTTTTCAAAATGGGGAGGGGTGAATCAATATGCATATATTCTTTTAAAAAATTGAAAAAAACCCACATTGTTGTTTGTTATTTCCTGTGAAACATTTTCAAAATTTCCTACAGGAAAAAAAAATCTGTATATTTCAACCAGTGATAATCTGTGTTGGAGTGGGTACCATAGTGCTGGGGGGGCGGGTTTCACTTTCTGGCTGGGGTCCAATCTTCTTGCTCCTTCATACAGTAGATTTGCCCAGGTACCTTTGCACACCTGACTGTCCATGCCACCACAGAAAACAGGATTCAGAAATTTGCAGCAGGTTTCAATATGTCCCAGAAATATTTAATTTCCCACAGATGCATGGAGGAAAAAAGATTTCATTTATTAATTAGCCAGATTTCCCACCTACACAGGACCATATTCTTAGTTGCTCTGAAGGAGCTTGAGACATAATGATGGGGGCAGGGCACAAAGGAAATGTTTGCACAGATCCCTTCCAGTCATGGGACAACTCTGTGCAGATCGGGGGCCCAGAATAAATTGGAACTGTCTGTTGCCAAAACCCCAAGTTGGCATAAATGTTTCTGTACCAGGGATTGTTAGGTTGTATGAATCCCCTGATATGTCCGGGGCTGGGAAGATAGTTCCATAGGAACAGCTGCAGTAGCCCTCCCCTAATGGATAATTGCCATATACATAAGGATTTCTCTGTTGGCTGGATCCAGTGGCTTCAGGGAAGCTTTGCTCTGGGATACTGGTGCCCTAACATACCTGAGAATGGTTTTCTTGAGGTGTGAGCTGGTTGACAAGGTCAGTTTTCATTAGCTCTAGTGGAATTACAAGGCTAGAGGCTTCAAATCTGTATTTGAAATGCAGACACACTTATACAAGTAAAACAACCACCACAATTCACATTTCTCTAACGAAAGCAAAGCAAAAAATAATGAAGAGACAGAAGGAACTCCCATAAATATTATTAGCAGTGATCATTTTGAACAGGCTGTTCACTTTAAAGTGTAAGGCAGAGGTAGGCAACCTATGGCACAAGTGCCAAAGGCGGCACGCGAGCTGATTTTCAGGGGCACTCACATTACCTGGTCCTGGCCACCAGTCCAAGGGGCTCTGCATTTTAAGTGAAGCATCCTAAATATTTTTAAAACCTTATTTACTTTACATACAACAATAGTTTAGTTATATATTAAAGACTTGTAGAAAGAGACCTTCTAAAAACATTAAACTGTTTTACTGGCATGCAAAACCTTACATTAGAGTGAATAAATGAAGACTCAGCACACCACTTCTCAAAGGTTGCTGACCCCTGATGTAAGGCAAAAATTGCTGAGCCTTTATACTTACTCTCATCAATAAGACTACAAACTATTTGAAACAATAGTTAAAGTTTAAACAAATAGCATTACCATTTCAGTCCTAAATAATAAAGAGGGTTTTTTTCCAAGTTAATTCATAATATAAAAAAGACCTCCGTAAGACAAACAGAAGTCATTTCTTTCTGTGTTACATTTTCCAGTAGAACTATGCGATATTCAACAATAGCATCTGCTTATGGTTACAGCTTAATCATTTTGACATTAGTCACAAGAGAAATCTTAGAAGCTATTCTAAGACATCAACTGAGAAACCTTTTGAAAAGCACAGCTTGATTAACAGTCAGGGTGTGCTTTCGAAATGGAAGTCATGCCTTAAATCTGTGGTTTTCAACCTATGGTCCATGGATACCTGGGGTCCACTGACGGTGTTGAAGGGGGTCCACAAAATGTTGTTGTTAACATAGAACAGTGGTTTTCAACCTGCCGTCCACCAAAATTGCTGCTTTAAACACATTGACATTCTTTGAAGAGACCATTTGTATGACAAACATTTAAAATTATATGAAAAAGAGTTATGTGTTTGGTTTTTTGGGGGGGAGAGAGGAGTTCGTGGCATTTTTAAAAGACATTTAGCAGTGGTTCAAAGAGAATGTCAAGGATTGGAATCATGAAATGGAAGGAAATGTAATTTGTTGAATTCAGAAGTGGTTAAAGAGCAGGAAACAACAAATGGGAACTTTGAACTGAAAACTGCTTTTCACTTGATATGGGAGGGACCAACAGGGAGGAGGAGGAGAAACAGGAGTGAAAGAGAAATCCTAAACTGGTTACGTTGCATGGTATTCTAACATCTATCCAAGTCATAACATCTATCAAAGCAGATGAGAGAGTTTTAATTTCCTTTCAAGAGTTCTCCTTAAAAGGAGCCTTCCAATAACCCACTACTGACATATTCTAACCACTTTATTTTGTGTCCCTGTAACAACCAGTGCAATATTGGAATGGGGAGAGGTGACAGGGGAAGCAATGGACGTTGGGATCCAGAATGACTCAGTGAGCTCTGGGTAAGCTAATTAATTGTTTGCACTGTTTTCTGGGTTAGTGCTCTGACTATCCAAAAGGAGAGTGAATACATCACACATCTTGGTGGACTTGTGCAAAGGAGCTCTCTGAAAGGGGGTTTGCTCTTTATGTTTGGCCAGATTTGACTGTCATACTTCAGTCCAGACATGGTCACACAAGAAATGCTTGTGAGGAGAAATAGCATAAATAAGGCATCAGTGATCCCTCCCCTGGAAGGAGGTAAAAATAATAAGTTAACAGCTGCTGCATGATGGAAACGTGAAGCTAAAACTTTGTAATGCCAATGCCTAGTACCGCTGGCATCCTGTTGCCAGAATTAGGCTGCTCAGGACAGAGTGGCCTACCAATAATAAGCTGGATGCCTGTGGCTGTTGTTGGGACTGCTGTGGGTAACCGAGTGCTTCTCCAAAGCCATGTAGCCTCATAATAAAAAAAAAGCAACTCCCTCTTCTCACACAATACCCTTAGCCAAATATGAGATTGGGAAATTCTTCTTGACTTCTTTTGTAATCTGTTGACATCCTAAAACATGAAATTTGATTACCCTCATCTTAACAATATCACTCCAAATATTGGCACTGAGCCACAAAAAAAAAAAAAAAGAAAAGAAAAAAAAAAGAAAGAAAAAAGCCCTTAAGCACGTGCTTAGTAGCTTTAGGCATTGTTATGTGCTGAAATCACACTGACTTCTATGGGCTTTATGCACATACCTGAAGTTAAGCATATGCTGAAGTACTGATCTGAATAGGGATGTTCTTCTGAGTTAGGGCCATAATTAGTCCCAAAGTTATCCAACATACCACAGTGGGAAGTTGTTGACTCGTTTGTTTTCTGATGCTCTTGTTCAATTTTTTTTACTCTTTTTTTATATTTCCTCACTCTGCTACCCAGCTTTTTAAACAAAACCATAAATTTAAAGGAAATTAACAGTAAAGAGTGCTAAGGCAAACATTTCCTTTTTACACACTCAGAAAGAATTATAAGGCAAACATTTCCATGAAAACAAAGCCTTTTAAAAACATCAGTATATTTCAAGAAAGGAAGAGAGATGCTATTAAAACAAAGTTAAGAAAGAAAAACAGTTGTCTGAGAAAAGGAAGACAGGAAAAAGCAATGGAGAAGACATAATAGTGGAGTTAGAAGTATTTTTTGAAATTACATATCTTCTTGTAATGCGTTAGAAAACCAGACATTTAGCTCTATTTTGACTATATAAGACTAAATGATTTGTGCAGAAGATGAAAATAAGTTGATTAAACATGTTCTCATTCTCAGTCTCACGCATGCTATACACTGTTATGACACCCTGTAATGTAGGATTGCCAGAATGCAGGAGTAATAGATGGACCTTGAAACAGTTTCCCAGTGGTTCTGGTATATGATTATTATACAGATTAGCAATCACAAAAAATGTCTCTGAAATTCATATACAACTCGCCATTCAGTAAGCTGTTCATGGAAGCCAGATGATTTGTATGCTACAGTAAAGCATATATTATAAAGAGTTATTTATAATATATGCTTGCAGATGAGTCTTATTTCACTAACTCTTCCATGTGGATTATAACCTGTGAAGACAAGAAAAAAGTTATATTTAGCTGTTCTGTAAATCATTATGTCCTTGATGTACAGCACATTTTCCTGTTGGGAGTAGATACTGTCAGTATAGCAACCCATTCCAGATGAAGACACTGGCAATTGCATGATTTTATTACAGCAAGTGCATAATTAGGAGTTTTACATCTGCTTTTACACTATTTTGACAATTCAGAAGTTTAACGAGAGAAGGATGTCAAGGAACCACTCATGATCAACCTTTTTTTCTACAGTCAGAAGGCAGACTTGAGAATTAGGTGGCATATAATTCATACCTTTTCTGAGATCCTTTTGAATAGAATTAGGATTTAGCTAATAGGTCAGTTATGGGTTTTCAGGAGAGACCTGAATGCAGACTTAATCTTGTACTGTGAATTGATCTATGTTAAATGGATTAGAAAAAGTCTGGGTACCTCTGACCTTTTGTGTCTTGTGGATATCTGCATTCTTCGTGCAACATTTATTCTTATGTTGAGTCATTCAGATTCCTGGAAATGGCATTTTCATCTAATGCCTTTGGTATCATAGCATCTAATGCTTATCTGAATCAAATAAAGAATTGGAAGTGAAGAAAACAAAATATAATAGAAGTTGCTTTGAATTAGAGAAGTCATACGTTTCTCTGTGATTGTGTGTATATGTATGAACAATGTGGCAGGGCTCTTCTATTCACCCACCATGTGACGGGGAATTAAAAGCTTATATAAAGATGCTGAATAAGTTTCCTGACATAGAAAAGGGGATAAATGATTTTATATAACTAAATAGCCTTTATTTATAGGTAACATGCATGGTATTTGGATACACAGGCCTTCACTTACTTTGAATTGTCAATATTTTTCTAGACATTATTTCAGTAAATGTCATCTGCTTTTGTGCATTGAGAGTGGCACTATAGCACAGGAAAGGCTAGTTTGTTCCTTCTCTAGTCTTATAGCTGGAAGTGACCCCTTCCAGGCTATACTGCTGGGACTTAATTACAGCTTTGGTAAATTGTCAGCCACACTAGTAGAACTGAAACAGGATACTAATATTTCAGCAGACCAACCCTAAAGTATTAAAAGTGTAGTTATCTGCATGGGATACTGTTTTCCACTTTGTACTGTATCCATGCCACATTTCTTTGTATCTGAGATAGGCATCATCATGGCACAGTGTCTGGGGGAGGAGGGAACCCAATGCATTCAATAACATGTTGCAATCTTAATATACTTTCTGTTAAGTTCCCTCCATTTTATTTCCTATCAACACAGAAATCATCAGTTAAATGGACATTCACCTCCACCCAACCTCAACTCAAATGTGTTAATAGTGAAAGATATCCTTTCACTTATATCATATAACCAACCACAATCCAGTTTCACACAGCCGGAATTCTGATCTCAGCTAGAGGAAAATAAGATACTCAACAACATGCCTAGATTGCTTATCTATCTTCCTAGAGATAGGGAGGGTGACTAGTATAGGAGTAGATCTAGGGACTTAGGCTTGACATCCCTCATGAAAAGAAATAGCTGGTGTGTCTGGGCAGTTTTGTCAGCTTCTCTTCGCAGAAGTAGATTAAGTTGTATTCAATAAGGGGAAAAACTCTTTTTCTTTTTAGCACTTAACATAACAATTTATGACTTTGAGAAGTTATGAAAAAGCTTGTGTGTGTGAAGTTTGTAGTGACTGTAGTTTTCTTCAGCTTCAGAAGTGCAAAATTTGTGAGACTTTCAGAAGATTAAACTTTCAATAAGGGCTCATTTTTAATTGTTCCTTTTGCCAAACCTAATCTTTCACCCAAGGTATGGAAATTTTAACTGTCCTCTGAAGAATTATTGTATTTAGTGCTAGTCTTCATATAGCCATAAGTTATGGGTCTGTTTAAATACCTCCATAATAGAGGGCTGAATCCTAAGACCTTCATCAGTTTAGCTCTTACTCAAACAAATCTGTATTGGCCTAAAGGGGACCTGCGGGTGCTCAAAACCTCTAAAAATCAGGAATTTGTTTTTAGTCTAAATATGAGTAAAAAGCATAACTTTACCACCAAGTTTGAATTTTTGGCCACTATTTTAGAATGACATTATTAATCCAAAAATAATCTGGCCCCTGCTATGCCCCCCCTCTGCATTATCAAGGCATACTATGGGATTGTACAGTGAGCACATTCCCTCTGTATGTCTCACAGTTCCAGAGGGAGTGTGCCTTTCAGAGAAAATGAACTGAACTTAAGCATATGAAATAAGCATATTATTTAGCTTCTGTAAAACAGTGTTGGTTAAGGGGATAAGAGACCTATACACTTTTCATCTTAGGGAATGAACATTGTTTATGGGAGCATACAGGGAAATAATGAGGTAGTTTTTGCTGCAACGCTGCATAATTAACATCTTATTCAGACTTTTACCATATTTATAAAATGAAAAATATTTTAACCATCCATAACAAGGCAAAAGGAGGAAATGAAAACTATTTCACTTAGCTCACTGTCCAAAAGGCTGCCAATAACATAACTGAACTAAATTGGTCCGCTTCACATTAATTTATTGTTTTACATTACAGATTTTAAATAGCAGAAATCTAACCCAGACTGCAATTCCTCACACATAGTTCTTTATGCATTGAAATACAGTATTCAAAAAATTACAAATTATAAAACACTTCTACCAAATGTTCTGTTTCAAGTTGTCTGCTTCCTCGTAGAATAGCCTGAAGTGGTCTGATTTATGCACCCCATCTGGAACAAATTCCTGGGAGCAAAACTCTGGAATCCAGTTTTAGTTTGGGTCTCCAGATGGTCCAGCTATATAGAGTTTCACTATTCAAGTTGCAAATAAAGATATTTATGCAAAAATAATAATTATCAACAATAACTGCATGTATTTAGCAAGAAGAATCCACTGACAGAAGAAAGATGTCCTCCATAACCTAGAAAGACCTGATCCTGAAATGTGTGCTTCAATAACTTTAACCACACATGTAAGTCTATAAGACACAGGATCTAGGACTCGTACTCTTTAATTAATTTAATTAACTAACCTTCCCAAGCTTTCCTATCCTTAAGTCTTCTGCTATTATTACTTAGAACACTGATAGTGCATGTGGGGCAGTACATCTAGAGTTTTGGGTTCCTAATTATTTTTGGTTTTTTAGTATAAAGGTGGTTCTCATGATGTTTAGTGGATAATACAAAAGTTAGGCTGAGAACTACAGTCAGAAGTAATGTAAAAGATGGTATATTGTAAGCTATATATTGGTAAATCAGTGCAACTCAAGGCCAGTATGAAATCAAGTTATTGAAGATGAAAAATGGTAATATTTTAAAGCCTTATATGCGATGTACATCTTTCTAGTTCAAACACCACCCACTTTTTCAGCCTAATCACAACTGGCCATAACACTTGTATCCTTAATTGAGCTATTATTTAACATAGTTTTAAATGAAGTATTTCTATATTATCCACCCTACTCCCTTCTTCATATGGACCTATTTTTGAACTTCAAATTCTTTCCTTCACTAATACTATGTAACCTTTCTTTTTATAACCTTAACAACATCTACTGCAAATAGCCAGTTCAATGTATTCCACTCATGCTAATTCTATGAACCTGTCTGTGATGAAGCAGAGAAACTACCCTCCAACGTGGAAGGGGTTGAAGAGAGATTTTGGGCCCAGTTAGCCCCATCCCTTATACCTGCAGACAATGCCAGGCCTGGAGGAGAGGAAAGGTGAGAACCTGGGTCAATTTGTGGCTGACTGGCAAAGAGGTAGAAGCCAGCTGCCTTCCTACCAGAGGGGAAGGATCAAAACCCTGCCAGCCAAGGCAGCCACCAGGGAACAAGCACTGTCTCCGTGGCTAGAGGAGACTGAGGATGAGGCCTATGCAGAACTGGGTGACCAAAGTGCAGAGACCTTGTGGAGTTCTGATCCCATCAAATTTATCACTGCCCTGCCTGGAAGAACCTGAGACCAGAACAAGATGCTATCTAGGACCCATAAGGGGGAACTACTAGATGCTGCTACAACTTGGATTATAGGGGACACACCACAAACTAAAGGGAGAACAGTAGGAAGTAGCACAGGAGTTTGTCCAAGAAGACATTTTGGATGTCTATGCATGTAGACTCCCTTCTGGGAGCTCCCCCACTCGGGGGTTGATTTACAACTGGGTCCTGGACTGGGACCCGATGGAATAGGAGGACCTGGGTTCCCTACCTCTCCCAAACCTTAAAGATAGAGGCACCTTGACCAAGCAGGGGGCTGGATATCAAGTTCTCCAACCAGTAGGCTGCCCCAGTTACATATATTCAAAATGCAAAACTCTTTTATTTACTGTTTCACCTCCCCACCCCCTACCCATATTTCTGTCTGACTTTATCTACTAAAATGGGAACTTTCTCAGACATCACCTCATAAAATAGCTTAAAATATAGAGAGTTTGACACAAGCAAAGTGTATCCTGCAGAAGGACTCTTGAAATGTTACTTGAAGCTCTGAGGAATATAATTATACCATGGTTGTTTTTAATTCAGCCTATAATCAATGTTAAAAATGGTACAGCACCCACCCATAGGCTTCTGGTCCCCACAACTCATCTCTTTTAGGTGGAGACATATGTCTATTGCCTTTCTGACGGGGGTATTTGAAGGCAGCACAGTCCCCTGCCTACACTGTGAATTCCCCAGTAATATCAGACTGTCTAGGCAGGCCTGTTTTGTCTTCTGCTCGGATTCTATAAACAGTGTAATTTTCTACTAATATAAAGTACCATATATCTCTTGTTAAGCAGGTACATTTCTTCTTAAGGTAAAAGCATTTCATAGAAAATAGTAACAAAATAAAAGAACCTGCATGCACGCTAATAAGTTTACCAGAGATCTTCCCAATTCCAACAGAGCCTATGGCCAATGAACAGTCATTGAAATACCACCAAAGGAGTTTTCTTGTGGTCACAAGTTCATAACAGCTGTTAGCTCAGTACAAGCAAATCTGTGAGTCACTCCTTCATCCAGTTCTGGGTCTTTGATCTGCAGAAACCGTGAACTGATAATCACCCAGACAATGGGTTTCTTCGTAAGGCACAACATCAGAAGGATGGTCCAGAAGTGAAGTATTCCCAGAGCATTCCCTTCCTCCCAAGTATTTCCTAGGAAACCAACTCAACTCAAAGTTCAGTCTTGTCTGGCCAATTGTTTTAAGAGTCATTTAAAGCACATAACTCTTTAAAGCATTTACATTAGTCCTGTCTCCTTCTTGAAGTTCCATATAATCCCAAAATAATAGATTTAAAATTGCATTTTTAATACAATGAACAACTAATAAAGATTTTCTTAATTCAGTAATGTTTAATTTAATTCCCAATACTTTTTTCAAGATGTTGAAGGAAATTGCCATATCTATTGCACTTATATCCATTGTCTTTTTCTTTTGTAATAAAATTCTTTATCTTGGGGAAAGAAATGATCCCATTTCCAAATTAACTTTCAATACTCTTCCAGCACCAGAGCAAAGGTATCCTGCAGTGCTCAATAATATATTGTCTGCCCAAAATACCTTTCAGTACAGGAGTGCAGTAATGTCTTCCTGGACCAACTCCTGTGCTAGTATTAACCCATCCAAATGTCATTTGAGTCTAGGTAATGGCAAAGACATCTAATGAATATAAGCTTCTATTTTAGCATGTGACAACAGCTAAGCTCAGTGTGTAAAGTTTCAGGTAACGTTCTGAAACTGTTGTCAATTTCATTATCAGTAGGAGGGATTTCTCCTTTCTCATCCAGTATCTTCTCAGGCCTATTTTATTATTCAGCTGACTGGGTCCAAACATTTGCAGTATTTTTGTTTTCTAATGGTGTAGCCTTAATTCTGAACAGTTAAACATTATCTGATGTGTTTTCCATTGGCATCAGTCACTATGCTGCTTTCAAAATCTGAAAATTATTTTTCCAAGAACATCAGAAATATATTATTGTGTACATATTAAAATTCATACTTTGTAAACATTATATATCTTAGGCCAATTTTCCAAAGACCACCCCTCCTGCCAATAACATTTTGCATGCAGTTTTGTGCATACAACAATATATAGGTTAATAGCAGAAGATGTTTATGCAAACAGGATTGCTGCTTACACTAGTTAACTAGTTAGACATTTATTTATTTGGAATTTGGACACTGATTTCAGTTGTATTGCACACATTTAAGTACTTTGCAGGATTGGTGCCTTAATACATTGGGCAACCACTGTTTATACTAAATTCTGTGAACAAAGAGGGTATATTTACGAAAAATGTGTCCTTGATTCAGCTATTAACTTAAAAGTTGCCCCTGAAATTATAGAGGTCTTGGACGTTCAATTTTTTTTTAAAGAGAATATTATACTAATTGGCTGTAAAGAAGCTTGTTCTAGAATGGTAACGAAGAATGAAGATCAGAATGGTAATGTAGAAAAAATGTCATAAGTGAGAATACTTTAAAGACATCTTAATTAAAGACAGTACATCCTTCATGGTAAAATGGAAATATTAAGAAATCTCTCTATGTATGAAATAGTCTTTTCTGACGGGAAGAATTTGTATAAATGTCTAATTGTTTTATACTATTGGTTATTTCACTCATTCTGATTCACATCCAAACTTCTTTGTATTGTTAATAGTTACTCTCATCAAAGCACTGCATATACACAATGATTCCCTCTGTATCTCACTGTACTGTGAAAGATTAGTATATCTTACTTGGACAAAAGAAGGGAACATTTCTTGTCAGGAATAATAACTTCATGTGTGTCCTGATATGTCAAGGACCAAATAAAGATATGGGCAGTCCTATGAGTGGAATTTCTGTCTTTTTCCTTCAAAGCCTTCATTCTGTTCCCATGAAAGCTTTCCTAGAGCTGGCCATGCTGAATCAAGAGTTGACTCAGCATTCTGTCAGTCAAACCTCCACCCCATACATTAACTGGGATCTGATTGAAAGACAGGCAATTGGCAGAGGGTGCCAATTACCAGAGTAGAAATACAGCTGAGGAACTAATTGGGTGGGAGTAACCACTCCCTCAAACAGCAGCTGGGACTTATAGAAGCAGTCAGGAAGGATAAGAGCCTGGAGGCAGGCTGGGCTGGTTACTGGTAATACAGCACCCTTCCCTAGAAGCAAATGGAGGAAGCTGGCTACTGACTGTAAATAAGTAACACTCCAGGTTGTGATCTGCTCAAGGGCTATAAGAAAGCATAGTGGTGGCTAGGAATACCTGGAGTTGTGGTGGTCAGTTACTGAGGCTGGAAAAGACTCTCAGGTGATTACCTCATGATTTTCTCATCATTGCTATCCATTGTCTTTATTTGGATAAGGCTAAGGGTTTTATTATTCAGGTGTCTTGTAAAGAAAATAATGATTCATGTCTGGAGTAGCACAATGAGTAGTACCAAAAAAATTCCCTGCAGTGTGGTTGACATTGGGGGAGGTGTACATTTAGTAACAAGGATATGGAAGAAGCATGACTCTTCTCTGAAATGTTAGCTTTGATTTCAGTAGTTACTGCTAATGAATATATATTAACATGATTTTTAAAATATCCAGGGATGTGCACATACAGCAGATTTTGTAAGGTGTTTTGGGTGCTCACAAAGAGGAGGAAGGGGAGTGCTAGTAACCTTTCTTCCCAAACCCTTTCACATCTGTAAAAGGATCAACATCATGCTTCTCTGATGCAGACTCTGCTTTAGCCTAACCATCCCAGAAGTGGCCGCTTTAACAAAAGAGGTTTGAGAAAGGTAGGAAGAGGGCAGTGCCAACAAACCACAATGGTTTCAGGGAATACGTGTTGAATCCTGGGATCGGGTGCCTCAGCATTCACTTCTCCAGGCATCCATCCACTGTAATTTATTGCACTCAAAATATCACAAAATGGTAGAAACTTTCTGCACACTTCCCAGAAAGGGTCAAGTCACCTCCTTGGCTGCATACTTCTAAGAGGAAAAACTTACACAAACATTACTCAACTTTCACTGAAAGGGAGCGAACACAAAATACTATATAAGGTATCATTACACCCTCTCCTCAAGAGAGCAAAAGCCTATTTAGTGATCACCACCACTTGGGGTTGGCAGTAACTTCAGGCATGTGGCCTGTTGCAGGAGGCGCGGTACCAGGTGCTAGTCAATCTTAGTTTTGTGGACTCCAGGCAAAATGGCAGAAAGATCTCTAGAAAAGACAATATCTTCTGCTCCAAGGCCTCTACTCCCATCAGAGAATGAAAGTAAAGTGCACAGCCATGGCTAGATCATCTAACGATAGACATCTATCACCCAATGATAGTTGCTTTGATGAATGGAGAAGCTGGCTCTCTCTATGGATGCACCAAGTTCCAGAGAGAATTAATTAGATTCTACTTCAGAAAGGTAGAACATGATCCAACAGATGAAAGTTGAAAGTAGACAAATTAGGGTAGTTAAGCACTGAAACAATTTACCAAAAGTTACAGTGGAACTATTTTAAAATCAAGTTTAGATGTTTTTCTAAAATTATTTTGGAGAAGTTCTATGGCCTCTGCTATACTTGAGGTCAAATTAAATGAGCACAATGGTTCCTTCTAGCCTTGGAATCTATGAATCTCGGGATACTTTTAGGGTCAGTGGACAGGCCTGGCAGCAAGGTGCATGTGAACCTATGTAGTTAGGGAGCCAGTGAGAGCAGGAGACAGTGCAAAGACAAGATATCTCCAGATTTTGGGGGCTGATATATTTGATCCAGGGAGGGCAACTTCCCAAAACTGAGAATCCCATGAAGAGGGGTACCCTCCCTCACAGAACTTCCAGCCCCTACTGTGAATTTTTCCTGGCCCGCTATTATGAGGCTGTTTCTAACACAGATAAATGTGAAAGCCAGTTTCTCCAGCAAAATATTTCCCTTTTCCCCTTTAGCCATTTAGTTACTATTTTGCAATCACAATATGCAGGGTGTAGAGAACATCCTCTTGTACCTTCCCCAATGTCATGCAGAGAGAAATAGCACTTAGTGGAGAAAGGACGCTGGTCACACTAGCTTAAACACATGACATTTTAAACAAAATGATTCAGAAAAAAGACAACTCTCTTTGCAACAACAGAGAGCAAGCAGCAGAGCCATCATTTGTTAAATTGGGTATTGTCTCATTAAATTTCTAAGCACAGTGTCAGAAAAGATTAGGAACAAACTGACAAATTCAATCGGCTCAATGGCTTTCCCACAATTGTATGACAACATTAGCAGACATATAAAGAAGGGATAAAAATTACACAAGTAAAATAATAGACTTAAACAGCACATAATTATAACTTCTCCGAGTGACCAGCTGACACCTGCAGTAGTAAGAGTGTGATTCCATTACAATTCTTTAAGTATCCCAGCCATAGTAAACATGTCCTTGTCCTAGGCAGAAAGTGGAGAATAAAAATACGAGCCAGAGATGGAATGAGAAAATATTTTCTTCCATGACTATTAAGGACATTCTTATCAAAGAAACATTGAGATGAAAGTCTTGTGGGTCTTCTGACCTTGCCAGGAATATGAGATTTCTCACCCTTCCAGACTGATTTCTAGATGAAAGTGGGGATGTGCAAATTAAATGTGAGCTGAACCTTTGAACAAAATTGAATCCAAATAAAACCTCTTTCCAAAAGTCTGATTTAAAGCTTTGATTTCCCTCTTTCCCTCCCATTTTTGAGACCCTTTGCATTGCCTGATTTTTCAAAAAGGACTAAATTCAGAAGTTCCGAAAAAGAACAAGGAGCTGATGCTTAATAGGGATGAGATTTGGCTGATCTTTTTTCTTGCACAATAATTGCACATGGCATTGAAGGAGCAAGGTTCTTTGGGCCTATAGACTAAAGTGATAGCTATTTATTATGGAATTATAAAATGCCTAATTCTGTTTTAGGATGTGTTAGTTACTGTGTCGATAACTAATTCAGATCCTACTAGAATAATATAATTCAAACAAATGCTTCTTATTTTTTCCAGTATAACATGATATTGGAATTTGACTTCATATACTTAGATTTTAGTGTAAGAATGTGAATTTTCCCCATACTTAATGTCAAATAAGAAAATAAAGCACCTAGGGCCAGAGCCAAAGCAGGTGTGAATTGGTATAGCTATGGATATCTTGACCTTAATAGAACTTTGAGACTTATAACTGATATTTTGGTTCACCAGCAGTCCCCAGAAAATTGGGGAGGTGGCAGGTGGAAATAAATTTGAGTCAATCAAAAACGAAAAAAATTAGAAAAAATAAACAAATAAAAAAGTAAACAAAAACTTTGTTTTGTGTCAAACAAAATGTTTTATTTAGGGTTTTTTGCACATTTTTAAAATAATAAGCAAAGGAAATGAAGGGCTAGATCTACAAAATGGCCAGAGAAGGAGCTACTGCTGTCTCCCTCATAACTGGAACTGGGAGGTAAATAAGAATTTGGTTTACATGGACTTTTGCGGGGAAAACTCAGCTCAAACCAAACCCAAAAATCAAGAAAAATATTGGCAAATTTAAAAAATCCAACTATTTAGAGAAATGAAACATTTCATTCAAGCTAAAATGGATTTTTGGATTCCTGTTAAAAACCTAGAGTCACAAATTAGCTGGAGGAGAGAGTGCTGCTGTGTTCTCTCTGACCTCTAGTTCAGTGGTTAGTCTCCTCACATGGGAAGTGGGAAACCAGGGTCATTTTCCACCTTCTGCCTGATGTAAAGAAGGGATTTGAAAACAAGTTCCCCCCCTCTTAGGAGAGTTCCCTAACCACTGGCTATCCTGCTGCAGAGCTCAGTCAATAACAGAGCTGGGCTGAGTACAAACCTGCAAGCAACCAGTGAGTATGTACTCCACATGGATCAGCTGTGCCTCTGCAGCTACTACCATTCTACTGTGGCTGCACTGCTATTTATACTCATGCTAGCTCAGTGACAGCTAGTGCAAGTATGTGTACATGAGAACGGGCCTCACATCCTTAACTATAGAACAATGAATCATCATTATGAGTGACTGTGAACCTCTCACGTTTCAGGGGAGCGCACTAACCACTGGATCATAGCTTTTAAGGAAAGCACCACCATGTCCTCCTCTGGCCATTTTCTGAATGGCATCTCAGCTCTGTCTTGAAAAGTACATTTTGGCCAAAAATAAGAGGTTTGTGTGCTAAAAAGCACATTTTCTAGAAAATTTTATATTTACTTAAAAAAAATTCAGCCAGGTTTCTTTATAACCTTCATCCCACTGGTAAAACCACTGCCTGGGGATATAGGAGATCTAGGATCAATTACCCCCATCCCTCAATATAGAACAGTCATTTGCACATTGGTCTCCTACTGTGCAGTAGCATGCCCTAACCACTGGGTTGGGTCTTCTGAAGCTCTGCCAGTGAAGCTATTCCACTTGTCCTCAAACTTTCCGTATTTGTGACCTCTTTCATACAGCAAGCCTCTGAGTGAGACCGCCTGCTTATACACTCAAAATGGGGATTTTACATTTAATTTAATGTGAGCACAGGGCTGACTGCCTGAGCCCCGCTAGGTGCAGGGCTAATAGCTTGCAATCCCTAGGTAATAACCTCATTATCCCCTGAGAGGCTGTGACCCCACAGTTGGAGAACCCCTGAATAAATAATTGGAGGAGGGACTTGAAGTTGGCTCATCTTCTACCTGCAAGATAAATGGCCTAGGCATCAGGCTAGAGTCTAGACAGAGGATAGTCTGGGTTAGGTGTCTAACAGTCTTGCCTGTTGGAGCTGCTCCACTTTGTATAAAAATACATTAATAGCCATTGGGCCAATGACTCTATAGTCCAGTTTTAGAGCATGTGCTCTAGAGACCCAGTTTCCTGTACCAAATGAATATTGAATTAATTATAAACTGCAGAGCAGCTTCAACAGGAGTGATTAAGAAAACCATGCCCTAAGATTCTCCCATAGCCCAGTACTTAGAACACTGTCCCATAACATGGGAGACCAAAATGAAAAATCCCTTCTCTTTGTCAGGCAAAGGGGGAAGTGAGTCCAAGATGCTCACATCACAGGTGAGTGTTCTCACCATTGGGCTACAGGTTATAAGTGAGGATCCTTCTTCAGTTGTTTTAAGCATAACACTTAAGTCCCTTTCTGAATCTAGCCCCACCCCCAATATTGGCCAAAAATATATGGCAATATGTGAATAGTTTCAAGTCAACTAAAACTGCCTTTTTTGTGTGTGTGTGAATAAGCTGGCTCAATTCTAATGAAACTGCACTCATTTACATCAGAAGAGGATCTACCTCCTTATGTCACAACTTTGAACAGAAATAAGGGTTGGAAACTAGTAAAGAGAGCTCCAAGATCCATATTTTGAGGAAGGTTACTTTTATGATGTTCATACATAAGCAAATGAATAATTACAATACATAGATAAGACAATAAAGTTTTAAAACAAAATAACTGTACACATGTGAAATGTTATTTTCAGTCTGCACCTTTACTCAGACAAGTCTCCCTAATATCCTCCAGAGCCAACTCTGTCTGCTACAAAGATGCAATATACACACAGACACAATCTGTCTCTCTAGCCCCAAACCTGACTCTGATTGGTACGATTCTTCCTGTAGGCAGGGTTTACCATATATAAACCTTATCCTCCATTTTGAATTTCCGTTCATCAGTTCTAAACAAATAGCTTCCTAGAACAGGAGGTAGTAATCTTAAAACAATGTCAGGTGGCAGGGGGTGGGGAAGAGAGATGAAAGGAGGAAACTTCTTTCCAGAGACACAGATTTTTAACTTAGGGTCTACATTCCAGCAGGTAAAAGAAAGGAAGTAGGAAAAGCATGAAAGATTATATATAAAGTTGTATATAGACCCACAAAATGTTTATGTATCCATAAAGCTTCTGGAAGTGGAATCCTTTTCTTTAAGAATCCTGCATTGCATAAAAGTGTGATTGATGTTGTTTGTAGAAATTAATGGTTTATTAAGGCTGGAATCTGATCACAATTACATCTGGGCAAGTCAGGGATATTCCACTGAAAACTGGACTGTTGTAATTTTAGAATGCATTTTTAATCCAGGACATGTTTTTAGATCAATCCACCTGTGGGTTTCCCTGTTGAAGTAAATTGGGGTGAGGAGAGGAAAACTCTGTCCTGCTCTCTGTTGGTGGGGGAAAGCCTGTCCCTTTTCCCTGAGGATCAACCCTCATTCTTCACTATTTCCTGCAGAGACCCAGAACCACCCTGGTTGTGAACTTGTGTCTTTGAACCTTG
The DNA here is from genome assembly GCA_007922305.1 of Dermatemys mawii. Classification (NCBI taxonomy): domain Eukaryota; kingdom Metazoa; phylum Chordata; order Testudines; family Dermatemydidae; genus Dermatemys; species Dermatemys mawii. The sequence continues at coordinate 10,381,969 of ML677377.1, forward strand.
CTGTGCCATCCCACTACACAATTGTGACTTATAATATAAATAGTTCAGAGGGGTTAGGTCAGAAGAATCTACTTGCTTTACTCACACATCATCCCATTGTAGTCAAAGCAAGCAGGATGTGGTTTATTGACACTGGGGTTCTTTATTTCAGCTCTTTTGCTCTATATTGGCAGCACAAATGAACCATTGACCACAGACTCTCTCCAACCAAGGATGCTTCTGGCTGGCAGAAGAGCTCCAAGAGCTTACTGAACTATATTGGATCTGGGGCCAGCCTAAAATTGGTCCCAGGATCAGGAATCCCAAACTAGCTTCTTTGCAGTCCAATTCCTTGAATTGACCCCAGAAAGTATCTAAGTGTCTGGGCCACCCGTTTTAGATGCACGCTGACTGAATATGGTGGTTCTGAAGTCTGCAGTAGCTAAAATTTGCAACACTATGCAGATTTTTTTTAAAGGTGTTCATGCTAAAATCCTGTTTGATCATGCTTCTTTTTATATAATTGTATTTCACATAAAATCTTTTTATAAGATTTTGCTTGTGGAATGGCTTTTCATAAGAGATTTTGCAGATTTTCCTCAAACACATTTTTTTAACATAATGGCAACATATTTATTTATCAATAGAAATGTACTGTTTGGGTTGCTGAAGAACAATTCCTCATTAGAACCAGGCCTTATCTCTTCTTCTAAGCATTATATTATAAGCAATAGTTATGGTTCTAGTTTTCCAGGAATGACAGCTGCTGTGATATGGAGTGTAGACTTCAAAGGATTCTCTTTCCCCCCTCCAGAGACATGGGTATTTATACTGAGTTCCCTAATCACCAATTTTATATTTCTTAACTCTACATCAAGAAAGCTGTAATACTGTGTATACAAAATTTAAAATGCTACTTAGATTTTACTGCACTACTTGACAGACATTATTTTCACATTATTTTATTCCAGTGCAAAATTACAGGGAAAAATCCTAAAGATATTACTGAAAGATTAAGGCTCAGGGAAATTTCTCTATAGAAGAGAGTCTCTTTCAGTGTAACAGGGCTGGGAGACAGAAGTCTTGAATCATTATTTTACAGCTTTTTCCTGATTATTTATGACTATTTTACAGCAGTCATAAAACAGATGTTAATCAGGAAAATTCAATAAAACCCTGTCCAAAGCCTCTGGAAAGGGCAGTAAATAGCTAAATTACCTTCAACAGCTGTACAATCAAGGAGATTTAGCTGTTTGAAGCTGTTACAGGCCTGAAAAGAAGGGAACACAAGAAGATGGCAGAGCTATAATGTCATGAGAGGTCTGAGAGATTGTTGGATAGTTTATGCTGTCTTTTTGCAAAATGCCCCTTGAGACTTTGGAGACCCTCAAAATTCAAATGATTCATAAAATACTATCAAACAGGTCCTCCAAAGTTGATGGTGCATCCTCTGAGAAATAACTAAGGCTCCAGTTGCAGGGTGCCAGGATGGGAAACACCTGCTCAAGTCAGAATCTAGTGTTGTGGAAGCTTCTTCCATTCATTCAGGATAGGGCATGTTTGAGACAAGATGTAGGCAGCAACCCTATGAGAAACAGGGGTGAGGTTAGTGGAGACATTACCCCAACGGCCTGTCTGCCATTTCCCCACATATGAGGTAGTGGCATTACCATAACAGAGACTACTGCATATGCTGCTATTGTAACCGCTTTGCTACTGCTCTTCTGTGGTGTCTGGGATGGGAGGATATCTATTCATCAAACTGGGTAAGGTTCCCTGTGCCAAGTCCTTCTTGTAGAGTTTGCTGCAAGAGACAGGATTTGCCTTCAAAATCAAATGGTGTGGTTTAAATTCTAGTTGTTCTGAAAATCCTACACTGTGCCTTACTTACCTCCCACTTCAACTACTATAGCCTGCTTCCCACTGTTCTCCCTATATTTCTTGTCTTTCTCTTTCTTCTATGCTCAAAATGGGACTGCTGAAATTACCATCTGCTGTGCCTGGTGTCTTTATACATTGCACATCATTTGTGCTGTTAATAAAATAAAGTAGAATGTTTTTACAATTTAGATGTATATTTCTGCATCAGTATTGTGCTTAGTGATATGATTTTTTTGGTATATATGTCAGAAAAATTTCAGTTCAAAATCAGAAAAAAAATCCAATGTTTGGTGCTCTCAGGGGAATATATTAGAATGCTTCAAGATGGATGGACAGATTATATTTTGATTGCACTGACATAATTTACCTGTGACCATGGTCAAAAGGTCAGCCTAGCTTTTCTATTTGTTAAGAGTAGTTGTATGTATTCTGGCACTGACAAGTTTAGTTTCCTGTTCATGAAGAAGGATTCAATATTACAGTACATTATGTCAGAATTATACGGTATGAGAGGATCAGGTGGGGCGAAAAACAATAGTGAAAAACATTTTTCACTGAACTGAAAAGAAAACATGGATAAGAAGCATCTTATACTAAATTTGATCTTGGTCTATTTTTTTTGTCCTCTTCTATGTATTAAAATGAAAATTTATCAGCCCACAATGAAACTGTAAGACAGTCACATTAGCAAAAACTACTCATTTACTTATTCAGGATTAAAAATATTTGATTCTGTCACATAAACCTTCTCTTTGGATGTCAAATAGCAGAACTGTATTTCTTAGTACTATTTGATATCAAAATCTATTCAGCTGGAAAGTAATACTATATAGGAATGAGGTGTCATGGCATGTGGAGAGGGAACAATATACAATTTTGTCCAGCTTCGTTTCAGCACAACCCTTTCTTTGTGTTCAATATTTAGCACCTTACAGTGGGATTTGCATTTCAAGGACTAGAAGAGAACTTGTCTTAAAAAATAAAAAAATGTAACTGCTCAGAGACGCTGATGACCTCCAAAAGTTAGGTGCAGAGTACAGCTGAGGGGAAATAAAAACAGTTCTTTACCAATAATTTATTCAATGATCAACAGAAAAAATGCATCAGATAAATTATTCACCAAATATTCTTTAACCTTCTAAGGAGTTGGACAAATACTGGAATAATAATAATTTAGTTTGAGAGTTAACCCAAAATTTGTTAGCTATGATTCACGACAAATTACACCAGACTTTACTGCTACTCTGGTGTAGTTCATGATGTTGTACTGCTGTAACACTGCAACCATTCGGTGCATAATGGCCATTGTTCACAATAAATAATTCCCCTACTTCTCTTTGGAGGGGGTGGGCATCTCCACAATGTTTGCAATAGAATAACCCGAGAAATAGAAACATTTGAAACTGAAAGCGTGAAGTTGTAGCCCTAGGCAACTGTTATGCAGATATTTCTGTCTGAAACCAGCAAAGAGTATCAAAAACATCTTTCAGGAATTCATATTTCAAGCATTTCTGAAATAAACATTGATAAAATGCATGCTCCTCTAAGATGTAGGTAAAAGATGTTAACTGTGATTTCAGTCAACTAAGTGAGCCAAGTGCAAATTTCAGCAGTCAGGTCCATCTCATAGATCTGTGGCATTTTGCATTTACTAAACAATGTAGCAATCAAATGTACACATTCTTGTTATGTTCTCCTTCTCAGAATTGTAGTATGAATTCTTCAGCTATGAGTGATCCAAATGTAATTTAATGCATATTGTCAATGTACACTGAAATAGTTTCACAATAGCATATACAATATGCAGGGGCATAACTGAATGGACTTTAGTTACACTGTAGCATGGCGTGGCTATACAATAATTTGCAATTGCAATAGACTTTCACACACTATAAAAAGAGGAAGTAAATATTTACACTAGAATAGAGGGAATAATTTTCAACAAATAATTTATCCAGTGAATGTAACCCATTTTTTCTGCTGGTGAAATATCCACAAGCAGATCAGGATTTCTATGAATTGTAATATGTGATGATAAACATGACTGCCGACATGTTTGAATCTGTATATTTTATTGCTGTCTGTTAACTTTTCAGAGAAAATTTATTCAGACAGATGTAAAACTGTAAAATATATGTACCCTAAAATATAGGCTTGAGAGTGAAAGAATTTATAAGCATGTGTATTATTTATTTATAAATGGAGGAATGGGGGCGAAAGAGAGAGCACTACTATTTATATGGAGATAAATCCATGAGATTAATGAAAATACGCTGGCTCCTGTTAGGTTTACTGTGCATAAATCAAAATATTTCAAGGGATGAGGACCAAAAGAAATATTCCAAAAGTTAAAGGGTTGCTCTTCACTGACTGACCATTAGTCTTTAATTCGAAACCATGTCTTATCTTTTCATCACAACATTTTAAACTAACATAAGCTCGTGAACTCAGTCTGACCTAAAGAGAATATTTTTTAAATATGAGGGCTAAAGTTGTCAGTACTGGCTAGGTACATGATGTTGGGCACCTACATCACAATACAGACTTTTCAACATGTGGCTGGATTTTCTGAGGTACTGTGCACCTGCAGCCATTGTCTTCAGTTGGAACTGTGGGTGCTCATCTCTTTGAAAATTAGATCAGCTCTGTTCCTGCAATTTGGACTATGTATGAGGAGTGTTACAGCTACACTGAGTTTCATTGTAATTGAGGGACTCAGTATGGGCACAAAATCAGATTATAGCAACAGTACCTCCATATGATAGGTCAAGCCTAATTTTAGGCATCCAAGGACCTGATCTGGCAAATGCGACTAGGAATAGCTCTTGCTATTACAAAGAATCCCACAAAATTCAGTCAGACTCTGCATGTCAAAATTCAGTCAGACATACTATTTGCAGGACCTGATGCAAAGCTGAACAATTTTGATCTAAGTTGTATGTGTGTTTGGTTTTTTTTTAAGGAAAAACAAAGGTCTGAATGCTGCATCTCTGTAAAACAATACACATCTGTGAAATAGAGTCTGAACGTAACGGGCTGTGGGAAAGATTAAAATACTTCTTGAGAATGAAATCTTCATTTAAAAATATCAGCACAGCAACCCTTCAGATACTGTGTGAACTATATAATATATATATGTTAGGGTTTTCAAAAGGTTAAAAAATTAATCACAATTAATCACAGGATTAAAAAGTCACACTCGTAGTTATAAATACACTGTTAAACAGTAATAGAATACCATTTAAAATATTTTTGGATGTTGGGGGGAAGTCTGTATGTGTGTGTGGAGGGGAGGATGTCAGTGCGCAGAGCACTCACCCATCTGAAAGCTTGTTCAGATAGCAGCAGCCACCAGCAGTTCCCACTCTTGACCCAGAGGCAACAGCACAAAAATGCACGCTCTTCCCCCACCCCAGCTCAGCAGAGACTGGGTACAAGGGTGAGGAGATGGGGACAGCCTGACATCAGCCTCCTCCCCCTACCTCCCACTCTTTGTACAGCAGACTTGGCCAGGGTGGTGCCAAGCCTGGAGAAGGGAGTAGGGTGTAGGAGCAATGGTGGTGGCTGCAGATGGCAGTGGGTGGAGGAGGGGCAACCCTGCTCTGCAGATGCCCCGTGGGCACTGTGCTCTGGGCAGTGGCCCGGCCCACCCTACCCCTAAGCCCTACCCACCCTACCCCTAAGACCTGCCCCTGAGCCAACAGCAGCAGCAGACAGCCTTCCCCTGTTCCCTGACCCCATCTCAGCAGTAACTGGGTATATGGATGGGTGGGGGGGTCACTCCAACATCAGCGTGCCCCATCCCCCACTCTGTGCAGCAGACAGGAGGCAGGCTCCCAGTCTGGAGCAACTTGGCTAAAGGCAACTCCATGGACGGGATAGATGGGAGCAACAGTGGAGTAGGAAGGTGGGAGGAGGGGTATCCTCTCCCCAGAGAGACACAGTGGAACCCTGCTGAGCACAGTGTCCTGGGGTGCAATTTAAGCGTGTTTTTTTTTTAAAAAAAGGTTAATTTGTTTTGAGCTAATCGCATGCGTTAACTCTGATTGATTGATGACCCTGATATATAATATACACCCATACTATAATATACACCCATACTATAGTATATACTATATACAGTATAGATAAATGTGTGTCTTTCCACTTTTAAATTATAGATATGTACTTGGTTGTAGCCCTATCACCACTCTAAGCCTTTGTATGCCACTTGTCTTCCAGAGCTATGATACTGCAAGCATGCCCCATTGTCTTGAGTGGGACTTCACACAGGAGTAAGGGGCTCCCCTGGACAGAGTACATTATTAGACAGGAGCCTTAGACTGAAAGCGCTTTGAATACTGGGCTTTGTCTTTGTATGTGTATGACCGGTGCCTAGCAGAGCATTCATACAATAGTTCTACCACCCAATGTACATTTAAAATATCAAATTCAATTACAAATAAATGAAAAAAACACCAACAATCCCTCCTCCCCAAACAAGCCACCCTACAGAAAAACACCCCTCCTTATACTCTACCAATACAGACAGGACAATAAAGGACATAAGCCAGGACAAACCACATATAAAAAGGAGCCATACGTGTTCTCTTATTCCATCTGTGTGGCATCATACTCCACAAGAAGTCCTATGTGGAGGGAAGTGGGAAAGAAGGAAGCAGCAGACTGATTTCAAAAGTAAAAAATGTTGCCAGTTGAATCTATTCATAAAAACCACTTAAACAAACTATAAAACAGAGAGAGAAGTTGTAAACATTTATGGCTGGATTACAGTGGGGGGAAAACCCTACATAACAAAGTTACACTCAAACTTGAATTTAATAGAGGTTGATGGGTTTCTCTGAAATATGGTAACAATTTACGTTAAGATGTTAAGCTCAGAGTCATGACATTAAAAGGCATTCTTGCTCTTTTTTTTTTTTTTCTTTTTTCATCTTTCTTCAGTGGATGGACAGGACATAAACAAAGCAGTAAGTATCCATCACTGATGGTCTGATTGTATTGTAAAAGCAAGCCATTGGCAGGGTTCAGGGAACAAAGGAATATTACACAAAATAAGTTAAATCAAAATAATAGCCTTTGTAAAAAAATAAGTGACATTCTCAGAATTTCAGACTGTCAGTTGCATCTACAATAAAATCTCTTAATTCATTTGTATGTACTTCAATGGATAAAGTAAATAAGTGAACATCTGGTCATGCTAGACACAACTCACTATGGAAAGATTTACAATGTGAACCTGTGTGCACACACCTTCATATATGTAATATTTATAGTTGTTGAATTTGAATTGTCTGCCCTGGATTTGGCAACATTTGCCAAAATACTCATGTTTTGATCAGTTTCTTCAGGTGTTTTTTCATAGGAGAACATGAAACTGAAAGAAATAAATGTTTATAAATGACCCCACAGAAATAAAACAGACAAATACCCTGAGGAAAAGATACATGCCATTCCTCACGCTATTGTTTTCAACTGCAGGTTAACTCTTGTGTTTTAACAACAAAGAGAACAGCATAAGGGAATCGCAGTACTGGAAATAAAGTCTGAAAATATTGTTTTTAGTATTGAAAAAAATAGTTTGAGTGTAATATTCTGCACATTTCTGAGTGACTTCAACAAATACTGAATTTATTCAGTAAGTTACCGAAAGGATTAGGCCCAAAGAAATATATGGCCTTCTATATAGCACCTCTAAATGACATACACAATTATAAGAGTTGTTTAGAAAAAGCTCTAAGGGTGTTGTCTGTAGAGGATGCTTTGAACATTTAGTGTAGACAGGTATCTCTTTAGAAAAGGGAATGATGCTTGATGCTTTAATTTCCAGTATTGGGTCAAAACTTTTAAAAATCCATATTGTTTTCAATAAAAGACAAACTCTCATGCTCTCAGGTGCTTTGCCCAATTATGTCAGTTTTAATTCGAGAAGAACCAGTGCAAACTCTGTTTAGACAAACTGTAACAGTCATCTTCAACTTTTGGTTTCCTCTGAAATGTTCATGCAATGGGAATAAGACAAAACTGTGAAGATGTTAAAATACACAATAATAGTAGCAAGAATGCTTTTGCTTTAAGGCAAAAGATAGGAGTCAAAATTCCTGGGTTTTATTTCAATTTCAAACCTGGAATATTTGTGTGACTTTGACTAAGCCATTTAACTTCTGTCAAGTCATAGTCATACTGAACCTTACTCTTAATTAATGATGTCTTCTTGTGGGGACAGATGGGGTTAGCTGACACTTAATCCATTTACTTGCAAATATATTTTATATATACATAAGTGTATGTGTGTGTGTGTGAAACAGACTACCTATTTGACTTTTCTCTCTTTGTCCACTCTTTGTATGTCACATGTCATCTTGGCCCTGAACATGCAAACACTTTTACACATGGTTAATTTTAACACAGAAAAATGTTCAAGTCACACATTTGGAACCTTCAATTAAATTTGGAAATGTGGGTACTGTACACGGCTGGTCTAAGCAGATTTGCAAGCCCAAGATCCCAATGCTCTTTCCTTTTACATTTACTGCCAAACTTCTATGACATTTCAGTTGGATGGAGTATAGGCAATGTGTCAAACTCATGCACATATTCCAGGTGGAGAAGAGTGAATAGAAGTTTCCTTTTTAATAGAAGGAGAAGAAGTGTAATTAGGGCTATGATTTAAGGGGGATATTCTAATTTCCCAGGATGCCTAACTTCTTATCACCAGAGACCGATCACTCCGCCTTAAACAGGGCACATTCCTTCCCATGTGCCACTGAAGCATGATCAGTAAACATCAGTAAGAATTTAGTAGGGGCCCCAGGATCTGGGGGCTACTTGCAGCCACAGATTGGCAGAGTTGCCTGAAATGGCCTTGGATTTTTATTTCATTTTTTTTTTATGGTTGTACTCTGGTCACGTGAATCCCCTGAACTCCTGATCTTCCTGACTGCTGTTTTGATGATGTATAGCTGCAACATGCTATCATTGTGCTCTGAGAACCTATTATGCTGCTATACATCATCAGAGATCCATCTTTCTCAAGACAGGTTACTATTATATATCATTAAAGTGATAGCCAGTAGGAACAGGAGTCCAAGAGAGAGATTTTGAAAGTTTTATGGGGAAGAAAAGCTATATTTTTGAGGTTGGATGGAGAAGATTTGAATACAATAGATGGTACTTGAGTTATTGTTAATATTGTTGTTTGTATTATGGTGTACCGTGTATGTAATTTTATCCTCCCACATCCACAATGGTTTACCAGTTTGTAATCGAAAGACCTATTTGTATGGCAGAAGACATATTTGTAACTGGGATTCTATTGCAATGGAAATACTATGCTGCAAAATAACTCAGTGGGTTATGATACATATGGATCCCCTGTACAGAACCACTAGCAATAGCATTTTGCACTGTAATTTCAATGTTGTCGGGAGTCTGGAACAAAACTACAGAAACCACAATATGGCTTTGTATAGGTTTTCATGCTAAATAGAGATGACTGCCTCCTAAGGGAGTTTCTAGTCATGATTTAACTTACATGTTTGACAGGTTGAAGACCAACTGGAAGATGTGCTCACCACCCCTACAATAACAGGGGTTCTAAACATATGGACCACAGAGGCAAATGGTGAAATTCTGCTGGCATATGTAATTCCCATTGAAGCCATTAGGGATTTTATGTGGTTATTTGGGAGGAGAACTTGACTCAGAATGTATGTTGTGATCTTGTAATCACAGCAGGTTTTATCAGCATGTCTTGTTAGTGTATATGTTTATAAATATGTACGTTAGCACTCATTTTCAATGCAGCCATATTGTATATGCTATGAAATCAGAAGGTTTTAGATGCTCAGAAAGAAACACAAAGAAGTCCATTTTCAGGGCCTTGTGTCAATATGGCTTTCTGAACATATACTGAATGGTCTTATTAGCACATGGCAGGTACTGTATATTCTCTCTCTTTCCCCTTCTTGCTTCATGCAATTCTCGGTGTTAAATTGTTGAAACCTGTTCTCTGTCTGTCTTTCTCTGCTCTTTAGTTTGGTAGAGTCAGAACTGCAAAGAAGCCTTTTTCCCTCTGTTAATTCTGATGTCAGTTCACCCTGAAGCAAAGCACACACAGACAGAAAACAGAATAAAAAGATGCTTTACACTTTCATAGTATCTGCCCTCCATGGTTCCCAGTATTTTATGCACATTAATTAATTAAACCTCACAGCATCTTTGTTAGTACTCCATGGCTAGCATTTAGTGATACCAAAGAGTACCGAATGTAATCACTTAGTGATACGTACCCCTCTTAGTGATACATAGGTACAGATGTTAGTACCAACACATAGTGAAACATTATCTGACTAAAAATATTCATATTCCTACATTATTTATATACATACACATCTGTGAGGATGAGGTAGAATTTCTCATCTAAAACTGGGGTACATATTGTGACGGAGTCAGACCAGAAGGATATAGGAGAGTGCTGGAAGGCAGGTATATTAGTCTCAGGATGTGCAGGTCCTTGTTCCCTGGATAGCCAAACAAAGGCTACTCCAGACCAATCAAGACACCTGGGGCCAATTAAGAACCTTCTAGAAAGGAGTAGAAACAGCTAGCCTAATTGGGACACCTGAAGCCAATCAGGGACTGGCTGAAACCAGATAAAAACCTCCCAGTTAGTCAGGTGGGCTGTGGGTGTCAGGAGCTGTGGAAGGAAGTTATGCTGTTGGTGAGACTGAGTGTAGGACAACATATCATACTGAAGGAAGGAGGCCCTGAGGTAAGGGTGAAGTGGAGTTTGAAGAAGCAGGGACTGCTGTGGGGAAGTAGCCCAGGGAATTGTATTGTGTTTTGTGCCTAAAAGGTCAGCCATCTTAGCTGATACTATTAGGGTCCCTGGGCTGGAGTCCGGAGTAGAGGGCGGGCCCGGGCTCCCCCCTTTTCCATCTTCCATACTGGCCTGTGATGAAGGTAACTCACTAGGCGGTGACTCTTGCCAATTATACTGAGAAAGGGAGGTCACTCTGGGGCCTAGATGAGTTTCTGAGGCCCCTAAATCTGCCAGGAAGTGCAGGACCCACAAGTAGAGACTTGGAGCTTTGTCACAATATATACTTATTTCATAAGGAAGGGAAAACAGGTTCCCCCCAGAATACGCAGATTTGGGTTTTTCTTTAAGACTGAGTTCTCCATCTTCCCTTAGAGGTAATAGAACATTCCAATACTCACAAAGAGAAGATTTAAGGGCTTGATTCTGGTCCTATACCAGTTTTAGATCTGTGTAACTCCACTATCTGAAGTGGTGGTACTCTTGATTTATATTATTGTTAATGAGAATAGAATCAGGCCCTTAAAATAAAAACACAATAACTCCTCACTTAATGTTGTAGATATGTTACTGAAAAATGTTACTTTATGTGAAACAATGTTAAGCAAATTCAATTTTCCCCATAAGAATTAATGTAAATAGGGGGGTTAGATTCCAGAGAATTTTTTTTCACCAGACAAAAGACATTATATATACACAATATAAGTTTTAAACAAACAATTTACTACTGTACACAGTAATGATGATTGTGAAGCTTGGTTCAGGTGGTGAAGTCAGAAGGTGGCTATTTCCCATGGACTGCCTTACTGCTAAACAAGAAAGTACACTCGGCTGAGCCCTCAAGGGTTAACATGTGGCTAATGTAGCCTCACACTCGACAAGGCAGCACAAATGGAGGGAAGAGACACAATAGACACATGGCAGTTGTGTTTTTTGGTGTAACCACAAAGGCAGGCTTGCTCAGGTGGCAAGATAGATCGGAACAACGAAGGGGACTGTCTGTGACTCCATGGTTATGCTGTTACACTGCTTGAGGAGTTCACACCTGATACCTGACTGGTAAAATCTAAGTACAGAACAATTTGGGGTTTGTGCACAGCTTCTTAACAGTCTGCCTTGAGGCTGGCATTCAAGGTGTTGAATGACTCCAGTCCACTTAACAACTAGTGCTGACTGTGTCCCCATCAAATACAGACAGGTACCACGGGGATGTACTAGGGAACTCAGTCAATATTATTACAGAATGCTCCCTTGTAGAGCTATGCTGGAGTTGAAGGCTCATTGTGCTTATTCACTCACAGTGGGATGGCCAAAAATTGTCCCCTATTTAATTTGTCTATTGTTATTCAAAATATATGGTCTCTAATAACATCCATCATTTTAAAGTTCATATAAATAAGTTTTGGGTTTTAAGGGCATCTAGCAAATTTATCCTGATTTAAGTAGCTTTTTATTGAGCTTTTTATGTAAGAAAAAAGTTAAGGAAATAAAAAGTTCAGTTATCTGCTAAGATATTTGAATATGGCCAAATGCAGACTAGAAATAAGTCATTTTTTTTTTATAGTGAGGATACTTAACCATTGGAACAATTTACCAAGGATTATGGTAGATTTTCCATCACTGGAAATTTTTAATCCATGTTTGGATGTTTTTCTAAAAGGTATACTCTAGTTCAAACAAGAATTAATTTGGGAGTATCCTCTGGCCCATATTTTATGGGCGGTCAGAGTAGATGATCACAATGGTCTGTCCTGGCCTTGCAATCTACAAATTACAATTAAACCCATAGACTGTGAACATATTGACATAGATTCTAATCTCAATCTGTGGTGAAACATCATTGACTTCAATAGCGTACTCTGGATTTACATTGATTAAAATCCATTCATAACATAAAATAGTATCTAGAGCTAAATTCAAGTAATGGAGAATGAAGCAGATGATAATAAAATTAAAGGAAAACAGAGTACAACTCACACCAGACCCTCCGGCATCCTGCTACACTAAATATAGTGTTCTAGACCGTCCTGCTTGATGTTGGCAGAGGGAAGGAGCTTTTACCAAACTTTCTGAGTTCTAGACTGAGTTTAGGTTTATCATGGCTATTTTATACAAAAGGATTTTCTTAGCTCTTTACTTTCCTATATTTTTACAGATAATGGATTGTCACCTAAATCCTTCTAAGTGAGTAATCTAACAGGAGCCATATTCTGCTTTCTTTCTTTAGTAAAAACAACTCTTTCACTTTAAAGGCATTTCTTTTCAAAGTAATTTATTTTCATTATGACTCCACCTGTCTGTAATGTTCTGACTCTGCTGTCATTTAGAGATAGCCACTCTTGATATAAAGCATTATATTTGTGAGAATGCTGATGATCTGAATTTTTTGTATCCTTATTAATATATAGTGAGTGCAGTGAAGCCTAGGCAAATGGGAAAGAAGGATTGATTGTCAGGCAAAGGCATACATTTTCATCTGATTTTTGAGGATCGCTTCTAGACTGAGATGTGCATTATTTTGCAAGTTTGGTACCTTTTGAATTATTTGCAATATTGGTGCTTTAAAAAAATCATATATTTGGATTATTTTATTTTATTTCCTTCCATCTATAAATTGCTGGAGCTCTGATTAGTTTAACATTTTACTCCTCCTCCTTTCTCTCATGGTGTGTGTGTGCAGTTTCTCTGTTTGTTGGAGGACTTTATAGGTTGGTGTAAAATTGGAATAGAATGGTTACTGCATGCAACAAGGTCATTAAAGTACTTCCAGTTGACAAGAGCTAGACAAGGCATGAGTTAAGACCTCTGTTTAACAGCTTGTTTACATTACGGTTACCTTATTCCTCTCTTGTTTCTTTGTCAAACATTGGATTGTGAGCTCCTTGGGGCAGAGTCTTTTTTTTCTGAGTGTCTCTATGATGACAAGCCCAATAAGGCTCTGATACTTAGCTGGTCACATAGGCACTACTGCAGTACAAACAATAAATATAATAAATGAGCAATTTGAGTTCAATGGGAATTATGTGCATGGGTAAAAGTTGCAGATTTACTCCCCAGGACTGTAATTCAGAAGTCACAGATTGGTTATGGTAAATATCAACAGTCCTTGGTATTGTTTTGTACTCAAAATATTTGATAACAAGATACAATACAGCAGGGATCTCCAACTTGAATCACCAGGAGAACCACATGATGACTAGTGCCTTGGCCTGGGGGTTGCATCACTGACACCCCCTGCTGTTCCCTCCCCCCACTTCACCCCTTCCATGAGGCCCCACCCCTACCCTGCCTCTTCCCACCTCTTCACTGCCCCTATTCCAACCCCTTCTCCAAATCCCCGTCCCTGCCCTGACTCATCCAAGCCTCCTCTCCTGAGTGCATGGCTCCCCGCTCCTCCCCCTCCCTCCTGGAAGTGCCTGGAGGCAGGCAGAGGAGCAGGGACACAGTGCACTGGGGGAGGGGAAGCAGGGAGAGGGAAGCTTGGCAGGCTGCAGGAAATAACTCGGGGGGGGGGGCAGTGGGGGAATGGAGAGCTTGGCAGACCACAGGAAATAACCCCACAGGCCACATGTTTGAGACTCTGCAATACAGTGTTGTGACAAAGATGTGACTGCAATACTGCAACCTGCCTTCAAAACTTAATACACCTACTTGATACTTTTTAAAAAATATTGTTTAAAAAAAAAAGTAGGAAGGAGAATCTCATAATTGTTGGCAAAATTAAAATTCACACTGTGAGAGCACCCTAGTTCAATCCATTGTGTTGCCTGATATTCCTGCTCTTTGTGGTCCTCTCAGAGTATAGAGGTTTGCTATTCTTTATCTACTACCAGCAAATCCATTTCCACACTCAGAAAATCCCCCAGATGACTAATGCCGAGGTGACCTATATCCATGTCAGATGTTGCAAGAGTTTAACTTTAATAATAAAGGCCTCGATAGCAACACACAACTTCAACAGGGATAATATTTACTCCAGCATACAATGCTCTGCTTCATTAAAAATAAATAACCAGATGTACAAGTGCTTTTTGGTGAAAATCCAAAAAGCAAACATTCCCTGTACGCTGATGTTTTTGTCATGAGATTTTCTGTTTGGTTCTGGGGGGGTTTCTACAGCTGAATAGAGGATCTGTTGATTTTTGCCTGTTTTTTTTTTATTATTATAGCATTTAAAGGGCTTTCTGGTTCATAGAAAGTAGCGATAGGTCCTTTCCAACAGGTTATTGAGTCCATACAATCTTCTAATGCAGAATTGTCTCCTGTAGTGCCTTTGTCTAATTTTGTATTAAATGTGTTAAGTTATAGAGCTTCCATCTTTTCATTTGAGTGCTTATGTCATAGGTTAATCAGTCTCATTTTCAGGAAGTTGTTTATATTCCACAAAAGTTTGCCTTTTTAATTTCATACAATTACTCCAAGTTTTACAGTATTTTTCTATCCTAAATAATATTCTCCTTTATTTTTAATCTCTTGTTTTTCCTTAGTCAATCAATATTATCAGAGGTGTTGAGCGTCAGCAACTCATAAGTCTCTTCTGCCGGTGCCTTGCAACTTTTGTAGTTCTTTTTTTACTTTCCTCTGTTTTTAACTGGGAGTCTGGTACTAAATTCGCTGTTCCAGAAACACTTTTACCTTCAGTCCTATGATGAGATCCCTTTGCATATGCAGCTAAAATTGCATTAACTTGGTTTTGCTGCAATATCATTTGTTGTTCAACATCATCCCTACATTATTTTGGCATTATTGCTTCCCAGGTTTTTCACCCATAGAATGTCTGTTTTATTTTCCCAGTGATGTATGAGTGTCTATTTCTCTTAGTTCAATCTCATTTGGTTGTTTGGTTCTCATACTTCTGATCTTTCTGAATCCATTTGTATTATTTAGGTTGGCGTTCCATACTCTTCCCAAATAAGTATCCTTCACAAATTTCATTAATGTTCTGTTTATCATTTTTTCCCAGTCACTAATGAAGATATGTAATAAGGCTGGACTAATACAGAATCACTGTAGCCCTTGAGATACCTCCACCTGGTCTGGTCCCTTCTTGTTCATAGCAAAAGTTTTTCCTGCTCCAATAGGCAGGTTACAGTCCAATCAATAGGGTTTAGATCAAAGATGATTTGGATTAATTTTGAAAGGGAGATTTCATGAGACACTATATCAAATGCTATTACATCTTCTATTTTCACTTGATCTACTAATTTTGTAATTCAATCAATCAAAGTAGTCACGTTTTTCTGGGAAAACTTGTAGTAGCCTCAGTAATAATAATAATTGGAACAAAATGTCATCTATGAAAAGTGTAGAACTGAGTGCTGCATGATGAGATAATCCAACCAGGTGTCACTAATGATACGTTAATAATCAATGCCACACAACAAAATTATATATCTACTGCTTCTGCCAACACAATGTAATCAGCTCAGAGAATATCTTTTTCACAACTTATTCCCAAAATGATTTGAAATATATAAAACAAAGCCCTTCTCGCACATATTGAATAGGATACCAGAAAATGTCTTAAGATGAAGTGAGATGAATTCCAGTCCCCCACCATCCCCAAAGGACCCCAATCTTTATTCAAGTTTCTATCAAGTCATTTTATGACTTAATACAAAACAATCAACTAATTCATGAGTGAGAGTCTAAAGACCATTTAGTGAATCAGAATTATTCCCTTTTTATAGTTTCCTATTTTCTTTTTGGCACTTAATTTAATTTTCCTCACTAGCTCCTCAATTATGTCATCAAACTCCTTCATTCAGCTTGTCTTCCCTGGCTGCAAAAAAGGATGTTTGCGGGTAGATAAGCCATTACTCATATTCATGTTTCCTAAATTGGAAAAGTGCTTCTTAACATCACTTCTCTGAATCTGTACTATTTAATTTCCGTACTTTTCCATTTATGACTCTTGGTCTTATTATTTGTAGCAAACAGTAATTCAGGCCTGCGTTATTTATAGCACTTAATATTCAGAAGGATTGGTTTTACTGATTCTTTCCCAACATCAAAAGCGTTGGCTGGAGAAGGGGGATCGTAAATGTGCAGTTAAAACAAGTCTAATTCTATGCAGCTCAGCAAAGCTGATCAATCAAAGTGACAAATAGGAGCATTACAATAACAACCTCAGTTATACTTTTGCTACAAAGAAGAAATAGAAGGTCCTTAGAAAAATAAGCAAGCTAAAGTACAACAAGGAGAGGATATGGAAGGGTCAGCTACAGCAACTTAAGCAACTGCGACTAGAACCAAAAGGAGAACAGGATAACTTTATATAAGCTTCCCCCTTCATTTTCACAACATTTCATTGGTGGGGCTGTAAGAATGCCATCTTGGGAATCTGGGACCTAATGCCTTTGGGAAGTTTTCGACACTACTGCCAGTTCTCCAAAGATGAGAAATTTTTGCTCTCTTCCTGATTATACTGTACTGTTAATTTGCATTCTTGTATTAAACACTTGGGGGGACTGACTTTGCTAGTGATGACTCCATTTTGCCTGCTGAGTCATTTTACTGGCTTACGCTAACAATAAGACACCACATTATATTTGAAAAGGCAGGTAAAATACAGGTCTCCTAGACAAAGAGCAAGCACTCTCATTTTATCATTTTCAGTATTCTCCCTCTGTAATAATACCATACAGCTACTGTGCATGTGAGCCAGTGAGGTGCAGAGGGGTACAGATGGAAAAGAGTAAGACCAAAGCTCTGAGAGTAGGGGTATCTGTCCATCTTGTGCAAGTAATAGAAATATAATTAACATATAGGACCAGATTCTTTGGCCTGCCCAAGTCCCTTGTAATCTTTATCAGGGGCTAGAGGTCATGACTCCATCAGCAGCAAGGAAATTGCACCAACCAGTTCACAGGCAGAATTTTAACAGATGCCTCCTTGAAATGCCCAAGAGCCTTTTCCAGCATATCATGGTGTTCAATACTAAATTTAATTCTAAGTACAATAATGTCTCAGCGGGTCTAGATGGTATGTAAAGCATAGAACATACATTATTTTGCCATTTGTACATCTCTGAATAATACTTCCTTTACTTTCAGTAATAAGAAAAAACAATTGTAAATTTGCAAAGATAATTCACGTGTTTCTGTAGGTTTTTATTTTTGATTATATCTTCACAGCTGTGTTACGTTTGTTGGATTTAGTTACACAAAATCTAGCTTGTTTTTCAGAGTTACTGATATGCCTTTCAAATAATGTTTGGTGACCTGTTACACTCAGAAAGTTGAATATCTTCTAAATTTATTATTGTTTATTCGACTGTTTACATTTAGCCTAAAGAATGTATTATTAAATTAAATATTAATGTGCTGAGCATGTCATAAAACATGTTTTTTAAAAAGGGATATGTAATCTTTTCCCCACAACTGGCATCTTTTGTTGTGTTTTTATAAAACCATCTCCATAGTTATATAACGATATAGCATGGTATTTTTTGGTCAAAATACTCTAGCGATACCTTTAGAAGGCATGTCGCCACCAGAACATTAAAGAGAGGGCACTTGATATAGTATAGCTAGGAATTCATAGAAAAAGAAGGATGATTTTCTGGTTAAGGCTCTGGACAAGGGATTGGCAACTTTTGGCACACGGCCTACCAGGGTAAGCCCCCTGGCAGGCTGGGCTGATTTGTTTACCGGCTGCATCCACAGGTTTGGCTGATTGCAGCTGCCACTGTCTGTGGTTCGCCACTCCAGGCCAATGAGGGCCGGGAGAAGCAGTGGCCAGCACATCCCTTGGCCCCACGCTACTTCCCCTCCCATTGGCCTGGAGGGGCAAACAGCAGCCAGTGGGAGCCGCTATCGGCCAAACTTGCAGACTTGGCGTAACAAAACTGGCCCAGCCTGCCAGGGGGCTTACCCTAGTGGGCCGCGTGCCAAAGGTTGCCGATCCCTGGTCTGGACTGTGACTCAGCACACCTAGGTTCAATTTCTAATTGCCACAGGCTTCCTGTGTATCCCTGAGTGAGTCACTGTGTGTCTCTTTGGCTCAATCCCTCATACGTAAAATTAGAATAAAAGTCCTTTACCACCACACAGGGGTTTGTGAGGAGAAATTCATTCATGTTTACAAGGCACTTGCATATTTTAATGATAGGGACCTGTTAATTTAGATGGAACAAAAGGGACCAAAGAGTCAAAGGTGTTAACATAACCCACTCACTGTCCAACATTAAATAGCAATAAACAAGGTTCAGGGTTTGGTAAGCAGAGACCTCAGACTGCTTAGTACCAGGGCAAATGCACCATTAAAAATTAATCTTTTAACCTTTCATTGAAGATACAGGAAACCAGTTAAAATTTAAAATGTAAAGTATTAAATAAGGATTTCATTTTAACAACATCCCTCGTTGCCTTTCTTGTTAGCTGAAGAGAGTTTTTAGAAGGGAAAAATACCTTGTTTGACAGTCTTTTCGATGGTATCAAAGATGGTAAGAACTGCCCTTTTGGGGGAAAAGAATTAGTTAAGATGGGCTACAGCTGTCGTTGTTAAAGTCTAATGCCTTTTCCTAGAAGACAAGACAAAACAAAACAAACGCATGCAAAAGGAAAGAAATGCCTCCCCAATCCCAGGAAAAAATAGAAAATGCAGCTTCTGTCTCAGTGTTAACTTTCATTTGCATCCTCATTGCTGGAGAAACAAAGTCGCATAGTATATGATCTTATCAGTCACTCAAAAACTTGGCAAATTTGTACCATCATAGTGGTATTAAGGGCATTGCTTTCAGTTGCCTCTTGCACAAGTAATGCAAAATATACAGATTCTTATTAAAATCATAGAACCATAGGATTTGAAGAGACCACAAGGGTCATCTAGTCTAACTCCCTGCCAAGACACAGGATTTGTTGTGTTTAATCCATCCAAGACAGATGATTATCCAGCCTCCTTTCGAAAACCTCCAGTGAAGGAGCTTAATAGGCAGAAGGTTTAAAACAAGCAATAGGAACTATTTCTTCACAAGATGCACTGTCTCAACCTGTGGAATTCTTTGCCAGAGGATGTTGTGAAGGCCAAGACTATAACACGGTTCCAAAAAAAACCCTAGATAAGTTCCTGGAGGATTGGTCCATCAATAGTTATTAGCCAGGATGGGCAGGGATGCAAAACCGAGCTCTGAAGCATCCCTAGCCTCTGTTTGTCAGAAGCTGGGAGTCGATGACAAGAGTTGGATCACTTGAGGATTACCTGTTCAGTTCAGAAGTGACAAAGGGTCCTGTGACACCTGTTCAGTTCAGTTCCTTCCCTCTGAAATACCTGGCAGTGGCTACTGTCAGACAACAGGATGCTGGACTAGATGAACCATTGGTGTGATCCAGTATGGCCATTCTTATGTTCCACAACCTCCCTTAGGAAGTCTGTTCCATTGTCCTACTTTTCTTACAGTTAGGGAGTTTTTTTCTGAAATTTAATCTAAATCTGCTATGCTGTAGTTTGAACCCATTGCCTCTTGTCCTGCCTTCTGAGGCAAAAGAGAACAACTTTTCTCCATATTTTTTTTTGTTAGCCTTTCAAATATTTGAAGATCACTATCATGTCCCCCCTTAACCTCTTCTTTTCCAAACTAAACATACCCAGTTCCTTCAGCCTTTTCTCATATGGCTTTCATTCCATCGTTTTGATCATGTCACTCGCCTCTCTAAATCCTTTCTATACATTATACATTTCTATACATTGGTGATGAAAATTGGATACCAGATACTCAGGAGAGGCCTAACCAGTGCTGAATACAGAGATTCTATCTGTGACTTGCATCCTATGCCTCTGTTAATGCAACTTAAAATTGCATTTGCTGTTTTTGCAACACTGCATTGCTAACACATGTTGAAGTTGAGATCCATCACAACTCCCGGATCCTTCTCAGCAGTGCTGCCACCAAACAAGTTTTCCTCCCATTCTGGTTTTGTGCGTGTGTTTTTTCTTCCCTAAGTAGAGCACCTTACATTTCTCTTTCTGAAATTTCATTTTATTGTCTCTAGCCCAGTTCTCCAATGTATCAAGGCCTTTCTGAATTTTAGCTCTATCCTCCAAAGTGTTGGGAACTTCCCCACTCTCCCCCTCCCCGCCGTCGCCACCACCACCAGATGAGAGGGAAAAGGAGAAGACATAGAAGAAATAAGCTGGGGAAATAAAATGACATGGGATGTGAGATTTATCTCTCTCTCTCTTAACTGTTATTTGGGACTGAGCTGAAGCCAGCGGATGGACAGTGTCCTCTGCTCTGGGTACCTTTTTCTGGCCTGGTCTGCACATTATCTTTCAGGATAAGGACAACAATGATCTGTGGGGCAATCATGATGGTGAAACTCACTCCAATAGTCAATTTCTCTCTCCAAAGTATCTTTCTTAAGGACTCCAAAAGTAAGAGATAGGTGGAGTAGCCCATCTCCTTATTATTTTGTCCACCAATTAGGCCTAATATCTGACATGCCAATTTTTTATTTTCTTTCCCTATTGTGTATCAAGCATGATCTTAACACAGTCCTTGAATTATATCACTAATATATAATTATATCAGGTCTTTTTTTGTTAATTAAATCTTTGTCTGGATTTCCTACCTTTTCCCATCAACATTTATTATTTTATTAACTTTAACTTTATCTACTTTTTACAATTGAATTTACAATGATGGTAAATTTGTAGGCCCAGTTATTACAACGTAATATAGAAATGACTGGGTAGATTTCTAGAGAGATTTATCAGTCTATAATCTGGAGAATTGTGGGTGCCTCTGGAGCCTCAGCAAAGAATCCCTTTTTACCCTGTTTACCACACTGGAGCCTATTATTTTACCTAGCATGATGGATTCTACAGTGAGTACCTGGACACTCTTGTCCCAGGGCATCTCTTCTAGCACATGGGAGCTTTCCCTGCCCAGATATATCTCCATGAAGGCAACTGCTACTACTGTCAGATGTAGTAGAACATTAGCTCTTCTCTGCTTCCTGCAGATCAGTTCTGACCAAAATGTTCCTTGGTGTTTACCAAAGGCTTGTGTTTACTCTTATATTATTTTCAGATTCCTATACCATAGTACCATCTATATCAGGAGTTGGGAACACACCAAGTTAATTAAATTACTGTTAGTGTGGAGTGAATGGCACCCATCATACTAAGCAAATTTACTGGTGCCAAAAAAAAAAATATACTCGAACAATTTAATTAGATGCCACCTCCTCGGAAAGGAGAATGGGATACCTGGATGAATGACTGACTGAATTGCCTTTGGCTGTCTAAATAAACTGTCCTTGGAATCAATTATATATCTTTTTTTAGTAACTAATACAAAGAAGCTGTGACTTTTGATTACCTCTCCAATCAGCTTCATCCTGTAAGGAATATACTGAAGATGGAGAAAATTGCTTCCCTAAGTCTTGATGATCAAAGAGCATCTTTGAATGACTGACAGAACTTAGCACGTGAAATCTAAAGATATCCCATTTCTTGCCAATAGTATTGGCAAATATATTACAGGTCTGTGCTTGACTCTGTTGAAGTCAGTGGGGAAACTCCCACTGCTTTCAGTGAGAGCAGAGGCTCAGATCCCAAATGTGCTTTGAAAGAGGTATGCAGTGTTTACTATGTCAACCAGTAACTCAGTTCATCATGACTATTGGAATGTGATACCTTTGTTACTGCTCACTTACAATGGTATTTGATAAAACACTTTGTACTGCCATTTTTAATTGCTAGCTTGTGCAGTTTGCACTAAGCCCTGTGTATGGTGTGCTGCAGAGCTGCACTAAACTTTGGGGAGAAAACGTAGAAAGACTGACTCAGGAAGTGCATCTCTCCCAGGTCTGCTTAATGTGCTTTGCACTGTTCATATAAGGTCTGATCATAATCCAGCCTAATAAATATATTGGATAAAAACATTATCCCATTGAAATCAGTGGGGCCAGCAATTCACCCATAGTAGATCAGTATTCACTCAAGTGACATTCTTTGTTTATTATTTTCCTCCACAGCCATTCATATTGTAACATTCTGTACCTCAAAATAACACCCTGGAGTCCCCATATTCACCACTGTAGCATGATTATCATATGTTTTGTATAAAGTGTGCCTTGTGAGGTATTATTTGAGAAGTCATGATCTGTTGAACGTTACTATCTTGTTGAACTATGTATGTTATCATTATATGTGAAGTTATGAAGTTTTGCTATGTGCATGTTACTGAAATATGTTTTCAGTCTGCAAGATGCCCACAACTGGCCTTTCTGTGGCAACAGAGGGTCAACTAATCCCCACAAGACAGATTTATATTAGGAATAGCGAGCCATGTGTTGATGGCCCATTAATGAGAATCCACTCCCCCAGTGACTCCCTCCCAAAGTACATAGACAATGGGAATTGCTTAATCCAGTGCTTCAGCAGGAGACATAGAACATGTGATTCATGACTTTATGTTTGAGATAGCATCTTTCCCATTTTATCCCACAATCTATGTGCATGGAGTCTGTGGTGTCAGTCTCCTCTCCCACTTACTCTAAAGGCAACAAGAACATTTGCAAGAAGGGACTTTGAACTGGGGCTATTGGTCCCAGGTTGAGAAGAGAAATCCACCTGTGTATTAAGAATTGTGAACTCCTTACAATGCATAATGGGGTGGGAAAAAAAAACATTTGATTCAAATCTTGCTTAGTATGATAAAGTTTAGAATTTAGACTGTGATTTTTATTTTTATGTAACCAACTTTGACCTCTATGCCTAATAGTTACAATCACTTATTAACCACAGAGAGATAAATTTTAACTTTGTTTTAATGTTTTATCCTCACCAGTGACTTTGTCTTAAGTGCTTGGGGAACCTGCTCAGCTTACAAAGGCTGGTGCATGTCCACTATCCTTTAATGAAGTGGCGAACTAATGGGCTTGCATTGTTCAATCAAAGCTCTTGAGCAGGTTAGACAGTATATTTCTGGAATGTATTATAAGAGACAGCACAGTAAGGGGACACAGTGGTCCCACAGTTCTATGTTGTACCCTGGATGTCCGGCACATGTGTGCAAAACTCTCATTGACCTTAGACTTCTCATTACCGAAGTGACTGAAGGACCAGTCCTTACAAGAAATAATTCCATAGAATTTATGAATAATATAGAGAAAATGAATACAGAGAACAAATATGATAAAATATGACATTATTCAAAAACAATTATCTCATATAGTAAAAATCTGAATATACAGAAAATTTAGGTGATAAAAATATTTCACATGTAAAAAGTATAAAGGCAAAATGTGCAATTGTTAAGGTTAAAGGTTCTATATCCTATTAATAATTAAAGGTGCAATATTTTTAAAGGTGAAGAAAAAAAACAGGCATATTGATAAACTGTTGTTAACCCTTCAAATGATCAGCTCAAATGAGCTAACCATTGCTAAGCAGATTAACATTTGGAGTTAATTACACAATGCATTAGCAACTGGAAAGAGCACAGAATTTAATGAAATGACTATCAAGTGTTTGTCACTCTGTGGCTCCTGTTGCAGACTTGGAAAATGTGTGTAAACTATTTATTTATGAATTTATTTGTTAAATAGATGGCATATTAAATATCTCCATAGAGTTCCCCAGCACCTACTCAGCGATACAAAGCATTTGGTGCATAGGTTTAGTAGGCCCATGAGTATTTCAAAGGAACATAAAACTGCAATAGAAACCAGTAGAAATATTGATAGTTGAACAGCTGGCACTCATCTAAGGGTGCTGCTACCCAGAGTATCAGGAGATTTATTTTTTATCATTCTCTATGTTTGCCATCTGGGTTAAAATGGAAATTAAATATTTTCCCATGGTTTGGTATCTCTCTTACGTTTTCTAAATCTTACAATGAATGAATCAAAGTCTGACATCCCACACCTATTGCTGGTGTCATTGTAGTAAAGGTCTAGGGCTAAATGTACATTTAGGCAATCATATTAACTCCAATAGCATGGAATAAATGAGGCAGGAGTTTGGTCTTTTGTCTCTGTTGATCTTATTAAATGGTTTTGTAAAGGGGTTATAAACTATCCATGAAACTGTGTTATAGTTTAAAATGTGAAATCATTTTAAGGCTTTACAATCTGGTCAGAATTTTGAACAAACTGGATGTTTAATCCCAGGTGTGATGTAAATAAGTACTGTTTTATTGTACTGAGCTCTTGAGTAATGTGGTGATGCCTTCACTTTTCACTGCAGAGGGGTGCTGACTCTCAGCACTTTAAAAAATGTTAGCATGACAAGACACAGGGTTATCCTATGACTTGTTCACATGAGAGCTAACTGCTCTGAAATGAACAAGGGTGTGATGGGTTCAGTCACAGAGACCTCCTTAGGACTGTCACCTGATCTGCTGAGACTACCTCTGAGACTATTTTTTCTGCCAGTTTGGGACTCCAGAACCCTGTCTTGTTAAGCCAGATATACTAATCTGTTGTAACACAGACCCAGGGTCTGACCCATGCCCTCAAAGCTGCACCCTTAACTGAAAACAGCTTAAGAAGTGCTCCTGCCTCCAGCACCCAGACCCCCAACTTTCAATGGGGTCCAAACCCCCCAAATATCTGTTTTTATTCTAAATTATCCACCATTTATAACACTGATAGAGGGAGATGCGCAACTGCTTGGTCTCCCAGGTATTAGTCACTAACTCTGGATTCACTAATAAATAAAAGTGATTTTATTAAGTATAAAAATTAGGATTTAAGTGGTTCCAAGTAATAACAGAACAAAGTAAGTTACCAAGCAAAATAAAACAAAACACGCAAGTCTAAGCCTGATACATTAAGAAACTGCATACAGGTAAATCTCACCCTTAGAGCTGTGCCAATAAGCTTCTTTCACAGATGGACTCCTCCTAGTCTGGGTCCAGTTTCTTTTAGACATCTCTTAGGGGTGGAGAGGCCATCTCCTAAGCCATCTGAAAACAAAATGGAGGGGTTTCCAGGGCCTTTTATATTCTTTCTCTTATGAGTGGAAACCCCTTTGTTCTTCTGTGAAAATCACAGCAACAAGATGGAGTTTGTAACCACCAGGGCAAGTCACATGTCCATAAATGATTCCGCTTTTTGCAGGCTGATGCCATTCTTTACATGTAGCTTGAACATTTCCAGGAAAGCTCAGATGGGGATTGACATCTTCCAGAGTCCATTGTCAGTTAAGTGTTTCTTGACTGGGCACCTACTGAGAACACTCCTTTCTCAAGAAGCTGATCAAATGCTTCACTGAGGCTACTTAGAATCAAACACATTGAGATACAAGTACATAGCCAATATTCTTTACATCAATATAAAATGATACACACACAGAGAGACAGCATAATCATAACCAGCAAACTACAACCTATCCCTAGATACCCCACGTGACCTCTCCTGTACAAGACCTGATGAAACCATAGGACCCTGGTTGCAACAATGATCTATATAGTCACCATTCATGTCAGTAATGCCTCATAGGGGTAAAATGTAACTCGTGTTGTTTATGAATGCACAAGCATTCATAAGAAGGACTACATAGGGAAAAGGAGAGGATACAATGGGTTTGAGAAGGTTGGTCTTAGTGCCAAGGGAACATAGAACTGGGAAAGATACCACGCTAGGGAGTTTAGGGAAGGTTTTTTTTGTGTTGTTTGCCTTAACGGTGCTTTCAGACATAATTTTGGTGTTTCTCTATAGAGACAACAGTGAAAATGCAAGCTTCTTGCTGTCCCAGGCATTAGGAGCCCTGATCCTTCTCCTCACCTTCTTTAGGAGATGCCTTTTTCTAAATGGCTTGCAATTCTGGTTTGTTGGGGGAACCAAACTCCATTGATTGCTTACTTTGCACTGAGCACCTGCCAAGTCGCAACAACATTTTACAACCTAACCTGCTTGTGGGATCTCTGGACTGCTGAACCATCTGCCCAAGCCAGACTGTCAGTACAGGAAAAAGTCTTTTTCTGTCCTGGAAAGGCGACTGACATGATGTCCATGGCACAGCCCTTGGCCTTACTCTAATCCCAAAATGGGGATAAAAGGGAATTTTTCACCCAGGCATCTAATAGTTTCTGAGGTGTCTAATGATGTCAAGAAGGTTTTGCAACCATTTGTCCAACCAATCAGCGAAGGAGCCTAGACTCTTCAAGCCCAGAAGGAGGCTGAATGCCTATAAGGAAACAAGGAAACAAAAGCGGGGGATGCAATCCTTAAAGGGGGTCAAGGTTTTTCTTTTCCCCATGTGACCCAGACATATCCTCCCAAATCTTCGCGGCTGTGGGAAATGTTAAATTATTATAATTAACTTTCTCAGAAGATGCCTCAGAAGAATAGCAACCAGAAATACCTCCATAACAGCATTTTACAACTCCAGTGAAGATAAGAGCTTAGAACTGAAGAGGTACAGACACCAAAATAATATAAACAAAAGGATTTGTTTTTATGAAAAAAGGAACCTGTTTTAAGCATGAGGAGAGTAAGACAGAGGGAGGGGACAATAGAAAGGGATGGAATAAGTCAGAAGGGAATAGAATCAAGTGAACATTAGCTTCTTGGAAAAATGTGATGTGTTTGTAGCACAAAATGACCCCAATCTTGAATGGAATGTTTGGGTGTTGTTGTCATGATAGAACTAAATAATAATTAATAGTTGATAGTAGAACAGTTAATTCCAGAGAAGCAATGGAGGAGAGAACATAGAGAAAAGAAGGGAAAGGAAGAACATTCCCTTGAAGTGGCTTCCAGTTTTCAGTTTTGATTTCAATTTAGATACTTTATATCAAAACATTAACAAGGTGTATGCCAAATACATATATAACCTGTTATATAGTATAATGTTCCTATGTACATTTGAACCACTTTAAAAATAGAATATCGCTAACATAGGACTTTTATGTTCTCCACATGCTTGAACTCAGTTAAATGTTTGACAGAGTGCAATATGTGCTGGCATTGACAATTTTGAAGTACTCTCACAGGGACATTCTACAGATTATTAATAAGATCTACTTGTTCTTTTATTGATTGGCAGTGAAGATTACAACCATCATCATGCATCTCTTTAGTTCTGAAGCTGCTAGAGCCACCTTAGTCTGAGTGCTTCTCAGTGAAATGAGTCTCCTGAGTCAGAAATTGGGGAAGAAGGCTCAGAAGTACAAGGTACTGAAGCAATAGACAGAATCGGCTGTTACCTGTTACAAATGGGATTACAGGGATACTGAAAATTAGTTTGGTGAGATTGGGAGGGAAAAAAATCAGATTTAATTCTTTTTCAAGGAAACATGTCTATTATTTAAAAAAACACCTTGTTGGACAGAATATTTTAAAATAAATCAAGACTGAAATGTTTATTTGATTTGCCTGAAAGCATGATTTTAAAAAAAATTGTGTCAGTTTGGTGTTCATGAAAGGTAGTAAACTGATAACCTTGGGGAATGAAGTCCCATTTTAATCCACATAGGGTCCAACATAGCCAGTGACAGTAAAACTGTTAGCACTCAGCTGCATCAATCTGCTTCATTCCTGAAATGAAAGTTGACCTAACTGTATATTTTCACCCCTTCAGTGCTAGGCAAGAAAGGGAAAATGCAGTTTAATACCTTTCAGGTTTAGACCCAGACTTCTTCCAGGCAGTCTGAGTTTAGCTAGCCACAGATGCTTATTCTGTCCTGAACCTAGACACTTAATCTGTGCTGCTAAATCATCTTGAATCATGATCCTGTTATACTATAGAGCCAACATTTTGTTTTGCAGCACTCAAGTTTTGTCACATACTGCTGTTTTTTCCTATCCAGCTTGACTATGCTGTTGATTATGGCTGTTCTATTCTGAACTTGTTTAGAGGCAGCACTGATATACTTGATGGTTGCCTTTCAGTGCACGAACAGCATAGATATTGTTACATAACTAATGTAGCTCTACTAGCCTGAGTCAGAGGCATTTATAATGAAAAGAACTGCCAGAATACTTGATTATCAGATAGGAGCCAGAGGACAAATACCCTAGCTGGAGATCCTTACATACTGTGGATATGTATTTTGCCCAATAGCCTTCCTCTGCTGCTGATACCAAAGAGAACAGGCACTTCCAGCATCTATTCAAGCATCTCTTATGTATAGCACAGCATGTGGCATTGTTACTGAAAATAAAACAAGCACAGGGACAGTATCGAGCATCACAGCAGATTCATTCTGTGTAATTGAATCAAATAAATACATTCAAAATGGAACTTCCCTGATTCTATTGTACATCTATCACTGCAGCCTTATGTTGTGAGGATGGGGTGAAAGCTGCTATTAGTGATTAAAATTAAACAGACAAGTTGAAAAAAAAGTTGCATCCCAAAGTTAGCTGATGTGGTGTAGAAAAGTGATGCAGTATGACAAAATCTAAATATAATATCAGAGTGTGAATCTCAGTTTATGCCATGTATTACGAAATCCAGGCAAAAACTCTTAGCCAGGCATTTGAAAAGAAACCTCAGAAATATGAAAACTTTTTCTCCAGGTTATACAAACAGAAGATTTGTCAGCTGCCAGCCCTCTTTGAGTTCATCAAATAGAAGATGGCCACCATAATGTTTCCCCACTAATATAGTATCTTCTTGCACCTCAGTGGGGACCACCTCTGTGGGAAAGTAGGGAGCATTTCTGCCACTCCCTTCACCTTCAGTTTTCCTGTATCTATCACAAGATTTCTGAAGGACCCTCCAGGATTTAACTTCTAATGTCTGAAAAGGAAGAAATCTGACCTCAAGTGGGTTTTACAATATTTTCAGTTAGAAGCAAGAAAGAGTTTTATTACTAGTGCTGTGTGTATCATGTTATTAATTCTTCATTTGCTTGGACACAAGGGCTAAAGTTTGTGAAGGGTTCAACATCTACAACTTGCACTACCTTTTAGTAGAAGTCTGGTCCCATTTAAACATTAATTGTTGATGCTATACACTTTTGAAAATCTAAGTCAATGTATTCTGATAAAAAGTCATCTGTGGCTGTTGAAGGGCAAGAAGTGGAAAGAGCGTTTGCCATTTGGAAAATAGGTGATCTCTACTAAAGATACACAGATATACTGCAAAAAATTTAAGAAGTCTGATTTCTCACCATGCCTACACTGGAAATCTGCTGTGAGAGAACAGGATTCATCACACATCATATATTTGCGAAGCTAGAATTTATTTCCTTCATCTGAGAGAAAAAAAGAATTGATTTTTTCCAGTCACTGAAGCAATGGTATTATCCAAAGAAAATCCAATCAAGTTGTGAAGAAGGATGCCATGTTATTTGAAGGGAGTTCAGTGGGCAGTCAAATAAAGACTTTCTGGATCCCAAAAGTTCACTGAGGCATAATGAAGAAATAAATTAAAAGTTGTAGTCTGTGATCAAAGAATCCTGCTGATATTACAGAGCCAGCAATTTTTCTTTATCCCTTATGTCAGTGCTTTGATCTACAATAAGTAAATGGAAAAGACAATCTGATGGCACATCACAAATGCACCTGCTTGGTATCCTGAACTATAGAACTTTGCTTCAAAGATCTGGCAGTTTCTGCTCTGACGGCTCATCTGGCATTTCTCTGATGCCTCAGTGAAATAGTACATTGTTGGACATCATAACTTCTTCCATGGTGCACAGAAAAGCCAACTAAGCCAACTTCAGAGACAGCATCCTTGCTTTCCATCACCCACTCCATTCATACCTCACAGGTAGCTATGAAATGTTCCCATTTTTTCAGGGTCATTGATTAGGACAAAATCCCTGACACCAACAAATATGCTGAATTTTTGTAACATGCCAAGCTTTCTTTCTATATCCTTCTACCATGATAAAATATTTGGGAACTCAAACCAATTTCATAAGCACAACAATCATACATACAAATGTGTGTTGAGCTTTTAGTTCATTTTCCTTGTGATATGTAAAAGTTGCACAGGCTGGATTTTGTTTTGTTTTGTTTGCACGCTAATGGAGCAGCTCTCGAGGGATTTATGGGTTAGCCACCCTTTCACTTCCATATTTTTATGAGCTAAAGTAAAGCTAAATTGGAGACATAGACATCATGTCAGACTCACCAATGGGTCTCTGGGAAATGTCAGCAGTGGTTAGATAGAAGCAAGAACATCATGAATTGTCACCCCAAAATCTCTGAGTGCAGCAAATGGCAATCACAGTAGGAGCAAAGCCCTGGTTCTCCTTCCTTCTTGCTTCCTCTAGCTGGGTAGAGGGTAGAAAAATCTATGAGAGACTTCCAGTCTTGTCTCTGCTTCCAAGAAGTTTTGCCTAAGAGAATCTTTGTTTAATTTTATGAATTAAAACCACTGTTAAAACTATTCTATCAATAGATAAGGCACATATTAATGCATGCCCCCACCTCTGTACATGTGTTATAGTATGCATCAGCACCCAAATGGGAGCCCGTTCTCAAATATTTTATAATGGCTAATATTTTGATCTGTCTTTTGTCACCCTTATGTCTAGTAAAGTTGGCAGTATATGTCCCTTTGTATGTATGAACAGAAAATAGTTGTGTGTGTATTTATGATCTGATCTAATTTTTTAATTTAGAAAAGAGAGGGCAGAAAAATGGGCCAGTGATTTGAAACAGTGACATACAACTCAGGAAATCTGGGTTCTGCTACTGACATCCTATGCAACCTTAAGTGACTCATTACATTTTCCTCTGCCTCATATTTCCTATTTGTAACAGGAGGAAAGTGTTATTTCCATCTCAGACATACTGTACAGATGCATTCATTAATGATTTGGAGGCTCTCAGATAGGACAGTAATGGAGGCCATATAAGTATCTAGAAAGACTGAAGATATTTAGAACATTATAGATCAGTTCAATGGCCATTAAAACTTCAGTGGAGGACTACTATTTGCAAGTGAGAGTTTACAGGGTTGGGCTTAATATTTATAAACAGAGCTTGTTTAAGCCAAGTGTTTACTGAAGATTTCACAGTGATCTACTACTGAGTTTACTGCTACCTCTCCTGTTAACAGAATCTCTGTCAATGCTAGCTACCTATTAGCATTTTTAATAACATATGTATCTTCAAAATACCAAGAAATCTTATATTTCATGTTTTAAAGAATGAAAATTCTTCCTCTAACAATTGCACGGATTACATATGGATTTTGACTTACTATGCTTCACATTTTCTTTCCATAGTTTGAATGACCATGTGCAAAGTGTGTTTCGCTCTCTAACTCAATACATGTAAATTAAGAATGTGACAGTGCTCATTTTTACTAAAAGCCAGTTCATCAACAGAGGATTTTGCTGTAAGCATTTTTTATTCCTGATATTTTACTCATAATCTTTATACCTCCTTATCTTATTTCACTTAGTCTGACACTTGATATGAAAATAGGACAGATGACCATAATTAACTTAGCCACTAGTGTCCCCATTTCCATATAGGATCCCAAACCAGCATGCTGCATATGTGTCAGATCAAACAGATGGGTATAGCAGATGGGAGCAGTGCTGTCAGTCATATCCCTTCCTTTAGAATCAATGTCATTATTGCAAAAGAATTTCTTTAAGACTTTGCACTTATAGTGGCATTAAAGAATCTGTTATTAATTGGACACAGTTTTACTATTAACAGTCAAGAGAGACTTATTCATGAAAGTTTAAAAATGGGACACTGTATACTTAAGTATAATGAACTGAACTAAACCCTTTATCTGTCCACTCCCTAACCTGGATAAATTCAAATACTATTTGGCTAGACCTTTGCATCTTAAAAGCTCTCATTACTCCTCACAGATACAGAAGGTAAAAAGGCCACATTTTGCATCATATTTAAGTGTGTGTTAATTCTTTAAAAAAAGTCTGTGTAATTCTGTGAACTAAACATTTTGTTTCAGTTATCCTGGTAAAGCTGAAATCTGTTTAGTTTCCTACAATTTTCAGGGCTTCACTCTGTAGTATAGAAATAGATGGAACAAATCAAAGTCACCTAAAAGAAAAGCATTTTTTCTCTTAAGGCTATGCCTGTGTTTCATCTTGAGACTTGGGAGAAGCTCACTGCACAGATGTGCCAGATTGTTAATGGCCACTAAGCACAGAAATATTTTGCTACTTAATGAGAATACTACTTGCTAATTACTCACAAAAATTCAAGCCACAAGTATCCACTATGATTTTTTGGTCATTAATAGATCTAATAAAGATATCACAGATAGAAAAGGTGCTCAAATGTTCTATTTATCTTTAATCTGACAGTTCCCTGACCAACACCTTCCCTCCGTGTATTGCCGTGTGTACGTCATTGGTAGGATAATAATGTTATAGTACTAAAGCAATTCTGTCAAAACATCACAACAGCATTTGATGCTTCAGCCCAGAAAATGAAACAGAATTGTCTCAGAATTCCAAGAAAATCACAGCTTTCAAAAAAAGGTTAAACTTCTCTTTGATTTGCACTTTGGGTTTTCTACTGTATGTTCTTCATTCCTTTCCCATGCCAAGTTGTCACTGATGTACGTGGGAGTGCAATATAGAGAATAAGTGTTTTTAAACCATCTTTGTCTGAATAATATTAAATGTTGGTTTAATTAGATCTGTTTTTAATTATGGGTATGAATTATAAGAGCTTTCTTTTTTCCTGGTATATTCTAATGGTTTGTATTTATTCAGAAAATATGAATGTACATTTTTTTCTCTTTTCAATGAAAATTAAAGAATTAGAGCATCAGGGCAGATCATAAAATCAATTTTTGCCTTTCTTATCAACCTATTATCCTTTAAAAAAAAGGGAGTACTCAGATTTCAATTCCGCCCTTTGCACCCCTTGGTCCCTCTCTAGTTTTTCCTGGTAATTATAAATGAAAAAAAGCTAAAACAAGAGATGAGCTTATTTCTGGTTATTTATTTATCTATTTAACCTAATGACAGAAAGAGAAAATATTTTTTTCTTTTTTTAAAAAAAAGACACAAAAGAAAAATGTATTTTAAAGAGAATAAAAACAGATGCTGTTTCACGTGTTCTTTCCCCTGTCCCCCCTTCTTTCCAATCTATTCTTTTTTCCTTCCAGCAGTGAATTTTCTATCTGTTTAGTTTTGATATGTCTTATCAGCCACATACTGTTTCTCAATTTTTAGGATTTAAGATTTAGGAGTCTCTTGTATTAATATGAAGGTGAAGCCTATAGCATTTCTAAGGCGTAATGTTTCCTGTTTTCCATATATAATTTCTAATGCAAGTTAGGTGTCTCTTAATTGTGCTTCTTTTTAGATTTTTACCATTTACTCATTGTATGATTTGTGTAGATTTTATATATGCATTTCTCCTTTCTCTTCTCTTCCTCTTTCCTATCACTTTCTTTGAATTTTGCTGTCAAAGAATGCAGTGACGCTTACTAATATCATCACTGCAAATTTGATGACAGACCTTCAGCTGTAGCAAATCAGAGCTAGCTTCATCCATTGTTCCATATTGGTATGAGAGTGGCCTATCTGTGTAAAATACATTTAATTTCTTTCTTCTGTCTTTTTATTTCTTTGCCTGAGGTCTCACTAAACCCACAGGATTTACTTCTGAAATCTCATACAAATTATAGTGAATACAGTTTCTATCTTGCCCTTTAACATAAAGTGTATGCTTTGAATTTAGTCCATCATAATCCCATATATAACTGTGGGTTACATAAATGTTTACTAACCATATATCAACAAATCATTTTCCTAAACAAATGTATGACTATTTAATAGACACAGCATACAGTGATTTGAGAGAAGATTTTATTACATCTGATTCAGGCTGAATCTCTGTAGCATCTACAGTATCATTTCTGTTGTACTATCTCCTTCCCTTGTCTTAGAATGATCTGGAGTTTCATTATATCTGAGGTCTATATTTTATAGATACTACTCTCTGCCTTGTTCATAGTGTCAGACAGATTTGTGTCTATAAGACATAGATTCCCTGTAGGAAGTGTCTAAAAGATCCTCTGAAAAGATATACCCTCAGATATAATGCATTCAGTTAGTAAAATTATGTCCTGTTGTTTAATTCTGTTTGTAAGGACACAGCCTACAGGAGAAGAAAAGTGAAATAAAAATGCTATATACATTAACTGCATTACTTAATCTGTCCAGTACTGAGGAATTGCAACTGTTGAGTGTAGAGGGGGAAAAAGAGACAGTTCCACAATGGTTGAACTCTCCTCTGTCTTTAAGCAGAACTCCCTTGTACTCCTGCCAGTACTCCCTTCTGTGCCTATGCCTGTCAGGGTTGCTCCCTAAGAGCTGTCATTTGTTAATATGTCTCTTTCTTTGTCGATTTCCTGTGGTGTAAATTCATCTGTGGCCAAATTTGCTGCTGATCCAACAATGACAGATGTATCTGTGAGATAATGCAACATCTCATTAAGCAGCAACAGAAGATATTTTAAAAGAGGGAAAGGGAATGGCAAAAAAATAAACAAAAATAAACTAGTACTACCCAAATTAAAGAATTATTTGTTATTCTTTAGAGCAAAGAAAGAATAATACTTCTGGTTTCGGGTTACTGCTGAACCAGGCTCTTGTCTGTTCTAGGAGTAACTGAACTCTATTAAAAGAGGCCACCATGGTTATTATTCATAATCCATAGCCAAAAGAATTTATATTTCCTCGCAATTCATAAATAGCCCCATTTCTCATATGTGCTCCAGACCTCATAACCACCCTTTAATGCAAGACGTCTCTAGGTAAAGCTATATTCTTCAGTTTGAAGAAATGAAGAATATAGCTTCAAATCAAGCTAGATGAATATAGCTTCAAATGAAGCTTCAGTCAACAAAATAAGTGCAATAAAATTGCAAGTCCATTAATCAACTCCACTTCTCAAAAATAAAGTTCCCCCACTTATAAACCTCAGAGAGTTTGCTGCTGGAAATTCTCAAGTGAAAGGATGATATCCAGTTTACTTTTGAGTTTTCTAGCTCTCATGACATTGGTGTATAAGCAAATATGTGAACTTGAAAAGAAGATAAGGTATCTTTAAATAATATATTGCTCACCAGCCCTTTTCTGGGTTGCATCATTTAACTACATAATGAGAATCTTAATTATTTATCCTTCCGAAGAGAAACCTAATATAGCCCATTATTAACTCACAATTCCTCTTTTAGGTGTTTGGTCTTTTAAGCATTCCTTTAACTAAAATGCTACCTGCCACAGCATAATACTTGCATGTTTTAAGATTGCTCTGGCATACACAAGAAAGCAAATAAAAAAAAAATGCTGACCAGCAAATGAAAGGAAACAATCATTATTATTTATTAATATACACCCCAAGTACATATTGGCAGTCAATCCTATTCAATCACTTAATGGAGCATAATATTTAAAATTAGTTCTCTACAGGTCCATGTTGCTGAGAAGGAAAGGAGTTCCGGGGAGTGGAGGCATTCTAGGCAGAGGACCTATGAACTATGGTTTGGAAATTCTTTTCCCCAGGGATTTCAGCCAGTCTTGTGGGAATTCCAACTCGTTCATCTGGTGAATGGATTCATCTAGTACAGGTGTAGGCAACCTACAGCATGTGCGCCAAAGGCGGCACGCGAGCGATTTTCATTGGCACTCATACTGCCTGAGTCCTGGCCACCAGACCAGGGGGATGTACATTTTAATTTAATTTTAAATGAAGCTTCTTTTACATTTTTAAACCCTTATTTCATTTACATACAATAGTTTAGTTATAGATTATAGACTTATAGAAAGAGACCTTCTAAAAACATTAAAATGTATTATAGGCACGTGAAACCTTAAATTAGAGTGAAAAAATGAAGACTCGGCACACCAGTGCTGAAAGATTGCCGACCACTGATCTAGTAGATTTCTGCAAAGAGAAACTCACAGCTTCCTGAATCCCTTTTATAACAGAAGGATACAATTCAGCCCTGTGATTAAGCCATATGGTACAATGTCTAACTCTGATTGACAGAGAATTAATATCTGTAGGACTGTAAAGTAGAAATGAGGAAAAATGTGAATCATCGCATTTTTGCAGTAAGTATCACCGGTATGCTACTCCAAGGTCACATCACATATTAAAGCAGTGAAACACATCCCACCAGTCACGGCACAGGCTACCCCAAGGTTCTAAACACCTCATTTTCCCAGAACATCTGCTACCATTTCATGCTGAAGAACATTTATATACACATTGGAGAAAAGGGCATTGAAAGTAGGTCTACTTCAGAGAAACAAAATGTAAAGGGACCTTCTGTTATCATGAGTGGGGAGGGAGAAAGAGGAAGCAGGGCATTAGAAAAAAATATTTTTAAGCAAAATAAATTCCATTTCCAATATATTTATCTGCCTGAGAGTAGATAATAATATATAGATAAAGGCTTGCCTCGTGTCTCTCTCTTTCTGGCATTATAAATATTCTGAGTGTTTAGACCACTCCAAGAAACACTCAGTGCTGCTTTACTTTGCATGGTATGAAGCAAACAATTCACAAGAACATATTATAATTCCAGAAAAGAGACAGGCAGAGAAATTCTAATGGGCAGATAAAAGAGGATAGTTGCCTTATGTTTTTTAAATGTAGCAATAAGTTGGTTCCAAGGACTATTCAAAGGCCTGAACTATGTCATTTTATTTTAAGTTGGAGACCAAATTCCAGATGACTGATGGAAGGGTAATGACATTAACTTTCTTAAATCTGAGGACCCTGAATGCATCAGTTGGATTTGGTAGCATTTTATACTCAGTTTGCACATGAATAAATGATTACCACAGGCTGAAAGTCTGTGGGGAATCAGACCCATAGTATATTAATCTAGTTAGATAACTGTTTAGGAGTGAAATGCTGGCGTCCGTCAGTATGAAAAGAAACTACTTTTCCCTCCATTAATATGACTCTGACAGTTATGGCTTTTAAAGGTGATGAAGTGTCTTTCTGACCAAGATAAAATTAGCAGCTATAAAGAAATTGCTTAGTCAGGATTAAAAGATTCTTCCTGATTAAATAATTACATAAGTAAGTAAGTAAATAAATAAATATCTACATTTATCTTAGACTTAGGAACAGTGTGTTGGCCTGAGGGGCCACAGATGGTAGCACTACATCCAAGTGCAGAAGTAATTTTTCCTCAGATTAGCATAAGCATAAATTAAAAATCTAATTAATAGCTTTAAAAGTCACATCTCCAGATACCCGTTAGTATTTTAAAAAAATAAAATAGTGTTCTAAAACATAGATCATGTTAGTTTTGAGAAGAAAGAGAGGTTGGGATATTGCAATAGTATCAGTGATGTTATAGTTTGGTTCTTCAGCAGCTCTGATTATAATCCAGATATAACTAGACTAATAGTGGATACTGAATGTCCAGCATACCCACTCCTTCAGAGAAATACCCTTATTTCTTACTCTTGTCATTTCTACTGGCTATATCATAATCAGAAAAGAGCAAATATTTTAGTGGAAAAATTCAGCCTCTTTCTGTTTGTATATCATTTGTGAATAGCTCAAAATTTTTTAACATATTCCTTATTTAAACTTTTTCTCAGAAACATTTTCTCAAGTAATTCTTGATAAAATTCTTGATTTTTCTCAGCTAATTCTGTGCCTGTTACTTTTGATTGGCCACATGATATTGTTCCTGTTCTCAGAATGGAAGAGCATTGTTTTTTAGAAACAAGGTTCTAGTGTAAATATTTGCTTTTATAAGTTTAAAATTCACTTCCCAGAAACACTAATTATTTTTTCCTGAAAGTCACTGTTTCAGACAGCATTGCTGTCAATAATTTCTTTTCCCCCAGAGTATTGACTATTTAATGTAGAGAGGAATACAAAATAAGCCATCATTCATACAAAGTAAATTAGATGCTACTATTTGCCCTTTCTCTCAATCCTATAACAAGGGGATAGTCAATAAAATGGAAAGGTACCAAATTTATAACCAATGCATAATTAATCTTTGTAAGTCATTGCCGCAAGATATTATTGAGACCAAGAGCTTAGCAGGATTCGGTAACAAATTACCGATAATGGACCTTATCTACAGACCCTTCTGTAATTAGTAGAGAGACTTCACTGGGCTTTGGATCAGGTCCAGTGAGAACATTCACACTTATATTAGATAGGATAGAAGAATATATAAAAGAATGGGATGTGAATGTTCCCGCCTCACATATAAGTCAACCTATGGGAAGATTAGGAAGACACCAAATTATTCTATAATTACCCACTTTGGGGTTCTTATACGTTCCTCTAAAGCACTTGACCTTGGTCTTTCTCAGCACAGGATACTGAACTATGACCCCTGTCTGCTCCCTTCACTGCTCTTTTCCAATACGGCAATCCTATTTATGAAACTGTTAACGTATAGAACTCTGGAAAACATCAGCATCAAAAAACAACTGGGCACCTTTGCACAACTGCACTGGAGAATGTGGTTTAACCAGCTGGAGAGGATCACTACACAGCAGATCTCTGATGGAGTTTTAAAGAGCTACTTTAATGTCTAATATGCAACTCTCTCTCCCTGTAGCCCAGGTGGTATAGGCAGGGGAAAAGAACATGGCAAAGTATTCTTGCATCTCAATGACTCCTGTCTTAACAGATCCTAACAGAGCACCCCTATTGTATCCCCATGCCCCTGAGCTGTACCGAGCACTCTTAAGACAGAACTGTGATTTTCTAGCCTGTTAATTCTGCTAAAACCCTCTTAGAAAAGATCTTCTAATTTAACCAACCCATCCTCTCCTGTAATCTCAGAAAAAGAGCAAAACTGATATGGTATATTTCAAGCAACTGTTACCATCCAGAGAATATGTTCTTGACTATACTCTTCTTTGCACTCCTAGCTTCCTACCACACGACACAGGGACTCACAACCCATCCTGCTTTCTTTTTCTTTATGTAAATGAATGTTTATAATTGAAGTCTAAAATGATGAGTACACAGTGAAAGTTATTACAAGAATACTAGTGGGGCAAGATAAAACTTAATGGTAAAGTTAAAATTTATATAGTCTTATGCTTTTGAAAATATTGTGATATTTGTATTAGGTAAGAACTTTAATTAAACAGTAATACTAATTAACTGATTGCTAATGCAGGGCTTTGGAGCAGAGCCCAGACCTGGAGCGCAGAGCAGTGGAGCTGCAGGTTTGTGCCTGGAGCTGGAGCAGAGCTGGAGAACCGCTCCAAAGCCCTGGCTAAGAGGATGTTACCTATATTCAGTAACTGTGGTTGTTGTGTCCATCCTAATGTGCCATGTGATGTGTTAGTGGTGCCTAGGGGTCAGCCCATCCCCATATCACATGATCTGGCATGTCCCTTTAAGATTTTGGAATTTTTTTATGCATATAAAGCCCTAAAAAATAAGATCTATTGGTAGAGAGATGGTAGTCCAGATATAAGTGGTGTTTGAAAGAAATTCAGTTACTGTTTCTTTAAGAGGAAGGCCTCAAAGCCTTGCAGAATGGATGGGACAAGGATCCCCTCTCACTCGACCAACTGGTCATGAGCTTGGAGAAGGGACTAGTGTGTATGCTGCCTCCTCCCTCAAAGAGGACAGACACTAGCAAGGTTGACAGCCTGCTGATTCCTCTGAGCCTGAGGACTAATTGGAGAAAAGGGCCAGCTGAAGGAGAAGCTGGCTATGACCTTACAGCTGGCCAAAGTTACAACCCAGATCCACAGAAAAGAGTTCCATTTTCCATTATTAAGAAAGAAGAGTGAATAAAGTACAACCTGGCTCCAGGATGAAGTTAGGAGGCCTCCTGAACAGTGGCAAGAAAGCTGACCAGGACCAGCATATGGACCCAAAGTGGGCGTTATCTATGGCAACTAATGTTGGTTGTAGTATGTAGAAAGATTTAATAAATCAAACCCCACGAAGAGGGTACAGGTTTTGAACAGTCTTTTCATGGTAATTGATTTAAAAGAACCCAAGGGAGCACTAAGTGCAATGTGCCTGGAGGACAAAAAGAGCCCATAAAAAGAAGGTATGCTGGACTCCTTGACAGGCATATTCTGCTTCTAGGACTAAAAATCAATTTAAAAAAGTTTGCTAAAACGGTAAATTCCATCCTCCGTGCACTCACATTCCCACTTCTATGATCCCCTGTCCCACAAAACCTCCTGCAGGAATATCATGTATTTATAGTGTAACACAGCCGCCTTCAACTAAAACACAAACAAGTAAATATATAAGGCCGTATACTTCCTCTCTGACTTTTATTTCACCTTTCTTGTAATGCATGATTCAAAGTCAATGGAAAACTTTCCATTGCCTTGAATGGCTTTGGATCAAGCTCTTAAATATTCATTAGCATATGTGATTTATTCATGATTACACTAGATCTTTCCTAGTGGACCTGAACTTAGCAGCTTTCATTGAATAATGTGTATTTTTCCACTGTTCTGCCTCTTTTCTATTAAAGTAGGATAATATTATACAACAAAACATAGAGCATATGCTTTCCAATTGTGAAGGACATATAAGATAACATGCCCTTGATCCCAAAGTACACTCATCATAGATGTAATTTAAACACTTGAATAATATTTCTCCTTAATATATACTCTACATATATAAATGGAGTAGTTTATACTAGCAGCTATTCACTGGGCCTGTGGAAACGTATCCGTAAATATTGTGGGCATACCTATTTGCTGTGTGAAACCCAGTTGTGAGAACGGGCATGCAGAAATTTAGCTATTTAATATGCTGCATAAATGTATTTTGATATGAGGATGAGCTGGGTGCAAAGAGATGTGCTCATAAGAACATTCTGGAATCCCAAAGGAAATGTGAGCCTAAAATGCACCAGCTTTCATGTTATTTGCTTTCTATCTTTGTGGGGGTTTTGCGGAGGAGAGGGGAAGTAAAGGGAGGTACAGGTTATAAAGTTCCACTCTTTTGCTTAAGCAGAAGCATAGCGTAGATTCCCATGTTTCCCACAAACAAAAAATGTAGTTAATAGGCATATTAGTTGTATAAACAATATCCTCTATCAGAATGTATCAGTCTTTATCTTCTGGGACTGAATGCTGCTCCTATTAAAGTCAATGGGAGTTTAATGGGAGCAGGATTGGACTCCTGAACTCTCAAATATTACAAAGTGTATTTACTGGACAATTGTATTTCTAACCCAATTATTAAACAAAATAATTTGTAATAGCGCTGCAATATTTGCATTCCCATTATAGTAGAATCTAGCTGATTAAGATATTTGTCATCATATGTTTTCTTATTATTCAGTGTGTCCCTTTCCCATTAGACTGCAGTAGAGCATCTCTTCAGTAGTTTGTGTTTCCAGATTTATAACCAAAATAATAATAATAATAATAATAATAAAAACCCCTCACTTTCAAGCTGAAGATATTAAGTAGGGAAATGAATAGAGATCTTTTTATACAACATATTTTTTGTTTTACAGAGCTGCAGTTATTAATGCTGTACATTACTTCCACATTACTACATGTCTTTTTCAACCAGGAATAAGAGTATCGTGTACTGATTGTGTTAAGAAGCCATTTTAACTTCCTCAGCTCTCTATCCTCCCTAAGTAAATTTAATTCCAAATACTCAGTGCAATAGCTCTTTGAAAATTGTGTCTCTCTTTTTTGTCACTGTAATTGCATGGCACATAGACACAGTTTCAAAATTGCTAACATATACATAGTATAGAATGCTAACTGACTAACAAAGCCTTCTAGAGAACTTTTTGAATTGAACTTGTCCATATCTTTGAAGGTTTATGATTCTTCATGACCATTATTATAGACCAGCACAATCTGGAGGCAAAAGTTGTAACTGAGCCAATCCAGTGTTGATTGATGGGACAATAATCCCATTGTGTGATTTCTTATAAAGTCAGGTATTGTGTTCAATGGTTAAGTGGACTAATTTAGAAACCACTATGATGTCAAGGCAACAAGAGGCAAACAATTTGTGCTAGTGATGTGCCTCCAAGCAATTTAGTTTGACCTTTTCTATATGCTGCATGGAATGAAGATAAGGTAAAACAAGCTGTAACAGTTAAGTCCCCAGTGCCTTTTGTTTAAAGGTAAAGGGTCTACTTCAGCTCTGGCATGAGTAAATGCAGGTGCTGCTCCCATTCACTTCATCTGGAGTTTTTCCAACTTTGGCCCCAAAGGTTCAATATATAAACCATCTGTAATTTGTAGATCCATACTTTATGCAACTTATAAAAATCACTATAATGCGATGCTGCACATCATATAGATAAAATGTTCTAATAATCATCTTCTAATTAGAGCAAGCTGGAATTAAGCATTAGCAGAATTACATATTGTGTCATGACAGAAAGGAAAATGCAATTTGTTGTCACCATTCTGATTAGGTTGTGTAGAGATCTCACAAATCTGACTGCCCTTTACAAGTTTTTTAATTTTTATTTATTATTATTAAACTTTTTTTCACCAATTTAGCTGGTATGTTGCTGATCCTGCCAGGCCCATTTCCCTCTTTTCTGTTCTGTTCTATTCTATTCTATTCTATTCTATTCTCTATAGGTTTTTATACCACACTTATCACCATATTACCTGAGTTCCTTCCAATAGTTCATTAAGCAATGTCATATCTGTCACATGTTTGTGCTCTCATCCTCTCCCAAAAGGGAGAAGCATGGACAGTGGAGTGTTTTGTTTTGGTAGAGTGTCTCTTTTGTAATATAAATATATCTCTTGCTCTGTGTTTATGCTAGAGAAGGCAATGTCAAAAAAGGCGCCTTGTGCTTGGAGCGGAAGATAGTGAGGTTTGTGATGATCCTTTGTTGCTGGAAGAATTCATTTCACAATCTCAGACCACCAGAGGAGGTTTGTGTCCTCCACAGATAAGCTTTACTCTTATTTTTGAGAGTTCCCTTGTGCCAGAGGAGCATAATTGTCAACCATGGTCTTTTAGGTATCCTGGATCTAGGTCATGGATCTCTTTGAAGATAAGGACTGAAACTTTGAACGTGATTAAAAAATCATATGGGAAGCCAGTGTAGACCGTGGAGGATGGGTTTGATATGCTCATAGTGGCCTGTGTTGCTGAGGAACCCTCCTGCCATGTTCTGAACTAGTTGGAGTTTTGAAAGTGTTGAAGGTTTTATGCCCAGGTATATCTCATTGCTGTAGTCCAAACAAGAGGTGGCAAAGGCATGAATAACTGAGGCAGATGGGATCTACCCAAGAGGAGATGGTACAAAGCATCTTCTTTCCAAGTTCAAAGCCAGTCCTTGAATATGGAGAAGAAACAAAGTATACTTAAAATAAAGTTCAGAGGGTGAATTCCTTATTGACATTGGTGAGCAGTTACTCACATAAATAACCCCACTGGCTTCATCCTATCTGTAACTGCCAACCAGCATGACTGAGGGGCTTATCATCTGGCCCCAAGTGAGCATCAGGGGAAGATAAAAACTAAAAGAAAAAAGTGTGATTTAGAAAAGGAAAATGCGGCAAAAAAAAATGTGTGTTGGGAAATGAAAGAGGAGCATCCTTTCTCCAGCTCAGCCAAAAAAAAAAAAAGCGCATTAATATGCCTCTAAGTGGGATAGGGACTGTTCCAAAGCCCTTTGAAGTTTATAGGAGCCTTTCCTTTGACTTCAGTAGACTGTGGACCAGGCCCCTGAGGAGGGAAATGAGCCCTTTATTAAAAGTTCTTGATGCAGACTCTTCTGCAGTTGAGATTCACTTGGAGCAACAGCAAGGAAGGCCATCAATGGGTCTTATTTTATTCTTTTCTTTAGTTTCTTTATTCCCTGCCTGACAGCACCAATGCCTCTACTTCAGCAGAGATTTAACCTAAGACCAGAGGACATAGCCAAAGTACAGTATAATGCAGGCAAACCCCCTTCCCACAGCAGAGAAATACACCATAGCTCCCTGGTTGTTAGATCTATCAGAC
This sequence comes from Dermatemys mawii, assembly GCA_007922305.1. Classification (NCBI taxonomy): domain Eukaryota; kingdom Metazoa; phylum Chordata; order Testudines; family Dermatemydidae; genus Dermatemys; species Dermatemys mawii. Next base: position 10,426,495 of record ML677377.1, read on the forward strand.
AGGGAAAGCTTAAGACGTTTGAGATTGGTTGAAGAAGTAGAAAATTGATGATAGAGAACAAACCTTCATCTTTAAGGGAGGAGCTAAAAAGGAGAGAATTCAGCTCCATTTTATGTTCAGTTTACCAATCACTGAGTGGAGCTAGCTCTGAGAAGATATGTAGCAGTTGTTTTAACAGGATCCAGTAGCAACATACCACAGTTTAAGGAAGGAGAATAAGAATATTTTCCCAGTTTAACCTACACAGAGAATTTAGGTGATTAGTATGTGGCTACCAGAATCAAACTTTGCACAGCACCCTGGATTTGTATCTCTGCTCTTGTGCAATGTTCCCTTCGTTACTTAATTATCATAAGTATTTGAGGCATACAGTCTCAGTTTTATGTCTAAGCAACCAGCATAGTGTCCTGTCCCCCCATACCTTACACCAGTGAGGGCGCTCTGATTCAATACTGAGTCAGTGGTTAATCTCATTACGATTACCTATAAAATTCATATGTTCATTGAGTACTCCCATGCAGGTATTTACCATACACACAACTGCCTAATTTACAATTCCTGAGAGGATCACAGTGTGAGGGGTAATGCTGCCAGTACTGTGGTTGTTTACAGATAATGGTAATCTTGTTCTGTCTTCTTTTTTCCATTATGGTCTTGCTGCAGGCTGTGGTATAAATTTTTCAAATGACCTGGGACAGCTAACCCTTTGGCCTTGTCTACACCAGTGGTCGTGAAAGTGGGGTGCGCCACCGCTAGGGGTGCACGAGACAACCCCCAGCGGTGTGCGAGACCCTGGTACCTTTCAACGGCATTTCGGTGGACATACCCCGGCCGCCGAGGGAGCGGGTCGAACGCCGCCGAAATAGGAAGTTCTATTTGTGTCCTGCCAAAATGCTGCCGACCGTGGAAGCTTTGCGGTCGGTGGCATTTTGGCAGACACATCCCTGGGCCGCGAGAGGCATCGGGGAAGAGGAAAGGGGCCGCGGTGAAAAATCTTTGGCAGATGACAGTCTACACTACCAGCTGGATCAGTGGGTAGAGATCGATCTATTGGGGATCGATTTATCGCATCTCGTCAGGACACAATAAATCGATCCCCAGAGGCAATCCCATCAACTCCAGAACTCCAGCTCACCAAAAGGCACAAGGCAGAGTCGACGGGGGAGCCCACTGTCAACTGCTGCCACCATGAGGACGACAGGTAAGTCGACCTGAGATGCGTTGACTTTAGCTACGCTATACATGTAGCTGAAGTTGCATATCTTAGGTCGACTCTTCCCACTAGTGTAGACCAGGCCTTTGAAATAGACGACTCAGTAATCAAAAGAATTAACATTGGCCTTTCATCTTCAGTTCCTTCTGAATTCCTAAATGAAATGATTTGGATGTTTCAGGTTAATCTTCAGTAGCAATACTAAATATTATACAATTGCCAGAAACAATTTCATATGGCTTTTGCATACTGTGCAGAGTTGTTCAAAGAGCACACTAAAGCAGAGAATGAGCTATCTCTAAGCTTTCCAAACTTCAGATTGAAACAATTGGCAGGACATTATAAGAGATTTTGTATAGGCTTTTATTTGGCTTGTGAATAAGTTTCAGTTTCCAGCATGAGCAGTAAATTTCAAATACCCTCCTTAAAAATAAATAAATGAATATCAGAGTGGTTTGTGTACTTATTTAAGATGTGCTATGATAGTAGTTACTTTTCTGTCATCTGAAATTTTAGCTGTAAATAAGAAAAGACCTTACTGCTGGGCATTTACCTAATTAAAAAAACAATAGTTCTTCAAACCTAACAAAGAATGGGATGTGTATCTCTTACTTTAGCTTAGCCTGCTGTAAGAGAAAGCAGGTAGGTTTCCTGCATTTCTAATGCAAGTTCTAAAAAAGATCTTAAATTCCAACTCTTTTGTTAGAAAATGGAAAAATTTTTCATTAAAATGTTCCTGAAAAAATGTCCTGTTTTTGACCATCTCTAGTCATTCCATCGGCATTTAAGGAAATCATAGTTTTGCATACAAGCTTTTATTTTGAAAAGCACAATACACATTCTTCCTCTGTGTGTTGCTGTCTTTGGCTACTTTGATTTATAAACAAACACACTGGCATATATTCAGTAAATAACAGCAGAAATGTATGGACCATTATCTCACATTATGATGGTTTGGGCTATTTTAATTAACTTGTGAAACACCAGCAAGTTATGAAGATAAATCATTAGTAATTGAGATATGCTCAGATACTAAGGTGATGAATGCCATAGAAAAGCCTATAAATAATTTTATTAGGGCTGTCAATTAATTGCAGTTAACTCACACAATTAACTAAAATTAACCATGATTAAAAAAATTAATCACGATTCATTGCAGTTTTAATCAGGCTGTTAATAAAATATCAATTGGAATTTATTAGATTTTTTGAATTGTATTCTGGGTTGTAATAGAAATCAATATATTTGAAAATATAGAAAACTAAGTGTACACTGCTTACTTTATATTACTTTTTATTACAAATATTTGCAGTGTAAAAAACAAAAGAAATAGTATTTTTCAAGTCACCTCATACAAGTACTGTAGTGCAATCTTTTTATTGTGAAAGTGCAACTTACAAATGCCATTTTTTGGTTACATAACTGCACTCAAAAACAAAACAATGCAAAACTTTAGAGCTTACAATCCACTCAGTCTTACTTCTTGTTCAGCCAATCACTAAGACAAACAAGTTTGTTTACATTTATGGAAGATAATGTTGCCCACTTCTTATTTACAATGTCACCATAAAATGAGAACAGGCATTTGCATTACTAGGTATTTACATCCCAGATATGGTAAACATGTGTATGCCCCTTCACGTTTTGGCCACTGTTCCAGTTGAAATGCTTCCATGTTGATGACACTCATTAAAAAAATGCATTAATAAAATTTCTCCTTGTGGGAGAATTGTATGACTCCGGCTCAGCTTTACCCTCATTCTGCCATATATTTTATGTTATACTAGTCTCGGATGGTGACTCAGCATATGTTGTTCATTTTAAGAACACTTTCACTGCCAATTTGACAAAACGCAAAGACAGTACCAATGTGAGATTTCTCAAGATAGCTACAGCATTCAACCCAAGGTTTAAGAATCTGAAGTGCCTTCCAAATTTGAAAGAGACTAGATGTCGAGCATGCTTTCAGACATCTTAAAAGAGCAACATTGTGATGCAGAAACTACAAAACCTGAAACACCAAAAAAAGAAAATCAATCTTCCTCTGCTGGCATCTGACTCAGAGGATGAAAATTAATATGCATAGGCCTGCACTGCTTTGGATTGTTATTGAGCAAAACCAGTCAGCATGGATGATGTCCTCTGGAATGGTGGTTGAAGCATCAAGGGGCATATGAATCTTTAGCGCATCTGGCATGTATATATCTTGCAACGCTGGCTACAACTGTGCCATGTGAATGCCAGTTCTCCCTTTCCCATCACACTGTAAACAAGAAGCAGGAAGCATTATCTCCTGCAAATGTAAACAAACTTGTTTGTCTGAGCAATTGGTTGAACAAGAAATAGGACTGAGCGGATTTGTAGGCGCTAAAGTTTTACATTATTTTATTTTTGAATACAGTTATTTTTTGGTACATAATTCTACATTTGTAAGTTCAACTTTCATGATAAAGAGATTGCACTACAGTATTTGTATTAGATTAATTGAAAAATGTTATTTCTTATGTTTTTCAGTAAAAATATTTGCAATCAGAAATAAATATAAAGTGAGCATTGTATGCTTTGTAGTCTGTGTTGTAATTAAAATCAAATATTTGAAAATGTAGAAAAACATCCAAAATTATTTCAATAAATCTGGGTGGGTAAACTATGGCCCACAGGCTGGATCCTGGGTCAAAGCCTGACAAACTGAAATCTGCATTTACTATCCTAATGGGATTCTATGAGCACCTTATTTAGCCTTAAAGGGGATCCACTTACTTTTCACCATCTGGTAGATAAGTGAATTTTCTCTGGCACATATAAATGATACTCTATCTTTAGTCAGATGAGCTAAGCAGGTTTCCCATTAGAGAGGGTCCTTAAGCACATTCAGAGTGCTGGACAACTATAAAGTTGGAGAAGTGTAGAGTGAGTCTGGCCAAAGTAATTTATCTAGGGCCATAAAGTGGAAAGTGGCTGTATTATGAAAGAGCCTGGGCACATGGCCAGCAGGAGTTAAGATGGTATTTAAGGAGGGGTGCCCTGTGAGAAGGGTGGCAATCCACTGCCTGAAGCCATAAGACCAGACTGGAGAGAGAAGTCAGGTGAGGCACCTGAAATGTTGACCAAGCCTCAAGCTCACAGAAGGGATGAGATCAGATTAAGGAGAGCTGAGTCTCAGGACTGATGGTTATTTGGAAAAGATCTGCAATTCTCTAGTGTTTTCTTAAGAGTAAATGTAACTGTGGTTACAAAATTCATTTGCTAAGCATGTGAGCCTTACTTGCCTGCTACATTGTCCCTGGATAGTTAATAAAGAAGATCACTGCCAACTGCGAGGTGGAATTCTGAGGAAACATATAGCAACTGGGGATTGAGCTTGGATCTGATTTGGGAGTCTAAGGTGGCTGGGATGTGGTGTCTCATATACTAAGGAAGAGGGGCAGATACAAACTCTGCACCTGGGAATGTGCCGCATTGACCCAGAGTGAGGAATAGTGACCCAGCTCTTCCAAGCTCTGGTTGTCTTAGGAGCACATGGGATATAGCACACAACAGATGGTGCCAGATTGTGACAATAAGCATGAGTAGTTCCATTGCTTTCAATGGAATCACTATTATGCTTAAATATTTTGCTGAATTCGAACTTTACTGTGGATTATTATGCTCAAATATCAGTGATATGGCCAGAGGTCTTGAATATTTCCAGTTGTATAAGTAAACATGAATCCTTGGGGGGAAAGTGGGAAATTAGATCAGATGATTTTTTAAAGGGAGAATTATTAACTCAGAAAAAATGTTTTAAAAATAGACATCCCTCATATGGTAAGATTTGACTAATGGCAAGTTCTACATGTGACAATCATTTTCAGATTTAGTTTTTTAATGAGTCAATCTTCTGAAAAGTAGTATACTACAGAATAAGGAGCAGGAGTGGTTCTAACTAATGATGAATATACAATCAACTGCATAAGAGACAGAAATAATTCATCCCAATCAGTAGAGTTCTCTTTTCCATTTACATTATCTGACTGAAAAAAATTGATGTGAAACAAAATGTTAACTGAATTTTTTTAAAAATAGTGCTTGTAAACAGCATTATTGAAGAAACCACTTTCTCATAAAAAAGCTTTATTTTTTTTGTCTTTCTCATTATTTTAAAAAAAGCAGAAAAAGTTCTCTTACAAAATGTACTATATGGGCTTCAGTGCCACTGGTTTTAAGAATATATGTGCTTGGCTAATGCCTACTGATATACAGAATGATGTCTCTCCACTACACTGATTGAAACCCCAAAGATTTGTTTTATTGGTGTTCTTCTAGCTTGTAAAAAATGTGATGCATCATATCCATGTATTGATAGATCTCCAAAATCAGAAATGTTTTGACCACCAATGGGTGTTTGGGGACAAATATGTGAAAGGAGACTTTTGAGGCAGGCTATTGATCATAGTTCACACAACATGCTCACTAGAATTATTTACATTCATTTCTAGGACTTTATGGATGTAGAGCCACTAGAGAGTTATCTGAATAAATGTAGCTTTATATATCTTTCTTCAGCTAAATCAAAGATCGAAATGCAAAATATAATGCTCAAGGACATCCTGTGGATCTGTGACATTTCCTGGAGAAACTGGAGACCATAAACCAATGAATGGATTAGTACAATGAAACCTATTGTAAATATAGCAGTTTCACCTGTGACAGAAAAAAAAATTGCTTGAGTATTTTTCATGTTATTTAAAGGAAAATAAACCCATTTGCTCAGTCCAGTTTTCTGAAAGTTAAAGGATATAAAAGAATTTTCCAGCATGAATAAACTGTAAAATGTGTCTGAAAATTAAGTTTGTACTGCAAACCATTGAAACATTTATTTCCAAGTATATTTCACAGTTTGTTTATGCTGAAAAGAATTTAACTTTTGCACTTCCAGGCCCAAATTCCTCACAGGTATATTTCCATTGATTATAATTGTTTAAAGGCCATTAATACATAATAAATAAATTGCCCTGCTACTGAATTCATTTACCCCTGAGATGACAGGCCTGATTGTAATACATACAGGTTTCTTCTAACTTTCAGGCTGAACACTGCAATGCTAAACTGTGAGTTGCAGCATTTATGATAATAAATACATAGGGTTCCATATTCTCCATGATTCTTTCATTGAAGTCAATGGGAAATGAGTGATCATCACTTCAAAAAATATTCATTTCAAAGTTTTTGAGGTGGAGCTAGTTTGTTTGTTTTGTTGTTATATTTTTTCAATATTTTTTCTAAGTTTTTTTAATTGAAAATGTTATCAAAATATTTATTGAAATAGTTAATTGACCATAAACCTGGTGTGCTAAGAGCTGTACAAACGTAGTTTTCTGAAGAGCTTACAAAGTAAACAGAGAAGACAAAGGGGAAGCGGCACAGAAACACAGTAAAATGAAATGAATTGCCCATGGTTACACCACAAATCAGTGAAAGAGCTGGAAATGGAACCCAGATCTCCTGCCAAAGGGTGTTTCTGGGGTAATAAAGGGCAAGAAAGAACGCTTGGTTGGTTGTAGCATGGAAAATACGGAGCAGCCAAAACACGCCCAAGGTCAATGGAGCAGAAGAGTTTAGAGCCCTTCCTATTGTATACCGAACTGTGCTGAATGTAAACTAAGAACATCTGAGGATTGAGCTTAGGTTGTATAGAACATCTTCACAGGACTATTTTCTGTTCCTAGGGAAGTCAGTGAGTCTATACTATAAACAGTAATTTGTTTAGAACACCGTCTTTATTTGGAAGCCTGAATACAAATGATAGGTGGTGTAGGTAGTGATGCCTAGTTAAGATTCCCTGACATAGTTAAAGTGGGTTTTATCAGCATTACAGACAAATCTTTCCTCTCATGCTTTAAAGGAACCATAATATTGTTATATTCATAGTATTTATCTCTACTGAATTAAGTATTTTTATACAACCAGCTCCAATTACATCTATAGTTAATCAGTTTACTCATGAGCACTTATGCATTGTTTACTTGTCAGAAGAATAGTATCTTTCTGGGGTTAAAAAAAGGTCTCTTTATATAAGAAAGAAAATGACAAAAAGAAAATAATCCCCGTGCTGGAAAACTGTGGATACTTGTTGCAATATGTCTTAATGATCAGAAGACATGGTGCATTTTTTTTTGCATGTTCTGCAAGTGAATTATGGGTAAACTTTCAAAATGTCACAAAGCAGACTGTTATCAATATGTATCAACATCCTCAAGCTACTTGTTGGTAATAAATGTCAGTAGAAATTTTTATGGGTTTTACAGCTTATCTGCAATTTGTAATAAGCTTTATGCATGACCCATTATTTTATGAGCGAGAACAACTGTCAAATGAATGTATTTGTAATGTCAGGAGTTTCATTACAACATGACCGCAGGCTGAAGGCTAGGTGCTAAACTGCTGCTGGGTTTTTATCTTTTGACCATACTTTGACAAAAAGGGCCATGTAGCTTGCTACTTTCATTGCTTTTTCTTTACCTTTTTTAATTAATAATTTAACTTACATTTTCTATGGCCTCATTATCACTCCACTATTTCATTAACTAATCATTACAGCATTGCAGTTTATAGCTTTACAGGCAAGAGACTACAAGTATTAACCAGTAGCTTTGAGTTACCTAGCAATAGCTCTGATTTGCAAGCAGAGCCTGAAGCAATGTGGATTTTATGTCATTAGAAATCTTTTCATCTTTTTTTTTATTTAAAACAGAAGAAAAGATTTTAATTCTTTCTCTGAATGATTCATATCCTGTGGATTTTTTCTTTTAGGCAATGAAGCTATGATATTAAGATTGAGTATATAAATAATTCTCATAATTCACAGAGAAGAAAGAGAAATAATTACCTCTGAACATTTCATTATGAATGGAATTCTGTCAAAATTTTTAAAAAGGGAGCATTAATACAAATTAAAGTCTTAGGAACTCATTTTTTAAAATACTTAAACTTGTATTTTATATAACTTTAGCCAGACCAATGTGATTTTTTTTAATGGGCAAAATGAATGGCTTTGTTGGAAAAATATTAAATGTAGAATGTTTCTGCCATGAACAAATATTTTATATTTTATTTTGTTTGTCTGTTTAGAATAGCTGAACTTGCATAATCCATTAGCTGTTTACATAGAGAGTCCATGATAAACTTGAGCAACTGAGTGAATATATATACATATATAATATTCACACACGTCTCAGCTTCCCCTCTTTTTCCCTCCAGGTCCCTCCAACAAATCCATTGTCATGACCTTACCATCCATCTCCTCTTATAAGAGAGTTAAGGTGAGCTATAAGAGTGTGTGTGGCGGGGGGGTTGGCTCCCTGCTGTACCAATCATAGGAGTTCCCAACTGCCCCGCATTTGTTCCTTTAATGAACACCTCTTTTTAAGTCCTTTTCCAAGCCATTTATCCAGTCACTGTATACCTTTCCTGTGAATTACCTGATTACCTGCACTGGACATGCACTATACACTTAAATAACTAGTTGCGACATATGGCATACCACCCATCATGCCATACATGAACAGAGCACTTCCTGAACCCACTGTGATGAAGGCAAAAAAAACCAAACCAAAACTAAAACAACTGCATCCAAGCCAATGTGGTGGTAAGGGAAAAATTCCTTACCAGACAGGGGTGGCTAGCATAATGTCGACAGCAGGTGTTGACCAAACCTGGTATTTTACCACCTAAAAGGGAGGTAGGGTAAGTCCTGCTTCAATTTCAGTCCATGTAAAAAGGGAGCTTCACGTGCACAGCTGACCCTTTTAAACCCAGCATTCACAGGAGATGAGTCACTGACACTTTTTTGCAGCAGTTTTCATTCGTCCTGCCTCCACCCTCCAGCCATTTTAGACCTAATGTACAGTGTATAATAAAACAATCCTCTGTGCCTATATACATGAACAACTGGGAGCCTGTATGATTTCTGCATGCAATATTTCATCAAGCCTGTATTATTTAAGACAGATTCTGAAAGGTGCTGAGTACCTTTAACTTGAATAAAAGCCAAAGGGAGTTGAAGATACTCATTAGCACTGCAGATTGCAATAGAAAGTGGCTAGCATAATTTGGAACTATATTAAAAATAATAATGAAGGACCTTTTCACACAAAACTAGTCACAAAGACCTCAAGAGTGTAAGTGATTGCAGGATTTGGCCCCTATCTGCATCCTCCACCTCACCCATGCCACTTCTAATCTTCATCTAAATTATGACATAATTTAAAGACATGAAATTATGTCACTTCTGATCTTTGTCATCTAAATTATGAAATTATCTAAATTATGAAATTATTATGAAATTATTATCTAAATTACGAAATTATTATGAAATTATGCCACATGAAATTATGCCACTTCTGATCTTCGTCATCTAAATTATGACATAATTTAAAGACATGAATTGCTGCTTTCACCTGCTCCCTGCTTCTGCCATTGTTTGGCTCTGCCCAAAGCACTCTTGTAATGCGGAGTGAATTATAACCACCACAATTTGAAGCCACCACTGTGTTGAGGCCTCCTACATGCTGGCTTTCAGAGAAGCACAGATGGAATATTGGCAAGTAACAAGGCAGTTGAGAAATAGCTTATTTTTTTTCTTTTTTCCAATCTGCACAGGAGTGTTGTGGATCCTCTATACCCCCATACAGTATTCACCATTTAGCCACGATTAGCACACATTAGCATCTGAGACACGTTCTTAAATATCACTGGGTGGTAATAGTCTATAAGGTGCCACAGGACTCTTTGTCGCTTTTGCATCTCCCTACTAACAGAGGTATTAGAGCATAAGCATTCGTGGGTGAATACCCACTTCATCAGATGCAACGTTGGTATTCACCCAAGCCGGGGAGCAAGGGGCCCCAAGCGTGGGGTAGCATGGGGCCAATGGCTCTGCGCCCCTGGCTGAGCTCCCAGGCCAGATAAAATGGGCAGCATGGCACTCAAACTACAGCTCTCACAAGTCACTTCAGCATGACAAGCAGATGCGGTTTCATGTCAAATAGACTCATAATGAAATGTTGAGATACTGGATGGGTGTGGTAATATCTTTTACTCGACCAACTTCCTTTGGTGAAAGCCACATTTTCAAGCTTATGCAGAGCTTTTCTTCAGATTTGGGAAAGATATTCCAAGCATCACAGCTAAACGCAAAGTGGAAAAGATTGTTTGGCATAAGTCATTAACATATATTCCAAGAGACCATTCAAGATAGAGTGGCCTGTTAACACCACTGCAGTCATAGGATAAAAAGAGGGGGTTAGCAGGTTACAGATTGTTGCAGTAAGCCATAAATCCAATGTGTCTTTCCAGTCCTTGATTTTCAGTGTCTAAAAGAGTTATGAATTTAATCTCCCAGGCTCCCAGGTTTCCTTTGAAGATGAGGACTTATAAGTCGGACTTTGTGCACGATCACTTTGTGAAAAATGTTCATGCAAGGGTGATAGGATGTTTCTGTCTTTTATCATGTTCTTATGTGAGTTCAGCTGAGAGCATAGTGACTATTTCACCCAGATAGTTGTTACAGGGGCATTTAGTGCACTGGATGAGGTACAACATGTGTTGTGATAGGCATGTGTAAGATCCATGGATTTTTAAAGGTGTGTTGTGGGGGGGGGTGTTGGTCATTGTACCAATGAGGATATGTCTGTTGGTTCTGCATCTGTTGCTCCAGCAAGATTTGGTGCCACTTTGAGTTAATGTGCCTTGTCTGTAGGGGGCTTGCTTCTGATGATGAACTTGGAATACTGCACTGCATATATGTTCAGATGAAGTTTAACAACAGTTCAATTTGGAAATGTCAGAACATTTGGAATTATTATTTGGAAATTTCAGTTCTGGGTTGGGGATTGACATTTCATCTTTTCATTCCAATAAAGGATAAAATCAAATATTGAAATATTAGAATTTCACACAGGATGAAAATTCTGATTTTTACTTTGCTCTATTACCTACCACTATTGTTCATTATGAGTTACTTTTATCTTTCTCCAATTTTGTACTTCTTATAACCAATGATGTTTCTTTTTAAGAAGCTTTTGGGTGCACAATTATGTTTATGGTCCCACAGCAATGTATCCTTGTCATTATCTTTATTTTTGTTTAATTTTTTGATGTGTACATAATACTTAGGTAAAAAGTCTCACAAAATGGCATGATAAACATAACAGTGGTACTTATGTTGACATGTTTGATATTAATAATTATTGGTCTGCTCACAAGGACTGGGGATGGGATCCAACATGCTGCCTCATGTCTGATTTATACATATGGTGTATATTCTTTTTTCAAATTCTAGAAAGGTTTTGTGTTTTCAGCCTCCTATACCACCTCCCTCATCTTCAAGACTGCACAAATTCACCTTTGTTTTGCTCTAATTCTTTCCTTATCTCTTTCCAAGCAATCCTTCTTACAACTTCTACTGTATGCTTCTCCCACTCAGACCTTTTCAATTTCTGCCCTCCCCTTCCATCATACATTTTAGAAGTACATCTCTGTGCTTGGGCTTATGTAAGACTTATGTTTATGCAGTCTTTCTGTAAAGAGGGTGAATTTCACACTGAAATAAATAGCTTCCTTTATTCAAATCCCTTCTTAGCACTGACCCTCTTATCCTCCATGTACAATTCTAAGCATACTAAGGAGCCTTAATAAATAATGAGTTTGAAAGCTGCATTATGGTTTTGATTTGTGCCAAAAGATTTTATCAGCTTTTATGGTCACAGCAACTTAAATTCCTCTAGCAGTTTAGTGCAACCGTTGGTATTTTTTAGGCTTGCTCTTTGTGAACCTAACCTAATTCAGAGAAATTAATGATCGTATGAGCCTTTTTCAGTGGAATGTATAGAGGTTTGAATTCTAGATAGTCTGAATGACTAGAGAACATTTTCTTGCAGCTCTGAGAAATCCATTGGCTGTTAGGTTCCCTGACACACCTAAACTGCACCACTGAGGTAGTCTTATTGTTTTCAAGTACATGTTGTATAACATACATTCAAGGGCAACAGAAACACAGGTAACCAGCCATTGCATTGTACTGTATATGATGTGTGGAAAACATAAGAGACTCATAAAGGAATAAGTACCATTTTTGCAACAGGAATACCATGTTGATAACAATCTTAGGGACAATTAGAAAAATAAATATAAAAACAACACTTGTCATAATTAAATGTTTTCATCAAAACTGTACAGAGACATTCAGAATGTTTTCAGATGAAGAGGAATTAAATTAAAATGATGGTATATTGATAAGCACCAGTCACATGATGCTTAGGTTTCAAAGAGAGGGATAAAATTCAGGAATCAAAAAAATGTCTGATAAAACACAATGAACACTTATAACTAAACTCAGCCAGTGCTACTTTCCATCCCAGACTAGCTTTATTGTATCATCAATCAAGAAACCATTTTAAATCTGGCAGCATGGCAAAAAAAAAGTACTTAGAGGGCTGCTGTGGATTTCAGTTTTGTTTTAGTCATTTCTGTGACCCTCAAGCTATAGATGGAAGTCTAGAGTTCAAATACCTTGACTGATACATTTTGTTTACTATATCATGTCAAATTTTTAGATACCACAATATGGTTTTCTTATTGCAAAGTTACTATACATATAACACTCTGTAAACAGAATTCTTTTAAATATAGGATAAGAAACATGTACTTACTTCTATTGCATTTATGTCTTGAAACCGTAGAATAAGGCCCTTACAAGGTTCTGTTAATCAGATCTTAAACAGAAGAAGAATAATCCTTCTCTGTTTTCTTTTTAGTGTTTGGTAAAGTATAGTGATGCAAGCTTTACAAATAATCAAATTCGACTTGAGTTCTTTGCAAGCTCAAAGAATATAAATATATGGCATGCGGTTCAATATTTGTTGTCCTGCCTGGGTTTCACATGTACAGAAATGACATTGTCTAATTAATCAGATAACTTTACATTACACATTGCTGTGCAAAACGATGAAGATATATTTTAACATATTTAGTTTTAAGCGCATTTTCTTTGAAATAATTTGACAGTAATCCAGTAACTAAAATATCTCCCTTTTCCCCCACCCCAAAATTGGTACATTGTCACCACTCATATTGAATCTAAGCCACTCTTTTTTCATCACAAATATCTGCAATCATACAACTATGCAATAAATGATAAAAGACATTGCAGATGCAGAATACCTATACTTGTGTATTTTCTAATAAATAGGGGTATTTTTATTGTATCTGTGCTCCTACTAGGAATGAAAATGCATGGAAAAATCACAATTTGGTTAAGGCAACCATAGTATAAAAACGTCTAAAGCAATTAATAGGCCACAATTTGAAGAATGATCTAAATACATTTATCTATGTACTGTAGCATGTGGAGCATCCAAAGTCTGAGATGACTCCAAATTGTGCATTAAAATCCAATAAGTATTACTGCATCCAGGGCCATCCATACATAAATGTTCCAGCTTCCCTTAGAGAGAGTGTTAGGTTGTGCCCATTCCTAAAGGAAGTCTTTGTTTCAGTAGACTGACAAAAACTCCATTGACTTCAGTGCATCTACTTTGGCTTATACTAGCTGAAGTTCTAGCTGATGGTGTAAGTAAAAGGTCCAGTTTTACCTTCATATTCATGAGTACAATTCTCAATGACTTCAAATTGAGACCATGTATTTAAAGGGAAACTTGAGCACTGTTGACATGTTGCAATAAGTCATTATTTAAATCAGAGATGGATAAAATATTCTTAGCTACTTTAAAAATGGTCCGTGTTCACATTTTCACACAATAGATTAAAAATGGAAGAATGTAGTATGTGCGTATCAAGACAGTGCCTGGAAATCCTCAACATCCTGTTTTAAATAAAGTTTTAAATGAAACCCAAATAGACAACAGTCTTCTCATGCTTTGAAATGGGTTAGAGTTTAGATATCCTCTCTGCAGTTTTGATATGTTTTTTTTCCATAATTAGGGCTTATCCTTGAATTCCATGTTGGGGAAATTATCTTTTTATCCTTTTATTCAGTTTGCCATTCTCACTGGAATGTGGAAACAGGCAAAAGCAAAGAACATATAAAATTGACTGCTACACAAAATGTCATTAAAAATATTCCAAAGCAGTAAAAGTTATTACCTTTTTAAAAAAATAACTTAATGATTTTGGAACTGCAGCACTGTAGGTACTGGTATAAATTTATAGTATCCCTTGTAGGATACAGCAAAATCCTCAACAGACCACCAAGAACTACCTGAAACCAGTACTTAAAGCATCAGTAAATCTATTTTGTATATATATGAGTTGTCTGAGTCTGCTGTCTAGCATAATTTCTTCTTTGGCAGCAGTTTCAATTTGATGGGTTTAGTCTGAAAATTGTTGGGGTGGCAGGTTTTACATACTGAATGATGTAGCACATCAATTCCTATTTATTAGCACTGGGTGAAATTGGTGAAACAGTCACCACAAATGTGTGCAAATTCATGTGTCATGATTTGTACCTCATCAAGTTTCCACCTTATGATTCCAGAACTCTTGTGCTAATCATTTCAAAAAGTCCAGTGAACCTCAAGTTATGTGCATTTGAAATGTTAATCTTTGATAATTGTTGCTGGTGGAGAGAAGACAAGGAGTGATGAAGCAACAGAGAAAGGATTAGATATATTTGTAATAAATTATACACAGAGACACATACACCCATCAGGCGGAATTGATATCAAGTCTGTATTAAGTCCTTTCCACCCTATTATGTAATGTGTGTGGGGCCAAGCTGATATAAGACAGCAGACTTTTCTTGGCCAGTTGTAAGTGCCAGCAGGAGTAGCAGAAAGAAAATAGCAAGTATCCCGTCTGTTTCACTGCAGAACTGCAGAACTGTCTCTAATTTTAAGTAGCAGTAAAACTGACCAGAACTACTTCTCAGAAATCTGCAGCCTCAGTGCTTTGTTGCTGCTTTTGGTGAGGAGAACACAGAGGACTGTGTCCTTCATATCGACTTCCTCTCTTTGCTTCCTCAGTCTCTTTCTCTTCGTAACAGAGGCCTGAGTCTGTGTCTTGGCCGCTGTTTGTAGCTATCCAATAAGGTATTTCAGTGGTACTACCACTTGCTGTTTTTACTATCGTTGTAAACACTGTTGGCTCAGAACAGCAAGTGAAAGATGGGTTTGGGGTAAGTAAAGGCAAAGGAAGAGTTTAGATCCCCTTTCTCAACAGGGAGCAGGGAGAGTGGGTAGCAACCGGGAGGATGGAGAAAGGAAACAAAGTCAGGGGAAAGAAGGAGAGAAAGTGATGTTTCCCTTTTTTCCATCAGTGGAAGGTTGGCCCACTTACAAGGCAAGGCCCATATGAAAGATAAAGCCACTCTGCACGGAGATAGGCCAGGACTCTATTGGGAAACAACCAGGATGAGGGTGGTGGGGTCATGTTGTACTTCACATCAGATTCCTGCCAGCCCTGGATTGTCGTCCTCTCCAGGTCATATTTTGCAACAATTTCTTGCTAGTTAATGTTAGTGCTCTACCTTGTAAATTCCCCCAGCCTTGCTTCATTAATGCCATGCTTTCCATTTAGTACAAGGACTTCATGTTGACAGAAAGAAACTACCCACTGTTAGAAGTGGCTGTAGCAGATATTCAAATACCTACCTAGGATTAAATCCTGGCCTTTTGAAGTCAATTGAAGTTTTGCTATTGACTTCAATAGGGCTGGGATTTCATTCATAAAGTATCTTTATTCATAATGATCCCATGGCTGTATTCAGCTATCCACACTGTTTTCAGTTGGAAGCTAGAATAGTTTGCCAGCCATTCAAATTATTGTTGGATAGTGCAGCACATTTGTAATTTGAATCTGACAGCTTCGAAGATGAGGTTGATCAGGGTAGCTAAGCTAATGTGCAAAAATGATCTATTCTATGTAGGCCACATAAAACAGTTCAAATTAACCTTTGTAAGTGCTGAACATCACTGTTTTAGATTAGACTAGATTGCACTGGTGGCATATTGAGATTGAATGATAGGCAAAACCATGCATTAAGGCTTGGATCCAATTGCTGTCACCTATTTTCATCTAAAAGTTCAAATAGTCTCAATTTCCCTCTAAAATGTGCAGCTTATTTTAGAGATTTTAAGCATCCCCAGGTGCACAGTTTTATTCAGAACTGGAACAATTTTCCTGCTGGAGGTGACTGCTTTGTGATATTGTACTTACTCCTTACAACTCCTTTGTCTCCTATTCATCTCCAATGAACTATATACTATTAGAAATAGAGAATACTGTCCAGTGTATTTGAATTACAGACATTTTAAAATTCTCAAAGGTGTAATAATCCGGTATAGCTATATATTATTTTTAAATTACAGGAGTCCTGGGAGCAACTCAAGTATTCTCACGCACAGTTTCCGTGAATCAGGAAATACCCTGGGAATTTTAACTAGGGTTTTGTTAATGTAGCAGCCTCAATTTGTTTAATTTTGCATGAAGCTAAATGCTTCACTTTGAGTATCAAGTTTGAATGAAGTCTAAAACTTATCTAAAAATCATTCCAAAATCACAAGTCATGCCCCAAAATCATGCAATTGACTTAAAAAACGTTTGTTTTTTTTAAAAAAAAATGTATATATTTGAATTCTTGTATTTTCCCTTCTGGTTTCCTTGAACTTTTGCCTTTCACTTCAAGCTTTTCTCTGAAACCATAAGAGCTAGAGACTTAATGAAAAGCTGAAGTTTTCGTACAATCTCTTGATTCTAGGCTTTAAGGAAAACACTAAATAGCATCAGACTTGAGATTCACAAGCATTGGCAACACTGTATAGAGTGGGGCTGGTGATTGGCAACTGGAAGATGAGGAAAACATCCAGCTTCAGCTCTGGGCCTCCTGTTCCTCTCTTCTAGGGAAGGAACTGTGTTGCACAAGAGCTTAGTTCTAACATAGAATCATAGAATATCAAGGTTGGAAGGGATCTCAGGTCATCTAGTCCAACCCCCTGCTCAAAGCAGGACCAATCCCCAACTAAGTCATCCCAGCCAGGGTTTTGTCAAGCCTGACCTTAAAAACCTCTAAGGAAGGAGATTCCACTACCTCTCTAGATAATCCATTTCAGTGCTTCACCACCCTCCTAGTGAAAATGTTTTCCCTAATATCAAACCTAAACCTCCCCCACTGCAACTTGAGACCATTACTCCTTGTTCTGTCATCTGGTACCACTGAGAACAGTCTAGCTCCATCCTCTTTGGTACCCCTTTTCAGGTAGCTGAAAGCAGCTACCAATTCCCCCCTCATTCTTCTCTTCTGGAGACTAAATAATCCTAGTTCCTTCAGCCAATCCTCATAATTCATGTGCTCCAGCCCTCTAATTATTTTCGTTGCCCTCTGCTTGACTCTTTCCAGTTTTTCCACGTCCTTCTTGCATTGTAGAGCCCAAAATTGGACAGAGTACTCCAGATGAAACCTCACCAATGCTGAATAGAGGGGAATGAGCACGTCCCTCGATCAGATTTCTTTTGGCTCAATTCTCTAATTTGTCTAAGTTCCTCTGTATCCCATCACTACCGTCCAGTATATCTATCATTTCTCCTCATAGGTCAGCTGTGAGGAGGGGCAGCTGGGCTAACACATCATTTGCAAAAGGTGAGAGAGAGAAGGGACCAGAGCCAATCTTCCCTGTTCTGAAAATGGTATATTCCATCATCCTCCTTTTAAAAATCATCAGATAGGGTTTCATTTGCTGTTCTTCTTTCCTCACAGGATTCTGTTTAGTCCTGGGAGCACAGAGACCCTCTGAGAGTGAGGTAGGTCCCTACCCAGCCAGCTAAGGTAAAAAGGGCCCTCCTATTGCTCATTGTCTGAGGGTGGTCAGCACTAATCATGTGTGGCTCAGACAACTATCTTCAAAAATTACCCCCTATCTTCTGGTACCTCACAAGAAGCCCAAAAAGACAGTCCTTTCCCCAGTAGCCTGGACATAGATTCCCCATTAGAACTTGTGCTTGGAACTGTCAAGCCCCCTCAGACTTTTGAATAAAATTTGGAACACCTGTGTTTTACTGGTGTAAATGTTGAACATGTTCAGTTATAAGCAACAGACCACAATGAATTTTAGAGCATCACATCTCTTCATAGACCATTGTTGTTTGTTTACTTGACGTATTATTGTGAATACACATATTATTGTCCTTGTGCAGGAAGAAATACATGTCCCTAATACTCTGTCCAACCATACACTGGGTCCTAGTTAAAACCTGAGATGGGTCCATTGGGATTGTCACCAGTCTAGCATTTCTAGGGCTTGGTTACAGAAATAGGTCCTGATTCTGATCTTATGGACACTGGTGTAAATTAGCATGAAGGCAAAGGCAGGTAGGCCCACAGAGTGGATATCTCTAGGACATTGGAGGAATAAGTTGCGTACTATTTCAGTTACAAAGTCATTTTTATGAATGCTAGTAATATATTTTAAATTCATGAAAAATTGTTTAATACATTAAAGTACTTCATGTGTCTTCTTTAGTCTTTAATAATTAAAGTAAGTTTTAATTTTCTTACGAGGTAGTGGGAATAGAAAAATCAGGCAATGGATGGGATAAATCAACATGATAAATTAATTAATTAATGGATCACATGGGGGACTTTAAATTAGGTCACTTCTTAGATTGAGGCAGCTGGTTATTTGCTTTGGAGCTCATGTTAGGAGTATCTAAGGAGATGTTTCCTGGCCTCAAACCTCTTCAGCAAAAGTCATGCATAAAAAGCTCAATAACCCCAAGCATGTCATCTGGGAACAAGATTGATAAAGGGATAGAGTTATAGGTTTTGTTCATCATATGGATATTTTTCAGAATACAAGACTTATATATGTTATCTTTTGGTTATTTTTATCCCAATCAGTGAAAAGTAAAGCCCTCCATTTACTTATACATTTTTACAATGCAAGTAAGCCTGTTGTGGGCTTTCTGCATTGCTAAGTCACTTAGATCAAGTCAGAACAGGAAATATTTCAGCTGCTGGGCTGCATGGTGCTTTTTTACTTTTATTTTTACTTTTTTGGGGCATCATACAAATCCATATGACCAGATTTTGATTTTGAGTGGAGTTAACCTAGACTTTTAACCTTTATCCATAATTCTCATTAGACTAAAATCCTGTCCAGTAGAACAAGCCAGCATAGCAGTGGCTCTGCTCCTAATGAACCCTCCTCACACCTCAGTGGGGAAAAAAGTCCTTCACAAAACAGTGGTAAATGGATGAGATGGAGAGAGACAATAATTGTCAGGTTCCAGCTGTTCCCATCTCCAGCAAATATCGTTTTTGAAAGTGACTTATGCACCTAGGAATCTAAGGCTCATCTAAAGTCAGTGTGACTTAAGACTCCTGGGATATGTCTACATTGCAATAAAAGAGCTGGGGGTGGGGGAGGGACACTGTTGCAGTTAGCCCAGCTCAGGTGACTCGGGTTAGTATGGCTCAGGGTGCAGGGATCTAAAACTTCAGTGTAGATGTTCAGGCTTGGGCTGGAGCCCATGCTCTGAGACCCTGGGAGAGGGGAGGATCTCAGAGCCAGGGCTCCAGTTAGAGTGAATGTCTGCTCCCTCACAGTTTTATATCCCTGCAGCAACCCTGCAAGCCTGAGTCAGCTGACACAGGCTCTGCGACTTGGTGCACAATTTAGACCTCCCCCTAAATTACTTATCTACTGTTGAAAATTGTAGCCAGGAGCTTGTAGTTGTTCTGAGGCTTGAGGCCTTACCTAATCAGTTTTACTCTTTTGTCTTTTTTAATATTTCTGGGTGCCAGGCACTAGAGATGGTTCGGGGAGTTATTTACTTCCTATTTAGTGTTCTCCATTTTGCTCTGTTCTCATCATCAGCATATTGAGTTGACACCCATCTTGGACCTGCATGGTGTGGCAAGTAGGCAGCATAATTGCTAGTCATTGAACCCTGCCCCATCACATAAACATGCGGTAACAGGGGGCATATCTGGTGGCCCTGATTCTGGTATGTTGGCACTGTTTGGACCAAGACGTGGATGTGTGGGATCTGCTAATTAGCAGCTCTCATTTGAGGGCCACTGGACATCTTTCCCTCTTTTGTCTGGTATTGTATTTTAGATAATGATCTCCTCAGGGGAGGGAACATCCCTCCTTTCATTGCTGTAGAAGCATCAGGCACACCACTGTGCTATACAAAGGCTGGATCTTGAAACGCTGAAAGTACACATTAAAATTGTTTTCCTAAGCCTTAGAGGTCTATGACACTGAACAATTCGGAGTTATTACAATTTTGTTGAGTGTTCTGGGCTTGTACCCTATTTAAGACTAGTATGACACTCAAAACTTAAATTATTTTCATGATTGACAACTACATCATAAAACTATAACACTGTTGGACACAACTGAGAGGTTCTGCTCACAGGAAGGTCAGAATTGAAATAGCAAAGGTGCTATTAGATAGGACTGGGGTGTATTAGCAGGATTATGTGTGTGGCTTACTAATATGGTGAAAATATTTTCAGAAGCCAGACTGTAATTTGCCATCACTACTGCCTGTACAGTTTAAAAGGAATATCTTTATTGAATTGAAAATATCACATGTAGACAATCCAACTGCATCAATACAAACACTAAGAACCATGTATTACTTGGATCTTGAAAACAATATCAATGCAAGATCTAGTCTGCAGACTTTGCTAGCTCTCTGTAGCTAATGACTATTCTAAAATGCAACACAAATGTGCATGGTAGGTCTGCATGGTGCTAGCTGCAGAACGTACTGCATGGGCAAAAAAAAAAAAAAAAAGACTGATTTACACCAGTAAATCAATGTAGCACCCAATGGTGGATTTAGAGTTAGTGGGGCCCTGTGTGCAGCTTCATTTTCAGGACCCAGCCAAGAAAAAAAACATTCTCTTATCTCCTCCTCCATTCCCCCCCCCCCCCCACGCACACACACACGCACACACACACACACGGGGTTTTCATTCTGTGTTTCTTCCTTCTCCTCCTCCTATATTATAAGTAATGGGAAGTACATGAAAATAAAGTGAGGTACCTTGATTGGGACAGAATGTTGGGGTGCAGAAGGAGATGTGGGGGTTAAGCTCTGGGAGGGAGTTTGGGTATGCGCTGGGGCATGGAGTTGGGGTGTGGGATAGGTAAGGGAGTGTCACTTACCTTGAGCGGCATGACTCCCAAAGCGACGAGCACACCCCTCTGGCAGCAGGTCCTAGGCCGGGGGCAGAGCCAGGGAGAGAGGTCACTGCACGCTGCTCCTGTAGCTCCCATGGGTGTAGTTCCCAACCAATGGGAGCTGTGCAGTCAGTGCTAGGGGTGGGGGCAACATGTGGAGACACCTGCCCCCAGGGGCCACGGGGATATGCTAGACACTTCCAGTAGTGGCACGGAGGGAGGGAGACAGCACAGGCAGGGAGCCGCCTTAGACCTGCTGCAATGCTGCTGGCATGTCTCTGTGTGCCCTTGAAGGGATGGGACAGCATGTCTCCATGCACTGATGGGGGCAGCAGGCAGAGCTGCCTCCCCGCCTTCTCTTCCCCCCACCCCAGGGGCATGCAAAGACCTGCCAGCAGCTGGCTGCTTTCAGGAGCAGCATGTTGCCACTGGAATGCAGGAAGCCTTGCCTGCCTGAGCCCTCCTGCGGCCGCCAGCTGGGACTCAGGGCAGATTGTCAGATGAGATTTGTGCTGCGTTTTGGGGCCTTCCTTGTCATTGGAGGCCCCATGCCACTGCACAGTTTGTTTCATGGTAAATCAGCCTCTGGTCGCACCACTGATTTAAATGGAATGACAGTGATTTATACCAGTTGAGGTATATATTTATACCATTATGTCAAAGGGATTGTGGGCCCAATCCCTTGGCATGGTGCAGTGACCAAGTTGGTGCAGGGGAGTTGCCTGGGGGAGCAGAAGCTCTTGCTGCCCCATTCATCCTTGCTGAAGGCAAAGCCAATTTCACACTACATCCGTTCCTGGCTATGGTTTTAGCTCCTTGAGACAGTTTGTGGCAGTGGCTGCTCTAAATGGTGTTGAGGGACTGGCTCCACAGAAAAAGGTCCCAGGGTCCATATTGTGCAGAGATTAACTTTGCAACCACCTCCTCACATGAATGGTATGTAGTTGGACCACATGCCAGGATCAGGCCCATCATCTCATTTACCCTGGCAAAGACAAATGCTCTGAATGTCCTTGCACTGAAACATGAAAAACAAACCACAGTCCTGTAAGCTGTGGATGGATTGCATACAGTGCCTTTTATATAATGGGTTACTGATAATCATAATAGTTCTAATGGTTGCTTTGTTTTTTTTATATAGTAACATACTTCAGTTCAGTTATTTAAAAGTGATTGTTCACAAACATGGATGTGTGATAACTGTTATCATCTTCTGAGTAAAAGTCTATTCTAAGCCTGGTGCGATTGCCCGTCAGTCAAGCTCTTGTTGATTTTATGGGAAAGATATCAGATTGGAAGGTTTGAGTGAAAAAAAATTAAGGAGAAAGATCAGTGTTATAATGGAGCATTTGCTTTGTATTTCTAGTTAATATAGTTGTATCAGTTCAGTTCTGGTAGCTGT
Organism: Dermatemys mawii; assembly: GCA_007922305.1. Taxonomy (NCBI): domain Eukaryota; kingdom Metazoa; phylum Chordata; order Testudines; family Dermatemydidae; genus Dermatemys; species Dermatemys mawii. The sequence continues at coordinate 10,449,299 of ML677377.1, forward strand.
TCCAAAATGAATGCAAGTGACTGAGGGAAATTATTGGAATACATACTATAAGTATATTTCATTATTTTTCTCTCTGGAAACAGTTATCTGTTCAGTTCCTCCAAACCACTGGTTTGTTTATTTTTTAAGTAACAGCCTTCAACATGAAGATTATGAATTTACAATTTTTAAACTAAAAAGTTATTTCCATGTTTATTTTTGAAAACTGGTGGCAATCGGGGGAGGTCCCAGACTATGGGAAAAATGCAAATGCTTTGAATGTCCTTGCATTGAAACATGAAAAACAAACCACAGTCCTGTAGCTGTAGATGACTTGCATACAGTGCCTTTTATATAATGGGTTACCGATAATCATAATAGTTCTAACTGTTGCTTTGTTTTTTATATAGTAACATACTCCAATCTGTGCCCACCTTTAAAAAAGTCAGTTTTGAGAGAGAGGCTGGTCCAGTGGTATTAGTTGGTATTTGAGAGAAAGGCTAAGAGCATTTCCATGCTCCACCACAGGCTCCCTGTGTGACCTTGAGCTCAGATTCTCAAAGATTTATACTTATTGAGAATCTGCTCTTAGTATCTGTGTCTTGGTTCTCCGTCTGCAAAATGGGGATAATAGCAGGTCCCTACCTCACAGAGGTATTGTAAGGATAAATGCATTAAAGACCTTGAGCCACTTAAATATTTCTGTCATAGAGGTCATGTAAATACCTAAAATATATAGTTTTGAAGTCAACAAGAAATGGGCATATATTTCTGAAATAAGAATTGGGCCATATAGACCAAATCCAGCCCTGGGAAAAATGGGTACAAGTCCCACCCATTTCAGTGAGGCCTGAACTTGATTGCTGCAAGTTTGAGTTTGTCCTTTAAGGTAACACAACACCAGTAGTTACATAACTTCAAGAAAATGAGGCAAGAAGTCCTAATTTAACAGTAACTCTTGTTCTGAGGCCTTTTCCTCACCAGAGAAAAATCTAGACTGTGAAATGGCTGCAAACAGTTAAGTATTTTGCTTATTTATCTAGCCCTTTGGGATGAAAAACTTAATTATCTTCCTGACATGGGGGTTGTGAGGATTTATTAGTTATGTTTGTAAGTGCTTTGACAATATAAAGCACTAGGTAAGTACTATTAATATAGAGTGTCACCTGCAGCTTGGAAGAGAAAGAACAACAGTGCCTAGAGGAGAGCCAGTATTTCTCCCAGTATGCCATAATCTGAGGGCTTGTCATAATGTGAGGGATCCAGCTTAGCAGATCCAAGCCAGCTGAGGGGAAGTGACTTGATAAAGAGAATCAGAGGGGTAGCCGTGTTAGTCTGGAATTGCAGAAGTGGCAAAGAGTCTTGTGGTACCCTAAAGATTAACTAAAGTATTGAAGCATAAGCTTTTGTGGGCTAATACCCACTTCGTCGGATGCATGCAGTGGAAGTCATCCAACGAAGTGGGTATTAGCCCACGAAAGCTTATGCTTCAATACTTTTTAGTTAGTTTTTACGGTACCACAGGACTGTTTGTCACTTGATAAAGAAAAGGTAGGAGAAACTCGGTTGGCATTAACTTCAGTCTGACTGAATGGTATAGTAGCAATGCCTCAGCACACTAATCCCATTGTTTGAAGCCACAAACCCAGAGAAGGGAAGAACTATCAGCCACTCATTTCTCACAGCTTGTGGAGTAACACAACTGTAATTTGTGGAAAAGGTATATGCATAGTTAGGCATCTGGCTACATACTGCTGCCGTTCGACCTTTATCTCCTCCCCCTTACCTACTTCCTCTCCGAGTTTCTTCCTCTACTGCTATCTCCAGGGGTGTTCAGTCTGACTACTGATCTCTGTGCCTATTACTAGAATTGTCTTTCCCATGCGTATCACCGTCCAAGGCAGCAAATGAAAATCCCATCTTTGCATCAGGCAAGGAAGGACATGGGATTCGATTGTTTCTGAATATGGTATGACCTTGGTGTTCAATTTACCTGTCTGAAAAACCAGTGTGATAGTTCCTATTTCATAGAAGTGTTGTGAAGTCTAACAACATAACATTAGTTAGCTCCCAACTGTTATGAAGGCCAATCAGTGGCATAAGTGGGGATAAATCTGGAGCATTCTTGGCTCTCTTTGCTGCTAAATCTCCTGGACCAGGGGTTCTCAACAAGGTGTCGGGTTTGCAAACCACCTGGTTTTTCTATATTGCTCAAAGAGAGGGGTGTTCCTGGTTACCTGGAGGGGAAGGGTCACGGTCTGAAAAAAGTTAATAGTACAAAATGCTGAAAAACAGAATTCCATTTTCATTAAAAGATTTAAAAAGAAATTATTTTTTAAAAAATTTTATTCCAAGCTTTTCATTATTTTTCAAAGGAAATTGGAAACTCAAGTAAATGAAAATTTCATCCTTTAAATTTGTAAATTTAACTTTCAGTTTTTTTGTTTTTCCTGCTTTCTCTCTCTCAACCCCCTTTCCTTCCATACCCTCTTGCAGTGCAGTGCATTGAAAAGTAAAATCATGAAAGGGAGTGTGGGAGGAATCAAAACACCCGCCAAACTTTTAAAAACAATCCCCCAAAAGATATAACATTTTTCAAAATAAAAATGTTTAAAAAAATCATTGAGAAACTAAGAAATTAAGAAATGTTGACCAAAATAAAATGTTTTTGTGAGAATATACCATGCAAGTCTGATATGATTCATAGAATCCTCTGCACAGGATAGAATTTCATCCATGATGAATTTGGCTTTAACTTCCCGGTCATTTACACCTCCGTATATATCAAGATATCCTCCTCTCTGGAATTAATTTTCTGTTTGAGTCAAGATAAAATGCACAAAATAGATAATTTTATGCAACAAGCTGTGATGAACACACTTTGAGACATTTGTGTGCTTCTGTGTAAATTAGTCCAAAACTTAAGGCTAGAGTAGATGAAATTCTCATTCCTGTATAAAGCTCAAATAAATGCAGGGGTAAGGAATATGGGGAATCATCCCCTTTCCCAGAAACGAAGGTGTGTGGTATTGCGCAGCCTGTTTGGCAGAATCCATTGTTTTGTGTGGCTTGTGGAGTTTGTACTGTGGACAGCGATGTAGTTTCCTGACCTACTTATATCACACTCCAACACTGCCCACAGCCCCATTCTTCACCAGGCAAACTCCCACAAAGTGGATTATCCGGAAACTTGGCTCTGTGGTGCACATACGGCTAAGGAGTCCCCTGCAATGCGTGCTGCCCTGCCCCATCTTTGCAGCAGAACTGCAGCAGTTTCCTTCTGTTTGGGGACTTCCACAGCTGGGAGGATTTCAGCTGATATAGATTCTAAAGTCTTTGTAACAGGCTTCTATGTGCATATTTCTATGGCTCTGAATGGGAGTCTATATATTTATGCAGTATATCGTTGCTCCTTGTAATATTGTTAGATATTTGCCAGGGACAGCATTTAATAATCTAAATTCAATGCTGCTTTTATCTTGATGGCGTATTATTCTAATGCTAATTAGGACAGGATGTATATGGGAAGAATTTGTAGGAATATTATTAGGGAGATATAAATTTTATAAATACTTTTTATGAAAAAAGAAAAGGGACCCCTTTGTATAACCACCATACTGACTTATTCTAAAAGGAACAGATTACAATATTTCTATCATGGATATTGGTGAAAAATGTTTTTTTAAAAAATTCTTTTTGTGAAATGTTTCATGAGTTGTGGCGTGTCTAAATGTAAAAGCAAAAGGAGCACTTTTTTTTTTATTGTAGCTCATTCAATAATCCATAATTAAAACCAATCGAACTCTCTGGCAGAGGAATTCAAGGTCAGGATAAAATTAGACTTCTGCTGTTTGCAGATCATTTTTAAAAAGTGCTTTTAAACACAGAATGCTTTTCAAGCAAACTGTGTACAAATGAGTAGGGGAATTACTTTTCTATGTTTGATGTAAAGACACAAATGTCAGACTTACTTGAGCATAAGCCAGAAGGTGGGGAGTGGGGAGGAATGCTCTCTTAAAGCAGTAAGTGTGCTGTTCTATGAGTATCTAAAGGGGCTGTTTGATATCTGACATCAAGCAGAACTGTGACAAGAAGCTGGCAGTAAATTAGGTTTAGCAGCCAGTGACAGGTGCAAATTCAGACAGAATGAGGACTTTTTGAGCACCTAATGGTAGTCACTCACAGTTTATCCTTCCAAAGGTGACATCCATTCATGATGGGATCCAAAATATGGTGATCAAAGTAATGAATAATTAATATGACTGTAGATGTTTAAAAAGCAAAATGAAAATGGTAGAATGGAGGTTACTTGTTGCAATGTCACTCAGAGCTGGGGTAGGTGCATGAAAGGCATAAACTGATATTCATACAAGGAATGACTGCATGATTCTAAGGGAGTGAGGGAGAAGGAAGAAGGATCAAGGGGGCTGTTAGTGTTTTTATTTATTTTTATATGCAAATTGCTCTCACGTGTTTTTAGAACTCTTCGTCCCAAAGGATGTCAAAGCACTTGACACATTTAAAACTTTCATGCAAACTCTATGAAGTAGTCACATGATCCCTCAGCATCCCATAACTACTCCTCTACTCAGCAGATGTTTAATAACACACAGCAAGACTGCTGAAAAGTTCAGAAGAGAAGATGGGAGAACTTAATTAATGGCATGTCAGTCTTAATAATATTTATTCAAAAATCACTGATGATTACACGTACACAGAACCTCCCACCCTTGGGAAAGATGCAGGAGGTTTGGTTCAGTGCTAGCCAGAAGAGAAGAGTGCTATCTTATTCATCGCTAGTAATGCTTCCTGAATCACCTGGGTTTTTCTTAGAGTTGTCCATGGAAGATACTAATGCAGTCCAACCCCACTGGATTTGTGATATATGATTGGATTGCTCCACATGTGCTGTAGATATAGGAAAAGATGCCTGCCATGATGGTTTATTCTATTAGAAGGAAAAGCAACTTCCCCAGCCAGTCTCAATTCCCCACTATGGTGACAGCTGCACAAAATGATGATCTTAGCAAAACCAACACTACATTAATGAGAATCCTGGTTGCAGGTGAGCAGTTTGACTTCTAACATTTGAAGCCTGGGTAGCATACATAAGGAACAGCATGGCAGCCTTCTGTTGACCCACTCCTGTTAGCAGGGGACTGATTCCCTGTGAGTCATTGTGCGTAGTGTGGCTTGTGAACATCATTCTCTATATAAAGGAAGCCAGGATGCTTATTTGAACAAACTGGACTCTAGAATAGAAAGATGTTTGTAGGGGAATCATGACAAAAACAAACTATGTATTTAAAAATGCCACCAGTGCTGAGGTTTATACTAATGTGCCTTATGATTTGCATACATTGTTAAAGCTAGTTAATTATTCCAGCTATTGCATTTGTAAGGTATCCCATTACTATCCAAAGTGTATTTGTGTCTCTAGATTTTTATAGGCCCTCTCTTCTACAATCCTTAACAGAGTTAAGTCTTTCCAAACTCGTGATCAAATCTCCCTCTCCTTCGCAGACAGGTCCCTACTTTTGATTATATGTTATAACAGCATGTTTTTCATGGACAGGTTTTCCTCTCTTCAGGCATGCATGCCATTTTCCTAGTAGGTTTTCTTCTATACTCTGTTCTTCTATACTCTAATTACTCTTGACAACAACTAGATGGAAGAGCCTAGTAGAGCTGGGCTTCACTATAGAAATCCCATTCACTATAGAAATGGTGCACGCTGAAGCTCAACTACAAGGTTAATTTTAAAGCACTGCTGCAGCGGGTTCTACCACATAATGAAGAATAAAGTGTAATGTCCAGGCCTCTTTTCACCTCCCTCAGGACAAAGACCTACTTCAGATGTGGGGGCATTAAAATTTGACTTAATGAAATTGGGGCTCCCATATTAATAAGTATAGAAATATTTGAAAATATAGACTGAGTGCTTTATAACAGTATATGGGATCACATATATTTATAATATTTTATACTGGTGTGATTTCCTGCATAGGCCATACAGGCTTTCTGTAATAATATAACCTTACTCAGTACCAACATTCGTACTTATTTGACTTAGCATGGGGTTTTTAGATTTGCAGTTTTATACTCTCTTTTTTTTCCTGTCTGTGCTGTTAGTGCATGGACTTTCTTTAGGTAAATCCTGATATCCTGAAAATGAAGAACCCTGACTGTACAACACTTAGTCATGATGGTGAGCAGTTAAGTAGTTTCCTGAAGTCACTGGCACTAATGAGGGGGGGAGATAAGTAACTGCTCCCCAATATGAGTGTGTCTGAATGTGTAGCTTTTAAAATGCATACATGTTCAAGGTAAAGAGAGGCTTTTCTCCGGTTAGAATCTTTCACAAGGGTAGGAGTGGGGAATTTAAAGCTTCACTCAGCTCCCTATCTGCTCTCAACCTGAACTGCTTAGCACCAACTCCCCCGCACTAAGAAACCTTGTAGTTCCACCTTTGAATCACTGCAATAAGCTGAAGATGCTGATGGACTGTTTGTTTATTAGATATCAGCCAAGTTAAGTCTTCCTAGATGATATCAAGGCTGATTCCCCACTCTGGCACTTTGAGTGCAGAAGGTGGAGGCCCACAAGGATTCCAAAAATTAATACTTGCCACTCCAGGCTTGTATTGAACTTCCAAGGTTATAGCTTCTCTCTGACCTTGGCTTGGTAAACTCTGCCACCATCCACATGAAAAAAACTGCTTCTTGCAAATCCTTGGAAAACTCGCTTGGGACGTTTTCCCTGAGGTCCCTCCGCATTTTGACCCCTCCCTTGGGGAAGCCAAGAAAGGAAACAAACAAAAGGGAAATCCAGCTGTTGCCACCAGTTAATTGAAAAACATATGCATAGGCCTTTTAAGACACAAAACCAATCATTTTTTTTAAAAAAAGGTAAATTTTTATTTTTTAAAAAAGAAAGGAAACATCTGGAAAATCAGGATATTGGTAGACATTTTAAAGCAACTCAAAAGGCGTTAAACACCAGGAATGGCTCCCGGGGGTCCAGCTTAACTTTACACACACACACACATACACACACCCTGAGTTTAGCACAGAAGAAATCCACAAGCAAAAATAAAGAAATAAACCTGATTGCATCTATCTAAACTTCCCTATCCCAATAAATACTTCTTGATATGGAGGATAATTTTTCATATCTGGTTCAATCTTTACACAGCATTCCTGCTGCTTCTGTCTCTTCAGTCAAGACAGAACAATAGAGACAAAGGGAAAGCTTTATTCCCATTTTAAAAAGTTCTAACCTTCCCATTGTCTCTTTTGGTCAGGTGCCCACTCCCTTTTCCATACCTGGGGGACTCTTTAAGCCTTTACAGGTAAAGCAAGCAGCCACCAAGAGGGACTTTACAGCTAGCTGCCTGTCTGGGTGTCCATAAAAGGGAGTTGTTTGTGGAGGACATAATTGTGGAGATATAATTGTGGAGACAATCTGCACTCTTTGTTTTGAGTAGCACATACTTATAAGACATATATCTCTGACTTGGCCATGTAGCCCTACAGAACAGATCATGTTCATTAGAGTACAAATGTACCTTTTTTGCCATACTCTACTCTTCTGGAATTGTAATTAGCTCCTTAGAAGTATATAGTTGTTCAGATAAGACTGCTGTCAAAAAAAAGGCAGCCATGTACTTCAATGCTCTTTCAGAAACCCTGAAAAAATGCTATTTTTAAGGTTCTGTTTCACAGATCAGTGTTAAAGCACTACTTATGGACTCAGCCATGTCACATAAAGCCGTGTGATCCTAAAACATAACTATATTGATGTTATCCATGTTTTGTATATCAGAGGAGGGCCTGGAGGAGATTTTTTTTATCTATTTTCATCATTGTAAGGTTTTTTTGAGATACATTTGCCTTTTTTCTATTCCAAATGTTATGCACAAACTGGATTATAGTGTATTATGAAAATGGCTTAGGAGTTTCACAGCAGGCAGCTGGATAAAGCTTATTCATTAGAAAATCTATTGTTGGAATAAGAACATTCCATGCTATTATAATATAAAAAGCCATATTTCTGTGTTTGTATGTGCATCTGGGACCAGTTATATAATTATATTGATCTTTTTTTTTTCATTTTAATCTTTGTATGGAGCTTACAACAGCCACCATTTGACTTGATGTTTGAAAGAAAACATGCGGATGAAATATTTACATGAAACACATGAAAATAGGACACTTGAGAAATGTGTCTGAATATCAAACCCAAATTATTTTAGAAAAAGAATAACCCAGTCCAGAGACTGTATGAAAAAAAACCAGAAACATGTAAGGAGGATAAAGTCAGAAAATAACCAGAATTAATTTATTATGTAAGTTAACCTGTTTCCCTTAATTATTCCATTGTGGACTGATGAGATTTACTTGCATTATCTAAAGCATCCGCATGTTAAGCATCTTTTTCTAACATGGCATACTGCTCTGAGCCAAAGGGAAATGACTAACTTACAAAGAGGGGTTGATTCATTTTATATCACCAATTTTTACAAGATAAATGAATAGTCTTAGTAAATGTGTTTTCTTTCCTATTCTATTTGTTTATCAAAAATAATGAGCAGTTGCATGGAGATAAACATGAAGTACATTTATTATAATATGTAGAAATCAAGAAAAAATAATTATACCCATATATATTTCTGAACAAGTAATTGATAAAGAAAATATAAACAGAGATTTTGCACAGTAATATGCGCTTTGTCTTAATTAACTCACTTCTGTAGGCTGTATTTTTCATTCAGAGTACATATATTTTCTGTTTTCTAATTGTTTCTTATTAGCTTCTGATCTTCACTTCCAGGGCCATATCTTTGTCTCAGAGAAGGCTTCTTTGTGCCACTATAACAGTGCAAAAAACCCCCAAAGGTAGTCTAAGTTATTAGCTGTGAATTCAAGCCCTTTTCCTCCACCACCTGCCCTCCCCCTGGAACAGAAGGTGTGGGAGGTAATGTGCTGAAGCATACTACATGCTGCCTATCCTTGGTTGCTGCAGTGGCTCCCTGAAGGAAATTTCAAATGGGCACAAGTTAAAGTAGCCCCGAGGGTCCTCTAATTTACCCATTGGACCAAACAAGACCTATTCCTAGGGAATAGGTGAGTCCAAAGCTGCCTTTCTCCTCCTGTATCTGCTCTGAGACCCCCCCTGGCCAGGGCCACAATATTTACAATATCACAATTTCAATAGCAAGTCACTGACAGCTTAATGTTAACATGGTACTGTAATGAAACTTGGTTATCTTTACTTTGTAACCATGTACAGAAAAAAAATGAAATTGCAGGTCTATAGAGTTAACATTATGTAGGTATCTACATATCAGAAATTTGTGGATTTGGCTTCTTCACCTGGTTGAGCCATCTAGCAAGGAATTCATTCATGTTGCAGAAACATTTCTACCAAAATTAACATACTCCTTGTTCAAAAATAACAAAACCCAACACCTCGGAAAATCTTTACAAATGAAAAAAGTATTATTGTGCTTAGCCCAGTGATCTGATGCACACTAATGAGAAAGTAGATATGGAAAGATTGCAATATGTCTGTGGTCACTGTCACCATCCAGAGATCCATGTAAACAAAAAAACCAAAACAAACCAAAAGTGTTTTTTTTTTAAACTATGAATGAAGGATCCAGAATAGCAGCTATTTACATAGCCTATTCCCAGTGCATGACCTCATTCCTTCATCTTTTTCAGAAGCCCAAGTCCCTTAACGTGGGTGCAATCAAGAATAGGTTGGGATCTCTGACTATTCCCCACTCCAACCCTTTATCCTTTTTAACAGACACTACTATTATGCAAGAATAGTGGTTTTCAACCTGTGGTCTGCAGATCCCTGGCAGTCCGCAGACTATGTTTAAGATTGCAAAAGAGGTCCACACCTCCATTTAAAACTTTTTAGGGGTCTGCAAATGAAAAAAGCTCAAATCACTGTGCTGGAATTTCAAGGGGAAAAATGCCTGGCCCTCTTTGCATTGTGGTATGGTTGCAAGCAGTGAGTCTTTTAACAAGTTGAACCATTCTCAGTTACACCAGGGTACCCCCAAAAGAGGTTGGTTGAGTCCTCAAAACAAAGGCTTTTGGAAATGTTGGCAACTGTTTTACATGATTAATTCCTTGAGTATAGTTCGAAGCAGTCATACTTACTAGGGTCAACATAAATGTCTTCATGGAAGGACTTTTATATTAGCAAGTGTAGAGTGGAGACTTTATTGTAGTAATCTACCTTTTGTATTCCTGGCAATCATGTTTGATGAGATTCCATTCACATCTGTTTCCAAAGCTGTTTCCATTTGTATCTGAGCTCTTCAGAGATTGCCATTAAGTTGCTGATTCTTGCAGATCTTACCAGTTTTTGGTGGTTGGCATTTGTGTCACATAATACACTAAAATGTCTTGATGATTATACTTACCTGTTACAGTCCAGATTAACTTTCAGAGATAAAAATGGAAATTGATCTTTACTCTCTGGTTTCATTGTGTGGTTTTATCACAGTCAGCTCTAGCTATGACAACAATCTGTAAAAGAAAAGAGGAGAGTGGTAAGATATCTCCTCCCACCCCCTTTTTAACAGTGAGCATTCTGTACACTACTGATATTTAGTGTTTAAAAGGGTATATTGTGATTATTGTCAATATTATAGAGCTAGCTATACCTTTGCCCCCTTTCTAGACTCTGAGCTCTCGCTCAGATGCTATGCCTCTTGCACATACCCATTTCATGATGGAATCTTGCTTTTCTTCTACTCTTTAGTCCAGGTCCAAAATACACTGTCCCATGTATACCATCCACTTATTGCCATGCAGGTCTAGCTGGCTTTTTGGTATATGTGTTCCTTCCCTTCAGGAACCTGTGAACAGCAATAGTCATGAACAGCCTTCTTAAAACAATTTATATTTAGTAGTGGGAACAAAGCATTAGAGAAAAAGGTATTATACAACAACAAACAGGCTACATACAGATTTAATCTCATCTAATTTTATGCTTCACTGCAATCTAAATTAATTAGGCTTTCTTCTTAACTTATAGGAACAGAACATAAATAATTTACATTCTCCTAGCAATTTCAGATCTTCCTAGGATTCTCAATTTAGTTTTTCTCTCCTATTTATGGGTGCTCTCCACAAGATTAAGATTGGCTACTACCATTATGTGACTAGCTTGAGAGTAAGATGTTAGGTGAATGTTAGGAGGGGTCTCTTTCTTCATGCCCTCTGCTACCTGGCCATATCCCTAGGGGAAATTGCCATCCTCGTGTATGGACGTCAGAAGTGTCATGCTAGTTACAGATATAGATATTCCTCACAAGGCACCTATACACTTATCACAATTATGTTTAACAATAAACAATAACAAAGCTCAATATTTTAAAAATAATCCTTTTAATTTTGGATTTTAAAACTTCATCTTTGTATTACAAAACTCTCTGGCCAAAATTGTCAAACGTCTGCTTTTAGCTAGGCACCTAAATCAATATTTAGCTTCCAAACATAAACTGTATTCCTATTTTCAAAGGTTCCTGCCACTTATAATTTCCACAGAAGTTACTGGGAGCTGAGAACAGCATTCCTGGGAATGAACAACTGGTTTAAGTGCTTAAATGTGGAATTTGCTTCCTAATTTTAATCATTCAAGTTTGATATTTTTGTCCGTAGACACTTTTTGAGCTGGGGAAAGACCACTGAGCATTTTGCTTTTCTGCAACAAGTGTTTCTGAGTGAGGGGGTGAGTCTTCACAAGTTTGTTAAAATTGTTGAAGTTTGACAGAATAAATATTTATTTGCTTGTGTCAGAAATGTCTTCCAGAAGGGTTATATATAAAAAGGGCCTAAAGATGATTACCTTTGTCATAGGAAGGTTGTGAGGTTTAATAATTAACTGTAAAATGCTCTAGAATTCTAACTTTGGGTGAAAAATATTATTAATGAAAAAACAATATGTATTTTCTTTTCAGAGCAGAAGACAGAGTAAATTGGAATCAGTTCTACAGGGGGAGAATCACCAGTCCATGAGGACGCTGTAGTTGTCACTCATAAAAATCACATTTCTGCAGAATAAGCTTTTCTCATATTAAATTCATTTGATAGCCAAGTCTAGTTAATGTAGATTTTGTTTATTCATATCTCAAGTGCAGTTATCCAAATGGTTTAAGTGATTAAAGATTTTTAATTAGATGATACGAATAATTCACATCTGTAATTGAAACTAACCATTTTTTCTAATATACATTTTACAGAACACCTTCGTGAATGTTTGTTTGTTTTGCATTGGGACAATTCATTTATGCCATCCACACTCAATTGCAGGACTGACAAGTTTTATAAAGGAACAGCTGAAAAGACAGGATAATATGGTGTAGTTTCCATGTTTACTAGAGAGATCTGTATAAAGTATAGTGCATCTCCTTCTGATCTGTCAGACATTTATAAAGGAAACAACAATTTCCTACATAGACTTATTCTATAACTTTTCACATGTAAACAGTTAGGACTATTGGGGGAGAAGGATGAAAGAGAAAAGAATTCTCAGGCTCCAATCCTACAATCCTTACTTTGGTAAAGCTTTGGCCTTCTGAAACAATGGGAGATTTACATGCACAGAGATGGCAATGCTTATTTTCTCCTATATTTGAATATCTATATAAATAGTTCTGTGGTTTACTCCTTGTTCACATACATTCAATAGATATCTGTAGAATTGTTTACCTGTCTGGATTGAAACTCAGCAAGCCACTGACTCTCCTCCTCTTCCCCCCCTCCCCCCGATAATTCTTATATGCAGATAGAATTAGAGGGAGGAAGTTCCTACCATCCTGCAAAAGATGCACACTATTGAAATCTCTGCTGGGTCACTGAGTAGTAAATATTATCTATGTTAAACATTTTTTTTGTTTGTTTTAACCAGCTACATGGCTATTTGGACTCCCACCAACTCTGACTTTAGATCTTTTTTTCTTATTTTCTATAATAAGTGCAGAGGTTAGAAAGTTTTGTCATCTGGTAACTACCCTGGGTATTATCCTTGCTCTCTTGCAAGTCCCATAAATCAAAGATAATTTAACTATGAATTACAGCTTGTTTACAGAAATAAATACATAAAATCAGTAGAACATTGCAATCTTATAGAACTGGATATCTATACTGACACCAAAATATATAAAATTCAGTTCAAGAGGTGACTGGCTTTCTGAAGCAAAAGGATTGTAATTTCTTTTTCAGCTGATAATGGTACAAGGATGGTAAGTTTGATCTGAGATCTACTCAGATAGTTTAAAAATATCTCCCTCAGACATGAGACTTTAATATTTACTGATCCCTCTGTTTATCTCTGTGTTTCATATTTTGGTGGGTCTCCTTTAAGAATTGAAGTTTCTGTAAATTTGTTCTTAAAGCATATTTTATCTTCTGTCCTTCATGTTTTAAAAATATTTAGATTTCACCAAACTTTTAGCAATGCAATAGGCTGTGAATATACACTGCACTGTAATGGCCTGTGAAGTTATCTTTTGAATTCCATAATAGTCAAAAGTAAACAAGAACATTTTTAAATTGCTTATTAAAATGCAAGTTATTGTACTAAATAAGTGACAGTGTTGTTAATCTGGCATGATCTTAATTTTTCTAGACAAAATTTAACAGCTCTTTTCCAGGGGTTCAAAATCAGTTTTAGGAGCCCTTTAAAGCTTGGATGTTTACTGCCATTCACCATATAAGCCTGCTTTACACCTGAAGCGTGAATTTAGTCACTAGGGTTTCACTGAAGACTGGGATGATTTAGTTTAGTTGGGGATTGGTCCTACTTTGAGCAGGGGGTTGGACTAGATGACCTCCTGAGGTCCCTTCCAACCCTGATTGTTGCAGGATTCTTTCGTGTCCCATAGGAACGAGGCACACAAACAGCTGTTGAATAGAAGTAGTGAGTTTATTGAAGGCAAAGTGACACACCCGCAGCGGGGGCTCCCTTTCGCTGCTGCCACTTAAACGGGGACCCGACGTATCGGAGCAATGCCCGGGGAAGAAGCCCACTGCGCGTGGGCACACAGGCAAAGAAATAACAGGAACATCTGCATCTCATGCATACCTCATGAATAACTAATACCTTGTTTCTGTCTTGTTAGTATCACGCAATGCAAACAGGTGTTTCATTTCAAGGCAAGCAAACTGTGAGAGCCAAGTACTCCGACATGGGAAGTATGCGATAACAGGGCAGGGACTGATAATAGTGGCCGAAAGAACCCTTTCCTTCCCAGGAGTGGGGGGTGGGGAATAAGCACCCTTTCCTTCCCAGGAGTGGGGGGGGAATGAGCACACCCCCCCCGGAGTGGGGGGTGGTGGTGAGCACTCCTTCCTTTCTTGGAGTCAAGGATGAGAGTGCCCCTAACAGTCTACCGTCACAATGTCTTGCGCATCCTTACACTGATATTCTATGATTCTACGAAGACAGAGGATGGGTGGTGAAGATGGGGTAAAGGAAACTTGCCTCAAAGACATTTAAATTATTCCAAGTGTGGGAGGCAACGTGACACTTTATGTTTCAGCTAACATTAAAAATCTAACATTCTATTCTGATTGTGAATATGCTTTTTAATCTTTGGAATAAATTATGTCTATGTGAGTGGACTCAGGAGCAGATGTGGGTTATTTAGATTAAATGCCTTGCTAAAGACATAGGGCTTGATTTCTCATTTTCTTGAACTTTGTGTAGTTATGAACACCAGTACACAGTGTATCAGAACAGAATGGCCATAAATTACATCCACTTCACATGGGCATAAATGAGTTCACAATGCTCGGTGGAATGGTGAATGGGGCACTTTTTTTGTGGACATGATTCTCACTTATATTTGGGCCCTTCTGTGTTGTTCTAGTAGGGTGAAACTAAAGTGGAAATAAATTACATTGTGAGAGAGGTATAAAGCGACTGTTGTGTAAATGAAAATTGGGCCTTTTAAGATGGTCTAAATTCAATTTAAAAGAATGTAGGAACAAAGATGAAGGAGCAATCAAAATTAAAGATTTCGGTCTCTTTTAAACTTTTCTTGATGCTGGCTTGTAATTTTTTTTGTCTGGCTATGCTGGAAAAAGGACAGGAGATAGTAGATGTGGTTGAATTAAGCCACACAAGGGTGTGTGCAGGAATTTAAATTTAACCCCACTTGTGGAGGGCTCAGAAGCTTGCTCCCCTCCTTCTTCCCTCCGGCCCCGGGAGGACTTGCTGCTCCTCCTCTCTTGTCCATGGAAGGAGCTCACCACCTCTGCCTTTTGCACCCCCTGGTCCCAGGAAGAGCTCGCTGCTCCCTTTGCTTCCCCCACCTGGCCCCAACCCAAGCTCAAGCTCGATCTTCCCTCCCTCCATGGCACTGGAGCTGGAGAAATGCTGTGCCCCCAATGATTATTGAGGGTGGGACGTGGCCCAGCTTGCCTCCCCTTGCATACACCTCTGAGGTCGTAACTTTATTCCTACATGTCTAGGAGTGTCTTGCAGATAAAATTATATAGAGGAGGTAGTTCCATAATCATTTACCCCTAGGGGCTGTCACCACACTGACGTAGTGTGGAGCTGTCCCCATGTTGCAGGTAAATCTCAGGCTCTCTTGCCCTTAATGGAGAAAACACCTTTTCTGACAAGCCAGACAAAAGGCCTTGCTGCTTAAAGTGAAATCATTGTTCTTATTAATTGTTTGCTTCAGCTTGCTTATAGAGATGTCAGCTGGAACAGGTAGAGTTGAGAGGAATATGCTGTGTTTAATGCTGCTATTGAAGTAGAGAGAGATGAGCAGTGTGCTGCTACGAGCTTCTGAGACCTCCACAAGTGGGGTCACAGAGTTTTTATACTCTTTCTCCTCTTTTAGGGGCTTAGTTAGAATCAAATATCAGCTACTGTGTCACGCTTTCATTGGCTGAACATCATTGTGAGTTGGTCTTTTTTGCATTGTCATCTCATGAATATGCAATTCTAATGCATGTGCATCAGGTTTCTAATGGATGTTGTTAGTGTGATGGGAATTTTCAGAACATTTTTAAAGTTTTAAGTTTTAACTTTTTAATCATTATTCTGTCAGTTTTCTGAGATATCCCTTTAGATCTAACAGAGCTGGGATTCTGCTTCACTATTTAAATTTCAGTAATTCTTAAACTGATTCTTCAGTCATCAAAGAAGGCATTGCCAATCAATAGTCTTTGGAGAGGGTGTTTTTCTTTGAGTTTAAGAAATTACTTAAGTAGTTGGTTAACTTAACCAAGTCCCCAATTAATATAAATAATTTTGTTCTCAAATGGCTTTTTATATTAGTAACTAGTTATAATAATAAATGTTGTAGCTATAGTTGTACAAAAAGCATTTTACTATTCACATTACAGTGGTTTGAAAAAGTTACTGCATTCAGATACAAAATGTTTGCAAATAAATATCACAAAGGAATATAGACTATTGTTAGCATTTAAGGATAAACAAAGGTTTCCACATGTAAGAGGAAACATGAGGTTAGAAGTAACCATAACCAATACTGCATGCTTTCTTTAAATTTAACGGAATGAGGACTTTAGAGTGCTTATTAAAGAAATGAATTCTAATATTTCTGTAATTCTTTGCATAGGTTTGAAGCCAATTTTTTTCTCTTTGTAAAAAGGAGTGGGGAATAATGCCCACTTTTTACTGCTTTGTTTATAGCTCTGACAAGAACAACATCTCTTATATATCACTCTTCTGTGAAGTATTCTGAATAGAGCACATCATTACAACTTTTACACAATCATGATTCTTGCTAAAACATAAATATATTGCTAACATTGCTTTCTTGAGATAGGATTATATCTGTACAAAACTGGTATGTTATACAAAATGGATATGCCTGGTCTTTGAAAAGACAACTTCATTGTTTTGTCTGTCTTTAGACCAACTGGTTTTTAGTTTTACAATCTACCATTATATTGCAGTTACAACTTGCAGTTAAAGATTCTTATTAAATATTCAGTGCAACACAAAAATCAAAATAATCTTTTCAAACCTTTCCAAAACATAGTGTCAATTAAAATAGTCTAGAATCTTAACTCACATACTTATATTTTTGGGTTATTAACCTGATAATATGAAATGTTCAGGCTAATGAAGTGCTAGAGCTCTGTTTTCTGTCAATCAGGGAAAGACCGAAGTGTCAAAAAAGATAACGTGTCTGATCCATAATACCTGTAAGTATGTTTACACAGATTCTGGAATGAAACATCTATTATGTGTTATCATATTCTCCAAACATCATATTTCTGAAAGTAACTGTAAATATCTCTTAAAATTCAGTACAAGCACAGATATGGAGCCTTCAGATTTTAAACCTGCCCTACATGAGTTTAACCCATAGGAGAAGGGAGTTGTGGGAACACCACCTAAAACCCCTCCTCTTGTCCCCGGGTGGTTGATGGCACAGTTAGGTGCAATGCTCATCCTCCTTCTGGAAATGTCATGGGATCAGCCAATTAGAACTTTGATATTGCTCCCCGAGGGGCGGGGGTAGCTCTGGAAACAGTTCATGTGAAAAGTTGCTAATGCCTTCTCACTTAGAACTAGGCTGGTATATAAATGATGTAGCATACAGGCCTTCTCTGAACAGTGCAAGTTCAGAGCATGATACAGAATGTTCATCTGTTCCAAATATCCATCTGTTTATGAAACTCCCATAAAAAGGAAGCTCACAATCAAGAGTTTTCCATTTAAAATACCAAAATGTAGAGGGAATGCACTCACAGGGATGCATCAATGCCACTGGTGGATATCAATAATGCATTGCAAAAGGAGCTGTAAGCTACAGTAGTTCCAATATATTTTGAACAGTCAGCTTCTGCCATCTCAGAATTATGAATGAGAACAAACTATGCTTTCTGATTGCAGCATTTCAATAACCAGTAACAAATACCTTCCTTCAGAAAAAGTTAATATCTGTTGTACAAAACCTGTTATCTCAAAAAATATTTAAAATCATTGATAATACAAGTATGAGATTTTATAGAAATAATGATTTTTATTCTACTATATAGTCATTTTTCTCATTTTGATTTATGGGTAAATCTTCAGAAAGGAGGCTTTACTTTTGCAGACCAAACTTGCACCTGCAACATTTATGTTTGCTATTAAATGGTCAGCATAGATCTGAGTAGTTGCACCGCTAATTGAAGGCAGTCAGAGTATGCTTGTAAAATTAGTTAATTAATTGTGGGATCAAATCTATTCAGGCAGGATTTGCTGCTACCAAGCAGCCTGGGCCTCAGTTTATCTGAAAAATTTACATTTTGAAAGAGAAATAAAAATTTTCCTCAGTGAATGAATATCCTCTGTGTGCCACAGTAACTATCATTTTATTTATATCTATGTACAATGGACCATGCTGGCTGTAAGTCCTTGATAAAATTAACCATTCTGGAGCAATAGCAGTTTTATCTGAGAAGACCAGTCTGAGTTCTCATCACAGGTTCACAGATTATAAAGCCATAAGGTACAATGTGATTATCTGGTTGACCTCCTACAAACCACAGACATAAGTCTTCCCTGAATTAATTCCCTTTTGAACTAGAGCATATATTTTAAGAATAGAAATCTAGTCTTGATTTTAACATTTCCAGTGATGGATAACCCTTGATAAATTGTGCCAGTGGTTAATTATCCTTAATGTTCAAATGTGTACTTTATTTCCACTCTGAATTTGTCTAGTTTCAACTTCCAGCCAAAGGGTCTTGTTATACCTTTGTCATCTAGACTAAAGAGCCCATTATCATTTTTCTCCTATGTAGGTACTTTCAAACTGTGAGCAAGTCATCCCTTAACTTCAGCTTGTTAAATTAACTATATTGCTCTCTTTTAATCTATCACTATAAGGTATACTTTGCAATACTTTAGCCATTCTTGTGGCTCTTCTCTGAATCCTCTTCAATTTATCAGTATCCTCTTTGTACTGTAGACACCAGAACTAGACACAGTATTCCAGAACCGGGTGTACTAGTGTCAAATAACTTATCTACGCCTACTTGTCTAAACGCATAGATCATGGTTTATACATCCAAGGATTTCATTAGCCCTTTTGGCCACTCTGTTGCCCTGGGAGCTCATGCTCAGCTAATTATCCACCATGAACCCCAAGTCTTTTTCAGCATCCCTTCTTCTCAGGATAGAGTCCCTCTTTCTATAAGTATGGCCTGCATTCTTCTCAGCAGTAGGGTTATGGAATACATCGGAAAAATGCAGTGTCAGTTCCACAGCCTGAGTGGTATACATTATTGGACTGATTAAAGGAAAATAGCAATACTTATTGCTGCTGGGAATTCCCTGCCACATAAGGAAGTCATCTGTCAGCCACTACTGTGCTGTGTGTTTCACGGGCAGAAAGAGTATTTTAAAACCAGATCAGAGGACAGTTCTATAGGTTGTTCACAACCTAAACATGTATCCTTTCAGAGATGCCATTTTACAAGGTTGTTCCAACAGCAAAAATATGAAAACTCTCTGCTGTAAATAACTGGCTGGCATAGCAGACCTGGTCTGATTCCACTGAAAGGTGCATGGGACATCTCTTATTTTTTAAAGGATGCTTGCACTGAAAACAGGCTCGTCCTTCACTAATCACCAGAAAATAACCCAAAAAGCAGTTGTGTTACATATATTGAGGGGAGGGGAGGAAGCGCAAGATAATCTTTAAGTGCAATTTTCAAGTCCTGACTGGATGACTCTTGTTATACCAATAGAAGCAAGCAGGATCTTATGAGGGGGATAAGGCAAAAAGCCACATTTATTGTAAAGATAATAATAAAGAATAAAGAAAAGATAGAAGCAAACAACGTTGTTTAACTACTTATTCCTATCACTACTTAACCCTTACACACACACACACACACACACACACACACACACTCTCTCTCTCTCTCTCTCTCTCTCTCTTATTTAATCATTCATTTAGGTTCTGGGTAATTGTTATAGTTACCAGCCTGGAAGTTCTGGGGAGATTAATAATAATGTTATTTTTAAACAGCCAGTCCGTGCCTAGAATCACGGCATTAGTCATATGCTTTGTTTGAATCAGATTCCCAGTGGTGTGGAATCCTTGTACAGAGAATGGTACCTGCACCCATTCTTGTCCGGGGCTGGGTTTTTTCTGAAAAAATTGAAGCATGGTTAGTTGCCCCCTGGTCCCCGCCTGGGGAGCAGTTTTAATTAGAGAGACCGAAGCTCCGGTATTAATTAGAGCCAACATAGGAGCTAGATTTTCCTGCTGGACATAGATATAGGGTCTCCTTCCTGGATTTCAGGTCAATTTTTCTATAAACCTTCACTGTTGGGCTCCTATGCCAAGTGCGGGCTCTACATCCAGTGGGCTTCCCTAGTAATATTCCTGATCAGCTAGAGGAGGAGGTGGTAGGAGGTGCAGCGGGGGAGCGCTGGGGGTGGTTACTCCTGAAACGTTTTCTTGCTGGCCCTGCAGTCTAAGAACTTTCTTTATAATATCAGTAAGAGGGGCTTTGTCCCATTTCTCTCTATCCCCTCCCAGCTGTACTAATAATTTCCATGCCATGCGGCGCATCTCAGAGGCGGGTCTTTCTGGTTGTGTAGTCCGGTTGGCAAACTGAGATCTTTGAAGGTCTGTGTGTAGACGACCCTTGAACTGATTATTTCCCCTTCCCCTGAATTTGCCTCTCGAGTACCCTCCTCGGGATCCTGCAAATCCCTTGGTTCCACTTTCATTAGAGAAAGTGACTGTGGGCTCCATTGCCGCCATGTATGCCACTCTTTCCTTTTTACTATTGGGCTTTGGTTCGGCATGGGTAGTTATCTGTTGTACCATCTCTTTTAAGGTGGCGGGGTGCCCGTCCTGCCAAACGGCAAGTTTTCCAGAACAGTGGGGAAGCAGCGATGCAGCGCAGTTTCTAAGCAATGGTATGGAGAACGGGATTTTATCTAAGTCTGTGTTGGCAGGTACGGTTACTAAACCAGCCATTATCTGCATTAGAGCCCACCGGGTAAGATAATTTTTAGGATTCTTATTAGAATCCTGGGTGGAAGCTACAGCTTGGGCAATAAAATTTCGTCTGCCTATTTGTTCCCCAAAGGTGGCCATTAGAGCCAACTCACTATCGGCAGCTTCAACTTTTATGTGGTTCAGGGCGGCTCTTAGTCTGGGGCCGCACATATGCCCATAAGGAGATAAATTTTCAGAGTAGTGAGTATTTCCCTTTCTGCCAATAAGATGGCATTGGTACACCATCAAGAAAAAGTTTCTCGGTTGAGTGTTCCCAAATAGTCAGCCATTGCTTTTAAATTTGATGCTGACACTGGGACAGTGGTGATCTGTTGATTACCACCCCCCATCCACCGGGGTGGTCACAGTGTGCCGTTCTATGGCTGCCACTTGGGCTACAAGACCCTCCTGTTTGTCATTCCAAATGTCTCCTTCCCATACCTCACGGGGGTCCCAAATGTCTTCCTCCCAATCTGATGGTATTTTACATTCGGCAGTGTTCCATTCTCCTGATTGGACAACCGCTATCTGACGAGTAGCAAAGCCTAATTTTTGTTTCAAATGCTTAATAATAGAATTGCATTGACTATGATTTTCTGCGGTTTTACTCTGTTTTAATGTTAATTTTTTAACCATGCCTTTCAGGACCTGATTTTCTTTGATTAAAGCCTTATTTTGTTTTTCTATTTTTTTATATGCTGTCGCTTGGTCCTTCAGGAGTCTCTCATTACTCTTACTTTCCTGTAAGGCTTGTTTCATCATTTCCATTTGATTATGGGAATTTGTTGCCATTATTTTCCAATGCTCTATCCCTTTTTCTGATTGGGATAGGGGTTTCTTTTAGAGATATTACCTCCTCTTTGCTGGCTGTTAGGCGGAGGTCGTTGTTATTACACGCCTCCCACAGCAGCCAGATTCCCGCAGCGTCTCTTTTTGCTGCATTCAGGGGTTTGCATATAAGGATATATTGGGCCAATCTATCCTCCAAATCTGAAATATTACAAACATCTTCTAGGGCTTGTTTAGTCCAAGGACTGTGCCCATATCTCTGAAGGATTTGTTTAAAGGGTGTTATTTCTTTTATAAAAGGCGAGGTTAGAGCTCCTTCAAACTCTATGCCTCCCTCTGAGACTGCTTTCCCTGGACTTTTCTTAAACATTTTTAACACGTGTATAGTTTCTTTATCACCCCTGAACCCTTGCAGCGAGTGACATAGCCTAGACAATCAATGAATAATCATAGCTTCTGTTTACAGCCTAAATTATTTCAATAATCATAGCTTCTAGTTACACAGCCTAGATTATTTTAATGAATAATCGTAGCTTCAATTTACACAGCCTAGATTATTTTAATGAATAGCCGTAGCTTCTTTTTACTATGAGCTCTTTTGTGAAGCCTCTACCCTCTGGAGGTCAGCAGGCTTTGGTTAACCTTCAAAAAAAATAGAGAGAGAGTGAGCTGCTCTCTGTAGAGCCAGCTGTGTGCACACCAATGTCTGCTCTTTACCAATATTCCCCCTTTCGCATTCTCCACCAAAATGTTATACCAATAGAAGCAAGCAGGATCTTATGAGGGGAATAAGGCAAAAAGCCACATTTATTGTAAAAATAGTAATAAAAAATAAAGAAAAAATAAAAGCAAACAATGTTGTTTAACTACTTATTCCTATCACTACTTAACACTTATATACACACACACACACACACATTTATGTAATCATTCATTTAGGTTCTGGGTAATTGTTATAGTTACCAGCCTGGAAGTTGCTTGTGACAGAATACTGGCCAGGTATTCTATACACAGGTGATGGTAGTGGGGAGCGAAGTCCTGATCAGATGCGCATCTGAAGATCCTGGTAGGCTGGCAGCAGAACCTTGGACTCTGACTCCATAGTCTTTTGGTCCAGTCTTTATAGGAATTTCTTCCTATGCCAGTCTATGGAAATTGCTGCATCATGCTGATGTCTTCAGGGTGGCTGCCAGGTGCTCGTCAGTGATCTCATAGGGTGAACCTCCAGTCTCCAGTTTTTCTCCACTTGACACCTTTTGGTTGCACTGGCACCTGATGCCTTCTTTAGCCCTTTGATGCTGCATTCTCAGGCTGGAACCTCTCAAACCATTCATTCATTGTCCAAGCACTTTCTCTCTTACATACATTTCCTAATTAATGTTTTACATACAGTATTTTGTATAATAATAATTTTACACATACAATAGTTACAAAAAGTTATAAAAGTTTCTGGGTGGCATTTCTCAAAACACTCTGTAAGTGCTGAGTTAGTTACTGTTATAGTTACAATGTTTTACTTTGTGATTAGAGTTAATTGGTTCACAGTGCTTTAAAAGAACTGGCGTCAATTGTGTAACAATGCCCTTAATCAGTTACAGGGCTTGGCTCCCAGAGCGAAGAAGTTAGTGGCTTGACAATGCATCCTTACAATGTATCGCTGCAATGTCAATTTTAAGTAGCTACTTGCAAAAGTTTAAGCGTGCCCTGGAACAGAAAGAGAAAAGCTGTTTCTGGCTACATAGTACAATTTTAAGTTACATAACCTAATATTAACAAATAATATTTTAAAGGGGAAATAATAATAAATCTAAACATTTAACAATATTAACAAATAATAATAATAAATCTAAACACTTATCAAGCTACTTCTACTTAACAAACTTATACTATGTAGACTTTCAGTTGTGGGAAACAAATTATGGAAAGTCACTTCCACTTGGGGAATCATTTTTAATACTTTAATATGTCATCCCTACACTCTGAAACCTTAGAAGAGCTTATATGGTGTCAGCTAGAACGCTTCCTGAATGAATGTTCACCTGAGTATATGATTAATATTTTGTACATTTTGCCTTCCAAAGTGTTGTGTACACAAACATTTCTGACAAGTGGATAAGAAGCCATGAGAGAATTCAAAGTGAATTTGTTTTTGTTTGAATTAATGATCGCAGATACTACTTTATATCTGTTGCCCGGGTCTAGTTTTATCTTTCCTAAGGCTACCGAGATATTCATGTTTCAGCGCTCAGATTAGATTTCAGAAGTTCCCACTCCCCAGTTCAGTGCTCAGAACATGACACTGCACCTGAAGCTCTTTTTAGTTGTAAGTATGCATTTAAACTGGACTTTGTTTTTTTGCTAAAATGCACAATGACTCACAACTGAACTTTCCTAAACATCGGATTATTTAATGCCTTCTTTTACTTTAGTTCGCCATAGGAACATATTACATCTTTTAATTACCATTTTCATTAGCAGAAACTACTGAGAAAAAATGAAGGTGAGGAATTACAGGATTACTTATATACCATGACTGCCTGTAGTGCTCCTCAGTCAGTAGGCAGGTCCTGGCTCTGTTGATACAAAAGAGATCTCCAAGACAGTATGATTGAGATACAATGACTTCATAATAATCAATTGTCAGTTAAGTACTAGTTGGAACTCAAACTGCAGGAGTTAGAATATTTTTCTGTAATTACTTATGATTTATTGTTTAATAGTATATGGTGCTTGAAGACTTTTTTAAAAAGTGGAATTCTTTATAATTAGAATCACCCACTCTCCATGTGTCTTGCA
Source organism: Dermatemys mawii (assembly GCA_007922305.1). NCBI lineage: Eukaryota > Metazoa > Chordata > Testudines > Dermatemydidae > Dermatemys > Dermatemys mawii. The sequence goes on from ML677377.1 coordinate 10,473,885, forward strand.
TTTAGAATATTGTGTTCAGTTAGCCTCCTCAATGCCAGTGCTAAGAAAATTGTCAGAAAGTATTCATACATGTTGATCTGAATAAAAACACACCCATTTTGCTTTGATGGTATTCCAAATCTTTCTGTTTTCTTCTTGCAATGTGTGTATGAGGGAATATTTTATTCACAAGAAGGTTTGCTAAAAAGAGACCACTTCAGAAAAATATATTTGAATGAGTGTTTGTGAACATATGGTTGACATCCATCTTCAAAGCTCTCTGTGGGATTTGGGGACATCCAGTTAGGGTACAGAAACAATGTTACTTGACTGAGGTGATCAATCACACTGGATGAACAGCAAGCCAGAACTAGAAAATATACAAACCAGTAGTTTCAATGAACAGTTTGGCAGTGTTTTGAAGGTTCAGATACACATAGGCATTGATAGTGGTAGAAAGTCTGCTTGGGGGAGGTAACAGTGGCACATTATGACCATGGAACCTACAGGTAGTCAACAGTCTCAAGAAGTGGACAGTGGTCAAAAGATGTGCTGACTCAACATCTGCCCCCCAACAGCAGGGACACCAGGTTGGAGCTTCCAGATTTATAAAGCTGCCCTACTTGAGCCTAGGAAAGGCAGCTCTGAAAACATCACCTTGAATCCTCTCTCTGGTTCCTAGGCTGTTTTGGGCATTTGGAGGAGCAATGCTTAGCCCCCTACACCAACCAGGTAACAATGAGACAGGTGGCATTTTGAATTTTTACAAGGAGCTTGTCCAATAGTACTATGCTCAAAGATGCTTGTTTGAAAATTTAACAAATGGGTTGTGATGGCATGAAGATGTTGGGATGTTGGGAGTCCATCATATATAAGAGATGATCAGTAGTGCAATGATATGGCTCATTCTCATGTGACTGGACTGGTTTATTCTGACATAATTTCATAATTTATGATTTGCTGTTTACTCAGGAGTGCTGATACTGAATATTTGCATTCATTGCTTGTCTGTATGGCTAACTGAAAAAATGTGTAATCTTGCCATCTTCAGTTGGCATTATATTACATTAATTCATTTTAAATATGCTGCCTCTTTTATTCTGTGTTTTGCAGGTGCTTATTTCTTTTCACTTTCATTCTAGTATTATCCTATTTAGGAGTATTTGTGATTTATCATTATCTGTGTGAGGACCATCTTGCAGCACTAAGCAATGCTACATTTGACTGGGAAAACAAATATGAACTATGTTCATGTATTGCAACATTAAAGTTTTATTAACAGAATCACTGTCATATTGGCCATTGTCTTGGAAGTGTCTCCTAGAGAAACTCATGTGCTACAGTGCCAGACATAAACCAGCCAGGCAAAAAGTTCTGAGAGAGCTTTAATTCTTTTGCTACTTGCAATTGTAACCTTATGACACAATTACATTTTCCATTATGTACTTTATTCAGATCCTTTTGACTTAAAGGAAAAATAAATAAATACATTCATTGAAAGTTCTTGCACCTAGCCTTGGGCCAAAGAAGGATTTATTTTAGTGAGGAAGTTCAAAGTAAATCCACTAAACTATGAGTATCTATCTATCTATCTATCTATCTATCTATCTATCTACATTACTAACTCCGTCTATCACAGGTGGTAGGATATGAATGGAAATATGAAAATACTCATTGGGAAACTAGTTTAGTTAGCCAGTTACACCTTTTCCTAATTCTTTTTAAGAGCTATGTGATGTGCTTGGCTGTAATTTTGGGATGGCCTAAGTCAGATGCTGCCACACAAGCAATAATACTACACAAGGGAAAATGCAGAAGTGAAAGGTTTTGTTTGTTTTTTAACAACTTTATTTATAGCCTTTAAAAATAAAAGCCTGGCATTGAAGGGATCTTTTTTTCACATTACCTTTTGATAGTTTACAAAGATAATATGTGTAAAGAAAAGAGATGGAAATATTATAAGTCCAATCAAACAGCATGCCACCAGGGCTTATTCATTGCAGCTTCTTTCCAGAACAGAAAAGCAAGCAGCACAACTCAGAATAATTCATTTACAGAAAATATTGTCCCCTAAGACTCAATCACAGTTTTCAGAAGGTGTCAGATAGATAAATATTAATACTGATTTATGATTCAGTGCACCTTAGGACCTAAGCAAGCATATGCTACTGAACAGTAATCACAAAGGAGACTATATATCCTCAGGAGATTTTCTTCTATTATCCTCAACAAAGTACATTTTTTGAGAACTTGAAAGTCATGAATTTATGCAAGGCTTAGAGTTGTGAAAGTTGCCATAATTTACATCTTGTGATGTAAATATAACAATAAAGTTCCTTGCATTTCAGCTTCCAATAACAAGCCCTCTGTATTGGGAAATTCATATCCCGCAACTCAAAAGAACATAAGTGAAAGAGCCATGTCTACTTCCACCAGTATATCTATATATTTCGCCCACTCATTGGTGCTGCCTCTTTTAAGAGCAGATCAGATAAACACCTGTCAGGAAGGCTCTAGATAATACTTAGTCCTGCCATGGTAAAGTAGCTCTTATTGAAAATTTGCCACCAAATGAATAGGCCCTTCAGTTTTCCATAAGAAAGCCTGTTTTTACAGAGTAGTTAGACAGTACAATTTGTGACGGTATCTTCCTGAGGTTTTAGTTTGGCAGAAGATCATGTGCATGATTTTGAATATAATAAACTGAACTTTTTTCTATAAAACTAAAACATGCATTGAAATGCTTTGCATTACAGGAGTTAGTTTGTAACAGATGCTTTGCAAAATTAAGTGTTTGGATACATTTCAGAATTCATCAAAACACTGTAAGCTTTTCACTAAATCTGAAGTTTTGGCATTCCATGATGCCAAGCATTTGTCAATAAAATTAGTTTGGTGCAAACATTAAAATTGTGTTTTCTTTATCACAGAGCAATGAAGATCAACAGATTTTAATTAGCTTTCAAAATTTAAATTTGGTCTGAATTAATGACTTCTGCTGGAAACAACTGTTCTTTAGGTCTGTTATCATAAATGCTCAACAAACATATTTTTTCTTAATTTTTCAATAAAAATGTAGTTATAATTTGCACTATACAAGAACTTACTTAACTTATAGCAAATCATATAAGTGGAACATGTTAATAAGGCTGGGAAATGGCTTTTGGAAACATTTTCTTGTGTGATGCAGCTATGATTAGATATAGCTCATTATATTATAGTATATAGTAATTTATAGTCTCTTGGCACAATAAGTAAATATAGAGGATTGTAGCTTAGGAATTAAGGCTGGAAATTTGGAATCATTCTTTTATTTGTCCATCCCTACTAATTGGGAAGAATACAAGAAATAGTGTTCCAGAATGCAATATGGTTTCCTTTTTATAAAGACACGATTAAATATTAAATCCAAGAGAAGACAGAAAGATGGAGTGGTAATGGCTAGAGATTTATTTAGACTGACTGAGCAGGAAGGGACAATCACACCGCTCTCCTTGTCAAAATTGTCCCCGGTCTTGCAAAGGAGACAGCAGAAACAGTAGATATGTTCCCTTTCATGGCTAACCAATAACACCAGGAAATACTTGGGACCTTTGCTGACATAGCTCAGTCATCCTGAAACACAGTGGTCCTCTCTGTTTTTAAGAAAACAGGTGATGCCAATGGCATCACTATCTACTCTTGTTTTGAATGAAGATCAGGATATTCTTATCAACAACTTTGTCACTTTAAGATAAGTCTGCAATAACATGTTCTACTTGGCCTATACCTGCAAATACAGTATTTTGAGGCTAAAAATAAATCCAGAATATTGCCGATGCTTATTGAGTGGATCTTCACATTGGCAGTATGTAACACTGATGTTCTTACTGATATCCTTTGAGCTTTGGGCTGGAATTCAAGGAGTTGATATTAACCTTCTAAAGCCTGAGAGTCTGCCTTTGCCATTTTGATATACTTTCTCATAACTTGTCACTAGAGGTGCTGGAGATCCCTGGATTATAGAGCAGATGTAGTTGTAGGCAGATTATCATTATACTACTCTTTTACCCCCAACCTCAAACCCTGGAGCCTAGTTTCATTCTTTCTATGGAATATTAAGGAAAAGAAAAGCCACATTCATCCATATTTAAGATCCTGCTCCTAATTAATTACTAGTTCTTGCCTCTGCTGCTGCTCATTTCTTCTCTAAGCAGTAAGTATAGAATTAACCTGACTGTGAACAGTTTCGGGTCTGCTCGCATGCCTGAATACCCCCAGCAGAAGTAAAAACCAGCAGGTAGAGTGACAAATCCTAACAATCACTCTGCTTCTTAAAAAAAGCTAAAAGCATCAGCAAAGGCACTAAACTGCATCTGAAGACTAAGAAGATAAGTCCACACTCTCATAATTTTGAGTTTTCCTTAAAGTCATATCAGAGTCAAATAAATTTAATGAGAATCTTGACTTTAATAAAAAAAAATCTAGCCCTCATACTTGTGGAGCAAAGATTTTTGAAAAGTGAATTCTCCAGGCTCAAACCCCAGAAGACAAATAAAAAGAATTCTTTGTTTTATTTTAAAAAAATTCTTGACTTTTATGCCAGTCTTATTTGGGGTGGGTGCAGGGGAGAGAACTTGACTCATGATTTTTTAAAGTTTTGAACCTGAAAGTTGGCAGTAATGCTTCATATCCCAGTCAAAAGAGTAGAGAGAGATAAAAGAGCAATAATTCAGCAGATAGTAATGGTTTGGGCTCTCACAATTCAGCAAAGGTTTTTCAGCCCTGAGTTCTTTACTGTATTTATTAGCATCTCTATACATTTCAGCTACCATTCATTATTAACTATTAACTGTGGGCCATCAGTGAGAAACTAGGGCTGGATTTCTTGCAATTGTGTTTTTTATCCAAAAAGACAAACAATTTGCAGTTTGTCATATATTGTATACTACAATTAACTTAAAAGTACAACACACAAACCTAGAGTGAAGATTTTATTAAAATGAGAATGATGATGCAAATGGTATTCTTAAGCATAATTCAATAACATTCTGGGGTAATATTCTTTTCTGTTATTTCAATTCGGCCAAAAGTAAGAAAACATTCCAATTCGTGCGTTAGACTAATAGATGGTGAAAACTATTGAATTCTACATGTGAATAGCTTCTGAAGTACTTTTTAAAAACAGACATGAAATAACCTTCTTTCCCCTGAACTTTAGAACCCACACGCTCCAAAGGAATAACAAGCAGAAGACTGAGGGACATTGAAATGGTTTTAAGTGTCTGGGTGGTCTCTTCTAATAGAGAAGTAGTCACACTGACACACAGATATGTGTAGATAATCCTTGAATTTTATAATTTCCTGTAGTTTTGCTTAATTTATCTTGGCTTCCTTAATTATTTGCCCTTTCTTGTTGATAGATGTGATAACTCTTTCTAAACATAAACAGAAGGTTGTCTGGACTGGTCTAAAACTAATAGGCTATAAAATTTAAAAGCTGCAAGCACGTGAGTCACTGGGGACTTGAACTCTGGCTAGCAGGTTCGCTGACTTACTGATGTTTGTCCATTAACAGGCAATGGAAAGTGAAATTTATATATATAATATGATAATCAGACTGTTCAGGAGGCTGATGTTATAACTACGACTGGTTTCGACAGTAAAGTGGACATGGAAATGTGCTAAGTGGATGTAATCAGAGATATTTGAATCCTTTCACAAGGGAGAAAGATGTGGGCCTCCCCAGCAGTCCATCTTTCAGATATTCTGAATGGAATGGGAATATTCTTAACTGAATGGGATATTCAGTATGGAAAAAAGTAGAGACAATTATCTCATCCACCCAATCCAAATTCCATTTTAGCCAAGCTGAACATATTTAACTCTTCTACTCTTTGCTCACAAACCAGTCCTTCACAGTATTCCAGGTGCAGCAATCCTTCCTTCCCTTCCTCTCCCTCTCCATGTTCTATGTTATGGACATATTCCTTGGGGAAAGAAGGACCTGGATGAAATGCCCTTCAGAGCCAAAAGTAGCTGCACTACTGAGGTTGCTGTAGAGCAGTGAGAGTTACTCAGTCCCTGGCAGTTGAGAGATCTGCTTCCTCAACATTCCAAACCTTTGCTGGCCCTGGGAGCCACAGATGAGGCATCAAGCATGAAATCTGGTCTTCATGGGACAGCCTATGTTTAAACCACAGGGCCCCTTTATTAATTCTTTTTAATGTTGTCATCTTTCTATATATCCCTAAATCCAAGGTCAGCTGCCCTGTTTCTTGCAAAGGTATCACAACAAGGATTTTGTATCTGCTCTATTTCTAATTAGGTTCCATAGTGATAAACTCATCACTTTGCAATGGGTTTACTGTCAGACAGTTTAGCTTTCTAAAAAATAATTTTACAATACATAAGTCAGATAAATGTTGTCAGGCACTCATTATTTAAACATTGGGAAATTATCGAATATTTGGTATCTAGCTAGCAAGGACAGGTTCATTAATGACTGTCAATGGTAGTATTACGTTATTCCTACTCTGTGTGTATTTTATATTTTTAAGGTTCTCAAATGCAATGGAATTTATACAGTCCACCACAAAGGAAGGTGGACATTTTGCTGCTGGTTTATGGAAGTTGTTAGTGCCTGCCTTTTGTGGATATGGGCTACAGAATGATCATGGTAGGGTTGCCAATTTTCTAGCTACGGAAAACTAGACACCCTGCCCCGCCCATGCCCTCAAGTCCCCACCCTGGCTCTGCCTCTTCCCCCAAGCTCCACCCCTACTCACACCTCTCCCCTCCTTCGTTGCTCACTCACCCCGTCTTGGGACTCACTTGCTGCCTACACAGCCAGACTGGAAGGAACTCATGCAGTCTGCCCGCTCAGTCTGGGCATGGCAGTGGGGGGGCGGGGAAGGATCAGTCCCTGGAAGAAGGGGTGGGGCAATCAGGGCACAGTGCGGAGCAGAAGGGAAGACTGAATTCTCCAACCTCATACCTACGTCTCTGCTAGAGAGGCTGGAACTGGTCAGGATCCATCTCGCCACTTCTCTCTGTGAGCAGCTGAGCTGAGAGCAGCTCCTCCAGGCTCCAGACACAGCTGCTACTCTTCCCACCCTTCCCCCAGTGGCAGAGGCTGGTTACTGCAGGTAACTTGTCTTTTTTTTTTTTTTTCAACCAGACTTTCCAATCCCAAACTGGACACCTGGCAACTGTAGTCATCTTCTGTTTGGCTGTTCTCCAGTCTATTCAGACTGTCCTGTCCTGGATTGTTTCTCAGACACTTAACATATGCCAGAACAGAAACTAAGTAAAATTAGCTTTCTGTGAAAAATTAATATTTATTTGTAAACATGAAGCCCAAACTGCTTAGTTAAGCTGTGTAGGAACAGGAAATTTGCATTCATTATCCATATCCCATTAATACTGGATATCCTGGGTTCAACAATGTATAACCCGCTACACACCTCCTTACCCAGCATTTCCCTCCTGGCCATGACTGAAGGTGTGTTGATGGGGAGCTTCACCATAGAATTGTCCCATGAAGTACGTGTTAACTATTTATACTAAACAGTCTGATCCACCTAGTATTTAGCTGAGACACTCAACGTACATTTTGCAGACTTGAAGAAGAATACTATATAAGCTCAAAAGCTTGTGTCTTTCACTAACAGAAGTTGGAGTGATAAAAGATATTACCCCCCTCATCTCTCTAATGTCCTGGAACAAACACAGCTACAACAACAATTTATATATGTGTATATATATACATATATAAATATATATACATATATATATATACACATATGTACATATACATATATACATATATACATGTGTATATATACACACACACACACACACACACACACATTGTGATGGGGCAAGGCCAGATGGCTATAGGAAAGTGCTAAGGAACAGATATGTTATTTCCAGGCTAAACAAATCCCTGGTACCTTTGGAACCAAATGACAGTTGTTCAGGTTAATCAAGACACCTGGGGCCAATTAAGAAGCTTCTAGAAAGCAGTAGAAATAGCTAGCCTGACTGGGACACCTGAAACCAGTCAGGGGCTGGCTGAAACCAGTTAATAAACCTCACAATTAGTCAGGTGGGTGTGGATGTCAGGAGCTGTGGGAGGAAGTTGTGCTGTTGGTGAGACTGAGTGGTAGACAACTTCTCATACGCAAGGAAGGAGGCCCTGAGGTAAGGGTGAAGTGGAGTTTGAAGAAGTGGGGACTGCTGTGGGGAAGTAGCCCAGGTAATTGTATTGTGTTTTGTGGCTAAAAGGTCAGCCATATTAGCTGATACTATTATGGACCCTGGGCTGGAGCCTGGAGTAGTGGTTGGGCCCCAGTTCACCCTTTTCTGCATCCCCTAATTAATCTTTGAGATTGGGAGACAACAGAGACTGTGCCAGGAACAATAGCTTCTCCTCACAGGCTTATGATTAAAATGGCTCAATAGGCTGTGACCTTGTCTCTAGAGAAAGAAGGGCTACGTGGAGGGTCACACTGAGCCTCTGAGGCTAGTGAAATCCGCCAGGAAACACAAGATACATGAAGATAAGGACAGAACTTTGTCACTATATATATATATATATATATATATATATATATATAAATATCTGTATATAACACAAATACACATACAATATACAGCAATACATATCATATAATGACTGTTACACTCAAGTTGATATATGTATACACACATACACATAATATTTTGTGCTTGACAGATATATATATTGTAACCTCATCAGGGTTATGAACCTCTAAATTCCTTGGTGTTAGAGACTCCCAATTCTCTGTACTTTGGTACATGTAACTTCTATACAGTTATGTTCTTTCATTCATGTTGCTCTGAAACAATTCCCTCTTGAGGTCCACTTCTGCTGAGACATCTGTTGTTGATTTATACTGATAAATTTGAGGAATAATTGGGAATAACTTAATCAAAAGTGGTGTGTGTTTGAAAGAGAATCTTAGCTTTATAATACATGGCCAATTACCATAATGTCTTTTTAATTTAAATGTTCTTCCTCCTCCACCCACTCTTTCTGTTTCTATTAACATGATAGTTTTCTCAGGACCGGGACTGTGCCTTTTCCATTTTGAAGAGACCTAGGATCATTTAAAATTTACAGGAACTCCTTCTTTTACACTTTGATGACTTAATAAAATAAGACTATTATACAAATCACACATCACAAATGAAAAGCAATATAAATAAGATTTCAGCTAAGTCACATGTACAGAAACAGCACCTTGTTGATAAAATCCAGGAGGCTCATGTTCATCTTTTGAATTCCAGCTGTGATAAACAGGATTTTTGTTTGATCAAGTCCTACTCAAGGGAATACTGGAACACTGGTGCCAGAAGTTCTCAGTGACAGCCCCTCTACTATGGAAGTCCCTATTATTCAAGTACAACCTGATTTCTCATCTTTCCATCTTCAGGGTGAAGTTCAAGTTGATTTGTGCAAGCCTTTTCTTATTTACTGCTGAAGAATGACCAGTTGGATCTTTCTCAGAGACAAAGCAGCAACAACCTGGTGAAGAAAGCAATGTAAACTAGGGATGATGTATTCTTCCTAAAAGAAGGGGGGCCATGAGGCCCCACTTCCTCTCTGACCTTGCCCTTGTTCTTCCTCTTCCTCCACAAGGGACTGCCCACCTGGCCAAGCCAGAGCTGGCTTGGGGACCCTGGACCCCTCTACCTGCCAGGAGTGGGGGGTATCCTAGAGCAACCTCTGGCCCATGTCCCCAGCACTGAGTCCCCTCACCAGGGGAAGGTGGAGGGTCTATGGCTCCCCACAGCTGCCTGCATCGCTCTTACCCAGACCCAGCTTCTGGCCTGGGGCGGGACTTTGCGGACTGAAGATTAACAGCCGGGCCATGGTAAGAGCTGTCTGGGCAGCTATGGGGAACCGTGGACCGTCCATCCCTGGGCAGGGTTCTGGAGGGTGGGGGCAGGGCCTAGGGGTTGTTCTTGGGCCCCTCACCAGGCTGCTCTTCCCTGGATCAGGCTCCCACTTCTGGCCTGGCCAATTGGCGGGATCTCGTGGAGAGAAGGAGGGCAGGAGGACATACCTGTGGCAAACAGTGGACAAGACAGGCCTGTCCCCTTTGAAAAGTGAGAGGGCTATGCTCCCTCCTTCCCATGTCCGGCACCCATGCTAGGGGATGACACAGATTTATCAAGGTTTTATCAAGGAATATCAGATGTGAAACAGCAGGAAGGGATTTAGAAAGCCAGCTCAAAGAGTTCCTCTTACACAAGCATTCAGGTCTTGAACAGTCCAGGCAATCAACACACATTACAACAAAGCTTACACTTGCTCTTCATAATCATTTTAAAAACAATACTAGCTGGTTGTTTAATTTTAAAAATAGCAAAAAATATCCACCTTCCTTTCCATTTCTGATAAGAAGTCTTGAAGTTTAAATCTCCTCAGTGAGATAGTAATACTTGTTTTGATATGTTTAGCTCTTGGAAGTCCAGGGGCTCCGGGCTGCTGGCCCCTGGCTGCCTAGGGGCCCTAGGGACAGCTCAGTCTGCCATTAGGGAATTTTTTTTCCTGAGAACTTGCTGTAGCATTTCCCGAACACCCAGGGGTTCATGAACCCCAATTTGGGAACCACTGCACTAGTGCCAAATATAGTGGTAAAATAACTTTTCTGTTACTACTCAAAATTGTGCTGTTTGGTAATTGCATTAGCCCTTTTGGCCAAACACTTCACTTGGAGCTCATGTTCAGATAATTATCCACTACAACCCTCAAATCTTTTTCAGAGTTGCAGCTTTCCAAGACAGTCCTCTATCCTGTATGCCTAGGCATATACGGTTAGCCATATTGAAATGCATATTGTTTGCTTGCACTCATTTTACCAAGCAATACAGCTCGTTCAGTATCAATGACCCATTTTCTGCGAATTTGCCACTTACCAATTTTTGTGCTATCTGTACATTTGATCAGTGATGATTTTATGTTTTATTCAAGTCACTGATAAAAAGGTTAGAGTATAGGGCTAAGAACAATTCCCTGTTGGACCTCACTCCTCAGCAATCGTTCCCCGTTTACAATTACATTTTGAGACCTGTTAACCAGATTTTAATCCATTTAATGTGTGACATGTTAATTTTATATCATTCTAGGGTTCTTTTTAAATCCGAAATTGTGTGGTACTAGGTCAAATGCCTTATAGAGTCTTAATATATTACATCAGCATGATTACCTATTATCAAACTTGTAATCTCATCAAAAATATATCAAGTTAGTTAGTTTTATGGAAAATCGATCCTGTCAAGCTGTGTTCGTTGGCATTAATTATATTGCCCTCCTTTTTATTCTTTATTAATCTATGTCTGTATCAACCATTACATTACCTTGTCCTGGATCAATTTCAGACCGACAGGCCTATGATTATATCGGTCATCCTGTTGACTATGTTTAAATATTGGCACAACATTAACTTTCTTCTATTCTTCTGGAACTTCCCCACTGTTCCAAGAGTTACTGAAAATCACTGTTAATGGTCCAGCAAGCTATTCTTTGAAACTCTTGGGTGCAAGATTTCTAGACTTGCTGTTTTAAAAGTGTCCAACTTTAGTCGCTGCTGTTTAACATCTTCCTGGGATATTAGTGGAATGAAGTTTGTCATCATACAATATGACTACATCATCTGGGGTTTTTTTTCCAAATACCAGGACAGAAATATTTATTGAACAAATCTGCCTTTTCTGAATTCTTATCAATAATTTTACCATTTCTATCTCACAATGGACCAATACCATTGTTAGGATACTTTTTGTTGCTAAACTACTTTTAAAAAATTTCTAACTATTCTTAACTCTGCAAGCCATAGATTTCTCTTTGTGTCCCTTTGCTTCTGTTATCTCTTTTCTACAGTTCCTAACTTCTGGTTTCTACTCACTACTATTAACTTCTTTCTTCCATTTCTTATATTTTTAGTTGTCTTCACTTCCTTTCTAAATCAGTTATTTGTAACCAATATGGCCTTCAGACTTGATTGTGGCTTTTTTGGAGCATCAAATAGGATGCTCGTAAACAATTCCCAACTATCATTTATATTTTTCTGGTTAAATTCTTCTTCTTAACTGATTTGGCTCACAATTGTTTTCAGTTTACTAGTCTGGATTTTATTCTGTTTGCACATTGCAAATATGATCAGGTTATAATCATCTCTATCTAATCTACATTAAGTTTTAGTTCTGTAATCAGTTCCTATTTATCTGTCAAGATGAAGTCTAATAAAGTATTTGACCTGCTCACTGCAATCTTTTTGAGTTAGGAAATTATCATCTATAATATTTAGAAATTCCAAAGAAGTTTTACTACTGGCAGCCTGAGAGCTTCAGCATTTGTCACTCAGACTGAAGTTCCCTGTGATCATACAGCTTTTTTCTCTATACATTGTAAAGAGGGTGCATAAGGAGCTGGTCACCCTGAGTTCTAGTGTGATTTGGTGGTCTGTAGTGGACACCAACTAGTACCTCATATTGTGCTTTATCCTTTAAGACACTGATTCATAAGCATTCAAGATAATTTTCTTTTGCGTTGTCAGTGACTCAGAAACAGATAATGCCACTTTTGACATGAGGGCCCTTTAACATAGAATGTTTTTACATTTGTGTATATGGTGCCTAAATACTGAATGGGCATATTTAAATGCCAAACAAAAATGCAAGGGACTAGTTATAATACTTTAAATGATCAAATATCTGTTCTGTATTAGACATGAAATTTTCAATTATTTGTCAGTATCACGATTCAGAGAATGGGTCTGGTATGTGTGTGGATGTCCTTTTATACCAAAGGCCCAACTTTATACTTCTCATCAGGAGGTCTTGATTAATCATTAGTCATGTTAGGACTGAGAGAATTCACAGTGTTTCATAGGTATGTTTGTGTAAGGTAAAGGATGCTTAAACAATTGTCTTTGTTATAACTGGCATTGTTTCTGTCCAGTCTGATTCATGATATCATCAAAATGACAGCTGCTGTTGGATTAACTATTCTTTCACTGTAATCAAGACCCTTTATTTTGATATATATGCTTCCTCATTTTTATAATACAGTTGAAATACATTTTATAATGTGTTAATTTAATACAAAGGTATGTAACTTTACAGTAAAGTAACAAAGTATTTGAAGAAAATTTACACTAGCTCCCTTAAGGTAACAAGAGGGAGTAGGCCAGTCATCTTGTCACTTTCATTTAAATATAAATTCCTTTTTGTTTTTGAGGGTAAATATCTTATGCAGAGCACTTCTTATTGTCCTAGCAGCTAGACGGGGAGGGCCTGATTTTCAGAAGAGCAGAACAACTCACACTCCCACCGAATTCAAGGGGTGATTTGAATATTCAGCACTTCTGAAAATTGGGCCCAAGGAGTTAATTACATAACATGTTCCCTTCAAAATATTCTCTAGAAAAAAAGTTTCAAAAATAAGCTTCCAAATATGACATTTAAAACTAATATCTCCCACTGAGCCATATTATGCTTGTCTTTGAACACAGTAATGGTTTATTTTGTATGCATCTGACAATGCTTTTTTGAAAGACAACTTATAAGCATCAGTTTGGCACAGAGACTGCTACTCCACCCTCCTATGCATTATTATATTCTGTGTGTGTGTGTGTGTGTGTGTGTGAGAGAGAGAGAGAGAGAGAGAGAGAGATGGAATGCACCCCGTCTTTGCACCCTACACACTATTATAATAATCTTTGTACAATGCACACCTTGTGCGGTATCATATGAAAACTTATAACTTGCTACTTAATATTGTCATGGTTAAATTATGTACCAGTATTACGTGTCAAATTATGATTTTTCCGCAGTGCAATGCTATTAGTAGGTGTTTAAAACCTGCCTTAGCCGTGCCCAGGCAGAAGTCATAGAACAGGTCTGTTTTGAAGAAAGGAGTGTATGCTTGTCTTAATTTGCATTTAAGCAGTAAAGAAATTTTCAGGGAAAACTGACCTAAAAAGTTTGGTTAGTGTAATTTAAGCTAGGCATGAGAAAGCATTTTTTATCTTTATTTTCTTGTAACCATTTTTGACCTTTAAAATCTCTCTCTTTGTAGTTAATATACCTGTTTTATTGTTTCGCCTAATCCAGTGTGTTTAAGTTGAAATGTCTGGCTAACTCTGTTTAGGGTGGTAAACTGTGTTTTTTATTCTCATAAAGGAATAATGGATTTAATATTTGGACTTCTACAGGAGAGGGCTGGGCAGTACAAGACATAGATTTCTAGGGAGAAATCCAGGACTCAAGATGTAGTGGGGGGTCACCCTGCAGCATAACTAACGTTGGTGAGAAGCAGAGTGTACCCCAGAGTGTTTGGGTGGCCACAGTTACACAAGACATTAAGGATGTGACTTGCATCCTGGAAGGCTGTTTGTGAGCAGCCCAGTTGGGAGCTACTACCAGCAAGGCCTTGTAAGTCACCCAAGGTTGCAGGGCAGGGGTAACATAGCCCCTCACTGGTCTGGTTTGCACTGAAGTATGTCACAGTGGGTATTTGGAGATCAAAGAGAATAATTAACAGTCATATTATTAATAATGTTACTGTAATGCTTTCCCTCATAGATCTCAAAGCATTTCACAAACATAAGCCAATTAAGCCTCTCAAAGTCCTTGTTAGATGGGTAGGTATTGTGACCCCCAATTTATACATGGGGCACTGGGATTCAGAGGGGCTGTGAATGAGTCAAGATACCATATGAAGTCTGCAAAAGAGCCAGGATTAAAGTAATAATGAATCCAGAACCCAGATCTTATTACCCCAAGTCATGTGCCTTAACTATAAGATCATCCCACCACTTCATTTAATAAATTAAATAACCTTTATTTGTTACTTTCCCTATTGCTTCCCATTATATATAACTATATCTCTAAAGTTTTTAGCATGTTGACCAAGATGTCAACTAAGACACATTTTCCATATGACTCTTCAAAAAGTACAGTAAACCATCTTTTTATTATGAAATTGGCACTGGTAAGTAACACAGGGTTCTTGTGCAACCCACAAATATTAAGAAAAACTACCATTACAAAATGAGAATATTAATATCCCTTGTAGTTATGTTAAAAGAAAATATTATAAAGATATGGGCATTTGCTAAAAAATTTATTGTTATAGGCTACAACTGAATATGACAATTCCTAGCATAGAGTATACTGTCTTGTAGTACAAATCCCATTAGTAATAGAGAAAAAATGATGTGTAATTTTATTGCCAATGAAAAACCAGAGTGTTCTATGGGAAATGATGATGACACAATTCCTGGAAAATGCTAAGTGACTGTATTATCGTTAAACAATCTGAGGTCCTGATTGCTGATTGACTAAACAATTTCAAGTGGCATTCAGTGTGAGTGGAAAATTGTCCTTTAAATGCTTTATTGATTCACATTCAGCATATTGAGACCAGGTAAAACTGTCTGTATGACTCAGTGAGTCAATACGATAGGCTAGCAGACCACACTGTTATCAAAACATTCTGAATATGAATTCTGTGTCACTCATTTGGTTACCAGGCCAATCAAAAGTGAGATCTTCATGGACATAATTATTTTTAGGATGGTGCCTTGTTCCTCTTTCAGGGTAGCCCCCATTGGCCAGTTTCAACGAGAAGTGATCCCCTATATTTATTAAACCAGGCTCTTCTCTGCTATATCCAGTGGACATGACATGCAATTACATCCATTGTTTGAACTCTGTTCTCCACTGCCATCTTTTAACCAATTTGCTCATAATATCACAATATAGATTAGCAATTAGGATCATAGAGAGAAATTTAGCACTGGAAAACATTACAGGGAATATTCAAATATGAGATGTTTCAGTGTCTGGGAGAAGATAACACTTCTATGCCAAAGGGGTTGTATATGATTATACATATCTGGTCAGGCAGTGCTGCTAGGAGACATCTGTTTCTTAACCTGTGTTCCCTTTAGCAGAAAATGCTGCTAAAACACATAATCCCTAAGTACAAGTAGAAGTACAGGGGATATCTGCCAATGGAGGAAAGTAGAGTCTTTCTCATTAGGGTTCTCTACTCTGCCTTTGAATGAAAATGTGTTTTCATTCCTGTGTAAGATGGATTTGAGCAATAAAATTGGATTTCCATTAATGATCAACTTGTGACTTTTGTCTCTGTCATTATATATAAACATGCACTCTCTCACAAAACCATAGAATATGGTTTGTGTGCTCAAAAGATTATACTCACAAATCTATACCTATCCAGCGAATGCAGGACCAATTCTGAGGAAGGAAGAACCCAGGTGACTATTAAAAATAAAATAAACTGGTCAGTTACTTTAAGCAAGCGAAGCCTGAACCAACTTGTAACTGGACATACACATTCAGTGCTGCTCAATGTTATTTGAACTCAGGAGTTGCATTTACTTGTGCCAGTGCGGAATTTGGCCAATTTGTCCACATGGATGAAGGACAGAAATCATTTGACCTATAATTTTTTAAATATAATTTTTGACTGTCTGAGCATTAAGATTTTCATACAAATGTAGTAATTAAGATTGAGACCCCATACAACAACAACCTCAAACCCCTGCAAATAATTCTGTTTTCAACAAACTGAATCTTGATATATAGTTCCCTGAACTGTGGGCTACACAACTGAGAACACAAATGTAGAGGACCACTTTGAAAGTTTAGCTAATAATTAGTAAAAAGACATATGCCAGTACAATCAAATTATTCAATGTCAGGTAGTTTGTCAATTTATAGATATGAACTTTAAATAATAAACTAAAGTGACTCTTTATTGTCACTTGAAGATATCTGAAATTAAAATGTTTCATTATTTGTCAAATCCATACTAGTTAAAAGAGCTTGATCCTTGATAGAAGGTCAGTTGCATGCAGCTAACAACATATTATCAATGCTATCTAAAAAATGAGGCAGTTTCTTAATGTTTGAGTCATTCAAAAAATGTGATCAGATTTTAACCACCATAATTCAGGCCATGTTACCTGTCAGAAATGAATATATTGTACTTCCTACTACTTCAAAGTAGAGGTTAGAATATCAATTTCCCCTACATATTTTCTAATATTCTCTTTCATATTCTACAGTATTTTCTTTAATATGCATAATTTTCTCACTTGTACTGGCTTATTACTGCATTAGCAAAGCTTTTCCAAAAGGATATAACCCACAATGTTTATACCATCGCTATCATAATCTGTGGTTTCATTCTCATTGGCACATTATCTCCTATTGTAACCTGAGTTTGGCCAATCACTAAATGACAATTTATATGTGATCCTTATCAGACTGTAAATATTGCTGCTTTTGGAGTCTAAAAAAGTCCATCATGTAAGCTACCAACTGGGAAAAATGCAATTCCTTGTTTATATTTTGTTGATATACTTAAGTAATCCCAGACAGCATTGTGCATTCATATAAAAATAAAATGCACGTTACCTACCTATTCAAATTGACAAATACAGTATATCGTACCTTATTTAAAACAGAAGCAGAAGTAGTTGTGGCAATTTATTCATGTAGCCAGATTTGTTGTTTGCAACCTGAATTAGGAGTTGCTGTTGCTACGGATGGTTTCTTCCAAATGCCCACTGTAGACAGGTGGATTTTGGTTTCCATTTCTATAGTCACTATTTGTGGAGAACATCACTCAGGAATTAGACTGCTGCTGTTCGCGGCTTTGATTCATGTAGTTCCATCCCTTACATGTTGCTAGACAAGTCAAAGACAGCACATCTCCTACTCTTTGCAATTCAGGCTGTCTCTTTCATGTTCTTTCTAGTCAAAACTTCTATATCCTCAAATGACAACAGAACAACTAAGTTACCTGTTACCTGCAGAACAGAACGAAGGAAAAATTTCTTAAGGGTGTCCTCCATAGTGGTAGTTTACTTTTTGGAAAGTGAATTTACAAGGTAAGATCAAAATATTTTCTTCAAGGAGCACACTTGATCTAGAGCTGGGAAATGCCCAGCAGTACTACATACAGACCTAGGTAGGACCAAGTGAGAAAAGGGTCAGATCATTGCAGATCACTTCAAAGCACTGTATTATGGTAATCTAAGAAGGCCAGTACTCCTGGCAGTTAGTCTGTTGCTGAAGCTGGTAACCATACAAAGGGAGAGTCTGCTAACTCTTCTGGTCCCTTGGCTGAAGTGATAGCTATTTTTAACTGATAGCCAGAACAGAGAAATTGAAGCTGCTCAGCTCAAAGGAAGGGAAATGGAGGTTCTTCAAAACTATTTTGTGCCTCCAGCCAGGGAACCAGATGACATGGTATGGATGATATATTTTTGTCCACCCTTGTGAATCTAATCACTGAAGAGTGGGTCCCAATGTTCTTTTTTTATTTATCACAGATGGAATCATTTTAAAACCTTAGAAAAACCACAGACTAGCTTTCCACCTTTTTTACTTGCACAAAAGAAGAGCATTTCCCATGTGTAGTTCATAGGTTCTGTTCCTATGAACACTCTTCCACTCTTCCTAGAGTCCAGGAGGGTGAAAGTAATCCTCTCTTACGGATCCTGATGAGTTAAGAATCTAGGCTGTTCTTCTTTCCAGGACCACAGGACCAGTTCTATGAAGCAAGAGTATTCGGCTGAAGGTTTGAATAATGTTTTTGGCTGAACAGGCAACTAGCTTTCTCATGTGACCTTCAAGAAGAATGTATTTTCTACTGTCAGTGTATGCTAGCCTTCGAATCATGTTAAAGGCTGTGCTCCAGGGGACCATTTTCTGAGAATTACCTGGCTGTTCTTGAAGTTCACTGTGAGTGCCCATCATGAGTATCACCGAAGCCTGCAAGGATAAGGACAACTGGGCCATTCTGTCTCTGGACATAGTGAATTCAATTACTGACATAAGGCCAGATAAGAAACTTGTGATGATGAAGATGTCCAACACAATGACCACTGAGAAGATTCTAGGATCTGACTGCAGACCAAACTAAGTCTAAGTCAAACTAAGTAGCAAAGAAGTGTAGTGAAAAAAATCTTGGCCCAGAGCAAAGAGCAAGTAAATTTGATGTGAGGGCATAATGGTAATGTGCTGATAATCATCCTTGAAGTCTGTGGCTTAACATTTAGCATACCTTAAAACATTAGCCTTTCTCTAAAAATATGACTTAATTATCCAAGCTGTTATCTGTATGGAACTTGTCTTTGACTTTGTCTGTGGACCACTGAACTTGGTGGAATGGGATGGGAAATACCAGTAAAGTGTCCATGTTGAAGCTGGGACTGATACTGGAAAGCTTGCACCTGTCTAAATAGGTTTGAGAAAGAAAGAAATTCTAACCACTGCTGCACCCTAATCCTGCGAACATGATTGAACGGATTGAAACTGTTAATTTATAGTCAACCTGATATCATCATAAGAGTGGAAATCTCCCAGGAATGTCAGTCCTTTCACTCCATCCTCTTCTCCATTTACTTACCATGTTGTTCATTTTTGCACCTCTTTTTATTATCTGATTTTCACAGTTCCCTTTGCAAGTTGTCTATACTTGAATATGATAGCAAAATCTTAATTTTCACAGTATTTAATAAAATTAAAAATATTTCATAAAATAAGTGGAATATGACTGTTGAGCTCAGTTGCAGAATATTTATTGCAATAGTTTAGTTTTACTACTGTTATTTCCCATAAATAAATATCTAGGATCATCTTAGTTTCTGAGAAAATGCATTTCCATGGAAACATAGGTCTGCAAATGGACCATCTATTTTTGTGTTATTTACCTGGGGATTAAAAAAAATTGATTTATATAACTCAGATGTGTTTTAAGGCCCAGAAAGAATATCTACTATAACTGAAAGTTTTCCAAGTGTTTCTGATGTTGATAATTTGCCATCAACATGTTAGAACAACTGAGAGGTTCACTGGTAAATAATTTTGAGTATGGTTTGTTTGGGGAGCATCCATAGCTCTTCAGAATCATCTAATGATCAATCCATTGCCAATACCCTGAAATGAATCACAAGTAGCTATTGTTTTTAAAGAAATGGCTAATTTAGTAGCACAGAAATGTCATGACAAGATCATAACTGTTGTTTTTAGTAATACATATTTTTCCTGTACCTAAAATTATCCTGCTGCTACCAGAAGCCTTACCTTTGGGATTTTTATTTTGAATGGCACTGTCTACTCTGACTAGTTCAGGGATCTCCACAAGCCATTTCTATATGGCAGCATATGTCGGAAATGGCAGGAATGCTCTGAGAAGTTGGCATATCATTTTCTCTTTTGCTGCTAACTATCTCAGGGATCCTTGCACAGTGACTTCAATTTTCTCTGTTTGACAGACCTTATCTTATCAACAGCTTAAAACATGTTTACAAATACAATACAATCATAGTGCTCTGCTTTAGATGCCAAATTATTCTGTAAGCCATTGATCTTTATTACACATTTGCAGTGTGTTACTAAATAGGTTAGTAATTATACATCTGGGCTGTCATAGCATCTACTCTTGGGCAATCTTCTTTTATTTTGTATTTGATTGATAGCATTTCGTAGGCCTGAATGAAAATGAATTTAAAATTGTAACATTGGCTTGTTAAACAATTTAAATTATTTCAGCATTTCAACCTAAACATAAGGTGGGAGGTCTACGGGAGGGGAGAGAAATACCTAGTGGCCTACAAAATGTAACATACATGAATTCATTTATTTTTCCAAACCAAGTGTAAAGCACTAGGTTTATAGTAAGCAAATGTCTGCCTGCTTTCCAGAGTGCAATGCCAGGAAATATTTGTTTAGTAGGCTAAAAATGACAGTAGAGTTTGTTTTCTTCCTTCCTTTTTATATTGGGTAATGAAGGTTTCAGATATTGTATATGCCATTCTAATATCCTAGTAAATCATATATTATTTCCATCTGTTTTGTGTAATGGCTAGTAGTTACTGTAAGTGTTTGTGATTAACTTGATTAAGGTTCCCATTGCAAATGACCCTGAAGACTGGTCATTAAAGTTGAAATTCACCTGTCAGAATAAGAGATATGAAAGGCACCCAGCAAAGTGGAATCTCTGCATTTCTCCTTTGTACCTCACGAGAACGGAGCATGGAGTACCCCTTAGTGGTGTGGGCACATGTGGGAATTCTGCACAACTTGCATAGGTCAGAGGCAAAGCTCCGTATGGCTACATGTAACTCAAGCTTTGAATTAACCAGGGTGTGGACATGATCAGTATGCTCATGATTATACACATCCAGAGGTCACAAACCTCTTCTTAGGGGGTGAAAAGGAGTTTGGGACCTTGTTTTAAACCAAAAGCTGGGGTGGTAGCCGTGATGAGGCTACCCCACTCGCTGTCCATCGGTTGGGTCTGGGATTCAGTACCTATTATTCTGCATACACATTGTGCTAAATTTGCATATCCACATTTGCTCACACAGGTTCAGACCCTTTAAACTGTAGTCTGGTGTATAAAAGGAGATATCTGAGCCATAAGTCCTATATCTGTCTTTTATATTGCTGCATTTCAAAATTAATCTATGGGCTTTATTGAAATGCAGTTGTGAATAATAAAACATTTTAAAATATTGAAAAAACATTGTTTTTAAATAAAGGTGCAAATCACCTTTATCTATGGTTAAATTCTACACAGGCTGCCAACAACATTGCATACTCTCACTCCTGTGTTTAAATGCAGCAAATATCTTTCTTTCATGCAGCTCTTAAAGAAAATTGGTTTTTAATTTAATTTGTATGCCAAGTTTAAATGCTTTTGTTATTTTACTTACAGTTGTATTTTTTTTTATAAATTTAATATTAGAAAATCCTCAACACACGGCACCTTTTGTCTCTCTCAAGAAATGAAGTCATTAAAATTTTAACACCTTAAAAAACTAAATTCACCTGTATAGGAAGTCTGAATTCCATTAAGAAAAGGTATAAAGTCTATTAGAATGAGAGAGCTTACAGAAGTCATATTAATGGCAGTTTAAAACTTTAATGCATAGTCTCCATTTCTCTTATTATATTTCATTAATGTAAAATAAATTAATTATTTCTTTCATACCTTAAGAAAAAAATAGTAGATGTAGTAATGTTTTTTAAAGTTTTCAAACAGGCATACTGTCCTTCAAACATGAACTGTTTTTAAAATATTGAGTGCTCTACACCAGAAGGTTTTTATGTTTGCTTTATTCGGACACAGTGTATTTTAAGGTCTGCTGCATTAAGGAAATAAGATCTGCTGTGTTCTCTACATCTCTAAGGAGGGGTTTTTTTACTGATTAAAGTTGTAATTAACGGAGAAGGGCACAGAAAATGGGGTCGAAGGGAGGCTTTCAAAAGATTTGTTTTCATTCTAAAACAGTAACAGGGTTAATTTCACCAAAGTGGCTGATAAAATAGCCAAAAAAGAAATGCAGTCAATCAGTAGGTTTCATAATGAGGTGCTTAGCAGATCAAAGACAACCAATGTTCTGTCCAAAGTACTTGCTAGTCGCATGACTGTGATTAGCTAGCAAACTGAATGGCCACTCTATACATCTGATGAAGTGGATTCTAGCCCGTGAAAACTTATGCCCAAATAAATGTATTAGTCTCTAAGGTGCCACAAATACTCCTCTTTCTTTTTATGGAAACTACAGGGTACTTAGGGTGACCAGATAGTAAGTGTGAAAAATCATGATGGATGGTGGGGGGTAATAGGTGCCTATATAAGGGCATGGCTACACTTGCAGATGTTAAACCAGCCCTTGGAGGCTGCAGCAGGGAAAGCGCTGCAGTGTGTTCACACTGTCAGTTGCAAGT
Organism: Dermatemys mawii; assembly: GCA_007922305.1. Classification (NCBI taxonomy): domain Eukaryota; kingdom Metazoa; phylum Chordata; order Testudines; family Dermatemydidae; genus Dermatemys; species Dermatemys mawii. Next base: position 10,496,655 of record ML677377.1, read on the forward strand.
GCCCTGGCGTGGCCATATTTGCCGTACTTTCAGCAGTATTGGGAGCAATGCATTATTGGCAGGTATCCCACAGAACACCGCTTCCCATTTTGGTGCTGTGGCTGGTGAGAAGGAGGTGGGAGGGAGCCATATTCATGGGACTATGTACTGAGCTCGCCACCACCTTGTGACGCATGGACATGAGATTGAGAGCTGCTCTGCCGGTGGAGAAGCGGATAGCTATTCAATCTGGAAGATGGCAACTCCAGACCGCAACTGATCAGTCGCTAACCGCTTTGGAGTGAGAAAGTCAACCGTTGGAATCGTGTTGACGCAAGTTTGGAGGGCCATTAATAGTATCCTGCTCTGAAGAACCATGACTCTGAGTAACGTGTATCACATGTGTTTCAGGCTAGCTTTGCACAAATGAGTTTCCCTAACTGTGTGTGTGTGTGTGTGTGTGTATGTGTGCGGGGGGTGGGGGGTGATAGATTACATATTCCAATTCTGGCACCAGCCCACCTAGCCTCTGAGTATATAAATCATGAGTTAGGGCACCTGGGGCTGCTTTAATGCTCTCTAACTTGCAAGTGCAGCCAGACCCTAAGACAAAGCCCCAAATATCGGGACTGACTATAAAATAAGGACATCTGGTCACCCTGAGTATACTTGACTGCTTCACTCTATCTTACAGTACTGGAATTATTGTTTATTTTAGGTGACATAGCAACACTTCTAAAGTAAGTGGCAGATTAGCCATTTAATGCAACGAGACCAAGGATATGACTCTTAATTTGTATAAGTATATTGGATACTAGGTCCTTGCAATATATACATCTGAAGGCAGGATTTGAAAAAACTTTTGCATGGAGGACACAGGTTCCAGCTCTACAAGTGCTTCCTACACATCCCCATGCAGCGTGGTTTGTGGATGAGCAGCTTAACTGGGAGATAAGCAGAAGAGGGACTGATGAATCTCTCATTGTTTCTCAATCAGCAACTACCCACCACGAAGTGAAGCTTCTGCTCTCCAAGGACCATGGTATTTTTCTGCTGAGCCGTCTAGTGGGGAATATTCTTGTGCTCACTCTGGCAAGTGATGGTGGAGAGCAATTAGCACCATGAAATTACAAATACGGAGATGGAGAGTGCTGCTCTCCACCAGCATGTGAGGACAAAGTGGAGCTAAAAAAACATCAAATCAGTAGATTTTACTTTTCTCAGGGAAACGGGGTCAGCAAAAGGTCAGACAGACTGTGCAACAAGTTTCCCATTCCCAGGGAATCTACCTTGTCTCATCAGTGACTGCTACCATAATTTTACACCTACTTCACAGTGATGTAAATGAGCACATGAGGTGCAGCGTAGAGCAGAATCAGGCCTTTAGCAAGCAGCTTTTAGGTGGAGGAAAATATTCTTGATACACTGAATCAAGTCTTCATGCTCCTTCAGGCACAAATGTGCTCTAACCAGCAATACCGTTCTTGGATTCTCAGCCAGGCTTTGAAGGTTGGTTTAGATCCTCTTGCTGCCTGACCTGGTGTGGAAGTAAACACTCCAGCTGTACAGTGTAGATAAAACAAAGTGAACTGATTTGAAAATAGTTGTGCCTATAACCTGCTGCAGGCAGTGGAAGAAGCAAGAAGCTCTTTCCTCTGACAATGGTGTTCCTAAATATCAAGCTGAAGTTAAACTAAAGGAAAATCTCTCAGAAGAATGAATCCTAAACAATGCCAGTTGTGATGATAAATGTAAAGGTAGAAAAAAATAATAACCAAAAAATAAAAGTTTAAGTCCCATTGCACTCATGACAAGCACTTAAAGTATTGTTAAACCACTGCACAAAATACTAAAAAAAATTATTTCATGTATTTTGCATCAGTGAGCTATACACACGTGTACTTCATAAATGACTACACCACAACTAATGGAGGGACAGAATTTGTTTGGGCTTACCCAAAGAAAGGCAGCTCTTCTTTGTGGTTGTGGAGAAAGCAGAAACTGCTGCAAAAAATGCTTTGCAGCAATGACTCACTCCCCTGTCCCCTCTCCCCACTCCAAGGGATGTGCGTAAAGGTATGAAACCTAGATGGGGCAAGTCTCTATGTCCAAGCAGTGAGGAAGCCAACACAGGCTGGGCTCTAAGGCTTGCTGCAGGACCATGTGGAAGCAGCATGGCCCCAGGAAAGCATGGCTACCCAAAAGCAGCAAACAGCATTGGAAACAGCATGGTTCCAGGGACATGAAGAAGGATAAGCTGGGGGAAAAGGGGGCTGTTACTACCACACCATGGCCCCAGACACAGGCAAAGGCAGGCACAGGCAAATTACACAAAAAGGGGACAGTGGAAAGCATTTCCTGTCCCAGGTACTTTCACCCCGAGGCAGGCTGGAAGCTGCAACCAGAGAAGGTGAATTAATCAGCATTTGCAACGCAAGCAAGGCAAGGGAATCAATGTGCATTGGGGAAGGTGGGGATAGAGCAAGTCAAGGAAAATTTAACTGTTTCATGTACCAGCCGTGCTGCAATTTCCTTGTGCATAAAAGTAAACTACAAGTATAATAACCAGTATAATGCCCAGTTAAAGGTAATAATTATAAAATCAAATATTTTTTATTTAGTGCATATTCAATGTAAAGTGCTTTAAATATTCAACTGTTTAGATTTGTAAATTATATGGCCATCCAATATCCTGACAGATGAAAGGAGATGCGGTCCGTCCGTGATGTGTAGCTATGGTATGGGAAAGAGTTCAATGCATGAGCAGTCAACCTTCCAATTGTGGCTACAGGTCCACTCTCCAGGTAGAAGCTGAAGCATACTCTACTTCCTAATGTACCTGCAAGCCTCAGCCTGGGCTCTGATGGCTCTCCGCGGTAATTGCACCAGTCTTAATCTGATTTGTAAAATATGTTGTTAAAAATATCAAAGCCAGCAATGATGTCCATATTACTTTATCAAAACACAATTTTCTTTGCATGTAGCAGGAACAGAGTATGTAAGTAAGATGTACACTCTCAAGCACTCCTAAATGTATATTAGTAAGATATAGGAACAGTTATTTTCTGCCTCACTGCTTACCAGTAAATTGGAAACAAGTGAGTAAACTGAGTTTTAATACTGGGCAACATATTTTTACTTAAGGAAAATATACTAGGCAGATTATTATAGGAATTGCTACTCATCACAGGTAAAATCAGGTGCAAGTTTAATGTCCCCTGTGTATATTTTTCAAAGTGAAGAATAGGAATGTAGACATGAGGTAGCGATTTCAGGGGCTGGAAATGGATCCTTTCATCTCAAGGAAGAGGATTTCTTGTATAAATAAAATCACTTGTCCATACATGGTGGTGGGACACTAAAAATTGTGCACACAATATACACATTTTAATTGTTTGACCATAAACACAGAAACTTTTGTGGCAAAAATAGAACAGTTGAGATCTACAGGTAAAAAGAAATTTCTAATAAAGTTTTGTAGCATCTTTTCTTCAGCTACCTCCTAGTACATTCTGTATGCTCTGTCATGGTGCTTCACAGCACAGACTGCAGTGCTGAATGTAGAGTCAGTTGTCCATTGTGCACAAGGGGGGCTACATGCTGGGATTACATAATGGATTTAGAAACCTGGTTTTGGGTCAGAGCAGGAAAGAGTTAATTATCTGTCCTGGAGACAGAGTTTAAATCAGTTCTTCTCTGCAGCACCGGGCTGAGTTTCAGGCCTGAAAGAAAGATCTTCCAGGAATAGTTGATCGCAAGGCAATGTAAATGGGAGGTGGCTGAGGGAACTTCTTTGCCAAGAAGAAGACATGTCTTCCAGGTTGTCATTGAACTGGATTTGCAAGGTTTGAAGATTGCAGCTCTCCAATGAAACACAAGGCAGTTCCCTGAGAAAGGGATTTCTTCATTTACAGACTGTCTGACCCTTTGCTGGCCTTGGCTCCCAGAGGAAAGGCCTACCTGTGAGTGAAGTGGTTTGGGGCCTGACCTCAGCCCATGCCTGACCAAGAGTAGTGGCCCTTGCTTAACTAAAGAATTTAAATAAAAATTCTTTCTTTTCCCTAACATTACCGTGGAGCAATGTCCACCTCTTCAGCTCCTGCTTTAGCCTGTTAGGTCTCTCCTGAAAGGGCACCCACATATATGGGCTCAAATCAAAACCCCAGATCTATACATCTTAGTGTCAGCACTTTTGGAATCCAAACTGACCTAGATTTAGATTTCTCAGTTAGCTCTTATCCTCATAATGGACTAGACCAGGAATCTGGAGCTATATTTATTCAGACTTGGGATACTGGGACTCTGGAGATCCAAAACCTCTATTTCCTCTCTATTTTAGATAATATTTGGGGTGTCAGGTATTTAGTTCATCCCACATTTCCCAATGTGTGGATCTCATCCTGCAACCTGTAGGTGAATAATATCATCTGAATTAAATGATTTGTGTAAGTAAGTATTACTCCCTCAGGAAGATCTGCAGGAGCATGCCCACACAATTCATGTGCATATGGACTCAAATGAAATGGAAAGACTCAGGTTATTGCCCTGGAGGTAACTGTTAATGGTCAGGAGTCTAGCAAAGTAAATAATACTAATACTAATAATAAAACTTCAAAATAAATTCTAAGGTTCATGAATCCAGGTTTACTTTCTTTTAAAAGGAGTCTTCTTTTGGTTGTAGAAATTTAAACTGATCTGTTGTTGATATTTTGTAAAATTCATAGGTAATAAAATTGACTTAGTCTTTACAATAAAATACTTTGATTAAAAAAACCACAAACAAATTATATAAGATTAATATAGAATCACACTGGCTCTTAGATTATAGTCTATTTGATTACAAAATAAGCAAAGACCTAGTAACTGATAATAGAGCTAAACATATGGACAAAAGCAAACTATAATTCTACAATTCCTTACATGGATTTTTATCCCTCACCCAGAGTTCCCAGTCCATCTGCAGTAAGACTACTAATCTTTTCATCAAATGAACAACTTCATTAGATTCATTTTTTTCTGATTTCCCTTTTCTTTTGATGGACAGACTTCTGTGCATGTAGGAAAATAGGCTTAGCTCTCAAACAGTTGCATTTGTAGTGGCTTTCTTAACCTCTCTTCAGAAGAAAACAAACTTCAAAATTAGGATTGGATTCTGCCACTGTCCATGAGTGGCATATACACAAGTAACCCCATTGACTTCAGTATGTGACATCAATGGTATTATTCAACTAAATAACCACAACTCCTCATGACTAAGTATTGCAGAACAGGTTCATTTTAGTAGCATTGGCTCAAACGAAAGTCAGATTATAAAACTGCTAGCACAATTTTCTGTTTGTGCTGGTTACTTCTAGTCCCTCTGATTCAGCTACAGAAGAGGTGAACTAGAAGTATGTGAGTGAGGCTGAGAGTTATGGTGTAGGAGACTGATTAAGCAAACAGTGGAGTTAACCACAGACATTTTTAAGTGCCATTTACTTTATCGGATAAATGTGTTTTACTGATATCTAGATAGCTATTGTCAATCATTTACAATAAATTGTTTATTAAAAGGCCCTCTATATGTCAATTGCCCAGAATATTAATGATTCCATTTACTTCAGGAGTTCCCATAGTCATTTGTTCCAGAAATCCCAGCTGTACAAAACCAGCTTCAAGTCTGAGTAACAACATTTTGTATTTTTAAATTGAATATAGTCCTCATGAAAAGTGGCAGCTTAAAGAATAGGCAAGGCTCTGTTTACCCATGGAATGCATACAGAATGACTAGAGACAGGGCAAGTGTCCACATCCTACCACCTTTAGGAGGGAGAGGGTCAGTTTTTAATTGTGGATCCATGCCATGGTTACACAACAATACCAACTGTGGTGATGACTTGTAAAGGTTGGCCCCGGTCCACCAAGAACTGGCCTGAGACCACCAACTGACCCTCAAACACCCAATGGATTATAAAAACTTGCAGTCACTACTGGACTACATTACAATGGAAAATGAAAAATGAAATGCCATATATGCCATGATCACCTTATCACCCATTTAGTTCAGGTGATTCAAAATTTTCAAAACATTTTAAAATTGTGAGCTGAAGTGTCAGCATTTCAAGTCTTTGTTTCTTACCTTTCAAATGTCTCACCCTAATTTCTTATGTGTCTTGTACCTACTACTAAATACCTTCTACATATCCCATTTCACAGCAGCAAAAACACTGGAAGTCTCAGAAAATCAAGTCTTTCCATGTTTTCTCTTTTATTTATTACACCTGCTTTGTGTTTCACGATTGAATCCCACATTCAGTCCTTGGAAATTTTGCTGTGTTTATTGCCAGTATCAGACCCATGGCAAGTCCAATTTTCTTGGCAGTGCAAGGGGGTTAACTCTGAAGTTGTTAATTTCTCTAAAATACTTTTGTAACATCTCCAGACAATGCACCTTTCATTGATCATTCTTAGTTTCTATTCCAGACAATGTCATGGAGACAGCAATTCTCCTTGATCAGCATCCTACCCTTCCTGCAGGCTTTCTTAACTGAACATTTTAGCCTACATTTTCATCTTGCCATAGAGTCCTATAACCGTTTCTTTAATCTGCTTGTTTTCGACCATATGTTTTCCTTTAGCATGATGCAAATTCTGCTGGAGCACATACTAAAGGAAGCAATAGTTTTGCACTAATCTTGCATTTGTCTTCATCCTTCACATTGTGTGATATCCATTGTTTTTAGTATGCCTGACTTTGGTGAACCAAAACAGATACAGTTTGTGTGAGTTTGCATTGCCTGAAATTAGCTAGGAACTTGGGGCTTGTATGTGGCTGAAAAGTCCTTGATAACTTGCAGTGAGCAATGCACAAACTGAAAAATGGTCAGGTTTCATGGGGAAACCAGTGAGTTTCCTCACCCGAACCCCTTATCAGCCATTGTTACCTTCCACAATACTTATTATTGTATGCCAGAGTAGATGGCCTAAAGTTCCCTTTTATGGACTGCTTTAGGGAGGTAAAGGGAACAAAAGGTTTTACTCAGTCTCTGCACATCCAGCTTCACATCCAACCAATAAGCTTGCTGTCCCAGCTGGGTCTACTACAGAGAAATCTCAGGAAGCTCATACCTCATAGTGTTTAACTTTCACATCAGAACAGATAGTTGTCACTATGAAATTCTGTATTGCCTTATGTTTGATGTGTGCTATCATGATCTTGACATCATTGAGGCCTAAACCTCATTGGGATACAACAAAGTATTGAAATCCTCAGGGTAAAACCAAGAATACTCATGTATCTCAAGGAATCCTGCCAGACCATTATTGCTTACAGCAAAAGCACTGTGATCATGAAAACAATGCAAAGCTCAAGTGCCCCTCCAGCAAGCTCTGGAAATACTTTAGAGCTTGTACTCTGTATTTATTCTGCTCTTTTCTGTAGCTTCTGCTTTCTTTGAATGCATAGCTGAGAAGCTGATACATGGTATTGTGTCCCAGATAGCTTCTTTGCTTTTTTAAATCCTTCATTTTTCAGCTTCTCTTTAACCTGTGCCCTGTAGCAATGTTAAGTTAAATGTTGAAATGGTAACTTGTTCTAAGGTATTAGAATTCCTACCAGTACTGAACATCTATTCTCTATCCCTCTCTTGTCAGTGCCTTCCTGTTTACCAGTCAGTTAAACCTGCTTAGAGCAGATCTCCCCCATCACAGTAATTAAAACACTGGGGGCTCCCAATACTTTGTCTGTAACAGTGGGACTACATTGGTGGTACTAATGATAGGAAATTTGAAGAGAAATGGTATACTGTAGGCCAGGCCATTGTTTGCAATAGCTTTCTCAGTAGTTCTTTCAGCAGTAGGAGATTGGTGGAAACAAGTCTCAGATTCATTGTTGAAATGGTTATGAAAACAGTTCTTTGTTGTCTACACTATCACTTAAGCTGTTTTCAATAACACTGCATCCTTGCAGCAAATGATATCCAGAGGTGGTTCGATTTCCTAGTGTAGACAATGTTTAAGTACTTACCTCTGCTCCAGAGGTACAGATTCAATCTGGCGTGCTGTTTTCCCCATTGAGAAGGAAAAGTGACAAGCATGATGGCATTTGTATTGGTTAGTTCTAATCTCCAGTCCTCTCTGCACACAGTCATAGTAATGAGGCAAGTTGTGTGTGGGCATGTGAACATCGTCTTTTCTGTTGTGATTTGGAGAACCCATTTGAGGAACATTGAAAATGTTCTGTCAAGTACTGTAGTACTGTCAAGAACAGAACCATGTAGCCACAGCTTCAGAATTCTGCTTCCACGAGAATGTAGATGAGATGTGATTTGGTGCCATGCAACAGTGTGATCTGAAGACTAATACCGGGAGTAAAACTGATCCTACCAGTAAAGCTTTTACTTTAAGGCAAAAGTGTTCTCTATTCCCCCAGGCTGTGAGGAAAAATAGAGAGACTGTGGGGAAGGGTAATGCATGGGAAGAACAGGAGGGGTGAAAGAGGATTGTTTGCTTGGTTATTAAAAATTTATCAGCATTCCTGTTTTGGAATGCATTTAGGTATTTTATAAGTGAAGTCCTATAGACCTGCCTAAATGTTCTCTCACCTAATGATCCTCAACAGAGTTCCTTCTTTTGCCTCTTTTCTGCTTCCAAACCCCTTCTCTATGTGAATAATGCTCCTGACATTTTCCGCCAGGTTTCTTTCTGAACCTCACACTTGCTTACAACACATTCCATGCCAATGGCTTTCCTGATTAGGCTTAAAACACTGCTATCTGATGAAGATTTCTAGAGGCACTAGCACAGTTTAATGTGTCATCATGGAGTACAAGTGATGGAAAAAATGTAAAGAAATCACATTCACAGAACTTTTCTCAAGGCTGAATCTGTCTTGATTCAAGGCTGAATTCTCTGCTGGAGAATTACTTGCACATTCTCTTATCTCCATTGTAAAGGGAAGAAAATTCCTACATGGTGCTGCCTTGACAGGATGTTTCTTACTTTCATTTTGTTTCTTACTTTCATTTTGTAGTATTGACATTTATATTCATATGAGAACTTACTTAAATATACACTTAAAAGGAGAAAGAATCTTTTCTTTTGCTTTTGAGAACTTAGAGAGTTGGAATTCTGGTTATTCATCGGATATTAATTTTAACCAAGTGAATTTAAAAAATACACAATTTATAAGGATGGGGATCACCAATTACCAATAGATATTAACCAGCCATAGTCTTTCTGAGAGTAATTCAAAAAAAATTGAAGTTAAAATATGGATTAATTTGATTCAAAGCATTTATGTGGATAACTGTTGGCACACTTCAAAAAGCAATATACATGCAAACATTCTAGTGCATGCACATAATAATATACTTTTTAGGGCTTAGAATTAATTGCAGTTAACTCATGCATTTAGCTGCAAAAATTAATCACAATTAAAACATTAATTGTGATCAATCACAGTTTCATTTACATTGTTAATAATAAAATACCAATTGAAATGTATTAAATATTTTGGATGTTGTTTTCTACATTTTCAAATATAGTGATTTCAATTGCAATATAGAATATAAAGTATACAGTGCTCACTTTATTACTTTTATTACAAATATTTGCACTGTAACAATGATAAAAGAAGTAATATTTTTCAATTCACCTCATACAGATACGGTAGTGCAATCTCTTTATCATGAAATGTAACTTACAAATGTAGATTTTTTTTTGTTTCATAACTGCACTTCAAACAAAACAGCATAAAACTTTAGTGCCTACAAGTCCATTTAATTGTACTTCTTGTTCAGTCAATCGCTGAATGTCAAAGCATGAAGGGACATATGAATCTTTAGCACATTTGGCATGTAAATATCTTGCAATGCTATTTACAACAGTGGTATACGAATGCCTGTTCTCACTTTCAGGTGACATTGTAAACAAGAAGCGGGCAGCATTATCTCCTGCAAATGTAAAGAAAACTGTTTGTCTGAGTGATTGGATGAATAAGAAGTAAAACTGAGTGGACTTGTAGTCTCTAAAGTTTTACATTGTTTCTGAGCACAGTTATTTTTTGTACATAATTCTACAGTTGTAAGTTCAACTTTCATAATAAAGAGATTACACTACACTACTTTGTATTCAGTGAATTGAAAGACTATTTCTTTTTCTTTCTTATAGTGAAAATATTTGTAATAAAAATAATAATATGTGAGTCCTGTACACTTTGTATTCTGTGATATAATTGAAATAAATGTATTTGAACATGTAATAAACATCCAAAATATTTAAATTAATGGTATTCTATTATCGCTTAACAGCACGATTAATCATGATTAATTTTTAATTGTCCGATTAATTTTTAATTGCTTGGCAGTCCTACTCTTTTTATATGTTTCAACTTTTGAATAAAAAGAAAATAGAGCAAGTTTAGCCTGTATTTAGTGTGTCTGTGTGAAATTAAAAATAAAGTAATTGTAAAGAAACAATGAAAAGTACAAAATGCAAATATTTTACAGCTTGTATATGTTACCAAATGCTGCTTGTTTTTTGGGATCTCTGATAGATTTATGGAATTACACAATTTTACAACTTATCAAAACTGCCATACCAGACAATACTACATACACATAATTTTTCCCCCTTGAAAGCACAAATGCAGCTCATATGTGCATGAATATTAAAAGATGCTGTGTCAAAACCTTTGAAAGGGATTAAGATAACAAGATAACAGATCACAGGGCTGCACATGTTTCAGTCGAGTTGCTGTGGCTTAAATAGTGTGAGACCTAAAACAAAAAAGGGACACAAATATGCTGCCCTTCCTATGTACTTCATCAGGTGTAGCTCTCTGATTCTGTTTAAGAACCATAGCATTTCCTTTTTGATAAATCAAAACTCATCAAAGGCAGTCTTGCATAAAGTGACAGCTGTTTATTTAAATTATGCTAGCCTCAGTGTACAACCATCTCTCTCTGACAGACATATGCTCAGTTAGTATATTAGAAATAGATGCACATATTGTTTGCCATAATGTAATGACTAGGGACTGGACAATACCAGTTGCTCAGACAGTTGTACTATGTTTGGTAAAAATGCTTTTATTTTCTATTTTAATCAAATCAGCATCACATATGTTTCAAGAAATATTTTGACTATGTTTTTATAACAAGATATGAATAAATGATTACATTAATACTAAGGAAACGTCAAAAAGTAAATGGCTAGTCTCAGGTTTACTAGTAAGTCAATAACTGCTATGTGTTTGCTAAAAACATGATTTACTAGTAACTTCCATATCTGTTCATATCATTGCATGGGGATTATGTCAGTTGTCCCCATTAGGAAGTTTAATATGCAAGTTAAAGGTGAAATTAAATCTAAGTGTTATTGCCTCCTATTGCATTTAGATTATCAAAATTCACCTCCTTATTACACTGTTCAACAATATTTTTTCTTGGTCAAAGGACTGTAACATTAGGATGGTTCCATTTCTCAGAGCTGGGTTTCATTAATGTATCTGGTATTGCCTGAGCTACGCAGTATTTATTTGTCCTTTTCCCTTTCTTGTTTCTGTGCGTGAATGTAATGTTAATGAAGGATACCGAATTGCTAGCCCTAGAGAGTAAATTGCCGTCTTTACCTAGCGAACAGGATCACAAGCAGTGACCCCACTGTTTTTGGGCAATGTACCTTGTTCCTGACCTTAAGTGGGGAGGTTCCTCTTGAGAGGAAAGTAGGTTTTCAAGATATGAAATCAGCTGGAGCAGGTGCACTGGCTGCCCCCAGCTATTCCTCGGGTTAGCTCTGCCAGCTAAGCTCAGCTTTTGTTCCTACTGCTTTTAGTCCCTTATTTGTATACCTTTTTCCTTCTCCCAAATGTACCCTTTCCCACTCCAAGTGCTATACGGAGTCCCAGGCATTATTGGCCAACTCTTTAATATGGTCTTATTTGAGGTTAATTCACATTCAGAATGAAACTTGGAGTTTCACCAAAGCTTGAGGGAAATGTTTTTATGAAGCCTTGAGAAATAAAACATCTCTGCTTATCTTCCCTGGCTAACTTTGCTCTTTTAGATGCATACATTGTGGTCAACTGACTACATAATTTTAAAGCTGCTATTTTATCCATTGTGTCAATAAAAAACTTATTTTGATGACAGATTATAGGTGTACATCACTCATACAGGCAATAAAAGAATTATGGTGAAATTGCTACTCACATCATACTTATTCCAAAGAGCACCTCCTGCATGTGTTATGCCATACTTATTACAAATGGCTTTCATGATGTGTAATCAGGTGACTGTCTGCTCTGATAAAATCATAAAGTTATCAATGGGTTCTGAGGTGGGATGGCATGGGTGGTAATGCATGCTCTCAACAATAATAGTAAAGGAGTATGAAATAAAATGGGAGCTGTTTTTTGTTGTAGTTAGTAAGTCTTTTTCTTTCTTTTTAGATTCCAACACGCAGCCATCCTAGCTGCACACAATTGCCTTCCAGCTTTGTCTGCAGGAAGTTACATTATCAGCAGAGAATACAGCAGAGGTACTCACACAAAATACAGTGAAATGTAATAACCTTTCAATCCATTCAATGTGCTTCAAGGCAGACTACACAATAATAAACAATGAACGAAGAGGATATATTTATATCCAAGGATTTTATAAAATACAAAAATATAATAATTGTGCTGAGAAAGAGATGGAATGTGTCTGTGCAAGTGGGCTATTCAGTGACCTACTTTTTGTATCATATTTAGCCTCTCTTTCTTCTTCCTTTCCCTCTTCTTCCCTGTTCATGCAGTCAAACACTGCATAATGTTTTACATTTGTGCCTTCTCGTTATTGACATTTGCTATACAAATATGTAAGGAAATTTGAGATCTTTTGGGAGTTCTCATTCCAAGGTCATTTATAGCATAGAGCTAGTGCAAAGACCTGTGCAATGTCTTTTGTGGAAATGAAGAAAGTTTTAGTCTTCTCATAATAGCATTATTTATTGTTCATCCAGCAAAACTTAGATAAATCCATGAGCTCCAACAGCACCAGTTCATCCAACAGCTTGGTGAATTCAGCTTGCCAATGCTTGGAAACATTTCTAATATTTCCAGCAATGAGGAGTTCTCTGTCTCATTCTTGGATACTTCGAGTTTCAACTACCTTTGTTCATAGTAGAGCTGCTCAAAACTTTTTGATAGAACATTTTTCTGTCAGAAAACACCGTGTTGTTGAAGTGAGAACATTTCAAAGCAATGTGTTGATTTTGATGCAATTTTTGATGGGAAAAAGTTAAAGCAAATCATTGTAACTTTCTTGTTTGTTTTGATAAGGTCATGATTTCATTTTGAATACCATTTTGATGTAATTTTGACATACGACATTTAATGTTATTTATAGTCTACTCAATATAATACATAATGTATGTCATGTTATGTTTTGCTATAGTTGTTCTGAATCAAATTGTGGGGGAGAGGGCTTCTTTTGTGGGAAATTTCAGAATTCAGCTCTTTGTTCCAATTTGTAATGAAAACAAATTTTGAAATGGTAGAAATTCTGTTTTCTGACCAACTCTAATCTATAGCCTGTCAGTAAAGTTCACTGATGTTCTGGATGAGGTTGCTGCTTTCCCAGTGCCCAGGGTATCAGGTGAGCATGAGTTGCCTGAGGCCCATATTCACATACACTAGACATGCTGCAGATTGAGATGTAGAGGTGTGGATGTAGAGGGTATAATGTTTCCAGTTGTGACTCAGGAGGCCTATCTCTGCCTGCTATCAGTGAACTATGCAATTCAAGAACTTTTTAGCATTGCTCAGGGTTCCTGGAGCCCAATGGGGTTTCATTGTCCAGAAATCTTTTTCATGTATGCCTAAGTGTACAGTATGAACTTGGTGTGTAATTCTCCTGCTACTTGTACCAGCTCTTATAGAGCTGGCTCAAGTATAAATAGAAATATATCCATGATAGCACGGGTAGCAACAATGGAAGCATGGCTGAGCCATGCTGTGTACATACCCCCTCCCCAGTTTCAGGCAGGTTTGTACTTGACTTGGCTCAGCAGAGCTTGGCTGCTGCTAGCCATGTTACTGTGGCTATACTGCAATTTACACTGCGAGCTGGTGTATGTATATGTACACGAACAGGGGAATCATGCCTCTGGCTAATAGTGTAGACATAGCCCAAGTCTTGAGGTGATTTTCACCATTTCTCTCAGATGAGGACTTTGTCACAGATATCTAGGCTACCTTGACCTCCAGAGTACTTTATCATAAAGTCTTCTGAATTGGGCTGCTTTTGTAAAAGCTGATCTGAAGCTACAGCTGGTGTAGAGCTACAGTTCTCGTAGGGCTGGTAACTGATGACACCATTGTTCCCTAATCTGCACTGGCTCTCTACTTACTTTCAGGTTCAGTTCAAGCCTTACAACTGAATTTATAAGCCCAATGTAGTTTGGGTTAATTATGTGCGAGACTGTCCTTTCTTTGTCACATCAACTGAGACTGCAAAGAGTCAGACTGCAGTATCATTAGCAGCCTATCAAACTGATTTCCAGTTAACTGAGTACTAGTGACATGCTGAGCCTACCAGTAGAAGTACTATTTCTGAAAGTTAGAGACCTGTGCCTCTTTATTGCACTTTATTACAGTGTTGCACTAATCAATTTAATGTAATTCTGCTGGAGACCAAGAAAAAGACCATTACCTTAGCTCTTCTATTTTGAATTCCACTAGGCTAAGTATGATGTATTCATTATATTTTATTTTTAAATTAAGGGTCTTATTTTCAGCCTGGCCCTAACCAACCCCCAATTCCTTTTTTTTATTATTATTTTTTAATGTCTGCAGTTGTATAAGGCTTTTTTTAAAGATAAGTGTTTGCACATTGGAATTATTTACAGGTACAATTTCTCATTCATAATTTTCAGTCACAAACAGATAGTAAGACATCTATAAGAACATAAGAATGGCCTTACTGGGTCAGACCAAATATTCATCCAGCCCAGTATCCTGTCTGCTGACAGTGGTCCATGCCAGGTGCCCTGGAATGAGTGAACCTAACAGGTAATGATCAAGTGATCTGTCTTCTGCCATCCATCACCCACCTCTGACAAACAGAGAGCAGGGACACCATTCCTTAACCATCCTGAGTAATAGCCATTAATGGACTTAATCTCCATGAATTTTTGCAGTTCTCTTTTAAACCTTGTTATAGTCCTAGCCTTCACAACGTCCTCAGGCCAGGAGTTCCATAGGTTGACTGCGCTGTGTGAAGAACAACTTCTTTTTATTTGTTTTAAAACTGCTCCCCATTAATTTCATTTGATGGTCCCTAGTTCTTATATTATGGGAACAAGTACATAACTTTTCCTTATTCACTTTCTCTGCCCCACTCATAATTTTATATACCTCTATCATATCCCCCCTTACTCTCCTTGTTTCCAAGGTGAAAAGTCCTAGCCTTTTTAATCTCTCCTCATATGGGACCTATTCCAAACCCCTAATTATTTTAGTTGCCCTTCTCTGAACCTTTTCTAATGCCAGTATACCTTTTTGAAATGAGGAGACCACATCTGTACTCAGTATTCAAGATGTGGGCACACCATTGCTTTATACAAGGGCAATAAGATATTCTCCTGCTTATTCTCTATCCCTTTTTTAATGATTCCTAACATCCTGTTTGCTTTTTTGATTGCCGCTGCACACTGCATGGATGTCTTTATAAAGAACTATGCACGATTACTCCAAGATCGTTTTTCTGATTAGTTGTAGTTAAATTAGCCCCCGTCATAGTTAAATTAACCCCGTATAGTTGGGGTTATTTTTTCTAATGTTCATTACTTTACATTTATCCACATTAAATTTCATTTGCCATTTTATTGCCTAGTCACATAGTTTTGTGAGATCTTTTTGAAATTCTTCACAGTTTGCTTTGGTCTTAACTATCTTGAGCAGTTTAGTATTATCTGCAAACTTTGCCACCTCACTGGTTAACCCTTTCTCTAAATTATTTATGAATAAGTTGAATAGGATTGATCCCAGGACTGACCGTTGGGGTATCACTACTTTTACCCCTCTCCATTCTGAAAATTTACCATTTATTCCTACCCTTTGTTCCCTGTCTTTTAACCAGTTCTCAATCCATGAAAGGATCTCCCCCCTTATCCCATGACAACTTAATTTACGCAAGAGCCGTTGGTGAGGGACAACATGTGCCTGCAGTTATCTGAGCCTGCAAACTATGAATGTAAAAGATGGAGACTGCTGGTTGCAACTCATGCCCTATGTTCACAATAAAGCACCAGGATAATTTTCCAAAATTTGCTTTGTACCACATGTCTATTTTAAGTACTGTCAAGAAGTCTATGGAGAGGTCTAAGCCTATACCAAAAATAAGGCTTTGGATAAGCAACACAGGAAAACAGGATACACGTTGCTATATGGAGACACTGTAAACCTTCAGGCTATATCTTCACTGGAGAGTTAACCAAAGCTCTAATTTGGATGTTGCCACCCCTATCTCCCTCCTGTCCATAAACAAAATCCCCTTACTGGGGATGATAGTGGTTTCTATTTGGCCTCGTTGGCACAGCTGGGGCTGTGGGCTAAACCTCTACTACTGTTTTCTCCTTGGCTGGTAACCCACCCACTTTGCAGTGTGGACCCAGGCTAACTCACTCAAATACCAATAGTCCTGCAATGCCTTCCCACAATTCCTCCCATTTGCTTAGAATGACAAACACATACCCCCAGAATTCACTGAGAAAAAAAATCATAGATCTGCTCAGCTTATTGCAGCACAAAGAATCACAAGATAGCCCCCCAGGAAGTTCTAATGACACACATGGGGGAGTGTAGTGCCAGTGAGGACACAGTAACTATAGCTTCTTTTTGCAATATGCTTGCTCACATCTAGGCAAGGCTAACTAAGGAACCAATTACCTTCAGTTAACTTGGCAATGAAGACGTATCCTTAGTTAGCTGGAAGATTGCATAGATTACAATTTATCTTACTTCTTCCTTCCCACCCCTCAGAAAAAAAAAGAGGCTAATCTAGGTAATAAGCACATATCTATTAGCAAGCAGAAATGATAGGTTACAGGCAACTGGAGATTTCTAAAATTCTCAGCAGCTCCCATTATTAGATACCCTAATGAGAGCTATTGAGTGCTAAGGTCCTTTAAAAATCTGGTACATAGAGAATTGCCTACATTGGAGACATAGATATATAATAATATCTAGACAGTGGTGATATCCTTGAGATAAACTGTAGAACCATGTGGTAAACTGCATGTGCCATGTCCCTTTGACTACCTCTTCTGCACTGTGCTGACTTATCTCTCTCCCATAGGATGAGTTCTAAAAATCCCACAGCAATCTAGCATGTGTGTATGTGTAAAGTAGAAACATGATGCTGTACTAAGTAATGAATGACTGCAGCCTATATGAGATGAATTCTTATAGAAATGAATTATTTTCTTATAAGTGTTTCTATATGGATAAATGAAAAATAGAATTCATCTATTCCTATATGGATAGATGAATTCTTATAGAAATGAATTATTTTCTTATAAGTGTTCCTATATGGATAATAGCAATACATTTATATATAAATACCAACTACCATGATGAATGCTGTAGAAATGCCCTTAAATAAATAAAATGTCACCTATTGTCAAGAATACGTTGCAGCTGGGTTCTTCAGTTTAACAAGATAAATTTGATGCTAGGAGTCAGTATCCTAAATAGTCCTTGTGAGCAGTATGTTGTAGGAAGGTAGAAAGCCTGTGTATTTAAAGAATGTAGAATGGCGGGAAAGAGATATTAGGAGCATCTTTAATAAGGGCAAATGATCCCAAAAATTCTTGTTGAGAAGACATGAGCTTCTTTAGAACTATCCAATCTTGTTCCCTTTGAAAGCACTGGCTAAACTCAGTGATTTCAGTGGGAGCAAGTTAAGGCTCAAAGTGATTAGCCAAATGGTCTGTAATTCTGGCCAATCAAATGCATTTTCATTTCTCATTCAGAGCATGCCTCTTCCTTCAGTATCACAGATACTGTATTGCATTCTAAATATATTTTCTTTCCCATTGGATATTCAGTGCAATTAGGTTAATCATGATGAACCAATGTGTTATTAGTGTAATATATATTTTCATATGAACTTTGATAATGAACCATTGTTGTAAAGTTTTCTTACCTTTCATCTTGTCCGTAAGTACTTTTATCATATTTAACATTCACTTCCAATTTTTAGGTGTTTGGGGTTTGTTTGTTATTTTTTAATATTGTCAGGACATGAATAAACTAACACTTCTCAGGTTTGGGGATATCATCCAAGAATTTGTCCAGTTAGTCTGTTCGACTGAAGAAATATTTTTCATTATTTCCACACTGGTATGGTTTATACTTCAACGCAGGAAGAGCAGACCCAATAAATCAGAAAGGTTTTACTGTTTAAGCCCTGGTACCGCAAAGAATTGTGCATGTGCTTACCTTAACACACTTGGAGTAAATGAGATTACTCTCAGTGCATAAAGATAACCTGTGTAAGTCATTGTAAGATTGAGGCCCATCATTTTCCTTGTGATGGGCTACCAAATGGCATTTAAAAAAAAAACCCAAATACCTTGGAAGTCTGTATTTTCATGCCTCAAATACCTTTTTTCAGAAGATGACTATTTGACTGGGCTCCTAGACACTCTGGTAATACAATAATAAGAGGCAAGGAGTCCCTTCTGAAGGTCCTCTAGCCATTGCATGGTGGTTCTGAAGACTTGGTCATTGAGCACACTGCTAGAGATACCCATAGCTGTGAGCCTCTGTAACTTCTATGCCTTGGCAGAGATTAGACTGTGTGTCAACTCCCTGTCACACTAGACTGTCTTCCTCATCAGCAAACTCCTCAAGGGTCTTTTGGATCAACCTTGCTAGATGATAACTAGTGAACTTCATTCCCGAGCTCCTCAGAGATGTTTCTTTCCAATGTGAAGCCCCTATTACTATAAATTCATAAAGGATACTAAGTTTGCTGCTCGGTTAGTCAGTACATCACTGCTTATTAATTTAATCGAGGAAAATGCTTCCCTTCAAACACAGCACTGAATTGGTTTATAGTAAAAGTAAAACAAGTTTATTAACAAGAGAGCATGGATTAAGTGATACTGAGTAAGAGAGATAAAGGCAGAAATGGTTACAAACAAATACAAATGAAAACACACATTTAATCTAGCAAAATACAGCCTTTGTTCAAGATGGTTTCTTTTACCCATAGTTTCCTTTCCTGCTTTTTACTGGTTGACAAGATCAGGTCTTATCACAGAGATCAAATCACTTGATAACTTTGTCTCTTAAGGTAAAGGATAAAAGTGGAGATACTTTCTGTTCATTATATCCCGAAAGGGAAATCTTTGTCTTATAAGACAGGGAGAGCTCTCGTGGATTCAGTATCCTGTGTCTCTCTGGGGTGGAGATGTGTTCATTCTTTATCTTTTAAGTTCAAGAACAGCATAACCACACTTGTTTATCTTGACAGCTTGGTTTACAGCTGATATGTAAATTGAGATAAACCCACATTCCTTTGACCTTTACCTGGGCTAGGCTGTCTTGTCTTACACATGTTCTAGTAACACCATACAGAGGGAATTCATAATTTCACATATTAAGTTAACTCATGCATTTTATTAATAACCAGTGCAATATTAACTTTCATGTGATACCTCATAAGGCACAGTTTGTACAAATATTGTAGTAATAATGTGTAAGATGTGAATATAGCCATGCCTAGGGTGATTGTGGTCCATAAAAAACCCACAAATAAAATGAACACCCATGTATGTCGTATGGCTAGCTGCTTGGATACCAAGGTGAGATGCATCAGGCAAAAATTCTGAAATAGAATCCCTGAGCTTCAAGTTGCCCCAAAATAATACAGCTGTAGTGTAATCCATAACAAGCCATCCACTATCTACATTTTACCCGCTATAACTAACATATAACATGAAAATCAAATTTGACAAGCCAGATCAGATATAACCATATTTTGGACTAGGATATCCATGTCTTTGATCACTCAGAATAGTAAGAGTATTCAGAAAGATGTGAATAATCTTGGTGACAGAGAGATTATTATCATTTTACACAGTTTCTAGGAACTACTGGGTAAAATCCTGCTTCACAGACACTAATGGGAAATTTCCCATAGATTCCAATGAGGTGAGGATTTCACTCACTGTATTTTCTCTCTTCAGAATAAATGGTTTCTGAATTTTGGATTGCCTTATGTAAATATGAGAATGTGAAGGGGGCATATATGTTTGGCTTCTCTGTGTTTTTAGGAACACATTGCACCTTTTCACATTATGCCTGCCCACATTTGGATCATAAAGGAATAGAGCACACTAAAATCATATGTTGCTCTCTCTAGGCACCCCCTTTCTCCCTTGGGTGGAAGCAGTGATCTACTTTGCAGTTGGGTGATTGGTTAGGCTGTGAACTTATTGACAAGGGGAACAGAAACTATTCTGTGGAGATGGAAGAAGCCTAGTGAGTATCCAGCCCTAAGACAGAGCCCTCATGAGGTGCTAGCCAAGTTATACCCTCCTAGAGTAATGTGGAAAGATTGCTGTTATATATCACCTCCAGCTCTCTCTCCACATCAGGGAGAAAAGAGATTTAAGAATCTTCTTGCTTCTTTTCTTTGTTACTCATCTTTATTTTTTGAAGTTCAGCTTGGATTGGGGATTTCCAACACACACAACATTATGAAAGTAAGCGTTGTTCCTTGATATAAAGGGCAACACCAAATTCCAACCTTGACAGTTGAGAATTAAGAAATATGTTTTGCAAGTAGATGCAGTGATGACCACAGGTTGTGCTTGTCTTGCTCATGACAGACAGCATATTTTTCAAAATGTATTTTTGTTTGTTTAATAAGCTTTCTAAGGCAGCTGAGCTTCATGGAAGAGAGTACACTTTTAATTTGTTTAAAAATGCAACTCTATCCTAGAAAATCAAGTTTGCTTCAGGCTACCTTAGTAGCCTACTAGGGAATCAGAGATATACAAACCCGACTTGAGATGATAGAACAATATAATGGAGGTTATGTAAAGGCTCCTCTGGTCTGGAGATGGTTAGCTTTACACTTTATTTCTGGTGCACAAGGGACTTGGTTTAGCCAAATGTTTGCAATGTCAGTATGAGAGAGTTATTATCTTTCAAAAGATCAGATATTTGTTTGCCTATTACTAATTTCAAGAGAGAAATCACACAGCATTTTGGAAGATATATAGAATCCATGAGAACTCAGTACTGTCCCATTCTGTGAAAGTGGTGGGATGAAAAGGCTAAATGCTCATTTAAATCACTTGAATCATAAAATATACAGAATCAGGTAAGACATGTCAAATCTTTTTCAAATAATGCAGCTGAAGTCGATGTACTTAGATCTACTTACCACGGTGTCTTCACTGTAGTAAGTCAATGGCTGACGCTCTTCCATTGACTCCTGGTGGAGTACTGGAGTCAATGGGAGAGCGCTCGGCGGTCGATTTATCACATCTAGTGAATGTGATAAATTGACCCAGCTGGATCAATCTTTGCCCGTTGATCCAGCAGGTAATATAGACGAGTCCTAAGTGTCTCACAAGAAACCCTCTCCTGCAATATGGAGCACCAGAAGTTTATTGTTAAACAAGCTTGTGCTTGTAAAACAATGCTGCTGTCAGCATTCACGCTCAAGACAAAAAATTCTGGTTCTCTTTCAAGTTGCACAGAGTACATCCGAGGACACATAAATAATCGGATTCTTGACACTTTGTTACCCCTTTCCCATATTACACTTAGTGCGTGATCCCCTGGTACAAGTATCTACTTGTTGGCTTTTTTGTTACATAGCTGAATCATTCTCTGCTTTATACAGTCAATACTACTTTCTAAGGAATGGAAGACTAGTTATTTCAGACCCAGTATTGCAGTTATTGACTTGGGTGGCTTCTGAATAAAATCCAAGGTGCCAGTAGCAGTCAGGGCTTGGTAAATGTCTGGATTTCCAGTTTTCTACTGAAATGGAGCTCACTGAGGAGCACTGAGACTTTACTATTTCTTGCTTGTTACCTAACATTTGTCCAAGTGTGTACTCTGCTGTCTAGTGAAAGTCCAGCCATCACGAACTGTTTAAAAATAATAAATAAAAGATAGAGGCAATGGAACAAGGATCTTTGGGAAGTTTGTCCAATAATATGAGAGATTCGCAGTTTCGATTTAAATTTTGTAGCTTTCAACATTTTTTTTTAATTGAGGAATGAATGCTGTGTTTTTCTGTCATTTTCCTTGATTTGCTATTCTTGCTTTTCACTCAGTTCTCTAGAATCTTATTGATTCCTGCATTAAGAGTTTGAGACCTTTTCTCACCTCTTCCTTATGGCCTCTGCAATTTGATTTCTAAAATCGATATACTGTAAATAGAGATGTTACTATTCTCTGCTTGCCAAATTTAAAAAAACTCAAAGCAAATCAAAAATCTGACAGAGAATGAGTAAATCTTGCAGAAGAATGTTACAAGGACATCCAGATGTTTTCAGCATGCCAGAATAGGTCTAGGATCACAAATTATGTACACTGTAAAATTGGTGGGAAAAAAAACTTTGACAGGACCATTTTCCACTGGAAAATGCAGTTTATTAAAATTCAAATGCTTCACAAAACCATGTTTATTTTGCATAAATTTTGTTTTAGAAAACACTGTGAAAACATCCCAATTCAACACATGCGAAGTATTTCACTTTTTTTATTTTAAAACTACTTTTTGTTTCAGTTTTTTGTACTGAATATTATAATTTTAAAATTAAAATGGAGCATTTTGAATCTGATTTTGTTTTTGAGCATTTAGCATTTTTAAAGTTTTGTTCTGAATTGGAATAAACAAAAATTGCAAATCTCAAAATCCTTCATGAAAGGGAATTTCTCTCCTCTGCTCCATTGTAGTACACATCATTTGTGATTCCTGTTTTAGGAAATGTATATTTCATTGCAGGCTCTATACTTTGTTTTTCATATTTACAAGGTCTCCAACTATTATATGATAGATGCTGAATGTTAATTTAACAGTCTAAATACTAAATTTCTAAACTGTCAAAACAAACACAAAACCTCCTCCACTCACATTATAGAAAAAGAAAGCATCTCATCTTCTGAAGATTCAGGGGAAGCTCTCTTGTCCTAGTGTTAAAATAATATATAAAAAACCTGGGTTAATATAATTTCTCTTCTAAACTAGAAACCTCTCTTCCTTTATCTCCTATGTACGGAGATGGCTAAGGTTTTTAAAAATACAAAAGAAAAAAAGTAGAAACATTTATACTAGACTTAACAAATAACTAGCAAGAGTAGCTGCCAGAATCAATAATGAAGAATGTGCAAATCAGAAACCTTAACTCAAGTTCTCTGAGCATTCAGACAAGCCACATTTTGGCTCATTTCTGTCCTTTGATGTTCACAGTGCAAAGTGGGGATAACTATGTGCTTTGGGACAAAGGGACTTTGATTACATTGGGCCCTTTTACTGGTTCAGGAAGAACTATGCGTAGGGCTGGATTAACCCATCTCTGGAGCCTAGGTAATTTTTCACTTCTACCCCTTTTCCCCTTCAAATATGAATAACAATAGCCAATAAATGGAAAGAACGGAAAATATATTTGCATGATGTTCCCTCCCATACATTTCACCACAGTAAATTCCCATTCCAGCCTGTTCACTTCCTTCTCCTGCAGCAATAAGTGGTTTCTTTACCAAGTGCTATCCTCTGTCCTTTGCGGTATTGGGAATGGCAAAGTGAGTATCAGCTCTGTCTGGCTCTGCCTACTCATCCACTGGTGCAGATTTGTGTGTTTATTGAAAGAAGGTCACTTAGTTAAGTAAGTGGTGGTGTGATTTTGCACATGGGGTCATAACACCACTTGAATTTGTCCAGCTGCTTCTCCCTTAGCCAAATTTGAGTGGTACTGTGAGTGCAATCCCATTTGCTAGGCGGCACCACCAGTCGCTCAAGTAAGGGGCCTGCTTTGTTTGTTTGTTTTTTAATAATCACCCTTCTTCTCAAGAGTATGGGACCTACGCAAGTATCTAGTTTTCTTATGAGTTAATCTAGCCTGAGTTATGCACATCCACATTCTCAAAAAAGGGGGACCTCAGTCATGTACTCCATAGTTTAGTTAGTGTTCTGACTCTAGTACAGCGGTCTTCAAAGTTTTTCCTCTGCGGCCCCTTTTCATGGAGAAAAAATTCGCGCGGACCCCGGGAGTATGTCCGCTGAAATGCCGCTGCAGAAAGCAGAAGCTTCCGCTTTCCACGGCTGCATTTTGGCGGTACAAAATTAGACCGCCCGGGAATTCGGTGGTCTCCTGGGTGGAATTGATGGTGGCGCCAGCGTCTCGTGCACCCCCGGGGGTGGTCTCGCACACCCCGGGGTGCGCGTACCTCAGTCTGAAAACCACTGCTCTAATACATAGTTGAATTAATTCCTGATTAAAATAAATCCTTTCATAGTTCTCAAAATTCCTTGAGATGATTGAGAAAGGTTCAACCGTTGATTGTTACCGTTCCCAGAATCTCTGCAGTGTATCCAGTTAGAATAATCCCACAGTAACAGGGTTATTTTAGGATAGTAGATCTCAAACTTTTGTACTGGTGACCTCTTTCACAGAGCAAGTCACTGAGTGTGACCCCCTTATAAATTAAAAACACTTTTTAAAAATATATTTAAGTCCATTATAAAACAGGGCTTGGGGTGAAAGCTAACACATGGCCTCCCCCCATATAATAACTTGGTAATCCTCTGTGGGGTCCTGACCCCCATTTTGAGAACCCATGCTTTAAGTATTGTCTTATCTCAGAACCCTGATTAAAGCCTCTGGAGACTTAATCTGGGTCTTAAATTCCATTGTTTCATACTGACTCCTTTGAACCTTTGAATTATTCCTTTATATCTTCCCCTCCTGGGAAGTTCAGTGTCTAGTGGGTGTAAACTCAGTCAGAAAAACAGGCTAATTAATCATTTATAATTACTAAAATCTGAGGTACTTGCACATACTTTCTGGGACAAACATTTGTTTTCCACGTCATGAGCAAAGAAGCGCAGACTTCTATCAGAAACATGCCTGGGTTGAATGGAAATATATCTGCTCTTCATTAGTGACAGCTAAGGAGAACCATACAGTTATTGGCCATGACCTGAAAAAAATGGATGAGTAAGAGGATTTTGGTTTCCTTTTTAACCCTAATTTACAGGCTGGTGATAGGAGAGAAGGACGCATACATGCACCAACAAACCTATATTTTGATATATACAAAGGCAGGTGCTTGAATAAACAAGTGGATATGCTGAAAATGTTTTGTTGGGTCTAATTGAAAATGGGGGATTTATAATAATGGAAGCTCTCTGGAAAGAAAGGATCAACTAGATCTTATTTATATAAAAGGAATGTGTAACAAATTGTTCTTGTACTACAGTGGTGCTTCCAGATGTTTTAAAAGTCAGGCCTGCTACTCTGGGAAGTTTCTGTGCAGTAGAGCAGCTTTCTGCATTGTGACCCCTGAGGTGTACAGACTATCAAGCCACCTAGTGTGCAGAAACTGCACAGCTGCAGCCCTGTTAAAAAAAACACCCTGATGAGAGGCGTAGAGCTTCTGCGCTGGGCTACACTGCTGTGCTGCCAGAGGAGACGCCGTGGTTGATTACAGTACTGTGATTGGCCTCAGGAGATGTCCCCTAATGCCTGTTCTCACCTCTCTGGTCATCTGTTTGAACTCTACTGCCCTGCCCTCAAGTGACCAATTGTGAGCCCTGCTCTTTAAATTACTTTTTGAAAGTCCCCTTCCTGTTTGCTGGGTGACATGTGCAGTGGTCTCCAGGTAACCATGCCTGCTCCATGCAGCGGGCAATCCGCCACTTGGCGCAATGCCAGGCTGCTTGACCTCATCAGCATTTGGGGAGAGGAGGCTATTCAGTCTGAGCTGTGCTTCAGCTATAGGAATTATGATACCTATGGACAAATTTCGCTAGGCATGCCATGACCAGAGCACGTTGCAGTGCAGGATCAAAGTGAAGGAGCTGCAGAATGCCCATCACAAGGCACAGAAGGCTGCGTCCACAAGCTGCCAGTTTTACAAAGAGCTAGACGTGATACTCGGTGGTGACCCCACCTCTACTGCGAAGGCTACTGTGGATACTTTAGTGGCTTATATGCCAGTCAAGGGGGGACTGAGCCAGGAGGAGGAAATCTTGGATGAGGACATGGAGTGGGAGCAGGACCAAGAGGTGGAGGACAGCTAAGAGGTCAGAGATGCATGCACCCGGGAGCTCTTCTCTGTCCCAGAGGAGTCACAGCAGTCAGATCTTGGCAAAGTACAAACAGAAGAGGAGGCCTCTGGTAAATGGCTTTGATTTTAGGAGTCGCTGAAGAGAGTTGTTGGGGGGCAGGAGGGTTGCAGAAAGCAAGCTTGTGTCTGTATGATGCACGTACCACCACATGCATACTCTGAGTGACAGAACAGGGTGTTGATTGACTCCCTCACCTCACAGGAACCTGCCTCAGAGATCTCCAGGAAACTCTCATGGAGTTACTGGGCAATCCACTGTTGCAGGTTTTTTGGCAGAACTGCTTTGTTTCTTGCCCCATTAAGATGCGTCAGTCTTGGAGAAGACCCTCCCTTGATTTTCTGCTCACCTTCAGCAGTGAGGTAGCTTCCATAATTAACACAGCCTGTGGAAAATATGGGCCAGAGTGCACTTCTCCGAATACTGCTGCAAGTGTGAACATGCTATTGCACAGGCAGCTGACAGTGTGAACAGACAACAGCACTTTCCTTTCAGTGCTCTCTAAGCAGTGCTGTAACTCTGCCAGTGTAGATGTACCCGCAGTATTTAGTAGGCAATCTAATCAAACTTTATGCTCCCAGCTTAAACTTGTAGAAGAGAGGCAGGTTGAATTTCACAGGCTCTGGCAATACCTCTTCCTTTGGTGAATGCCAGGGCATACAAGGCTATATACAGAGAGCTGTAGTTCCAGGAAACTGGCTTGCCACTTCCAACTATTCCTGGCTCAAATGACAGAATCTGTCAAGATTTATGGCTGAGTGTGAGAGGATGCACGTCACTTGTCACAATTGTATTGGCTTCAAGTTTCCTTTGAAAAGAAAGTGCTATACATGAAATGCAACTTTTGAAGGTGGCAAAGGAAACTTAAAATGGCAAAAGGGGCTGTTATTTTGTATCTGACAGTATTTATCAATGGGATAAAGCAGGAAAACTGGGGACAGGCATCTTCTGGTTTCTTTTCATTCTTAGTCCCTCAATAGTCTTAATCATCAGTCTCTCTCTCCTTGGCTTAAAGAAAGCGTCCTTAGAGAAGGCGATTGTAGCCATCAATTTTATGCGGAGCCAAAGCTAAAGTATGAGAGGGGAGATGATGTAGGTCTGTGCTGGTCAGTAAATTGAGGGCAGATTTTAGGACTTAAAGGTGTTGATAGAAAACACCACATTCAAAAACACTCTACTTATCTTTACTTAGTACTTTATAATTTAATACTGTACATACAGCATTTGGAACTCTCAAGGCAGCCACAGCGTTGATGAGGGAAGTTTTGCCATAGCCTTTAGGCTACATATCTGTTGAACATTTCTGCAAAAGTAATCATTGGACCTGCTTTGTTGCTAAATGGAAGTATTTAAAAATAACTGTGAATAGGCTTCAGAGGTAAATGAAATTAGCAAAACCAATCACGCTGTCTTCCAATGGGACAAGAGTGGGAGAGGGGAAGTTGTGGGAAGAGTAAATAATTTTATGGAGTGTTTAAGGTATATAGGGTGCTTGCTCTCAGGCTGGAGAGCCGGGGCTAACCCAGATGAACCCCACCTGTGGGGAATCAGATAATTTCAAATGCAGAAGGCAGCAGGAAGCTAGTGGGGGTGGTTGAGAGAAGCTCAGGAGTTGGGAGGAAGCAGGGATGAATTCTAGTCAGAGGAGCAATTTGACAGTGGAGGAGCTCTGGATGTGGCTGAAGAATGGAAAATAAATCATTTATTTATGATTAATTATGATTTTGGACTTTGTCTTGGGCTCATTGAGGATTGTTTGGATTATTTTATGAATAAGGACTCTGAAGTTTAGGTGAACCTTACCTGATATTAAACCAGCATGGGAAGTCTCTGAGCTGGCTCACAGCAGCCCTGTGTGGACTGCTTAAAGGGCTCAGAAGAAGGGGCTGGGGGCTAATAGGGGCAGACTGCCTGTGAAGGGGCTCTCTGTAAGTGACCATGGTGGTACATTATCATTAGAATCTAATATTAACTTGCTGTTATATTTAGCAAAGAATTTTGTAGGATTTGGGGCTAAGGTAAAATAATTCAGACAACACTGCTGTGTTTTGTAGTTTAGGTGTGGTTGTATTTTGTCTTAACATTTCCAATATTGTTGCCATAATATACGAACTGGACCAATAAGCTCTAGGGTAAACAGTTGCCTATATCTGATATTGTTAGCTATGCAATTTGTTACTCTGTAGTGCCCAAAAATAAATAAATGTTTTTAATAAAAACCTGAAAAGATAGGTGGGGATATATCTTTCTAATAATAGAAGGAAGATCATGTTCAAAGTTACCTAATTTTTTCATAACCTACTCATATGCCTGCCTATGTATAGTCAGACCTAAGTGCTATAACGTTCACATCTCCCACAAGTTTTATATTTTTTTTTTGTCACTGAAATCCTGAAAGAGTGATTATAGGGAGTATATTAGAAGTGGGTGTGAATTATTTAAGCTTCACTTTGGCTTTATATTTCAGATTTAATGATTCTTCTATCAGTTGGTACTACATGGAATACAGTCATAGTATTTCTTATAGCTGTTTGTTTGAAATTTGTTGTTGATTTTTTCCTATTGGAAAATGTAATTTAGGGGCAATAAAATTTTTCCCACAGGAAAATACTAATTTCAATAAAACTTTTTTTCTTTCCTGATTGGGGTGGGGGAAAACTGAAAACACCAAAAAACCATGATTGCTTCTAATCAACCTTTGAAAATTAAGGGGAAAAAGGAGTCTTATTCCATCATTTACCAGTTAGAATAAGTAAATTAAAGGGAGAGTGGATTTTTCTGAACTTGTAAAACTTTTCCCCTGCCCCTTTCAAGTGGAAGGAAGGAGGTTTGTTTTTGTGTTTTAGGGAATGGGGGGAAGGGGTTAGGTGAGGAAAAAGCAGGGAGAATTCACAAATAAATTGATACAAACACCACATGGAAAAGAGAGGTTCATTTGGCTATGATCAATATTTCAAAATTAAATGAAACACTGTCACCTGTTTTTTAAATGTCCTTGATGGAGAGGGAGATATAAATTACACATTGGTAGGGACAGAATCATGGAGAACTAGAGAGCTCAATTAGCTCATTCTGTGGCATGTGGAAGACAGACAGGTAATTAAGGATTAAACTCAGCTGAGGGAAACTAGACTGGTCCTTCCTAGAAGGGAAGGATAGCATGTCAATAGAGGGAGGAAAGTGAGGAGAGAGGTCTTTGGGAATTTCCTCTCCCTCGGAAAAGATCCACAATGGTAACTGCAGGAAGAAGTAGCTTGTGCCCTGGGCCTGTCATAGAAGTGAGTTGGCAGCTATGGAGGTGATGAACTATTTAAGCAGCCTGAGGAGAAGAGAGACTACAGGGAAAAAATCCTAAGGGGTCAGTGGCTAAGGAAGAGCTAGGCCTTCAGGAAGGAATAACTTTTTTGCTGAGCTCAGGACAGGAGTGAAGTGTTTGTGGAAGACTGAGCCCAGAAAGTGTGGAAAAATTCTTGTTTCTTTTGAGTTTGGACATTAGTACCCTCAGGCTTGCCCACAGCAATTGTGGGCCTCAGGGCAGAACAGACAATGGGCCTGAGCTGCTGCTGCTGGGTGTGGTGTTCTGGCATGGCCAGGGCTTCCATATACACACTTAGCTGCCTTCACCACTGCTGGTACCACCTCACACACATCTAGGAGCTCTGTGGCCCATCCAGGCAATTTTAAAAGGGCCTAGGTCTCCTAGCCACTATCACAGTGGCCAGAGGCCCTGGGCCCTTTTAAATCACCTGGGCCCCTAGGCAATTGCCCACTTTGCTCCCACTGTCAGCAAGCCTGGGTACCCTAGAAGGGGTGAGACTCTTTATGTGACATGGCCAGAGGATCACCACACAGTTGACCCCAGGATGGAAGAGGGTGTGTCAGAGGAATTGCAGTGCTGCATCTAATCCAAAGGAGATGCTCTGGCATGGTGAGTATGACAGACCTCTGGAAAACTGGCTTTGATTGTCTTTGAGAGCGAGATTTGCTTCTAGCAGAATCAGTGACAGCCTCAATCCAATGCCCAGCCAAATCTTACTGGGGAAGAATGGGATCAAAATCACCGTCTGGAAGGACAGTTATACCTGTTTGCATAGTCATGCCTGAATAATTCTAGTCCAGAGTAGAGAATGGAAAAATTGGTCCTTTTTTTGATTCAGAACATGACTTTTTCAAGAAAATAATAGTCTATAGAATAGATAATTTTAAATAACTTTTTGGTAGGTTAATTTTCCCCATAATAGAAAAATGTAGAGTTAAGTGAGACATTATTGCTTTTTTTTCCTATTCAGTATGCCTGTGTCTTCATGGTTTTTTTCATCCTGTATAATGTATTTCCAGTCTCTTTTTTTAAAAATTAGCTCTTCTTTAGTACAGTAGCTAATAAATGTTTCAGGCACAGATGAAAACCAGGCTCCAGCAGGTATGGGCAGCTAACTGTTCTTAGATTTTTATTTTTTTTTAGTAGTTCCAGAATGACATCTTTAAGAGTATCCATCCCTCCCCCGCTGTTGATTTCTTTCCTGCCAAAACAAGCTGGATTGGATGTCTGCTCTGGTGTTTTCTAAATAGGGTCTCTTCTGTTTCCAGGTCCCACTTGCCCAATCTGAAGCAAGGTCCTGCTCATTTTGCCCCTCAGAGCCTGCTATGTTAATGTTGAATGGTGCACTTACAAACAACACAGTGAGCAGTTATAGGGGAGACTGTTTCTTACTATCTGACTTGGGGACAGAGAATACATTTTACATGAAGTGGAGATGGAAGCCAGATAATAATTACTCCCAGCTGTAGAGGAGGCAGTGTAGGTCTTATCAGTTTTACTTTCACTCTGTAAATGAGCATCTACATATCCATTGGTTTTGGAAGAAAGAGAAGCAGCATCTTCTGTCCTCCTGTACAGTTGTGATTATTAGTAGTAACTTCAAAAGTAGGGAAAACAGCCTCCTTGCTTGTAACAAATCATTTAACTTAATGATGTGGGTGGAGCCATGCCCATATATGTTTGCTGCTCTTTCCATGCACATGCTCTCCCAGCAGGCAGGAAGTTGCCCCAAAGTGAAAGTGGGCTGTGGACAAGATTCAGATCCTAAAGAAAGAATATGGCTTTCCTTTAAATACACTGTGGGTGATGCTTGAGCAACACACTTCTTGCTATAACCCATACCTGTCTAAAGCCAAAGCTCCTCATGTTTAGATATGTGATGCAGTTCAGTATTTTCTACATCCTACTGCATGTGATGAGATAAAGTGCAGTGCTGCTGAAACATTCTATTGTGTTTTCATGGAATGCCCCCCCCTATTTTTTTTTTTTTTTGAAGTGGCTGTTTTCCTTGGTGACATTGAGTAAACCTCTCCTAAATAGTGAATACTGTTTTTTTCAGTAATCAAAATATTTTCCTCCCCTCACTAAAAGCATGTATCCTTCATACCTGCTTCATGGTCACACATTTTGACCATAAGATAAGTGACAAACTGAATGAATCTTAAATTACATCACCAGCTGCTATTTATTCATTTAGTTCAATGTTTTATACAGCTATACTATAGTACCAAAAACTTTCAAATTTGAAAGGTGCCACATATTATGGTAAATATACCACTATCATACTCATCACCACTATCATGTTTACCACTTCTGTTCTTCTTCAGCTTATAAACCATAGTAAGAGAACTTCATTCATAATTAGTGATAGCAGCAGCAGACAATGAGTATATATGTTTTTGAAGTAAGCATTCAACTCTTAAGACAGACCAAAACCCAACCCATGGAGAGACCTGCACAGTTACATTGAGTTGATTCTGTCTTGAATATTAATGAACGTGACTGAAATTATTCCAAGTAAATGAGAGGAAGGAAGGTGACAGAAGCAAAATTTCCAGCTTACAAGCATAGTTAAGGTCTGGATTGGACTCTTGAGATGGACAATACCTGTCAGGAAAATTTCAGTCTTTAAAGCATTTAATATAAATTGGATCTTTCTAGCTGCTTTTGTTTTTTAAACAAGTTCAATGTACTTACTGAGAAATTGTATTTAAAAGTAATGAAGCACAATTCCAACTTGCTGACAGTAAAATACCCGATTTCAATTGGTCTTCACCTGAGACAGCCATATTACCCAATCACTGCTAATAAATAAGATATTTTAATGAAGGGTTACTGAATTAGCACAGGTTGGCTTACATATTGAATTGTAAGCTTTGTAAATGAAGTTATATTTTACATTAATTGGCATCTCAGAACTGTTAACATTAATGCTTTAATTTTTGTATGGTGGTGACTGGAATTGTAGATAAAATTCAGTGTATCAATGGCTGTGGTACTCTTGCATTATATAACTGCTGCGGATGGCAAGACTTCAAGGTTTTGGATATTTGTAAGAAATAAGCATCCCAAGGGTAGAGTACTTCTCCATATTCCTTGAATCTGCCAGATAGGGCTGGAAACAGGGTTCTAATACCTTTTCAGTGCTGTTTGCCACTTGTCCAATGTATCAAGAGCTAAGTGTATGGAATTTGTCATGAAGACACTTTAGAACTAGAGACTACAGCTGGTTGAATAGTAAAAACATTGGTTTGTGGTTTTTTTACAAATAACGGTGCCAAGTTTTGGCTCTCAGACTCATGAACTCCCATTATCCTTGAATATTTGGACAACTACAAATATTCATGAAAATACAAATTCTAAAACTGTCTGGCATGGAAGCAATACCATGTGATATGATTGTACAGCTCTGCAAAACAGTAGTCTAAACAAGCAGTTCACAATAAATAAATCAACAAACTATTTGTATACTGTTAAATGCATTTCAATATTTTTTTCTGAATTTTGGGATCTGTTTGACCTGTGCACTAAATAAACAAGGGGCTAAATTAACTGCTAGATGTAAATTAATCCACTTGCTCTACTGGGGTATATAGACATGAAAATTTTGAGGGAAAGATCATTTCAGACTTTTTCAACCTCCATTCAGTTTGTTTAATCTGTATTGGCTAATTTATCCACACAAATTCTTTCATCCCAAGAATGTTTAATTTGATCAGTCTATAAAATGTCAAGGTCCACCGTATCATTTGATAGTCTGTCTAATGTAACCATTAAAGTGTGAGATTATATCATATTTTAGTACACTGTCATAGAGTTTTCATGTAACCTTAAGTACATTCTTAAAACCTACCATGTAATTTAAGTTCATTGACTTTAAGTGCTTTACTGACTCAGATGCCTAAAAAGCAATGATGGGAAAAAATATATGCATGGTAAAAAAAATTTGGATAAGCATAAATGGTGGTATAAAGATTATGTTGGACAGTTGTCTCCTCTCTGTTTTCCCTCTTTTGAGACTAATGAGTTAAATCACTCTTGTGGCTTGGGATCTTTGAGAGAGAAAGATCTAATTAGTATTTGATACAGCTGAATGATGAAAGTGTTCAGGGAAATGTTTTTATTAACGTAACTATTTGTACTATTGTTAAGTGCATTCTAAAATATTTATTTTTTGCTATCTTTGGCCAGTAACTTGTACAATAAAGTAGTAAGTTAAGGAGCGTATTCTGTAACATAACATAAATAATTTTATGTCTACTGCATCCTGGCAGAAGAGTAAATCAGGGTTCTTAAGTCTAGGGACAATCAATAGTCATTATGAAACAAGGAACTAAAATTATGTGAAACCTACATGATGCTATACTAACCAGCGTAAATTTTTCCTAATCTTTTTGGCCTTTAAGTTATAGGTTACAAAAAAAACCAATACCATGCAAATAGAGATTTGAAAAAGAAAATTTTGATTGTCATACTCTTCTTTTTCATTTTAAAATATTTGTATTCGGATTACTATATTATGCCACAGAACAGCAGAAAATAATGGGAAGTGTAACTGAAAGTTAATATCCTATGCTACACCTGTGTTGGGTTAGACAGCATTTGTATATGTGTACCATCATGGATGTGACTTCTTTGTTTGCAGATGACACTAAACTGGGAGGAGTGGTAGATGCCCTGAAGGGTAGGGATAGGATACAGAGGAACCTAAACAAATTAGAGGATTGGGCCAAAATAAATCTGATGAGGTTCAGCAAGGACAAGTGCAGAGTCCTGCACTTAGGACGGAAGAATCCCATGCACTGCTACAGACTAGGGACCAAATAGCTAGGCACAGTTCTGCAGAAAAGGACCTAGGGGTTACAGTGGATGGGAAGCTGGATATGAGTCAACAGTGTACCCTTGTTGCCAAGAAGGCTAACAGCACTTTGGGTTGTATAGGTAAGGGCGTTTTCAGCAGATCGAGGGACACGATTATTCCCCTCTATTTGGCACTGGTGAGGCCTCATCTGGAGTACTGTTTCCAGTTTTGGGCCCCACACTACAACAAGGATGTGGATAAATTGGAAAGAGTCCAGCAGAGGGCAACAAAAATGATTAGGGGGCTGGAGCGCATGAGTTATAAGGAGAGCCTGAGGGAACTGGGATTGTTTAATCTGCAGAAGAGAAGAATGATGGGGGATTTAATAGCAGCTTTCCCCTATCTGAAATGCGGCCGGGGGGGTGGGGGGGGTGGTCCAAAGAGGATGGAACTGGACTGTTCTCAGAGGTAGCAGATGACACAAAAAGGAGTAATGGTCCCAAGTTGCAGAGGAGGAGGTTTAGGTTGGATGTTGGGGGGGAAAAAGGACTGGAAGGAGTTACTTAGGGAGGTGGTGGAATCTCCTTCCTTGGAGATTTTTAAGGTCAGGCTTAACAAAACCCTGGCTGGGCTGATTTAGTTGGAGATTGGCCCTGCTTTGAGCAGCAGGGTAGACTACATGACCTCCTGAGATCCTTCCAACCCTGATATTCTATGATTGTATATTGAAAGTTTTAAGTGCTTCTTGAAACTGTGATGTTAGACTAACCTTCAAAATGATAGAACAGCAGTCTACCACTGTTTGACACAAACTTGCGCGCACACAAATTTGGTGGTTTGATTACTTCTGGTTTTAGCACACTTTGAAAAGAGCAGAAGATCTAAGATCAGTTGCTTTTGAGTGTGAGTAACTGAAACATCTTGCAGTGTCTGATATCTAATGTAGGGCAACTAATAGCAGCATTCTCTGCATAAATGCCTGAGGTAAATGATTATCTGTTTGTAGATTCTAAGCAGCATTAAAAATAAAATGGGAGAAGCTCATTTAAGGCAAAAGCTTTTGCACTTAACTGTTGAGTTTAGTATTATAGAAAAATAGTGCTTATTCAGACAGTGAATTTAGTTTATCTATTGCAAGAGTCCATTCTTATTAGATATTTAAAAACTGTAAAATCAGCAAAGCTAGATTTTTTTTTAAAAAAAATCCTCTTCAAAATACAAGAGAACCTCATCCCCAGCAAAACAAAAAATTCAAAATTATGTATAACATGCCACTTTCCTAGTAGTAGTTTCTTTTAACTGAAGACAAAAGTATAAGAGAATTTCTTGGTCTATTTTTCAATGGAATTTTTTGCACTTGTTCAGATGTTCTTCATGGGTAATTCATTGATTCAGAGAAGTGGGCAATTTTGTAGTAATTTTCCTTTACATGATAGCACTTTTCAAACAGTCATAATTCAAGTTCTACTGAGAAGTTGGAAATAATTTCTAAGCTCTTAAAGAAATATATGAAGAAACCCTGGAAAATATATATGTTCGGGAATAAACATCATAAAACTTTTCAGCTCATCTATAGATTATGTAATAATCTTCATTACTTAAGAATTCCCTGTTATCACTTTGAAGGGACACTTCCTAAGGCAAATTTGGTACCTTTACTTGTGGGTTGGAGACTATAGAAAGGATTAGATACTGAGTAAGGAGTCTGGCCTTTAATGTAAGGATGTTGTAAATGGTCAGGGGGTGGGGAACAGTGGGGGCTGGTTGGGGCTTGCTTTTCAGGGAGGCAACAGCAAAAAGAGACAGTTGATACAAACCATTTTTTCTGCATGGCTTGAACAATGGCATACTTTCTTGCAAGGTTAGAATCTGGGTTCTGTATGGACAGAATAAGTGCCATGTCACAGTGAGTAATGTATTGTTACAACATCCCTTCAAGATAAGAAGGGGTGTTTCAGTTATGGACAATTGAGAGAGTTCATTTTAACTCGGGACTGTATTTAGCTGGCAAAAGCATAAATAGAGGAAGAAATGGCAGCAATGTTACCAGAGTATAGTTAGGCAAATACAGGCTGAAACCATACTTTAACTGCATAAATTAAAATGCACAGATTTACTGGAAACAACTAAATCCTAATCTTGCTGCTACTTAAGTATGTGGGAAAAATACATGTTAACTTCAGTGAGAACAGGAGTGAGCTGTGTGTGCATGTAAAGGTCCAAACTTGTTTAACCATGACCCCAAATTACCTAGAGGGTAAAAGTGGCATTTTTTTGCTTTAAAGGTATGACTAGCCAGACTACAACACAAGCCCTTTTTGAGCTTTGGGAGGCTGGCACTGTTAATAGCATGGCACTGTGATCATCAACAAGAATTCTCCTAACCTTGCTGACATGGATAGTGTGTGTCTTTCTATTTTTTTTGAACAAGGAAGTATAATGTATGGTATGGCTGCAACTGCATTTGCTGCTTCTGCAGTATTAAGTGGTTTTATTCGGCATGGGGAAGGGTAGTGTCGCGCTATTCTAGAAAAATGTCTGCCAGTAACCTTCCTTGATAGGTTCTATTCCTCCTTTATTAAAGCATTCAAATGAATGCCAGCACAAACTCTATCCCAAAGCAGTTTTAGCCAGGGCCAGCTGAGACACAACAGACAGGCCTAATTTGCATTTAGGAGTTGTTTCCACAGGTTGGATCAGAGCAAATTTCTTTCCTTGATACTGGATGATGTACAGCAATAAACCTTTTCCATTTTCCTCCAGACTGTCATTGCTTGTCACATATGCAAACCCCTCTCCTGTGTCTAAACCTGATGTACTGGAACCAGTAGTGAACCTTTCTGATAGTCAGCCAGTTCATTGTTCCATGTTTGTGAACAAATATCCATAGAGCAGGTTGTCTTCAAGCTGAAGAACTACTCCTTGAGAGAGAGGATTCACAAACTAAGGGATTTATAATAGTTCTCTTTTAAACTGCCTTAGTATGTTTAAGGAATACTTCTTTAGGGAGGCTTTCAGTTCGAAAAAGTTTTAATCTCAAGTATGCATGTTACACTGGAATAACTGAAGTCGCTCCTGGTTTACATTTTTATGTAAGTGAGATTAGAATCCAGTGTTTGAAGCTCAACCTTTGGATTTTATTTTAAATGTGCTTTGTTGTTTTTTGTCATTCTCCTCTCCCTTTCTCCCCTCCACCACAAAAAGCAGCTTAGCTTAAGTCATTGGCACCCTGTCTTTCCATGATACATCTTTTTGGATACACTTTTACAAAATATATGGGCTATTTGATCTTCAATGTGATTAACAACATGCACAGTTTATCAACCTGAGGCATAAATGCCTCAGCCCTCTGTGTGTTTGCTATAAAATGCTGAAAGAACAGTTGAATGGCTCGGATGCTGCTTGCATGGGGCGAACACTCAGCTTGTTCAAAGAGAGCTGCTGGAGATACACCAATACTTAGAGGCTCTCTTTCACAGAACTGTTTTGTGCCAACAGCAGAAAAGAGATGCTTAGTCGTAACTTCTAGAGAGGAGTTTTGAAAAATTTGGTCGTCCTAATACCATGCCAAACTTCAACTATTTCTTGTCTACTTAAAACATCCACTGTAGTGTCCTCCATTTGAATGAATTGTTTTTCCCTTGTTGTACAGGGCAACCCAGCTGCCATATTATACCCAATTTATTATCTTATGGGGATATAAACATTTATGTGGTCAATGCTTGTAAAGTGCTTTGGGATCCTTAGATGAAAATGCTGTATAAGAGCTGCATATTGAAATGCTCATGCCTACCCCTAAATAGGATCAGTTTCAAGTATTGCATCTCATTTGCAAACTGAGTAGCTATATCCATGTGGAATTCTATTTGACTCTATTCCATGTTTAATTGGACACCGACCCTAGTCTCCTCCAGCACCAGTTCTACAAAGCTGTTATGGTAATCCAGAAAACATGTGCTCATAGCAGATCGGGGGTATGGAACAGATTCCATATGAAGATAAGTTAATAAGACTGGAACTTGTCAGCTTGGAAAAGAGACGACTCAGGAGGGATGTGATGGAGGTCTATAAAATCATGAGTGGTGTGGAGAAAGTAAATAAGTCAGTCTTATTTACACCTTCTCATAACACATGAGCTAGGGTTCAACAAAAGGAAATAGACAGAGGTTTAAAACAAACAAAAGGAAGCATATTTTCACACCATGCATAGTCCATCTGTGGAACATCTTGCCAGATGATGTTGTAAAGGCCACGATTATAACAAGGTTCAAAAAAGAACTAGATAAATTCATGGAGGACAGATCACATCCTGGCTAGTAGCCATTGATGATAGGGATGGTGTCCCTAGACTCTGTTTGCCAGAAGCTGGGAATGAGCGACAGGGAATGGACCACTTGATGATTACCTGTTCTTTTCATTCCCTGTAGGACACCTGGCATTGGCCACTGTTGGCAGACGGAATACTGGGCTAGATGAAATTTGCTCTGATCCGGTATGGCTGTCCTTATGTTCAGAACGAGAGTTGGGAGGGTGTGCGCATGTGTGTGTTGTGGGGGTGTTAGAAGGAAACAAATACATTTATCAATAGGACGTAGTTAAAGGATTCTTTTTTTCTCAGGAGCCAAAGGAACACAGTCAGCAAGCAGTACTGAAGGCCTGAACATGTGGCTAAACCCCTTAATCCAAGGTATTTATATATAATGAATCAGCCTGACTACATTTTCATTTTTGTGTGTGTGTGTAGTGCATACTCACAGTGGCGTATGGAGCCTGATCCACCCTCCCTTACACAGGGAAACCTCCCATTGTCCTCAGCTCATCAGTAAAATTTGGGTCTGAATGTAGATTTGCATTCTTGAATGAATCCCCTCTGCCTGACATGGAGGACATGGAGGAAGGGCTTGGGCTGCTAGTACAGCACAGATTTTGACTTGTACTACAGCTGGATTTTGCATTAGCAGACTTGCAGAGCATACATTTGCATTTCCACAGTTTTGCTCCTTTTGATTTGCTATGTTGTGAGTTGCTGTAGAGCTTAGCGCTGTAGTGAGCGTACAGGAAAGTTGTTTCCCTTTATAGCTTCTTCATCTTCTTCCCCTGTGCTATGAAACAATAGTAGATGCAATTAATTTTGGCCCTTCTGTAGCAGTGGAAGAAGGTTTCTAATTTCTCCCTAAAATATTAGAAAATACATAATGAGTTTGGGTCTATAGCGTGGTTTGGTCCAAACTTTGAAAATTTATTTTAATGTATTTGATTCTTTTCACTTATCTGCATAAATATTCTGCATAATTAATAATCTCTGTTAAACATGACTGCATGAAAACTGTCTGAAGCACTTCTTTAATAAGACCACTTGGATGCTATATTGTGGCAGACAGATGTTTCTCCAGTTTCCCTGTAAAGGTTAGGATAACTCTCTGAAAACTTTGATATTGCAACTCCTGCACTAGATTAATGTCAGCTCATATTAATCATGAGACTGTTTGTTTTTTAAAAAAGATGTACTATAATAGGTTGCATTAATCCATATTAATAAAAGACCTTTAACTGAGTTGTGAACAGACACATTAGGTATTCCATGGCAAGCTGTTACATACTACATTTAAGAAAATGATTTTATTCTTGGTATACTTTTTTTTTTTTTTTTTTTAAATTTCTTTAGATAAAAGCAACTTGACCTTTGTCATGGGGGCAGGGAGTGGAAAATGAGCATTCTGTAGCTTTGATCACTAAGCTCTTCCATCTGCTGTATTTTAGGTGGTATACCTCATTTCACTGAGGAATGGTGTGCATTTCATTTCTGCTTGTGGTTTTCTGATGTGAGACTCAGATTCCCAGACCCCTTAAAGCCCAGTTCTGGCTTTGATCTTCACACTAAGTTTACTTTGATTTCAGTGAGAGAATCTGACTGAGGGAAGTACCTAGTCCTTACATTTTCACAAAGGAGCACTTGAGTCAGCTTTGCTTTCAGCCACTTAGCCCTGTCGTACTCTGGGTGAAGTCCTGGCCCCATGGAATTCAACGTGAGTTTTGTCATTGATTTTGGTGAGTGTGTCCATACAATAAAGAGAAATTAACAGCTGTCCCCAGGCTCAGGCTTTGAAGTTGTTTCAGTGGTGTGTAGATTTCTGGGCTCAGCCTGGATGCTGGGACCTGCAAGGTGAGAGATGGGTGACCTGGGGGCAAATAAGCACCCGAGACACATTTTATTTTTGCTGGGTGTTTTTACTACAAGGATGTAGCAAATCCTTCATTAATACAATTGGGCCAAACTCATTTAAATGAAATAATGCATGACCTCAGGGAGATGTCTTGGATAACCCTTGTTGCCTCTCTCTCCTGCGCCTAACTTTAAATGTTTTGTTCTTTGTTCCTACACTCTTTTTTTAGATCCTGGTTGTGCAGCACTGAAATCCAGGGACATTTCACCACTGCTCTCAATGAGAGTAGAACTGGATTTTTAGTGGACACCTTGACAAGAGTGGTTGTCTTTTTTTATATGTAGTCATGAGAATCTTACAATATGTGCCCATTTGTAACTGTAATTTTTTATTTAAAGAATGGTTAAAAATAAGGAGTGGGAGGTGGGGCAGGAGAGCAAAGCCAATTTCATTCTAAGACTTGATCCTTGAAGGTCCTGATCCAGCAAAGCACTTAGCCCTTATGTACACAGCACCCTGAATAGTAAGGTTCCTAAAGAGGATTATGTTAACGTGAACTAGGTAACTTTTTAGTTTGTGCCCACAGCACAACTCCCAGGTTGATAAGGGAAAAGCTGGGCTGATTGGGAGGCAGGCTCAGCTGGGGGCCATGCCCCAAACAGACCCAACTGGCCATATAAAGGCCAGGGAAGCCAGGAGCAGAAACTGAGAGTCTCCTCCTCTAGCTGTGGAGGCACAGTGGCCTGGCTGCTGGGGAAGCTTGAGAAGATACCTGGAGTAGAGCAGGGCTTGTGGGGAGGGGGGCAGAGGAGCTGAGGAGTTCCAGGCTGGCAACTCCCTAGGCAGGGTACTGGAGTTGCAGGAGGCAGCCCATGGGTAGGCAGAGGCAGCAGGCCAAACCCTCCTTGCCTATGATGACTGGCTGTTACACTGCAGGGAGTGGGGGCTTGATGATGGGGCTTGATGATGATGAGTGGGGGCCCAGGGAGTGGGGGCTTGATGATGACTGGCAGTAGCCTAGACTGAGGCAAGGTGGGGCTGAGAGGGTTGGGAGTTCCCCAGGGAGGGGAGACCCAGAGCTAGACTTGTGGGGGAGAGGGGTACGGCCAGGAGGCAGCACCCCAGGCAAAGGGCACCTGGATCCAAGGAGGGACATGGGGCCAGGAGACAGTGGGGCACTGGCCTGCAGAGGGTGCTCCAGAGCTGGAAGAGCTAATTCCCTGGACGACCAGCAGGAGGCACTGCAGGGTGAGTTGCCACTCACTTATGCTTACATAATTAAAATTTACACATATGCTTAAGTGCTTTGCTGGGTATAGAGCGGCGTGTTTAGTACGTTGTTGGATCTAGCTCTTAATTCTTATATTCTATTTATGAATAGGACAACCGTTCACTGGGAGATGAGAAAACCCCCCGACACTTTTTTTTATGTAGGGAGGGACCTAAAAGGCTGAGTAATATTGGCCCTGTCTTGTGTTAACAAAACTGCCTCAGTTTTCTGAGGCTTCTTGACTGTCTTTTTAGCAGAGAAACTTTAGACATTTAGAAATCTTTCCTATTGCTTCTCTTTTGAGTTCCCTGGCGCCTTTCCCAAATCATCATGTCTCTCTCTAGACAAAACAATTTTTTAAAAAAGTAAATATGTAAATAACAGATGCATTTAGGCTTCCTGTTCCTTTTCTGGGCCTACTGGGTGAGTTGTTTGGTTCTCTTTTTTTTCCCCCCCAAAGCAGAGCCAGAGGGACCTGTTCACTAGACATTTAACTCTCCCTAGCCAAGAGCTTCAAGAAGATGTAATTACCAGTTATATCATTTATTCAACTGTTAGGATTTATAATTTTAAAATAGTGGAGGTTTTTTCTTTTAATTAAGCCACTGTTCATCCTTAGTCCCTGCTTCACATCTTATTAGTGTACTTTTAATCACAATAGCTACTAGGCACATGAACTACAAAATAAATAAAATACTAAAAACAAATAACTTTGTCTCTATCAAGAGGGGCATTAAAAACTAAATGCCCATCCAAAGTGAGATTAAACCATGGCAGACCTCAAATGTGAGTCTTGTTTTTAGTTTGGGTTTTAAATAACTAAACAAAACCAAGTTCTCCCCTCCCTGCTGTTAAGGACTATTTATCATATTTAATCTCCAAGCCGAAGCTCTGTTAGACTATCAAAATCAGTGAACTCCAAAGAGGGAGGGAGAGATGATGTAGCATGGTTATTCTGTGTCCGTCTTCTCCAGTTCAGGACTTGGTAAAAACACCTCTGTGGTGATAGTCTGATAGTCCAGCAGCCTGAATGAAGAGAAGTTCTTCCATTCATGACAAGTGAATCCTCTCTTCCCTACTATGAATGAATGCTATGAAGGCCATTGGTGAATGCCTTGCTGCTGGTATTAGGAAGTCCAATGCTTAAGGCATAATTTATATTAGCCTTAGTGAGAGTTTATAAGGTAAATTCTCTTACTCAACAGTCTAAAAGTTATCAACCCCTTGAACTGTGCATGAGATATGAGAACTTTTGTTTGTACGCTAACTGCCGCTTAGCCCATTCAGGAGGAGAGTAACTACATGTTATATTGCCTAAAGCTTCTGGATGTGCTTCAAGATGAGTACCTTACAATCCAGAAATCTGAGCTTCATGGCAAATAATACAGGCTCCTTTTTTTGCCTCAAGAAAGTAGTGCGGGTCTTTTCCCCTGAACAAAAGACACTCTTTTTTTTTCACCATCAAGAAAAAAACTATGTGCATAATACCACAAATACATAGTGTTGGATCAAGCACCTTGGCAAAGAATAAATGAATGATGCATAATTACTAGCTCATTATGGAGGCCACCTGTTTCTACATTCTTGATCCTCAATAAGCAACTTCAAGATAAATGGACCTCTCCTAAGACCACCTGTCTGTAGAGATCTTTATTTTCTAATCACAGAGTAGCTGTTAATATCAGATTCCACTATAATTGAAACATCTGGTGGCTGTTCCTCAGTATGGATTACTGTTCAGCAGATAAACCTTTCAAAAATTGGTAAACACAATAACAGTTACCTGTTTTCATTACTTTTTAACTGTTCACTACTAAAAGCGATTACTTAAACTAATCAATTCCTTCATGGAGATAAATACATGACTTAAATGCTGAAATGTAACCCTACACTTAACACATTTTCTCCATTAAAATTTCAGTCTTGATTTTGGGGGGGCGAAGGAATAATACTTTGTAATTCAACTAAAATTAGATTACATTCCAGTTGTATTTCAATTTTAATTTGTTACTCAAACAAATGAAGTGATTTAACTGCATTACACAGTATATTGTACCATTATAAGATCTGAACACTTACTGATTATTTGACTACAAGAAACACATTACGAAGATGAATGTTAGAGGAAGTAAGTGATTGATTTTCAGTGGTTTAACTAAGTAGACACAAAAG
The DNA here is from genome assembly GCA_007922305.1 of Dermatemys mawii. Lineage (NCBI taxonomy): Eukaryota > Metazoa > Chordata > Testudines > Dermatemydidae > Dermatemys > Dermatemys mawii. The sequence goes on from ML677377.1 coordinate 10,540,705, forward strand.
TTTCAAGCACAATAAATACTGCATTCTAAATACCTTAAACAGCACTAATATGGCTCATGGGGATAAGTTTAATGCAGGTTACTTCAGTCTGAGGACCAGCAAATGCTGGGAATGGGCATCCTGCTTCCCATGGACTAGTGAGACAGGTTGGCCCCATCACTGCCATGGGATGCTAAGCCATGTAATTTACACTATCTCTTGGTGACTATCTATTCATCCATTCTGTAGCTCTCCTCAGAGGAAAGCAAAGCTGGGACCTTACTGGTCTCACAATACCTCTATTGTATCCACCACGGGGGGCGGGGAGGAGAGGGGTTGTGTGTGTGGTGGTGGGTTTTTTTTTTGTTTGGTTGTTGTTTTTCCCCCTCTCTTGTCCTGGCATACCCCCAGGACAAGAGAGGCTGCTGCTGTCGTCACAAATCTAGACCCTCATCTTCAGTCTGCACCTGTGCTTTCCATCGCATTTAGTTTAGCCATGAGAAGAGATAAAGATGGCTGCTATTAATTCTCTGTAGCAAGAGAGAGGACCGGGAAGGGTGAATTTAGGGGAATGTCCTCTCTCTCCTCATCCTAGAGCTGTTAACAAGCTAACACTGTAGCTGAATTGAGTACCACAAGAAACCTGCCTAGACACTGGCACCACCAGAGATGAGGATACACCTCTCTCTTATGGAGAAGCCAGTTGTTACTACTTAGTCCAATGGTGATGACAGCAGAGCAGCTACTGAAGCAGTGAGGCTATCCCTGTGCCCTTGAAAGCAGCAGGCAGAGGAAACTAGACACAATAGTAAGTGCACTAGGCTTGTTTCAGATTTTCTCAGCCAGTTGCAGCAGTGAGACTAGTAAATAAAATCACTCTGGTTGGCTCCACCTCAGGCCCAATATCGGATGCATAGATTCCCAGCCTTGAAGGGATGATTATCAACTAGTCTGACCTCGTGTATAACACAGGCCATAGAACCTTCCCCAAAATAATTCCTAGAGCAGATCTTCTCCCCCCCCCCCGGAAAAAAAACGTTCAGTGTTCATTTAAAAATTATTAGTGATGAAGAACCTTGGTGAATTGTTCGGTTAATTGCCCTCTGTATTTTTTAAAAATACACCTTATTTCCATTCTAGCTTCAACTTCCTACCACTGGATCATGTTCTACCTTTCTATGCTAGGTTACAGAGCCCATTATTAAATGTTTTTCTTGTAGGTACTACTACTAATCAAGTTACCCCATAATCTTGGACACAGTATTCCAGCAGCAGTCCTAGTACCTCTATAAAATAACATCACTCTACTATTCGAGATTCCTCTGTTCATGCATTCCAGGACTGCATTAGCTCTTTTGGCCACAGTGTCACATGGGGAGCTTATGTTCAGCTGATTATCCATCATGACCCAAAAATATTTTTGGAGCCTCTGCTTCTCAGGATAGTCTCTTCCTCACTATCTTCTCTCCCTTCCCCTGACCCCCACTGTAAATATGTCCTACATTCTTTGTTGTAGACACATCTGTACATTTTGCTATATTAAAATGTATATTGTTGACTTGTACTGAGTTTACCAAGAGGTGCTATTTACCACTCCCACAATGTTTGTCATTTGCAAACTTTATCAGTGACTTTTTCTTCCAGGTCATTGGGGGGAGAATGTTAAATGGCATACGGCCCACAACCAATCCACATAAACATACCTACTTGATGATAATTCTATTTACAATTATATATTATGAGACCTATCACTTAGCTAGTTTGTAATTCATTTAATGTGCTCTGTGTGAATTTTATATTTTAGTTTTTTACTCAAAATTTTGTGTGGTAGTAAGTGAAATGTCTTGGACAAGTCTAAGTATATTACATCTTCACAGTTACCTTCTTGCTCTATACTTCAGCTAACCTAGGACTCTACTTGCAGTGTAAACTAGTGAGTGTTTAGGCTATTAAGTGTGAGATAGTAAAGCTTTTCTGCACCACTGTCTTTGTGTTAGACTTTTTTAGTTTATAAAATGCATCATTCAGCTAACACAAGTGTCTGGTTCATACTGTAAAACCAAGTATTTCAGACCTAAGGATGGAACACATACATTCACACTGTTAAATCAAAATACGGAAAATTAAACAGTGTGTGTTACTATACTTAATTGTAGATGACAGAGATATGGGCTGAAAGACCCAGTGTCTTCAACCAGCTGACATGCTCCATGGACTGATGTACCTCTTTTCATAGCTTATGGCTGCTACGGATTAAGTATGTTTAAATGTTGCAAGAGACTGCTTGGAGTATTAACAGTATTGAAAAATGTGTAAGTGTTTTTACAGTTGCAGACAGTTTCTAAAGAGAGCAAACTGGTTAGGGTGTGTGTGGGTGGTGTTTTTTAAAAATATCATTAAATATAGAGGAAATAGGGAATCAAGTATGGGGAGTAAAGAATGAGTAAATATAACAGTCATATATAGTAGGAAAAGCATGTAATTGTTCATACCTTGCATTGCTCTGAAGTTGTTTTATTTACTGGTCTAATTTTAATTCCTTAATGCTAGGCTATGAATTTGTAAAAACAGTCTGATTTTCCCCTCACCCTATATTGATGATATTTAAATTTCCCCCCTTATTGGGCATTAGTGCCCTGATCCTGCAAACAATTATGCCTATGGGTAAAAAGTAACCACAGGCATATGAGTAGTTCGATATTTAAAGTTAAGCACCTCATAATTGCCTTCAGAATTGAGCCATTAGAAAATAATCTGAGTTTAAAGGGGTGAGGTTGTAGACACCCATCAGAAATACCAGATATTATGCAACCAAGGAGATTGCTTATTGTCTCTCCAATAAATCATAGTCTTTTTTAAGTGGAACACTTCTCAAAATATATCTTATATGGTATCCTATTTAGTTAGAATATTGCCATTTCAGGGAAGGCTGCACATGTTAATTATTTCATTAAAGGTTGTGAGATCACATTAGTTCTGACCCCAAAAAATGCATTTCTATTGTTGGCACACATTTAGCCTATATCAGGGAATATACTGTGTTTAAAATTGAAATTCTGCACCAAGGGCCTTGAACTCTGAGGCAGGCAGACGTACCAGGATGGAGATTCTAAGGCAGCTTGCTTTACATTATATATATATATATATATAAGAAAATAATGGAGGCAATACAGGACTCCCTTGTTTTAGGCACCATTACAAGGGTTTTCAAATACTTGAGATTTTAGCATTGGCAATGCAGAACTTTTGTTTCAGAAGCAGTCACTGGGAAACCGGAATCTTTGGCACCTGGGGAGATTGATTGTGGGGCAGATATGTTAGCCAGATGATGTTTCATGCTGTTGCACAGTGAAAGGCACTGCTGAATGAATTTACTTGCAGAAGTGACAGTGTCCTGTGGCACCTTAAAGACTAACTAAAGTATTAGAGCATAAGCTTTCATGGCTAATACCCACTTGGTTGGATGCATGCATGCATCCAACCAAGTGGGTATTAGCCCACGAAAGCTTATGCTCTAATACTTTAGTCTTTAAGGTGCCACAGGACTCTTAGTGTGGAATTGCAGAAGTGACAAACATGGCTACCTCTCTGATTCATGACTTTACTTGTGGTTAATATTTGAAACGTGTATTTTCTTTTTTTAAAACACACACACACACACAGCTTATCAATTGAACAAATTCCATCACACAAGGAATTTGGAACAAATTGCTGGGGTTTTTTAGTTGCTTTTAAGGTTGTTTTCTGAGTGAACAGACTATTTTCTTCAAAATTGGCTTTTTTAATAGATCTCATTGTTTTGTAGATCTTACTCGTAAATTTTTGGAAAGATTGTGTTAAGTGGTCCTCTAATCAGCCTACTGGTTTGTGGATTCAGCAAACTGAATTAGTTGAGAGAGATAAGCAGCTCCATCAACTGATTTTGCGAACACATAATTAAGCTGTGACTGACAGGAGAATGAATACCTGCTTTTATCTACATTTAAAAGTTGAAGGTGGTGCATTGTGGTGCATTAGAGGTTTGCAGATTATGCAAAACATAGTTGCTACAATGTGAATAAAAGGAGTGTTTTTAAATGTTTACTAACCTCTGCAAAGGAAACATTTTTAAGACAAATGCTCTTGTCCTTTTCCTAATTGTGTAAAAGTTTAAATTCAATCATTAAGTTGTAGATGTGATTTTTTTCAGTTTATGATGCATCCACAGGTTGCAGTCAGATGCACAAAATTATGAAGTGCAATTTATAGCTACTTAAGTACATTTACCTACATTAATGTACACAATCCTAGATTTATTTTATTCACTATTAAACAGATGCATTCAGCTTTCTGATTTTTACAGAAGTTATTTAGCTGAGCATGAACCACACACTTCAGATCAAGGTCAAATTGCAAGGGGGTCAAGACCTGGTGTTCAGTTTGGCCTTGTCTTTCTTAAGTGTATTGCTTCCCCTTAAAAATTTCAGTTTGCCAATATAAAATGGAAGCTGTGACTAGATATGCGAATGTAAGTGACTTAACATTTGTTAAAGTTATCACTTATTAGTAAAGAGCTTAAGGAAGACTTTAAAAAAATCTAATTTACCAAGTGATATACTGCAGTATGCAACACTTGAAAAAAGGGGAAATGTTTTACATCTAAATATAGGGCTTTAGTATAAGATTAAGATTTTTGCATAAAATGTACCCGTTTTAATGTGGTGGCTTCAGGGAGCCAGAGTAAGTCTAATGTTTAAAACATGGTAAAATACTACCCTCTGCTGGCATTGTAAAACTCTTTTCTTAGCTATCTTTATAGTCCCTCTGACTGCATTGTACTCAGTGTGATAGAATGTGGTGTTTGTAGTTAATGGCCATCTTAAGTATTGTGTATCATCTATTGTTTCCAAGAAGAAAACTTCTGTAAGTGAATTTGCAGAGGTAGTAATGTACTTAAGTTTCAGATCATATAAGACAGAAATCATATACTGATCATTTAGTTAAGCAAAAGCAATGAAGAATCAGATACATTTGATGCAGCTGTAGGTTTATTAGCTTAAATAATGTGATTATTTAATGTAAATTATTGATCATTTAAATTCTTCCCAATTATATGTTTGAGCTGGACTTTAACCTGTATAAGAGAGACTCACCTTTTTGGCTGACAATGAATTTACCCAGTGTGTCCTGACTAGTCTTTTTCATTGTGAAATAGCACAGACTCCTCAATAGCACTGCCAGAGAATTAAGCAATATTCTTGTCTTTGTTTAAACCAGAAAAAGTTACAATAATCTGATTTCATTTATAGTATAAACTGAACTCTAGAGATCTGGGTTTAAAAGTCTCTTTTCTAAGAGAGAGCTGCTTTCCTATTCAGAGGAGTAGTATCCTTACATTATATCACTTCCTTTTTAGTTACAGAATGTGCTGTGAATTTTGGTGTGTTGTTTTTTTCTTTTCATAAACAACGTATAACGTGCTAGAAAGTGTGAGTTCGGGGTATTCATACCAACACAGGGAAATAAATGCATTGTTAATTTGTCTCTCTAATGGCCCATTTGGGAAGCTGTATTTGATAGTTCTAGTCTCAAAAACTTGTAGCCACTGACTAAATGGATAATGAAGATGGATAATCAAGTAGAACTAAGCTTGTTCAGTAAGCAGCTTTGCAGTAAAATTCTCAACATCTTCTGGTTTTGAGGAAGAACATTTCTTTAACTGTCATCTTGACTTGAGAGAAGCTTTATATGCAGAAACTGGCAGGCTCTCTGAAGAGATGCAAAACTGATTTATATTTTCCTTTTTATTAATGCACTGTTATATTAATCAGATTTATCAGATATATTATTGTTTTCTGCAGCAAATAAACAGATTGTATCCCTTTTGAGATCTAACACTGCTTTATTCTGAAATGCTCACTACAAAACATCTATCTTGATTCATGATCTACTCTGGCTTTTTGTAAACATTCTTTCCTATATTTTGTGACACTTATATAATTATCAGGCATGAAAAATGTACATTGTCATACACTAACACTAAAGAGTTGCTAAAGTAATAGGTTACTATTCTGATTAACATAAAACACAGCCAGTCAAAATAACACAGTATGTTGCACAGTAGGTATGCTGACAAGTACAAGTTATCATATGTCGCTTCCAAGGAGGTTGATTCATTAACCTGTGGAAATCCATATCAAGTCTCCTATTTATGTCATGAATGCTTTAGTTTTTAACACACTTCCCCTTTGACAGGCTCTGAAGTGATAGGTGATACAACACCAGTCTGAGAACATCTCTCCCTGGATCTGCAGCTTTCTAACATGAGGTACTGAAAAACTGAAGTAACTTAATAGTGAATCAAACATTACTTTCCAGATGAACAAAAACCTTGATGGAAAAGCTTTGGGACTTTGGTTTGCTTAAGCAGCCAAAACTGGAAATGGGATGGGGAGAAACAAGACCAGTTTACAATGTTAGACTTGCTCTTTTTGGAAAACAATGATTCAATGTGTTGTCAAGCTGTGTTTGGTACTGCTCAACCATACCTATGCGGTGGTTTATCCCTTGCTTGCATATGTTTTCATGAGACACTATAACCATTCTGTACTTGACATTGTTTGGGTTGGGACTTGCCATCATATGAAAAAGTCAACTTAAAAGACTTTCTATAGAATTTTAGTTACCTGTCCACTAATGTGGAGGGTGATTAACCTTTGACAATGATAAATGAAGGTGGTAATGCCTTTGAAATGTCCTAATGGCAATCAGATTGGGTGTTGATAAACATAGCAGAGTTCCTAAGTATCTTAACCTGATGATAAAAGCATTTACATCAGCCTCTGCCAACCACAAAGGAAATGCTTTCCATGCAATTTTGTGGCCCCAGTACTGAAAGGCAGGGGTTGGAAGTCAAAAGAGAAGCCAAGAAAGAGTGTGCTGGAATTTGAACTCTCTGGACAGAGAGCAAGCTTTTGTTCTACTAATCTTTAACCTTTGAGACTTAGCCTCATAACCAACAATACCACATTTCTTCACACCTAGAGTCTAGACTCTAGATAAGAATAAACCTAAATGTGTATATTTTCATATTTTAATCCAATTCTTAAAGGGGCAATATTTTGTGTAATACTAGCTATAACTTGGATTTGAGGGGAAATGAGGGAGTAGTTACTGACTATATATCCTGGGATGATTTCCTAGTAACAGCTTGACAAAGTTTTTTTCCCCTCAAACTCTTTAATGAAAAATTGAGATACGTGTTGACAAACAATTTGTGTCAAATTGCACAATTGTTTTGGTTGAAAAATAACTTTGAAAATATTCAAATTTTCTATTCAAAATAAAATAATCATTTTAGGTTGACTCAAGCATTTTCTTTTTGTATGGCCAGTGAATCAGTTAATCTCTCATATCCACCCTTGTTCTCTCAAGGAGGAGTGGAAAAATTGAACTAAATATTAAATGAGGCACCTGGATATCATAAGAGTAAATAGACTGTATTATCCCTTCTTATATACACTATACCAGGGTTCTTTCTATGATGGAGAAACATCAGATCCAGGACCTTGAGCCATAGCTGTACATTATCATAACACACTCAGTGGACTGAATTCTGAAGCCAATGAGATTGCAGCGGTGTGACTGGAGGAAAATTTGGCTGCGTACTTTTAATATAAATCCCTTTTTCAGAGACATGTAGTATGACACTAAATAGAGATTGTGGGATATGTCTGTATGCAAGGACAGTTGAGCTGTGTGAGCAAACTGATAACTTAACAACCCCACACCACTTTTGTCTGATAGTACAGATTTCTGATACAAAAGAGCAATCTGTGGAAAATACCAAATAACTTCATCTGAAAATTGCCAGGTTTTGTTCTTTAATGTAAAGTCTGTTCCTTTGCATATTTTCAAAAGAACAGAAAACTTACTTACAACTCTACATGTAATATTCATTATTTTCATGTCTTTCTCCATAGTCATGTTGTTGCTCCACAGTATAAATAAACATGAACAAGTAGACGTTGTGCATTTTAATGAAAATGCTAAATATTTGAGTTCTATAAATGTTTAATGATGAAGCTGGAATCAGCTAGCTTTGGGGTTTATCATCAGTCAGAAATCCAATCCATGTTCATGTTCCTCACCCATTTGCAGTAAGCTTGAACTAATATATTGCTTAGTGCTGGTTTTGGCTAAGTTTCCCTTGAAGCTTGTTAGTTCATTGTTTTTATTTAGAATTTTTTAGTTCACCTGAAACTTAAAACAAAACTCTGGAGCGGTTAAACCATTTGAATTGTAATGGAGAAAAATGACTCGTGAACCCTGTTACCAAAAAAACTATTCATAATCAAATTTTGAATCCAACATCTTTCACTCTGGCAGAACTGCCAGAGACCTTCAGTGGGAGTTTTGCTTGAGTTAGAAGTATAAGGTTAGGCCCACATTTTGACATCTCATTGAGTACATGCAGTAAAATAAGTTTTATAAGTGCCTAAATAAACTTGTATGGATACTAATGGCATTGGATTAAATATACCACTAGTGTTTTGAAGAGATGTAATTTCACTTATTGAAGTATGAACTAGTCAGCTGTACAGTGATTTGTGACAAAAAAACATTTGCCTTTTACATTATTTAACCACATTAACCAAGAGCAGAACAATAAAGGTAAGACCTGCTGGAAATGAATGTTTGACTCTCATTTTTATCAAAATTCCTAGATGTGTATTTGTAGTAGCATAGAAAACACTCAAAGATCTAAGACCTCAAAATGTACAGGAATGATATTTTTTTTCCAGTTAAATATCCAAGTGAGTTATTTTCAAGTTAACAGATAATAATAAAACTGAAGTCAACATTTTAAAGATGAAAAGCTAACTTTTTTTACACATTCTTTCCCAATTAGTCTGTGTAGGCTCCCTTGCTGGCTGGGTTCAGGCTCTGTAAGGTAACCCGCAAGTAGGACAGTCCCTAGGTACAGTTGGGGCCTGGGCTTTCAGGAGCTCAGGAAGCCAGTAGCAAACAGTCTCTGGAGGGCTAGTTATAGCCTGGGCAGGGCACAGGCAGCCAGCAAAACAAACAGTCTTTGGTGTTCCCTTGTTCAGGATAGGGGCGGCTGACTCAAGGAGTGGGTACCTCTGCCATCCAGTCGGCCTCTGGGTAGACGGCGGCAGGTACTTGGGCCAGTCGTCCTCAGCTTCAGGGGTTGGGGCGCTGCTCAGGTGGGAGTCCCCTCCGGGTGGTAGCAGGACAGGCAGGGCGTCTTTCTCTTCTTCTGCTTCTCTCCCTTCTGGGCTGCAGGGCTGGCCTTTTATAGTTCTGGTCCCGCCCCTGAACTTCTGGCGAGGGGGGCAGGACGGCCTTGGCTTCACCCTTCCAGGGGCATCTCCGTCTCCCTTGCACTCCCACTCGGAGGGAGACCGCTTGGGCTCACTACAGTCTGATAGAAGAACCAGCCTCATGTCCAAAAAAGAAAGTCTCTTTAAATGTTTGAGCATACTTGGAAGAGGTTAAAAGTTTTATTTCTTCAGACTAAGTAGGGGGATAAAATGCAAATGATTTGGGAAGTAAGCATAATCTGAAATGTACCGCTACATTTTTAGATTATTAAAAACTGTTCATCTTAACTTTTTCTCAATTTTAGAATCTAGCTTTATAAACAGAATGGAGAGTCTGATGGCACCTTAAAGACTAACAGATGTATTTGGGCATAAGCTTTTGTGGGTAAAAAATTAACAGATTTATTTGGGCATAATCTTTAAGGTGCCACCGAACTCGTTTTTGTGGATACAGACTAACACAGCTATCCCTCTATACTGATACCTTCTAAACAGGATATTCAAATCTTTTCTTTCAGTACTGAAAAACATAAAAATGAGTTTTTATAGTACATGTCTAAATCCCAATTTTGTGACACAAATTTGATTTTGTTTGTTGCATTTGTCATATGTTAGATGCCCACATTTGAAAACTGTATTGCACAGTCATTTTATTTACCTCAATTTACCATATGCCCCCGACTTCAATGCAAAAGACCAGTGTTCAGGACTTCTGGGAAACAGTTCACTTCTATTTACACACTTTAAATACCAAATTGTCTGTATAGTTTATCTCCAAAGACTTGACTAATGTATTGATTTGGGCAAACTGCCTCCTGGCTTTGCCAGTGGTTTGGTTTTACTTGCTGGTTTGAACAGTTCTCCATTTTTATATTGCAGATGGTGTAAAAATAAAACCAATGGCTGTAGTAAAACCAAAATAAAAGGGGTGACACAACAGTCAAAATGTAACTGATTCTGTTATATAAGAATGCTTAGTCAATAGCCACAGCCCAAACTAAAATGACTGACATGTTCCATTTTAAATATAATAGGTTAAAAACAAGATACTAGAATTACAATTGAGTAACTGGGGTGGGGGGCAGCGTTGTTTCAGTTCTCTGGAAGTTCTGAAAAAAAGTCTCTTGCAGAGGGTGAAGGGAGGTTGGGGAAATTTAAACCTGGGTCTACAATTTCTCATTGAGCTAAATGTTATAAAGGAGACAGCATCACCACCTTCACATCCTCCTTGTAAATCCACCATGACTTTCTTGGCAAAAACTCTTCAGTAAATTGTCAAATCTGAATAATTTTGGGTTAACTGAAACTGCATTTTTGGCAAATAAACTATTTGGGAAAAAAAATGAATCATTCTAGAGCTGATGCAGTATCAAAACAAAACGAACAAGGGTATCGAAGCAGCATTTTCTTGCTTTAATGGTCAGTTGTTGATGGAATGACATTGTTTGTTTTTAGGAACTAATTCCTTGGGAAGGTTCAAATAGTTTTGTAGGAGGAAAGATCTTTTAAAACATGTAATCCCCATCCCTGTGATTTTATGAGTAATTTGTAGGATGCTGACTATTTTGGCATTGTTTACATTGCTGCAGAAAATTCTCGCCCCATAAATAGCTAATACTCTCTCTAAGGTGCAATAATACAAAATAAAAAAGCAGATGATAAAATCTACAGGATCCTGGAAATTGCCTCTAACCTTGTTTTCAATGCTCAAGCTGTGAGGCATCTTTTGGAAATGTCGATTATCTTGGATTTTTGTGGGGGGGGGGAGGCGCGGGGAGGAAGTTCTGCAACCTAAAGAGAAATTCCCAGCTTAAATGTCACCTCTCACCTTGTTTTCTATTTTCAACATGCATGTAATATCTCTTCTTTTCTCATTTTCGTGTCAGCAATTTCCTTGCTGATTTACAGAATGATAGGAAGCATTTTCCCAGGAGAATTGGAATAAGACCAGGATTTCTGATGAAGTAGATTTGTTTGTGTGCTATCAATTGAGATTTTAAGTTCCATTGTCATACAGGTGTCTTGATGGATTTTCAGTATCATCCATATCCTATAGATTTTAGACCCAGAGAGGCTGAAAATTCAGTAGTTATACCAGAAATCTTCAAGGAGACAAACTTCCCCAATAAAATGGATGGGGAACCTTACAGAAAATGGCTATAACCATATTTAACAAGCACAATGAGATTTTTTTTAAGGTTGTTTTTTTAGCTAGGTCCAAATATTTTAAAAAGTGAGTGGGCAAAAGTAGTAGATAATACAAATAGTTCATGCTGAATGAAAAAAAATCAATGAAGTGGTGATGGTAAGGGTGTGCAAATATAGATACTTGGGTAATACAGTAAACAAAATTATATCAGCTTTCATTCAGACAGTTTTACTAAAATTGCACTAAATGCATGTTTATACCTGTGTTCAAAGGAGTATTTTAATATAAAAATTGTAATAATTATTAACCTTTTGTACAGTTTAATTCTCCTTCAGATGTTGTTAAGCACACATTACTGACAAGTACTGGCTCACTCAAACATGTTTAATACCCCAATACACATTAACTTAAGATTTGCTATGACTTCAAAAGGTAATTCCTCCAGAAACTCAATACTTAAGATAACATTGCCAACCAACCCTCTTGGTATTGCAGAAAAAATTGGAGAGAATTTATGACTGCAGGTTGATGCTCCTTTTGTGGACTCTGCAGCTGCTGCAAACTAGTGTTGCTTTTCATACATGAGCATCTACTAGTTTGAATAACCAGTTTGAGTTAGACTTGCTTATCCTACCGTAATGGGCCATGTATTTGTATAATTCCATTTCTTCATTTGAGTTTAGCTTCCCTCTGATGGACTTCAGAAAGATTACTCTCTGAATCAAATTACTCTGCCTCCAGGACATCAGCTTTTGTTTAGACTTGCTGTTCTCCACAATAGGTCTTCCCAAAGCTTTTTTTTTTTTTTTTTTTTTTTAAAGTGTATTAGTATCTTGAGTAAGACAAGAACTTAGAGTATTATTCATATCTCTTCCTTTCACTCTCTCTCACACATGGTGCACAGCAAGTAAGAGTTTTTTCTAACGTGATTCCCAAAACAGCATTCAGACATCTTTTCCTTTCAGGAAAACAATCCAGCAAGGAGGCCTGAATTCAGTTTAGTAGGTAGCTTGTCTCTGTCTGAAAAGTTAAAGATTGACGTTTTTAAAAGTGGGTAGAGGCAGCGAAGAGGAGGGGACGCCTTTATCAGTATCACTTGCCTTGGGCATGTCAACCTGCCACTGTGCCAGACCAGTATCTGCAACATTCCAAAACTTTGTGTTACTTACAACACAGTGATTATAGGCCCCAGAAGCAGTTATTTTGTGTTGATTATTTCAGGCCTTGAAGGAAAAGTATAAATGTACATGACTTGCAGTTTTAAATGTGAACATATTCATAATACTCTAGGCCTAAACACATTTTGTTAGTGATTAGGAATCTTTAACTGCTTTATCTATAAAAGCTTTACAGCTCATCTTTGAAAAGAAGTCTACATGCATACAAATTGCTTTTGGCAACGGGAGGTTTGCTGATATTCTTTCTGTTTAATTTTCTCTTCAAGGCTGATAACATTTCTGCCATATATCTCAATAATGCTATAGCTAATATATCTATTTTTGAAGATTTGATCAGAGATAGACATCTCTCTACATTTTTTTTTATAAAGTAGCTTTATAGGGCTATTCTAACCCAAGAAAAGTTTAACAGCTCTCCAAGATACAACATTGTCTAACTGGCGCATTCAAATTCCTAACCCAAAAGGTATTGATACGTAAACTTGCTTACAGGAATTACTTCCAACAGTAATGTCAGCACTAAAATATTTTTCTTACTGTTATGCTCCTCTTCCAATATAAACAAATACCTTCTGGAAAGCTGCCAATAATTCCAATTAACACTTTTGCAGTAGTTTCATGTGGACATTGTCATAAAAAAAAACCATTGAACTCCGTGAAAACCATGGATTTTCACATTTTGTGCAAATTGCTTGACATGTTTAGTATGAAATGTAATTTGTGCTAATCAAGCTGAAGCAGATGCAGTGAAAAATGTACTTGAAAGGTTAATTTAAAGCTTTGCTGCAATTAAAGCTTTCCCTTAGCAAATTCCAACATAAGCAAATAGTGGAATATGTTGCTATCATGTCATCTATCTTCCATTGTAGATTTTCATCATTTATCTTTAAATTTGGGTTGTGGTTAGTCTCGTGTATTAGATGAAAGATTGCTTAGCTTTAATAAATGTAGAACATTTTTCCATTGTTCTAGGAGTTTCCAAAAATAATTGTGGCTTTCTGAGTCTGCTGGTAGATGGTTGGTTACTGTCTAATTTATGAGTAGTTGTAGAAAATGTATAGTTGAAATGAAATCAGCTGAGAAAAATTGAACTTGTTGGAGAAATATCGCCAGTAATAAGTTCTGCTCTTACTCATTATCCTTTTACTTAAGCTGTAAACCCCAGGCTGACTCATGATTATCACAAAAACCAGTTAATTTAGTATCACAGAAACATTCAGTTTACTCCCTGTTTCTCCCACAACTTGAAACTGGGTGGAATAAGGATTCTTTCACATATTTCTCCTTAGCCCTGTATGATCTATAAATAAAAACTCTATCTGCAGCCCCATTGGTTTTAACTGGAAGCAAATTGCTGAGCCACTAATTATCTTTTTCTATTCTAAATCTAGTACACTATAAATTCGACTTGTGCTCCATAATAACAGCAACAAATTAATTATGCTAACCCACCATTTCACTCAAGTGGCTTCAAGTTCTAATTTTGGCTTCCTCTCATGTCAAATGCTGGTTAATTTTAAGATGATGCAAGTGATGAAATGTAGGCACAGAGACCTGCTTTGTCACATGAAGAAAAAGAAGAGTAACTTCATTAGAACACCCATGTAAATCTATGTTGACAATATACTATTGACGGGTAGTGAATCTAATCTAAGTCACTAGCAATACCTACCTGTGTCCCATAAATAGTTCCATGTAGATCTATATTATCAAGGGCAATCTGAAGTGATGCAAAGCTTTCCAGTTAAAGCATAATTTGTATTTTGTTCCACTGTAGATCACAATCGTGCAAACACTTATATGTATGCTTTAGTTTTGTGAATTTTTCTATTGACGTCAACAGGACTACTTACTTGCTTAAAGTGAAATATGTACACAAGTGCTTGCAGGGTCAAGGTTGTATTCCTTATCCTTTTAATGTACTATGTATTGAAACTCCATGATAGCCTTACTTTGGTTTCCCATCCAGCTATTTCTTTAGTGGATAGACCAGTAATCTTATTATTGCTATGATAGTTACACTGTGTACTAGAGAGTGTTGTTTTGACCAAATGTGTATGTGGATTTGGTTCTCTTGGTTAACGTTCACAATATAATAGTGAAATAATACATCTGAGACTACAGTACAAATTTCTGAATGTCAAAACTCTTACTTTAAAAAACTTGAGACAAACCAGAAGATACATACTTTGTCTGTAACAGAATAAAAATATCCATAGTTCAAATACTAGTCAGAAGACTTGGCACAGTAATTGCATTCAAAACATGTCCAATTTAATTGAAAACTAAAGTCAGTTCTTTTATTAACCATTGAGTAATGGAAAATACTATAACCAAAGGACATAGGAACTTCTCAAAAATAGGTTGGATAGGATTGAACTGCCTTCAAGACAAAAAGGGGCCGCCTGTACTGGCCCCTACCGCCTTACTCTAAAGGGCTGCTGATGAGGGGAAGGGAGCATTCAAGTGCTGCCATGGCAAAAGGACCCTGCTGCGGCAGAGCATTATAATCCCTGCCCCTTTTGCCCCCTGTCTCCAGTCTGCCGACCAGAGGAGGCAAAAGAAGCAGCTACCCCAGGGGCTGGAGCTCCGGGTGGGCTGGCAGAGGGACAGCTGGCAAAGCTGCTCCCATACTGATAAGAGACATTTTTCTTTCATCCCTGATTTTAGCATAAACTTCTAACTCAGTCTATGGCCACAATTGCTCAAGGGAGAGACTTTGGGCTTTTTAAAAAATGACCACTGCATCACAGAGAGGTGGGATGTGAAACAAGGTTACAGCAGGGGAGAAACATGCATAGTTGAGGAGGCCTAAAAATGTTCTTTTCCAGGATTACAGGCTCCAAATTAATAAACTGGTAGTATTTTAATGAGGTACTTCGTGAGTCACTAGCGTTAGCCAGAGAAGGCAATTTGTCAGAAGATGAGCTGAAAGATTGTTTGACATGATTAACACTGCATTTCTTTGATAATGGCAGCTACTGGAAAAATAAAGAACATATGATAGAAATTGGACTGCGTAAAAGATAAGGTTCACATTTTGATAGTCATAAATTGTTTATGAAGTTTATGGAACCTAATAAGATCTTCAGCCATGAAAACTGCGTCTTTCTGCTTCTCCATTAGTTAAAAAAAAAATTCTAGTTGTTTACAGGTTACTAAGGTTTGAAATTCTTATTATGGAGTCTGCTTGGATTTTTATCAGACATGCACTGGACATCTATAAGTTACAAATATGGGAAAAATAGTAATTTTGGAAATACTTCACAAATCTGATAACTGCAGAGTAGACCAGTAGTGTGTGTCCTCCTGGGAACTTGCTTCTGTACAGTTTTTGGAATATTGCAGTTCTGTAAGAAGTACTATAGAGCCATTAGGAGAAACTTGCATGAATGGACATAGGAAGGAAAAAATCCATTTATTGCTTATGATGAAGTAGAAAATAATATAACTAGCAAGTATAATGGAGTAAATGACTATATCAGTGTTTTTGCATGTGCACTAGCCTAAGGTGTCTGATGTGTTCGTAAAAGAAAGTAAAGTGATTAGTATAACAAGCATTGCTTATTAATGTAGATAGCTAAAGCTTTGTTGTAGGATTTACTAATCCATATGCTGAGAATTTGAGAGACTGCTATTGATGTCCATGGAAATATTCATGGGTGTCTAAGTAATGTGCTCAGCATCACACGGGAAATCTGTGGCAGAACTGGATAATGTCTTTACAACAAGACCACCCTTCCTTTCTAGATCATCCTTGTGCATCCATTTCTTGGAGTGATTTCAATGTAACGGAAGTTGAATTCTTTCTTTTTTTTCTTGGGGAGGGAAGGAGGAGAAATTAGAGAAGGTGGAAAATTCCAGGGCACTATGAACATGTTCCTAAAGAACACAAATGGGCTGTCAGAAGGCAAAGGAATATTGGAGCACTTAAAATCCATTTAGGACGCTAATGAAGCCTTGGAGAAAGGGAAGTGCATGAAGAAGCCTGTAGAAATGCAGTCAGGAAAGCTTCCAGATATCACTGGAGAAGATTCCAGTATAGAAACCAAAACTAAACTTGCCCAGGTTACTCACTGACTCAGCACCAGACAGGTTTAAAATACAGGTCTCCTGACTCTATTGTGCTGTAAGTGGTACAGGTGCTCCCTCTAAACTAGTTTAAAAGAACTATAACACTACCACTATAGTCTTGTCTTATTGCTCACCATTTATAGATCTGTCACTCCTTTACCAAAGAGGTAAGTGTGATAATCCCAGTTTCCCAGGGGAGAAATTTGTGGGGAGAAGTGACAAAGTACCCAAAATCACACAGCAAATCGGTGGCAGAGCATGAGTTTACAACACACAACTTTACAGTGTGCACATTGAGCCAAATACCATTTGAAACTGAAGTGGTGCATATGTTGGATTTGCTCAGTGTAACAAAACAAATAAAATAGAGTTCAATAGTAAAAATATTATTGCAACAATAAAAATGTTGATTTTGGAGCAAATTTAGAATTGCTAAATGGGGTACATTTTTTTTCTACATGTTGCACAAGGATTCAAACAATCATTGATGGTTATTAGTTCGAATTGCACACTTCCCTGCATACCACTCTGAAAACAAGTGTAACACACAAAATAAGAGAACTTCAGGTGGAAGAAGCGTTCTTTATTAAGCACCAGAATCTGTCTATGCAGTGAAAATATAAAGTAGAGAACTGGTTAATCAGTCTCTAGGGCTCTAGCCAGTTGATAACATCCTGTGAATCATTGTGGCTATAGAAGTTGAACACTTCTTATTTTGAAAGGCTGTTCTGCAACTCTGTTGCACAGAACAAGGCATTTTCACCTTCTTCACCAACTCTGCCATTCTCCTAAATAACTATCTTGTATCTGAGCTTTCAAAAGCCATGGCTGCCTGCTGCTGGATTTAAGCCCAGCATTGTTTTTGTTGTGTTTTTTGGAGCTGCATTCAAGGATAAAACTTTAAATCAGTAAGTGTAACAGGTGGTTTGCAATGATGTAGTTATCTCCAGGGCTTCATCAGGACATGATTATCCCTTCCAAAAGTCCTCTAAAGAATGTACACAGTGTATAGTGGTATAGTTTATCCCTCCTGCTGAACCATGGCTTTGATACTCAAGGGAAATGCATCTAGCCAGAACTGGAGTTGGTATGGATCTTACTGCTTTGTCAGTGGGGAAGAATAATGTTCAGTAGTTGCCAGGAAGTGCTCAATGTTTTGCCAAAAACTCAGAGCCTTCAAATGTATTGGTGAAGATGAGAAGAGGGTAGCATTGCTGATGAATAAAAATTAGAAGGGTTTAGGAGTCAACTTGAAAATGAGTGTTTAAAGCTTCTTAATGTAGCATAATACTGTTTTTATTGTTTTTGTGTTAGATTATTAGAGTTAGAGTTTTGACAGGCATTTTATATGGCAAGACAAAGAATAGGTGAACTGGCTAAACCTACGGAAAATTAAGATTTTTTTTCTACAGAAAAAGACAGGAAAAAAAATACAAAAGCAAGAAAACTGGAGGAAAGTTTTAATGGCTTTGTAATTCAGCTTCTTCATGTCAATTCTGTTGTAAGCATTCAAATGGCTAAGTAATAGTAGGAAAATGCATGTATATTTTAGGCTATAAGAAAATAGTATTGCTTAATAATATGACTTTGAAGATGGTATAGGCACTTGCATATAGTCCAAACAGATACCTCTCCAAGAAGCATGTTTTTTGGCTGAGTTCATCCCTGTGTTACCAGAGTGCAACTCCATAAAATTAGAGGTGAAAATCAATGGGAGATGCAAAATGAAACCAGGAGCAGGATTGGATTAATTTTATATTCCATTACCTATGACAAGTATTTAGCTGGTGGTGGTTTGGTTTTTTTGTTTTTTTGTTTTGTTTTTTGTTTTGTTTTTGTTAAGAAAATAACTAGGCTATTTTGCTATTCTGGAGGTGAAAGTAGATTTGAACATATATGATACTTTTATATTTTTCAGAAGTTAAACCATGACACTACATCATATCACACTAACACCACCAGTTGTGAACAATAGGATACATTTATCTGGATTTAAAAACTTGTCAACTTTGCCTTAAATGGAATACATAACCTTTTCTATTTGCAATGCCAAACCTCATGCATCCCTATATTTATAGTAGGGAATCTGACAGACATTGAGGTAACGTTATTTAAGGCAAAAATGACAGGTCTTTGTGGGTAACCACCCACTTATTTTTTAATTCTAAAAAGTGATGCATCAAATGGTACTACATTATACATTAACAAATTCACCTGTTTGTTTTCATATAGTTGATGAAATCCTGGTTCTATTAAAGTCAGTGAAAGTCTTGCCATTCACTTGAATTGAACCAGGATTTTTCTCACTATGAGCAGATAAACTGCTTTTCCCCTTTGTTGGAAGGCTATCGCTCAATATGAGGATCTTTGCTGGCAGTGAGGGGAGTCATTGATGAGACTTAAGATGGCTGAGGAGTTCAAAACTATTCTCTACAGGTTTTTCCACGTTATATGATAGATGGTTGCTTGGAGACAGCACAGCAGCTGGCTGGGATGATGTACCCTTTTCTTCCTCCTATCCCATTTCTCAGCCTCTTGAGCAAGGCGATCCCTTCAAAATGTGCTGAGACTTGATGTATGTTGCAATGGCATGGCAAACTATTGCCAACCAGCTCTTCCCCATTCATGAGGTCAATGCCTCTCAAGATATACTTTCAGGGTGTCCTTGTACTATCCCCTAGATTCCTCTTATGATAACTAAGTTAACAAAAGACTTGCTTCAGAAGGCAAGTATTGGCTATCTGCACACAATTAACTCTTTCATACTGGGGAAAGAAAACAGCTGGACTGTTGCTCAGACTTTGAAATAAAAAAATTGAAAGTTCAAAAATGTTATCACTGGTATCAAGGGGTAATAATGGAAACTACTGGGTAACCTTAACTAGAGAATAAATATAGCTCGTATTCCCATCTATGAACATTTTAATGCTTTTCCGGACTAGATCTGTCACCTTTTTGAGGTTTGTGTCTTATGAATTTTAAAATAAGATGGAAATAGTTCCTTAATTATCAGGATATAAAGTGGTGGTAATATTACTTAAATTGTCACTTTAAGACCCAGTAGTCACTATTAACCATTGTAGTTGTTGATTTGTTAATTAAACATAATTAGTCACAGTTAATACTTAACCTATTAATGTATCCAAAGTATTTCACTGAATTCATCAGGTTACAGTGAAAACACTAGCCAGTGAGAATGAGTGGCTTCCCATTGGGCAAAGTGCAAAACAATGAAGTATTTTTGTCCACAAACTTTTTCAATGTATATTCAGAACTTATTATGATAATAACACTTGTTTTTGACACAGTGGGTGGAGCTAGTATTTACATTAGTGGACATCTCTTACCTGGCCTCAAAGTCAATATGACACTAATTTGCCACACCACTGATTCAATGCAACAAATGTTGGAATCTGTTAAAACAGGTAGGGAGGAATATGGATTATCTTTGAATGAAGTGAAAACAAAACACATGCCCATTAATAAGATTAATAAAAGCAAGATGCAAAAGATATTATGTAAACAGTTATGTTGTTGAGGCATTAGGTAAATTCAGTTATCTGGGATCTTGCATATCAAGCCAAGGAGGCTGTTCTTAAGAAATCAGAAGACTGGCTGAGTGAGAGATTCCTAGCTTCCCTTGGGGGGAAATGTATGGTCTCTAAATATGTGGCTTTTTGAGATGGAGTGCTGGTGAAGATTCTTGCATATCTCCTAGAAAGAAAAGTTGATGAATGCTTGTTAGAAATATTATGGGAGAAAATCAGACCCTGCTATTGGAAATCAACAGGCACAAACATGTACTAGAGATGGAAATAACTTAAGAAATTTATCATGAAAAGACTGGGGACAGGTCCTTGTAGCACGGGACAGTCATCAAAGAGATTGATAGATGTTATGTGGCAGATCTCTTTGAGAGCAGCTGCTGTGTGTTTAAAGCTAGCAATGGATTGAGAAGGCTTCCAAAATTATATTTTTCAGTGTTTAGACATGAATAAATGGATTTTACTTTCTTAACCATTGTATCAAACCTGAATGAATGGTATACAGTAGCTAACTGAAGATGTATCTCAGGAATTATAGACCATCCAGCTTAACTTTCATACTTGAAAAGATAAAGAAGCAAACAATTAATTTGTAAGCACCTAGATGATGAAAAGATATCTAACAGTCAACGTGGATTTATCAAGAACAAATTTTGTTAAACCTAATATCCTTGTTTGACAGGGTGACAAACGTTGTGGGGAGGGGGGAAGTTGTATATGTGACTATCAACTTAGTAAAGGTTTTGATGCTATCTCAGATGATTTTCTCATAAAGTACAAAAAATAGTCTAAATAAAACTAATAGGTGGCTACACAATTGGTTTGAAAAACATACTCGGAATAGTTATTAATAGTCCACAGTTAAATTGGAAGGGCCTATCAAGCAGGGTCTTATTGGGCTCTATCCTGAGTCAGTTCTAGTCATTATCTTTATCAATGATTTGAATAATGGAATAGAGAGTGCTCTTATAAAGCTTATGAGTTACCAAGCAGGGAGGGATTTCAAGCATGTGGGAGGATAGGATTGGAATTCAAAATGATCTTGGCAAACTGAAGTAAATAGGATTAAATTCAATAAGGACAAATGCAAAGTAGTATACTTAGGAAGGAATAATCAATTTCACAAATACAAAATGGGAAATGACTGCCTAGGAAGGAATATTGCAGAAGAGGATCTGTGGTTTGCAGTGGATCACAAATTAAATGAGGAGTCAATGTAATATTGTTGCAGTAAAAGCAAACACAATTCTGGGATGTATTAGCAGGAGCATTGTAAGCAAGAGATAAGGTAATTCTTCCACATTGCACTGATTAAGGGCTCATTTGTATTATTGTGTCTGTTTTTGGGCACCACACATGGAGAAAAATGTGGATAAAGTCCATAAAAGAGCAACAAGAATGATTAAATGTCTAGAAAACCTGAGCTGTCAGGAAGGATTGAAAAAAAATTGGGTTTGTATAATCTGGAGAAGAGAGAGGACATAACTGTTTAGGTACATAAGAAGAGTTACAAAGAGGAGGGCATGACCACTGAGGACAGGATAAGAAATAATGAGTTTAAATTATAACACAAGAGATTTAGGTCAGACATTAGGAAAAATGTCCTAGTTAGTAAGGGTAGTTGGATAAGCACTAGATTAAATTACTTCTATCCCTGGAAGCTTTTAAGAACAGGTTATACACCTTTTAAGGATGATCTAGGTAATACTTAATCCTGCCTCGGAGCAAGGCACTGGACTAGATAATGTATTGAGATCCCTTACAGTTGTACATGTCTATGATTCTGTTTTAAAATCTTTATAGGTAAGATTTCTTCACTCTTGATACTTAGTGAATCACATTAATTTTGAACAATGACCCAGGTGAGAAGCTGTATTTCAGGACATAAAGTATGAAATGTTGAGTACATTGCCAGGCATCTGTCTTCTAGCCAACAAGCTGGCGTCTTTGTGCAGAAGCATTAGGTTGTTTCTAGGAATTACCTTGCACTGAATGCACTTTTGGACACTACAAAGGATGTAACCTGAGATCCTGATGTGAGAGCTCAAATTGCTGGTGTGAGAGCTCAAATGTAAACATTTAACTTCCTCTTTTGATATTGAAATAGGTCAAAAAAATCCCCAGTCTGTCCAAATCACTGAGAATGTTTGACGTTTAAGCAAGAAAATGTCAACTCACCTCAGTCCATTCACAGAAATGAAAGCTGAGTTACTCAGGGAGCAAATCCAGTAGAATAGTTTCAGGTTGGTGACACGCTGCATGGGGTTGCACTATGTATCTTCGTGATCCAATGTTGGGTGGTTTTTTGGTGTTTAATGATTTATATATGACTGCTCTACTCCATGGGGAGAGAGCTACCACAGCAACTTCAGGAATAAAAAACTGGGTGGGTGAGGGAAGGTTAAGGCAAATAAGCTAGGTTGTGTGCCTTACACACACACACCCCACATCTCAGTGGGGCTCTCACATACTAGCTGAACCTGGACTCTTCAGAGACCGACAAGGGACTTTTGGGTAAATAGCCTGAATTTAAACTGATGTGGGGCTTCTTTCTGATCCATAAAATGGGGAGGGCCTGTTGCCCAAGGTGGGAGGAGAGAGGGCAACACTTGCACAGGGTTTGGAAATACATTGGCCCATGGGGCCCTATAGACCGATGGGTGACTTCTGGTAAACTGTTAGCATGCATATAGGAATGTTTGGAGTTTGTTTTGTCTGTAATGCTTTTAACTGAAGAATAGATGGGTGTGCTAAGAGAGCAGTGTGGTGACTTACAGCTGCTGATAATTACACTGTTCATAGCCCTCTGAGAAAAAGCAAAGTAAAGGCACTGACCTTTCTGGGAAGATTGGCTTACTGGGGATATCATAGTAAAGACAGGAAGCTCTTCAGTCATGAAATCCCTGGCAGCAGGGAGTGAAATGCGGGTTTCTGCCTAAGAACTGTGACAGCGGGGAGCTGAAAACCTTTTAATTGGGTGAACTTCTGTGGGGAACTTGGTGAACTTCTGTGGGGAAATACGAGTTCATGATCTCAAACAGTGACAGCAATAGAATGTTTGAACTTTGATGGGAGAGAGAATGAAGAAAATGTAAATAGGGGCATATGAACCACAGTTACCAAAACTCTGCAAAGGAATTTTATTTTGATATATACTTTGAATAAATGATTTTACAATATCTATTGTTTAAAGATTTTGAATAATTTTGTAGCCTTATTCAAAACCTGATTAAAGTCCCCTAACAGCTCTGCATCCAAGTTAAAGTCGTGCTTCAGGTGTATGGTTCTAATTTCAACCACAGTCAAGTGATGACACAGCTTTGTGCTCTAAACCAACTGTAAGTTTACTGAAATATCATGGAAGTCAGTTCAGAAATTTCATTTTGTTCCACCAAACTAAGCACTTCTAAAGGTGAAGTTGATAAAAATGATTTATACATGCCAGCAACCAGTTCTGAGAGTGTAGCTTGTGCTCTCTGTCAACTGGTGAATGATTTCACATGTATGCAGATGGCAGGTATCGAAGGGAAAAAAACAAACCTCCATTTCAAGAAACCTAGGCAACAATTTGGAACTTTCAGATTTATAAGTTCTTTTGACTTAGGTTTTTAAAATTAATTCTTTGAATAGTTTTCTACTATGGCAAAATTTTATCTACTTTTTATTATAATGAGGTGTAAAGAAGCTTCTGTTCCAAACTTAATACAACACCTCACCCTCAGTGCAACCCTGTCCTTTAGATATTGGTTGAATACGCCCATGTAAAATGTACTATTGTCATGATCTTCTGGTGAATCAATCCAAACCAGAGAGGAGTTGTTCCCACTTATCCTGTAACCCTGAATGACTTATGATGTTTGCTTCTTAACTCTCTGTCTGGGACACACACTGTCAGCAACCAGCATGAATCCCACACTGAGTATCTGTGCTATGCAGCCAGACATGTTTCAATAGCTATGATCCTCCCTTCCCTTCCCCACCCCCGACGCCTGTCTGCAACCCCACTCTGGCTTCCACTAGCCTTAGTTCCAAACAGTAAGGTGATCCTCACACATTCCTAGTTCTGAATTTCCCAAAACCTGAGAATCCTGAAGTGTCCATCCATCTCCTGGGTCACTCAGTCAAAAAATGTATGTTTGATCATCTAAAGACATAATGTACAGTTACCACTTTAAATGGAGTTAAGTAACACTTTAATTTAAACATAACACTGGTTATAAATAAACAAGTTTATTAACAAAAAGAAAATAGGATTTTAAGTGAGATTGAATTGATTACAAGCAAATAAGTGAAATTATGCATCTAAAAGTTTAAAACTTAATCTAGAAAGTTACAGGCTTTGTTCAAAATGCTTTCTCACACCACTCATTTTCTTCCCAGCCATGGCTGACTTTCCCTCAGGACTTCCTACAAAAGGACAAGATGCTGGCTTCCCTTGTCTTCCTAGGTGAGATAGTTGTCTACCTTTTGGTTTCTCACCTATATTCAGTTCTTAGAAACTTCAAACCTCCCTTGGTTGAAAGACCCATCTTTCTCAGCTTGAAAGAGCTCTGGCCTCTTGTGTCCGCCTAGTGGTGGATGCCCAAGATGGCTTCTCTCTTTGTTAATATTGTCTAACATACAATTGCCTTGTTTCAAGAAGCAGGATGACCTCATACCATTCTTTCCCTCCTGGGTCTTCCTATTCCCTGCTGATTCCTATGTATCTGGGCTGGCATTGATTTTGATCATACCTCGCTCAATTTATTTAGCTGCCTTCCTTCCTGTCTCCATCTAGCTGTGTAAGGGAAATCCTGTGTCTTGTTCAGACTCAGTGCATCCAAAAATCCTTATGTCATTTTAATACATACAATTCACAATATCACCATTGTCATAGGCATCCATAAAAGACCACACTATGTGCACTTTTATAATATAATATTGTATACAACCAAGTGATAAGCAATTGAAGTTCAGCCTCCCAGTCTGCCAAGTTTTACCAGTCTATAATCTCTGAAAAGTAAAACCCAAACCAAGCATCTCTGTCCTGCTGAGGACAGATGCAATGCTATCTCCTCTCCCATTTGTTTGCTTGATAGCTTTGTTTACCTAATATGTAAGTAGACTTTCATTGTCTTTGCCTGATGACCAGCATCCTCAAAGAAGGAAATACACATTCCTTTGTCAAGGGCAGACCTGTTTACCAGCTGTCCCTGAAGTGACTGACTTAACCACATTGTAGTTGTCATTCTAGCATATATCTAGAACTTTTAATACACACCATATACATATATAATGCAAGAATATTAATGATCAGGAAGTTACTAATTTTCCCATGACATAACACCTTTTAGACACAGATTATAACCATAGTGAGTTCTGGTACATTGAATTGGCCAGGCCAGGTGAAACTCAGTACCTGATAGTAGTAAACCGCCTGCCTTCTGGCACTGGTTTGCTCTTAGGGTTACACCTCCCTGTTACAAAGCTGCAGGAGGTTTAGACTCTGGCTGATCGAGGCAGCAGGTCAGAGCTCTTTTTCCTTGACAGGATATCTGCTACCATATTTTCTTTCTCCTTTTGTGTAGGGAAAAACCTGGTTTGTCATCTTTTTCTGGTTAGCCCCCAGGACATAATATGAAAACATCCATAATTTCACCTACGGAGTTGTTACGTGCACTTCAGAGTGACACTACTGACCAGTGTGGTGGTGGTTTTCAAACTATATGTCACCTTTTAAATGACACCTGTGTGTGTAAGGTATGAGTATGCCAGGCCTGACCAGAGTTGCTGACACATCTTACTGAATCATGAATGGATCTCTATGTCAAAAGGATATTCTGGAAAAAAACCATAGTGGTGTGGCAATTTTTATGCTTTGGACAAAATGTCCAGACTGCATAATAAACTAATGCACATTTTTATACTGAGAAGATGTGGTGTCAACAATTCATTAATTGCAAGCCTTGCATATTATAATTTATGGAAATAAGAGTTTATCTTTTCAGAGCCACAAAGTATTACTGAGGGGCTGCTGGCAAAGACACAGCACTGGTACATGAACTGTAAATCTGGGGAAAAAAAACAAAAAAAACCTGGATTGTGTACTATACACATTCATTATCTTTATTGGGTGGGAGAAGGGAAAGCAAATATGAATTGATGCTATATGTATTTGGAAAATATAGTTTAGAACCTTCTTTTCTTTTAACCATATCGCTAGTGTTGTGGCACTATTAGGAGATGCAGTAATTAGTCAGTGAGTTGTATATTTTAGATACTTAACACATTTTCAATGACTTCACATTTCATTTTTTTATTCATAACTACTTAAATGTCTACTTTTTCCCAAATAATGAAAAAAATATAGAGTTGAGTTCAGATCTCCCTTTTTTTAAAAAAAAAATTCCATTGTAACAGAATATGTGCATATGATTTTTATTACTTAAGCAATACAAAATACTAATGATGATAAACTGCTATGTGACACTTATCTAAGTAAAACATGCTATCCTTTTTGTTTTAAGTGTGTATTTATTGGTTTGGGGAGCATCAAAGAAACTAGAGCATGTGTGTTAAACAAAGCTGACATACAACTTGCAGCTTATATCTTAAAATTCCAGGGCTTCCCACAGAAATGTTAAAATTACCATGGTGGGTTTTTTGTTTTTGTTTAGTTAGCATGAAGATAGTCTTAGTCAATATGAAGTTGTTGAAACAGTATCTACCAAGTTGCTGACACTTATGTTCACTGCAACCTTTCAAAGCATTGTCAGAGTGCTCATTTCTGAAAATTTGAAGTTTGAAATGAAAATAATCACTTAATCAGTTAGAACTATTTTCTTTTCTTTTACAAGAAAGGCTTTTGGAAAGACTTTGAACTGTTCTTCTTCTTTGTTCTAAAACAGAATATAAACTATCTAACAGTAAGTTACAAATAATTACCATCAAACAATATAAAATAAAGTATCTCAAGGTGATTGATCCTTCCTTGATGAAGTCTGTTCTCAACACTTCCACTGATATAAGGTGCTGTAATTAATCTAATTTAGGAACTGAAGTAGTAGGTTGGAGTTATTTTATATTGTATAGTAGTATTTGTTGTTGTAATCAATACTATCTGTTCCTGCTGCTTGTTTTGTTAATGGTGGAAACCTTAAGTTTGGACTGCAGAATTGCAGCCATACTTATTTAGCAAAATATTAAATATGTGCCTAATAGCTTTAATGAATAGGTGAGAACTTATGCAATTACTTAAATGATTCCTGAGGGGAAAATGTTGCCATTCTTATAATACAAGGGAGATATTACATTTTATTATTGTGTCTTTAAATTTCTGCTTCCAGTGCTCAGTGTCCAAACTTGGTTGCAGTTATAAATTTCTTTTTAATCTCTATATAAACGAATGTTACCTTTATCTGCTATTTAGTCCCAGACATCTATATAATAAAGTGTACAGTGCAGGCAAATCTATGCTTATCCAAATCAATTATCCAGTCTTCCAGCAGCCCCACTTTGTTTCCATCCAGGTCCCCCCAGCTGACCCATGTCTTGAACCTTACCATTGACCAGCCTTCTAAGAGGGCTAAGGAGAGCTATGAGAAGGGTGGGAGGGTTTGTTCACTACTGTACCAATCCTAGGAATCCCCGAACATTCTCCACCATTCTGTTCCTTTATCCAGGGCCTCTTCCTAAGTCCTTTACCATTTATTTGATCACTGGCTGCCCTCCCTATGGAGTGCCTGCACTGAACATCTGCCAGAAGGAGGCACCAGACATTTGATTGGCTGCCTCCCCCAAACCCCATCGGGTTCTCAGACATCTGCAAACAGCCTCTTACCTAGCAGCCCTACTGGGGAGAAAAAACCCATTGTCCCATGTGTGATCATCAGGAGGCGCCAGCAGCTGCATTGTCCTTGTCTCTGTACTGCAACAACCGCCCTTAATGGAGGGCTGCATAGGCAACCCATTCTCTGAATCCTAGAATTGACAAGACTCCTTAAAAGAAAACAAAATAAAGAATTTGTAAGCTGGAGCCAAAAATCTGCATTCTGCTGACCATATGGCATTCTGAGGTTCCAGACAGCCAGCAGCTTATGTGATTTAGCAAACTGGGAATGAGACAAGGCATCTATGCCATTATCCATACCTGGCACGTGCTCGGAATTAAAAACAGATGTTGAAGGTTAAGTATTGGAGAACAAATGCCCTTACCTACTTCACAACTGTGTGTGATCTGGAAGTTTGGCGACTGATAACCTGTACCAGTCCATGTTGTCGCACCAGAGGCACACCCTTATATTAGCAAGCTCTCATCCTCAAATTAATAACGCTAATCTTAAACCTGTTACTTTTAAAATAGTTCTGTTACATCACTGGCAGACTTGCATGATGGTGTTATATGTTTTTTAAAGGTTGTAGAAGCATTCATTTGGACTAGTCTGTGATTTGCTAGAGATCTTGCAAATATTACAATTAGAAAGCACTTCAATGAGTCATGATATAGTGTAATACAGGATGAGTACTGTAATGTGTGAAATTCTGCATTGGCTTACTTGGAGTATTGTATTCTTGCAAGAGGGAGGAGGAGGACGAAAATGGTTCCATAAAAAAGTCCAAAGCTTGGCTCTGATTAATTGTTTTTCCTCCCATCTCCGTTTATTCTGCATTGTCCCTGAATAAATACTGTAAAAAGAGCTTAAGAACAAAGGAAAAGTCACAGACAATTATCCAGGTCACTTCTTTTGCTTTTTTCTATTCCTCGTTAGGTGAGAAAACATAAAATACTGTTCATTGTGAATTCATGAATAGAATAATTTCCTTATCCACACATCTCTACAAATTACCTCCTTGATTTGCTGTCACCTAAAACTACAAATGTGCTTAACAAAGAAAATAGTGGAATCATAATAATTACTGCAGCCATTACAAAAATCTGCAAAGCTCATTTGTTTAATTGAAAGCTGATTACTTCAAAGGGAAAGGTCTGGGTTGCATCAAACAGAAAGTATAGGGGAAAAGTACTTCATGTTCAAAACTTCAAAGTAAAGCTTAGAAAGAAGGCAGGACCATTTATATCTATTTATTCAGTTTATTTATATATCTTGGTTTATACATTTTTTTCCATAATTTTTGTTTTGCCAATATTATTCCAAGCTTTATTTAAAAGACTTGGCAAAAAAAAAACCACCAAAAAGTTATGGGAAAAATAACCTAATTCTGCCTTCATCTGCAGATATGGGGCTTCCATTAAATCCTACATGTATAATCATGACCGAATGCAGCCTACAATATGCAAAGCTTCACCCTCTGAGATCCTAAGAAATATGCCCCAATCCAATATAGCACTGAAGCCTATGCTTAATGTTAAGCACATGAATAGTCCAATGGGCTTTAGTGATTTCTGATGACCAGAGGCTCAGCACTGCAGGATCAAGCTCTAAATGCAGAAGTATGAACTCTTTAAATTACTATCTTCCTGTATTTTTAGTAATTTGAGAAGATAGGTGTCCATAGACGTCAATGTTAGTCCTTCATGAACCTATTAAAACCATCCACACCTTTCCTAGTTAAAGCTTTTTTTAGTACACTGCTACCTCAATATAACGCGGCAAAGGAGTGCTCTGGGGGCGTGCCTGCACACTCTGGTGGATCAGTGTGTCCGGCTTCAATAGAATGTGGTTTCACCTATACCTCAGTACAACTTTTTGGCTCCTAAGGACAGCGTTGTATCGAGGTAGCAGTATACTTCCATTGTATATTGTAGATCTATTTTCTGGGAACCACAACAGCAATGATCATTTGCCTGAGACTTAAATTTTGTTAGGGCTCCACCACCTGAGCCAGTTCCCAATTGCTGATTGAGCTGATACTGCAGCACTGGCTGACTTAGAGGTTGCAGCCCTCCTGAGTTAGGCGTTCTTGGTACGTACTGACTAGAGCTGTGCAAGTAACTGACACTCTTGATTTTAGCCTCTGAAACCAAAAATGTGGGGAGAGGGTGCTACTGTTCAACCTGAAACACACACTTATTTGGATCTTTCTGGCAAAGCAACATTTTAAAAAAATAATTTGGGCTAGAACACAATATTTAGGGATGGGGGTGTTCAGATAAAATTGAGGGCAATTCCAAAATGAAATGTTAATATTTGATTCATAAAAACAAAAATGTTGTAAACGACCAAATAAATCTCTTCTCCTTGCCTAGTTTCTGCAAAATGTACCTCCCTCCTTTATAGATTAATTTATGACGTGTCAAAATCAACTTTTTTGGTACATTGGATCATGTGGTGTACCTCAGATTACCTGATGGTTATGCAGATTGTCAGGGTAAATGAGTATTTTTTGACTACGAGAACAGATGGTGTGGTGAATTTAAGGCTTGTTTTTTCACAGGATCATTTTTCTGGGTGGCTTCTACTGGCATCTGAAATTAGTTTCTTTGATAGAATTGGACTTATGGAATACTGGGAGATGGGATAATGCTTTTTCTTGTGAATTAGGCATCAAACAACTTTTCTACACTGAACAAGATGGAATCTGCAGCCATGCCTGAGATCTCACTACAAAGTCTAGGGTTTCCTTCTGCAGTACTCTGCAAGGGGGTTGCAGGCTTGTTTTTGGAATTGCATAAGCCGAGGAGAACCTGTGGTTCAGAAAAGTGTTTAAGCTTTCAGTAATTAGAATGTTCAGGATCTGAAAAATGAAAGAAATGAGCTAGGCCACTGACAATTTAGGGTAGTTGTTGCTTCATATCATTCATTTCCATAGCAATTAGGAAGAAAGAGGCAGACTTTTCCCCTCCTCCCCCCACTATGCACAATACAAGACTGATTGTGCTGTCTTTCCCTGCTAGGGAGTTGTAAAAGAGTGAGTGTAGAATGCAGTTGGCTGCAGCAAAGGAAAGAGTTGGGAGTACACTTTCAGGAAGGGTGTGTTGGGTGGTCTATTTCATTAGCTCTGTAGCTTTTTGACTGCATAGTAGATGCAGAATTCCTCTGCTTCCCCAAAACAGAGCTAATGTTAAACACTTTTTCTATGTTTTTGAGAACCCTATGAGTCTGAGGCTTCATCTTTGAGTATTTACTCATTAAGGATCAGGTTATATATGATGTATGTTAATGTTTCATTGTAACTTTGCCTTTAAAAAATTTAAATCCTAAACTGACACAGTAAATAACACTAAAAGTCCTAATTAAACAAGCAGAAATGTGAAGTTGAGGGATTTTTGGGGAGGGGAGGGGTGGAACCTCTTCTCTATCTCTGGTCCTTCTCTGCCTGCCCTTTCCTATACAGAGCTCTTTTTAGATGAACTATGGAATGCCACATACATCAGCTTTGATATCCAACTATGTTTCATCTCTAGAGTTACTACAAGGTATTGAGGTGGTGTCTTCTATAAAGTAAAGGAGGATGGTTTTGAGGAAGTGGGGGGGGGGGGAAATAACCTGGATAAAAAAATAAATTAAACCAGCACTGTGAATGAGTTATGGGTTGAGCAGAATTCTGCTCATAGAGCACTTGTCAATGTTATTTATATCAGTTTCTAGAGAAATGTAATAAAATGAACACTCTAAGAATAAAAAAAGAACATTACGTACCCCTCAGGCAATCAAAATTCCCTGACTTTCTCCAGCAGAGTTCTTTAGAGCTCACGTTGATAATAAAGTTAAACAATTCTTTGATCAGATTTATCAATTTTGATCCCTTACAGCATTGTGATTTAATGCTCTGCAAATTCAGTTGCACAGAATTGCATCACAGTTTAGTACTACTCCCATAAACGCAAACACAGCATCCCTGTAACTGGGTCAACCAGAAATAAGAGTGTGAAATATTGAGAGAGGGGTCACTCTGGTGGGCTCTAATGAACATAAAATAATGAATACACTCTCTGCTCATGTTACATTGCACCAGTTCAACTGGAACATCAGAGTCTGAAAAATGTGTACTGGTTTTTAAGGGAAGAGGTATCAATGTGGCCAGGCCTTCGGTTATTTTCTATGCACAAAGAATAGATGCATATTTTTTGTCAGAATTAACAGTATTTTAGATTGTAAATGACAAAGTGGGATGCGGAAAAAGAGAAACTTAATGGCAGCCTAATTCTGTAATGTAATTTGGAAATGTAAAGCAGAAGGTCTCCCAGGGTATGTCTATACTACCCGCTGACTCCGATACTATACTGCTGCGAGAGGTGCCG
Source organism: Dermatemys mawii (assembly GCA_007922305.1). Lineage (NCBI taxonomy): Eukaryota > Metazoa > Chordata > Testudines > Dermatemydidae > Dermatemys > Dermatemys mawii. The sequence continues at coordinate 10,573,134 of ML677377.1, forward strand.
GCGGAGTCGACAGGGGAGTGGCAGCAGTTGACTCAGTGCTGTGAAGATTCTGTGGTAAGTCGATCTAAATACATCGACTTCAACTATGCTATTCTCATAGCTGAAGTTGTGTATCTTAGGTTGATTTCTCCTTCCTCCCGCCCCTTCCCAGTGTAGACAGGGCTTAGATTTATTTCTCCCTCTCTTGTTCCATTCTGTGGAAGATTCCAGATAATCACTGTTATCTACCAAGAAACAGTGAGGTAAAGAATAGTAAAAGGCAGAAGAAAGGCAACATCCCCACAGGTAGGGTTACCACACATTCTGATTTTCACTGGACAGTGCTGAAATTATGTACTGTGCTACGTCTAATTGAGACTGTTCACAGCCTAATCTTGATTAAAAGGGCTTGGTGAAGTTTCAAAGTCCTGCTGTGAATGTATGGGGTTAGGGTAGATTTGAGGATAGTCATCATTAGTCAGTGATGGCCACTAAGTGGTGCAGTCTGATGGGGAAACCTTGCCTCCTTACTGGACGGTCAGCTGTGGTAGTACCAGCTATTATCACGTGGTCACCTGGCAGATGTGTGGAAGTCCACAGGTGGGTTCTTTGACCCTTGACTGTCACATGATGATAAAAGTGGTGTTTCTCTGAGGGTAGGAAGCGGGGAAGAGAGAGAGCAGAATGAGAGGGGAACTTCAAAAGGGGAAGAATGTTGGGGAACTTAATTCACTGGTGCTGTTAAGCTAATGCCTATACTAGCATTAAATCCATACTTTTTTTAAAAAAAGTGTAGGGTTATAAGCAGATTTCTCTTTCTATGCTCCTGGGTGGCTACTTTCCCTTTGATTTTTCTCTTGCAGCAGAAGGTTCCTTTGAGTTTCATCAGTGAGCTACTTGTCCCTTCTTAGCTTTTATTTATTTGGGTCTCCATCACTGGACACTTAGCTGAGTGAGAGTTAATAGAGTTTTGACCCTTTAATCCTTACTTGCCTGCTGCCTGAGAGAACATGCTGTCCAAAACACTGACATTCTGGTTGTTTCCAGCACAGACATTGTGCCTATGTGACTGCCCTTCCCGCTTCTCAGACCTCTCCAGTGTCTGGGCATGTTACTGTAACCCTCTCTGTCAAGCTGGTTTCTTCAGGATCAGTTCCTCAGCATCATCTCACTCTGAAGGGTGACTATTGCATTGAAGGGGTGGGAATAATTTTCCTGCAAGGAAATCCTGAATTGTTTTCATAGAAGATTAGGGTGGGAAGTGACTTCAGGAAATCAAGTCCAATCCCCTGCTCAAAGCAGGACCAACCCCAACTAAATCATCCTAGATGGGGTTTTGTCAAGTTGGGTTTTAAAAACCGAAAGGGTGGTAATTCCACCAACTTCCTAGTTAACCCAGCTGAGTACTTCACCACTCTCCTAGTGAAATAGTTTTTCCTAATATCCAACTTATATCTCTCCCACTGCAACTTGAGACCATTGCTCCTTGCTCTGTCATCTGCCTCCACTGAGAACAGCCTAGCTCCATTTTCTTTGGAACCCCGCTTCAGGTAGTTGAAAGCTTTTATCAAATCCCCCCATCACTCTTCTGCAGACATTAAGCGCATTTCCCTCAGCCTCTCCTCATAAGTCATGTGCCCTCCAGAAAGAATGTGGAAAAATTGTAGTGGGGAGCCCAAAACTGCACACGCTACTCCAGATGTGGCCTTACCAATGCCAAGTAGAGGGGAAGAATCACTTTCCTTGATCTGCTGGCAATGCTCTTAGTAATGGCGCATGATTCATCATTAGCTGTCTTCACAACTAGGGCATGCTGTTGACTCGTATCCAGCTTCTTGTCCACTGTAATTCCCAGGTCCTTTTCTGCAAAACTGCTGCTTAGTCAGTCAAACCCCAGCCTGTAGCAGTACATGAGAATCTTCCATCTTAAGTGCAGGACTCTGTATTTGTCCTTGTTGAACTTCATCAGATTTCTTTTATCCCAATCATCCAATTTCTCTAAGTCACTCTGGACCCTGTTCCCACCCTCTAGCATATCTGTCTCTTCCCACTTCTTAAGTCTATTTCTATGTTGATTCTCTCTCTCCCTTCCCCCAATACAACAGAAAAGAATGGGAATTTGGCCTAGCAAACTGCAGGTCTGACCCAAAAATAATTACAGGTGCCTGATAGTGATGTAAAAGTTGGAATTTCATTTTAAAATTGGCTTAAACATTTTTCTAAAAGAGGATGGTCAATTCATGTGGAACATCATGCAGAGATAATTTTTAGGCCCATAAATTCTATGCAGTTTTAGTCTGATTTTTATCAAACCCTTCCTATCAAGAGTGTATGGATTTGGAGTCTGGATTCTCTCTCCCCCGCCCCCCCCCCCCACCTCCGGCAGTACTATTTTTCATTGTTGACTTATTATCTCTTAAAAAAAATTCTCCGCACAAAAATGATGTGTGTGACAACTGGTGTGGGTTTTTTAATGTTGGATTTAGGAGAACTTTAGTCATTGTATAATCTTTTAGATTTAATGAAAGTAATGTGTAAGTAAACTTGATTTATGGAGGCTGGATAAAAGCTAACAGAATTGTATGAGTGCCCCCACCCCAATCAAACTAACCTTAGTAGGTGGGGATGGGACAGGGTTGATGCTAGGTGCATGAAAGCTTCAATGATGGGGAGGTGAATATGCCAACCTAATTGATGGGGGGCAGGGTTCATATTCACATTTTTTCCCCTCAGGAAACTATAGTTGACTGTCCGATTTCATCCTACAACAGAGGACATGTGCATGGCTGCTAAAAAAATGTTTTCCCATTACACTATTATTCCCATAGATTGGCTCTGCTGCCTGTTTCACCACCAATTAAGCATTACAAAAACCCATATGAAATTACTACATACAAAGTTAAGATTGGTGCACTAACATGTTTGATAAAAATCCTCAGTCAAGGAATTGAAAAGTTAAGCTATCAGACAGTGCATTCTATTAAATTACATCTTTGTTCATAAGCATATTCCTTTCTATTACCACAACACCATACATTGCCAACTTAATTCTGCCCTCTTTTCCCCCCAACCCCCCAAGACTCCAGCCTTACACCACCCCCTTCTACAACCCATCTTCACACAACTTTTTACCAAATGACCAAACATCACAGCTTATGATGTTACTTATGATGCATGATCTGTGGTGTACAGCAGCTATGGTAATAAGGTGTGTGCTTGCAGAGGATTGGAGCAATACATATATACTGTTGGGTGGGTTAACTTTCAAAGTCTTGCTTTTATAGGCTTGTGGATGATACGTGTGTAGCAACCCAAACTACTTCTTGATTTTGTGTTAATATTAATTTATATTACCTAATGTACCTATTTTACCAGCAAAGAGTGGAATTCAGAAGACCAATATTGACCATCATATGTATGTTCTAGGATGTCATTGGTTAAGATTGAGGTGTAGTTTTAAAAGGTGTTTCTAAAATACTGTTGTGTACTCCATTAATCTAATTTTCCTTCACTGTAGTAGGTGTCATATTGGTTTATTTATATAAAATATGCTCTCCTAATTTCTTAACCAGCAATAATGTATATTGGCAGCATAAAATTTTAGGTCCCTTAGAAACCAAGGGCTTATCTTCACTACTAGGGTAAGTCAACCTAAATTACGCTACTGCAGCTACCTGAATAATGTAGCTGGAGTCTATGTAGCTTAGGTAAACTTACACTGGTGTCTTCACTGTGCTGTGCTGATGGGAGTTGCTGTCTAGCCAGCTTCCCTTACTCTTCTCTGGGAGCTGGAGTACCGGGGAGGACCGGAGAGTGCACTGTAGCAGCATCAATCTCCCCATAGTGAAGACCAGCCTGAGGATGTGTAGAGTATATATGGGGAAATATAACACCTTTCTCTGAGACAGAATCTTCAATATAGAAAACTCTCTATGTAGCTATATAAATAAAATTTGTCTTTTTGATAGGTGTAACTATTTAAGAGAACACCTTTCTCCCCACCCCTCTGAAAAAAAGTTGATAAAATATCTCCAGGCTTTTAGGAAGTGTGGGGAAATAATAATAAAATGTGTAGATGGCAGTCTGCCAAAAAATGGCCTGAGAATTTAATGTAGTTATTTTCATAATTTTATATTTTAAAATAAAAAATATTTGACAGTGTTTTAGAGAGTGAAAACTGAGAGGGAGTGAAATCATGTGGGAAGAAGGTATGCTGTAATGCAACAGAAAAAGCAAGTATGTGCACTCTGCACACTTGCGTAACAAGGAGGGCATGTAAACTAAGCTGCTCAAGATACTGTTCAAAGTGGCTTTTATGGAAACTGTTTCATTGTGAGCTCATATTCCTATTGAATTAAAAATTATTTTAACAACGTTCAGGTTTTTCCTAATGATTTTCATCAGTTAGAAAGTGAGGACCACCCATCACTAATAATCCCAAAAGACTGAAGATAGAAACAGTTTAATCAATCATTGCAGTTTGGTACACTCGATCATGCATTCCAGTCTGTCATGTGTATGAGGAAGCCTATCCCTCTGAATATCCCATGTCTATCACTTTCCATGCAGTTCTTCAGTTCCATACAGTCTAACACTCATTTTCTTTCTGATGAAGTAGTGAGATCTTATCTTAGGAAAAAACCTCAGACTCAATTTAGCTTCAATATAACTGAGGATTCTTATATTTTGCAGAGATATTCTGCCATCATCTGAACACTAAAGGTTAAACTGTTCAATCTTTCCTTGATTTTTTTTTGGGGGGGGCACAAATTAAATTAAACTGAATTATATCCATTTCACTTCTGAAAGTGGGTCTGCACAGGGGTTTCATAGAGTTCAATTAATCCACTTTAACACCTTCTAGTTACAATTCAGATGAACTTCCCTAAGTCTCTTGTAGTCAAGCCCTTACAAATATTACTATTTTAAATTTTCAAAGATAATTTCAGTTATTGCTAATGCTTTTGGTGGAACTAATAATCTGTTTTGGAAGCAACAACCATGGGTTTCTAGTCAGGTCAGACCAGTTAGAGCTTGTATAGGTAATGCAGTCGACGGGAGTGTGATTTCTAAAGCGCAGTAATATGCTGCACATTAATTGGGCCAAATAGACCCTGCTGGTGCACACTAAAGGTTCCCCAGTGTGCTTTAATGTAGTACTGTTTCAAATAGCACTACATGAAAGCACAACAGCAGGATCTATACGGACCAGTTAATGCACAGTACATTACTTCAGACATCATGCCCCTGTAGAGCACATTAACCGACCATGTAGATAGGCCTTGAAGATTAGGATAATTTTCTTTAGGTTAACTTCCGTGGTGGTTAACATACTGAAATATGTCCTGTTCAGCATGCATGAGTGAGCATTTAAATAAGAGTGGTGTGAGTTAGGTAAAACAGATTTATGAGACTGTTAAAAGCTGATGTGTGCAGCAGACAACCTCTGAATTATTTAGTTATCCTAACCCTTTAGGGAAACCCTGAGTAATTTTTCTCCAACTATTTGATTAGCATAAAAGAAATAAGTCTAACATAAATAGATCAAGTATAGCATCCATACAGCAACAGGAATGACAAAGAGCTATATAAAGTAGTACAAATATGACAAATGTTCTGTTTTGAAACATTAAATTATTAAATATAGAAGTTAGATATGTAAAGATCCACTTGGTTATCTAGTGTGTTTCTCTGACTGTGGAAGACTTCTCCATGTTGTACACTTCCTAGCTCTGTTTTCAATGAATATAACGCATGTTTATGTAATGTGGTGCTGTCACCCTATAGTGGCAGAGCCATGCATGTAGGTTTGTGAATCTGCTACAATCTTGAGCTAACAAACTTGGGTAGTTGAAGTGCTTAGGAAATAGTGGCTCATGCTTTTGGAATCGGAGCTTCCAGTTTCAATCTCTGCTGCCTATGACCCTCCTAAGGGGTGTGATGTTACACTTGTATATGGGAAAACAAGTGGGAGATTTTTCAAGAGTCTGAGGAAGAAATGTGTTCCTCTTGATGATTCCTTTGGTAGTTGTACCAATTTAAATGTGTTTTCAAGTCCATCCGTCCGCATAACTGGTGAATCCCATGTACCATGATAAATTATTATTTTTTAGGGCTAGATATGTTGCTTTTATTATTGAGTAAGGCAAGTAGGAATTGCCTGTTGGGTTTTTTTCTTTTAAATATTTGTACCCTGTAACCATGTTCCTCCTATTCCTCCACCACGGCTTTTGCTTAGTCAAACTCTACAAGTGGGTATCTTAATAATTTATAATTGTTCCTATGTATTTTTTTTTCCTAATCAGTGAAACCTTTATAATTTATCTAATTTATCTATAACATTCTGGTAATGAAGCACCCTATACTGAACACATATTCCCAGATGTAGCCACCTCAGAGTTCTGTAGAGAGGAGCTATTAAACACATTGTGAAAGATGGTAAAATCTCCACAAATCGAAGCTTGCAACTTCATTTTGAATTGATTTATAAATCCCTGATATTTATTTGGATTATTTTTTAAAAAGCTAAACCAAATATTCTTATAAAAACAGAACAATGGAAGGGAATGTATTTTCATGTTGTGCCTTATACTCATTTGTCTCCCTAACAACTTTATATTAAGAATATTTCTTCTAAATGTGTTTGAGCTGTTTAAAACTCAGCAGTTTGTTTTTGACGCTTCATGTAAACTTTAGTTTCAGTTCTCTTACGTTCCGCTTTTCCTGTGTTTTCTTAAAGGGCTGAATTTGACATATCTAAAAAGTCATTTGAACCTATCAAGTTTTACCTGATTTCACATTAAAAAATCCAGAATTAAAATTGGCTGCGGATTTCTTCCACAAACCTTAGTGGCTCTTTTTGAAGAACCTTGGTTATGGTTGGAGTGTATAAAGGAATCTCAAAAACAGATATTTTTGTTTTCAGTCTTCCAAACTACAGTTGTGTGCACTTCTACTTAATGACCCAATGCTTCTAATTTCTGAAAAAAACAGGGGATCTTGTTAAATGTGTACAAATTGAAATATATATATAAATATAAAATTGAAGATTGTAAAAAATGCATGTTCTGTAAAAGACGTGGTTAGGGTGCACTAGGGTCTTGTCAAGCACAGTTATAGCATTTTTGAGAGCTGATATTTAAGCAAAACATGTAAAAATTGCTTTGATCCATGTTGAGATAAAAAACATTGCTGAACAGAATATGTACTTTACATTGACACTATAGAAATTAACGACAAGAAATAGGAACCCATCTTTTGCCTGCCCGTTAAAAAAAAAATGTTTGTGATAAGCTGCTATATGAGAATGCATTGTTAATTTTTCCAACTATGGGTAAGCAAATAACATCATTCTTTTTCCAGGTTCATGCTGACACACATTCTTGTCCCTGCTTTTGAGCAAGGTCAAGTGCGCTTGTCGTTGATTTAATTTTGTATAAATTAAACCTTGTTCGTAATGCTAGACATACACAACTGATAGTAATTTGGGTTTAAATGCCTTCTTTTCTGCAGTTACTTATTGAACCTACAAGCAGTGTTCCCTCTAAGCTGTGCGTGTGCACACAGATGAAACACCACACGCACAAAAATTTGCACAGAATAATTTTTTTTGCACATTGACTACAAGATATCAATATACAAGATAGGATCTGTATTTTTTAGTTTTAATATTTAAAACTCAAGAGACTCCCATTAAAAAGGAGAGGGAACAGATAGAGATCAGGGTGAAAAACTATAAAACCCTCAAGGTACCATGTTTATGTACTAGACCCCTTACAATGCTCACAATGATCAGATTTTATTCCCCTTTACAGCTTTATATATACCCTTTTACAGCTTTATGGGAGAAAGATATGCTCAACTCTTATGTATCTCTAGAATTACAAATAAAGAGATGTATGTCAAATTAACACAGTACTCAGATCTAAGTTAAATGCAATTAAAAAAGTGTTCAGAAACATGCTACTTCATTCGAACATGTGATTGATTCTGTCTATACAGTTGCCCTGAATCACAAATATGCAAATTTGCACAAAAGTTTGAAGAGTGGTGGCTGTTGGCAAGAAGCAAATAAAGGTATTCATGCTGTGGGTATTTGTGCTGTTCATTATTTCCTTGTATAAATAGTTTGCAATATAGGACCAAAAACAATGCTGGGAAGCAGTGATTGTTTAGTAGTATAGTAGCACACAGGGGCCCAAATCAGGATGCAAGTTTTGTGATTGACTTGAATGGGGTCAGGATTTCTCCTCCTCGACTCTTAGCTTACAGTGTAAACATGTTTATGTGACCATCTATACAATGAGAATAGCACATACTTGAAGTGAATAACCCATGGGCTGGAAATTTTGATATAATTGGCCAACCAGTTCTGACTAACAAATACACATTAGCAAAAAGTCAGAATTTTGTTAATGGGGAACAATGAAGGCTACATTTGAAGGGACTAGTCATTTCAAATCATTTGGCCAGCAGGCTGCCCCGAAGGCCCCCAAAACAAGTGTTCCAACCTGACGCAGAGGGTCACAGCATCACTCTAGGGTTGCTGGCTTTCACTCCATTCCCTCTCCCTTTGCTCACCCTCTTCACACTCACTCACTTATTTTAACCAAGCCGGCTCAGGGAATTTGGGTGTGGGAAGGGGTGAGATGCGGGCTGTGGTGTGGGGCCAGGGATGAGGGATTTGTGGGCTGGGGCAAGGGGTGGGGGTGTGGGCTCTGGGATGTGGCTGGGCATGAGGGCTTGGGGGTTCAGGAAAGGACTCCAGCTGGGACTGAGGTGTTTGGAGGGCAGGAGGGGAATCAGGGATGGCAAGGGAGTTGGGGCACAGGAGGGGCTCATGGGTGCATACTCTGGGTGACACTTACCTCAAGCAGCTCCTGGAGGCAGCAACATGTCCCCCACTCTTGCTCCTATGCAGAGTTGTGGCCAGGCAGCTCTGTGCACTGTCCCATCAGCAGGTGCTGTTCCCACAGCTTCCATTGGCACAGTTCCTGGCCAATGAGAACTGCAGAGCCAGTACCTGTGGTGGGGGCAGCATGTGGAGCTCTTGACTGCCCCCTCTGCATTGGAAATCTGCCTTAGAAGTTCGGTCAGTGGTTCAGCAGGGCTAATACCTCAGTCATCGGTGCTGACCAGAGCCACCATGGTCCCTTTTTGACTGGGTGTTCAAAAACCGGACACTTGGCCACCATACAACACTTAAGTTTGACCTGGCTGCTCCAGAGGATAGGAACCACCACTGAGCGTGGACAGGCTTGCTCTCAAACAGTGCCTGTCTCCTCTGTTTTTGCACCTTTGGTTTTTGTGAAAGGATGGGGTGGGGCTCATTTGCCCTCCCCCAAACCTTTGTGCAACCCTGTTGACCCATTTGTAGTCATACAAGTAGCCTTTAGGATAAACGTAAGAAAAGCCACCACTGTTGTCTTTATGATTTGTCTGTTCTGTATGTGCATGCAATATGTTGACTTTGTGTCAAATATTGAGTTAATGGCTGAAACTCAACCCTAGCCTTACTAATTCTCTCTTTAAAAATACTGTAAATCAGAAATGGCAAACTGAGTAACACATATGCTAAAAAACAAAAGAAGTAAAGCTATTCAGTGACCTTTCCCATTACCTACTCTTGATCCTCCTAACAATTTTATTTCCAAACACATTTCGCTTCTCAAATAAATCCAGAAAAGAGAAGTCAGATACAAGTTTCTGAAGAAAACCGAAGAAACTAAGAGACTGGTTGTTTCACACTTCACCAAATCATCCAATCAACCAACTAGCCTAAAATAAGCCATCTTTGGGAAAATGTTCCAGTTGAAGAAGACAAAGATAGATATTCAAAACAGCAGCAAAGGCATCCGCACTCTATGGCTCATAAGAGACATGTCTGATTACAATGTAGCTAAGCAAAATATGCATTATGCGTGATGAGTGATGGATCACAGTTCAATCAGATAGTCCCAAGACTGGTTTGATTAGTGAGGGACTTAGTTTAGGAGCTACTTGTAATGCTAAAGAAATGCCACAATGACACATGTGAATTAAAACAAAAAACATGTACAAATCTCTAGAAACCTAATTTTCTTTAAGTTTTATGGAATTTGTTCCCTTACCAAAGCAGAATTAAAATGACTCTGCTATGCAAAGGTATCTATCAGAATGGAGCACACTTGATTGTTCCCTTTCAAGTCTAACTCAAATTAATAGCTTTAGAAGTGTGTAAATAGGTCTCTGAAAGCCCTCTAGGGTCAGTAGTTAAGGTGTCACTATGAGGAAAGGAGGGCATCTGTCACAGTAGCAAAATGCCACTACTTGTGTCAATCACTGCCCTGCACTTTAAGCCCATAAAGGGAGGCCTGTACAATAAGACTAGCAGATTTTCTTTTTTTTTTTCCAATATCTAATAGTGCTTATATTGGAAATTTGAATTATATTTTTTTAAAATGCTTCATATTAAAGTAATCAGATGTTTAAAATCCACCTGATTCCTTCTGCAACTTTTTTCCAGGTTCAACAAGCATTCAGATAAGATGACCCAAATGACTCTGTGTATCAGGAAGGGGTGAGGTGGAATACTTGGCTCATTACTTCACCAATAAACCCATCAGACAGCAATATCACCTAGTACTTAATTGAGATTCTCAGTGTTATGGCAATGGGAAGAGTTGGAAGTCACAGGTAACATTGCATAAATGTACATGACTTTTTCCCTGATTCTGCCAACCTTTAGGCAAGTACATAATTTTACTTGCATGAATAGTCTCATGGATTTAAACTGGGAACTGACAGGCTTTTAGTTTTCTTGTGAATTAGTGTGGTTTGCCTTTTTCTTTGCTGACTTTGGTGGGCCACTGAAGTGAGTGAAGTTATGAGTGTCTCTAAGTGTGTGGTCTTGCATGCTTTTCTGAGAAAAATTAATGCATTCACCTTCATCATTGCTTTGGGGAAAGGAAGTATTATTACCACTATACAGGTGGAGAATTGAGATGCAAAGTAAATAAGTGATAGTTGGGAACAGAACAAATCTCTTCTCTCAGAATAGTATCTTAAGCACTTTAGTCCTAGTTCTCCAATCAGACCTGCATGGACAGACCCAGGTAAATATGATTGCAGGATCTGGGCCTTAAATATGAAGTCTCAAAGAGCTTGCAATCTGGTTGTATAGCTCCAAACCCCACGGGTGTGCCTGGTCCTAGTCAAGGCCTCTGGCATTATAGTAATATAAATACATTTTCCTGAAAGGTGTCTAGTCATGTTTGCAGCCTGTACAAAACATTGCCCACAAATTACTGAATCGGCCAATATTTATTTCTTGCAAGCCAGATTTTAATGAACTTGACTCATCCTAAATCTAAGCATCAGCAGAAGTAGATCAGTACTTTTTTGCATTCTGATCACATTCCAGCTGTACAAAGTTAACCGTGCAGAGATCAGTGGATTGCTAGAGTGCCATCCTGTTTCATTATCTTTTTGTGTTCATTGGTTGTTTTCCAATGGCTGTGTGAGACAAAGGCAATGGTGTGGGGGAAAGAGAAAGCAATGTTAGAAAGAAATGCCATCTTCCAAACAGGAAGGAACTGAATATCTTTGCAAGATGCTCAACTCTAGCTTAATTTGTAAATGACATTTAATGCTTTAAAAAGAAAATGCATTTAGATATGGTGTGTAAAATCAATTATTATTATGAGAAATAAAATGGCTATACTTGAAGCAGTAAAAGTTTATTTTTAGGATTTCAGTAAAAACTTAATGGGATTACAGGAATAATAAATGACCACACAATTTAATCACTTTGTAAGTTGCAAAAGTGATTTTTGAATAATGATCACATCACTAATTCAGCTGAGCCAGTTATTGTTGGGAATTTAAACTGGTGCTGATTTCAGAAATGTATCAATTACCTTTTTTTCTGCATATGAAATCTCAGCATACTTTTGTTACTGGTACAACAGTTATACCTTGTTCTATGGTGAAGATGGGCTTCAGAGCCTGACCTGCAGCTTCAAAGCACTGGATACACTGTTATTTTGAGAAAGATTTTATGAGCCACACTAGCCCAAGACTGTCAACCCACGGTGAGAGGCTCCCTTCTACAGACTTTGTAGACATAGCCTGAGGGGAAAAACGTTATAGCTGCTTCACCAACACAGGGGGCAATGATGATTTGGATGCTGTGCATGGGGGAGTACAAGGTGTGTTTGGGAACTGTCTATGGTTATATGTGGTACCCCTGGCAGTACTTTTGGTACCACTGGAGGTATGTCTGGGTAAGACCATGATACCCTGGGATAATTGTGCCAACATGGAGTATAAGCTACATCTGTTGCCTGGGTGAAGTAAGGGCAACCTTTCCTCATGTTTAGGTGACATTGTTCCCTGCACACCTCCAGGTGCCGCCTTTGATAATGTACCTTGTCTTTCCTGATGTGGCTCAGCCTGGAAAGCTCATAACCAATCATAAGAGCTGTATGTTCCATGTATCTTTACATAATTTGAAAGAAAAATGTGGTTCTAAGTGTGTGTCTAATTCAAAATAGGGTGCATATTTTTCTTCCTAGTATTTGTGCTCTTTGGGATGCTTGCCCGCAAAGGTGATGGTTCATTAAGGGGAGGTATGTGTGCAGTACTCCAGGGGCTAAAGTAGAACAGGAAGAAATGAGCATTTTCATATTACTTCTTTTTCAAAATATTTGAGATCTCTGAAACGTGTCTACCGTAAAGTTGTTCCTTTGCTGCTGTAAAATGTGAAAGAGTGCCCCTCATTTGTAAGGATTCATGGGTCCAGAACCAGTGTCTTGGGGTCCAGGGCAACTGATGCCTCTGTCATGAATGGAGATCCAGGCAAAACAGCACCCAACACTTACTGGTGGGCTAGGCACTACACTAAGTACTGACTGGAGAGGCCAGAGCAACAGAACTATTTAGTCACTTGGTTGGTCCACGCTAGTTGTTTAAATGAAGAAATTACCCAGGCAACAATGAAGCTCTGCTACTTCTACAGACCTTGCTTTTTTGCCCAGTCTTTTTTTTGACTCTTGCCTTGGGGCATAGTTCAGCTCAACCTTGGTACTTGTTACCAAACCAAGCCAGGAGACTACAAGAAGAGTGTGTATTACAGAGAAAACAACTTCTCCTAGCGCTTCCTCCAAGCAGATTGCTGCTCTTTTGCAATGATTTCAATTGACAGCTTCAGAGCAGGACCAGACCAAAGTACTAGGTGATTTCAGCAACTTCTCTTACACCCAGCTGAAGCAATCACAGAAACTCTGCATAAAAGAGCAAGGCTTGTCAGACACAAGCTAATATATAAACAGAAATCTACATTTCTATTTTTTAGGAGAAACTGCAGGCTTGCAAATCAGATTTGTCAGTAGTACTCTCCAATTTTTTTTAAGGGGGACCACTACTTATAGTCAGTCTCTCACAGCAATCTCCTTTCTTATGATGATCTTCCCTTGTTTCATTTTATGACTCCCTTGACACCTTCGAAGAGCAGTGGGTGCTGTTCAGGGTCTCTGCTTGATGTCCCTGTCAGGTTCCCTTTGTTTAGTCTTGTGACCTCACTCCCATTCCTGTTATATCTTTTAGTTGTCCCTTGCAATCATTTGGAATCCTGGACCTGTGGATCCCCGCCTTAGGCTGGAGGAGGTCCTTTTAGCACTTCCTGGATCCCAACAGGACTTTCCAAGACCAGTTCCCTGCCATTGCTGGAGTTTCAGGCATTGGTGCATCTTGCTCCCTCCTGTTCTCTACCTATGGCACACAATACTTTAGTCTCCTAAAGGTTGTAATACTTTGGTCTAATTGCAGCAACTGTATGGATGACAGGGTAGAGCTGAAGTGACAGAGTCCTGTGGCACCTTAATGACTATCTAAAGTATTAGAGCATAAGCTTCCATGGGCTAATACCCACTTCGTCGGATGCATGCAGTGGAAGTATCCACGGGCAGGTATAAATAGGTAGGCAAGAACCAGGTGGGAGATAACAGGGTTAGTCCAATGAGGCTGAACCAGCTTGTTATCTCTAATCAGGGAGGGTGAGGTATTCCTCTAGCAGCTGAACTGGAGGTGTGAATAGCGAGAGAAGAGAAGCTGCTTTTGTAGTTAGCTAGCCACTCATAATCTTTGTTCAATCCTTGATTGATTGAATCAAATTTGCAAATGAATTGCAGCTCTGCAGTCTCTCTTTGCAGTCTGGTCTTGAAGTTTTTTTGCTGCAAAATGCTGACCTTCATATCTTTTATGGTGTGTCCAGCAAGGTTGAAGTGTTCTCCTACAGGTTTTTGTATATTGCCATTCCTGATATCTGATTTGTGTCCATTTATCCTTTTTCGTAGGGACTGTCCAGTTTGGCCGATGTACATAGCAAAGGGACATTGCTGGCACATAATGGCATATATTACATTGGTAGATGTGCAGGTGAATGAACCAGTGATGGTGTGGCTGATCTGGTTTGGTCCTGTGATGGTGTTGCTGGTGTAGATGTGTGGGCAGAGTTGGCATCGAGGTTTGTTGCATGGATTGGTTCCTGAGTTAGAGTTTTTATGGCACGGTATGCTGTTGCTGGTGAGAATATGCTTGAGGTTGGCAGGCTGTCTGTAGGCCAGAACTGGCCGGCCTGCCTCCCAAGGCCTGTGAAAGTGAGGGATTGTTGTCCAGGATGGGTTGTAGATCACTGATGATGCATTGGAGAGGCTTTAACTGAGGACTGTTGGTGATGGCCAGTGGTGTTCTGTTTTCTTTCTTGGGCTTGTCTTGCAGCAGCAGACTTCTGGGTACACATCTGGCTCTGTTGATCTGTGTCTTTATTTCCTTGTGAGAGTATTGTAGTTTTGAGAAAGCTTGGTGGAGATCTTGTAGGTGTTGGTCTCTGTCTGAGGGGTTGGAGCAAATACGATTGTACCTCAGTGATTGGCTGTAGACAATGGATTGTGTGGTGTGCCCAGGATGGAAGCTGGTGACATGAGGGAAGGCATAGCTGTCGGTAGGTTTTCGGTATAGGGTGGTGCCTGTGATATACAGGAGCTCAGACTGTATGTTCGGTGGTCCCTTCTCACCTTAAACTATATAATTTATACAAGATTAATGCTTTTTAATAGTAAAATGTGAGCAATTTTACAAGAGGGTGCAAATGGGAAGCAGCATGGCCCAGTGGTTAAAGGAACAGTCCTGGGTTCCATTATCAATGCACCCACTCTTTAATCTTGGATCTAACTTTGCCTTACCTATAAATAATACTTCATCTTTTGAAAGTGTTTTGACATCCCCAGATGCAAAGGCCTAGTGGATTATAAAGTATTAGTATTGGCATTGTATCATTGCTCATATTCAGTAGGACTGTCATTTTGACCCTGTCCTTTTTTTTTTTGTATATTTATACCCGAAATACTGGCGATGCATTCTGCTATAATTGATATGACTTGTATCTTCAAAAGATAAATTTGCATCATTATTATCTACGGTGTTGTTTTCAACCAATCCTTTTCTTTTAAAAACAAACACATAACTAGAATAGGTGTGGCAATGACCCTAATCATTGCAGTGCACACCAGTGTTACTTTAATTATGTTCATTGCTCTATGCTTTCACAGTGGTTTCCCCCCCTTTTTGGTGCTCTTATTCACAGAAGCCATAGGGAACTCACTATTCACATTGGTTTGAAAATGCAAGGGAAAAAACAACCTAGAACTGCTTCAGAACTTCAGGTGGGCAAGGACTCCAGAGGGTGCTCTGTGCCAGTGTCTGTTGCTGAGCAAGAGGAAATTACTTGCATTTTTGTTACTTGACAGTTTACGGGATTTGGGTCAAAATTCAGTTATATTTTGAGTATGGAATAATAAAATACTATTTCTGTCAGGAAATGAAAGGACAAAACAACTGCAATAAATGTGCCTGGATTTTGGGGGAAGGTGTTACCCTGATCAAAGCATCTTCCATCCCTGAACTGTGAAGACTAATCTACCCAAACTTCAGACTCCTCCAGCCTGGGGCCATAAAGCATGAATGGCATTGCAAAGAAGGGGGAGGAGTGAAGTGGCTATTGTAGGAGCACATTCCTTATTGGATGCTCACACCACGAGTAGAGGACTGAGTTTGCTAAGGCATTCTAGGATGCGGGAGTCTTACCTTACATAGTCAGATATTGTTGATTGACTATTGTAGGCTTTTTCAAACTTATGTTCCATTGCAGTGTAAACTCTTCCAGTGTGTGCTGCCTGCTGCAGCATATACCTTAGGACTTTGGACAGACAGCAGGTGATAAATTGGGAGGAATTCTATTTATAGCCATTGAACCCCTACAGACCAATTAGACTGCTCCAGCAGCTTTGTACTCAAGGAGGCACTGGGCTGGAATGCTGCCCAACTGGTCTGCAAGTCCACATGAGGAGTCGTCATCCAGGCTTTCACCCATGCAACACTAGGCAAGATTTAACCCTTAATCAACAATTTCAAATGGTAGCATCAATACTATCATAGTTTAATTACAGCCTTGTTTTAGGAAAAAGTTCACAAACCCCTTGAGTTCTTTTTGGTTGGCTAGGGTGAATAAAACATCAATTATAAAGTAACTGATGGCTTGGTGTGCCTATTACTTAATCATGGTTACAGTATAAATCATAGAATTTGTGGAGAAATTGGCTGAAGGGTATCCATTAATGGAATTTTCCAGGGCTAGACATGGTCATCTCAAAATACTTATTAGCAATTGTGTTAGCAATAGCATTTATTGTTAGGCTATAATCAAGATATTTTACTGCAAAATTGCCTACAATTCTTCACTCTTTGGGTCTGCAAAATCCCTTCATGAGTGATCATAAAGTGCTCTGTAACTAGCTGGAATCACCTTACTTTCATGAGATGGTCTCCTACTGGACAGAGGCTAAAAAGAATCTGTTAAAGTAATAGGTTTCTGGAGGAATTTCTTGACATAATAGTAAATGGCAATATCGGTCCGTTTATATGGTTTGCAACTTTCCTTTTCCAACCCTCGGCAGCTGTGTGATTTAGATACTTTTTGATATTCAAGGACATGGCTGCATGTAGTAGCAGTTGCCTTTTCTCAAAACAGTTTATGAGAGAAATGTTTTGTTTTTCTTTTACACATTTAAGGTTCTCTCTGTGGTGTTAGTATACATAGAATGACCAGTGTTCTTCTGACAGGTGTTCTCTTGATTCTATCAGCTATCACACCTGCTTACTATCATTTCTGAGGCAATGAGACACCCCGCCCCTTACACACACACACACTCTTCGAGGGCAGAATTTGACTGTGGTGGGGTGTTAAAGTATGGAGATCTTTTGAAATTGTTTAAAAAGGTATTAAAATATATAACTATTGTAATACGATGGTATCATATAAAATAATCAATTTACTGTTTGCTTGTCCTCTGTAGTTCACAACTCGGGCCCCTGATTGGGTCCTTGGGTATTAACACACTGCAATTAGTAATATAATAAATGGCAAGGAAAAAATGATTACTCAATTTAGGGCATATGTGTTAAAGACAAGAGATCTGAGACCTTAAACCTCGTAAGTTTACAAAAGTTTAAGGAAAATGAAAATTTATGAAATATGTATCCTTATCCTCCAAAAGAAATGTAGAAGGCAATGTAGAAGTGTCAGCCAATTGTAATTATATATCCTGGGGAATAACGTTATCACAAATTCATTCTGCCTATGAAATGAAAGAATATGCATAATTAGACGTTTAGATAGCCAGAACATAACAATCCTATGCAAACATACACTTTATATGGAGAAAGATTCTAGCTAATTGAGTCTTGCATCCAACAAACTTTGGGAACAACTGAATGCAAATTCATACATATGCTCAACATCAATGTAAAAGTGTGTGTGTGTGTATATAATATATATATATATATATATATGTATATAATATATAATCGGGACTGTTTGGCAGATGGTGGCAGATAGAAGTGTTTTTCTGGCACTTCCTTTTTGTTGTGACGGGTAGCATAAATGAATGCTAAGGAAGAATGACATGGCATGAATAGTTTCTTGTCAAATTGCTACCAACAGAAGCATTTGTTTACTTTGGGCAGAGGAAGGACAATATTGGTCTGGTATTTCATTTGCTTTTTAAAAATCTTTTTGACTTTCTGCAGTGGCACTTCCTCTGCTACTCTTATCTTGAGCTCTTGGAATCTGTTTCTTTATGGAGACGATGTGCAATTTTGCATGTCCATAACATGCTTGAGGTTGAAAATTCAACTGTCATGTCTGTGAACTGATGACCAAAATCTCCAAAATAACATGTAATTAAGCACTTTACAAATCTCCAGTAGTTTCTTATCTCACTATATATGATGAGGAAAAAGGACTTGGCCTCCAGCATTTTTGAGATGAGTGGTAGCAGAATTAAAACTGCACTGTTAAGAACATCTTAGAAATAGCTTCCTTCATCTGGGGAGGGGACTTGTTCTGCATGCAAATTAAGTTTTATAAACAGCAGTGAAACAGACATCAGATATTGACATGAAGTTTCTAATCTCAGTCTATAACTATCAACCACCAGGCTCACAATCTAAATCTGATGTCTCTGCCAATGTTTCCTCGCCTACAAACCACTATGGAGGGTATCTGATGCACCATGAAGACTTCCTCCATTGCAAATTCTTGTTTTGTCTTTTCTGTTGTCTCTTTGCTAAACAGCACTACTTCCCTTCATTGACTCCTGACTTCATTAAATTTTGGGTTTGTGGAGAGAATCTTAAAAGACAAATGAAAAAGAAATCATACAAACTGTGTAGGACCAGAAGTGCCAGTGAAGCACAGCTATAGTTGTTCATGGTTGAAAACACAAATTAGATACAGATTTGGGATGCTAATGAGTCTTTCAAGGCTTTCACATCCCAACTTTCTATTTGTTTTTTCCATAGAGACTTGTGGTTAAATTTGCATTAAAGAGTTTGGTTACATATATGCTCTAGAATTTTGCTATGTGTTGGAATTTTTATCTTCTAATCTTCAGCAGAGCAAGAAGTACGTAAACCGGAAAAGGTATTAGCTATCACCAAAGTTCAGGGAAAAACTTGGAAAATGATAAAATATTCGTAGTCATGTAGGTCAGAAATCTAAAATCAAAACTTCTTTACCTTGTGTTACATCTAGTTTGTTTGTAGATGAATAACAGTTGCATTTGACTTTTTTTTTTGTCATGAAAATGGCTTTCATGAGTGGATGAGTTCCATTTTTTTTCCTTTTAATATATTGCACTTGTGTGTCAGTGAAACTTATTTTATTCTTTGAAATATCTTTGATACAGTATTATAGAGAAGTGAAGAATATCCATTGTTCCTGTGTGTGTAAACATTTAAGGTAAAACATTTTTAATTGCCTCAAATAATTAAAATGAAATTTTGTTTACAAAATGTCATGAAAAATGTGGACTATTGTTGTCATTTTTCATTACCCAATTCAAATTTATCTAACCAAATATGCAGGAAATATACAGGTAAGAAATGTTAAGCAAAAGTCTTGATATTTTGAATTTGTCTGTATAAAACAAAATGCAGAAGTGTACAGAGGTAGGGGGCCCTCATTTAAGCATCTCACAGAAGGGAGAAGTGGCTTTGCTGATTCTTATGCCACCATAGGGTTCTCCAGCCAAGACTTGTAAGGAATCAAGGACCTATGAGTAAAGAGTGGCTGAGCAGGGCAGAGCAGGTGCCCTATACTCGCTATCACCTGGACATTTATCCTGTAAAGTTAACACTGTGTAAACATGTATTAACCTGTCCTGTCCTCCAGAGTTCCCTCTGTGCATCCTGCAACACCCTCAAAGGGGCAGTGGAAAGCTGGAGGAGCTATCCTGTCAGGGACCCAAAATCAGAAAAAGGGGGCCTTGAAAAGAGTGTGAGGGCATAGACCCTCCTTGCAATTTGGTTTAGGAGGGAATCCACCAAACCCCTAAGAACCATGCCTTCTGGGACATGAACCAGTGAGGATGGTGGATCAAAACCTGCTTCTCTCTCCCCCAGTGAAACTTGGGAGGGAAACTTGGTGAACCTCCAGGTTCATTCTGTCATCTCTTTATGGAATATGGAGAGCTATACTATTGCAAAAGCCTCATGTTAATGCAATATGAAGAATGAGACATTAAAAATGTGAAGCTATAGAAGCCAAGACCAGAAGGGACCGTTATGATCATCTAATCTGACCTCCTGTAGTAACGCTGGCCATAGAACTTCCCCCAAAATAATTCCTAAAGCAGATCTTTTAGGAAAACATCCAATCTTGATTTAAACATAGTGAGTGATAGAGAGGATAGAGCATGACAATCTACCACCACATGGAGCAGACACTAAGTGAAATGAGGCACACACTTTTTGCCAATGGGTTTCACATCTGCTGTATTTGGTGACAGTAGAGGAATGCTGAGACTCAAGAATCTTGAGTTCTATTCCAGGCTCTGAGAGGACTGTACTCTATTGTACACACCCTTCTCTACTAGGTGCTCCAGCCTTTCCTTGCCCCGTGTCCTGCTCAGCTCCTCATCCAAATCCCAGTCTCCTTCTCCCTCCCCAAAACCCAATTACTCCTAAATTTTGAGGAAAGGATGCTTAATCCTGTCTTTAACACCTTGCTTCTACCTTAAGGAGTCCTAAATAGGATTTTAGGACAGCTTTAGAAGGAAATTGAGCTTATTTCTGAGACCAAGAAGAAAGTAGGAAATGGTCAGTTGGAATCACAAATTCCACCCCGTCAAGGCAAAAAATGTTGTTGTGTGGCATTCTTGAGCATAAATAATTGCATCAAGTAAACTAAACTACATTTTTTTCTCTCTCTCAAAATTCTGAAAGATTGTTCTCTATCTGCGATGAACCCCTATAGTCTCAAATTAAACTGAAATATAATTTGAGTGCTTTGCCAATATCCTTTGTGATTAGCAGTTTAAGCCTGTCAGTAAAAAGAAAATGTAACATTTTTAACATGGCAACAAACTCTAAAAAAGTCATTTCACTGAGAGCAGACCTGCTCTCACACACTCTCCCAATTTGTACAGAAGTATAGTGTAGCACAGGTCAGCACTGCAGAACTAGATTTCATGGAGCCCTTTTCAGACTAAATTTGTCTTCATGGACTCCATGGGTCTTCTTAAAACAACCCCCACCCCCATCTTCCACATGAAGGTGGGGAGAAGTAAGCACTCATATAATCACCAAGTTAAGGTTACTTTGGTAACACTGTCAGCCACTTGGCACATGTAGTATTTTTTATCACTTTATCTTTTGTACACTATATACTTGGTTAGTCACTTGTTCCATAAATTAATGTTGCCAGTTTGGGAATTTCCAGACTTGTGCTGCTTTGCTTGCTTACTCATACTCGATGTTACAGTAACAGTAGTTTTCATTCACTTATAAATATTTATACTATGTTTAACTAGAATGCCTTCAGTCATATTGAAACAACTATGCTCTCTTGCATATTTTTATTAAGATGTTTAAGATTTTCTCTATATATTTTGTTTAAAAATGTGAAATTCCTGAAGTCATGAAGTCATGTGAAATTTATTTCACTATAATCCTGGTATTTTGGAATATTTTCTTTTAAAAATAATAATTTGAATGAGACACAATTCTGGAGACAAATTGAACTATGGTTGTGAGTTACGTTTTGTGGAATGATGAGGTGAGGCAATTTTAACAGAAAATCACAGCTTTTAACTAGTAAATTAGAAATCCTGTAGGAAGACAAGGTAGAGTAGTAAATAACAGTGCTGCAATATATCCTTTCTATGAAAATAGAAACCATGAGATAAGTAATGTAGCCTCACAATGGTGAAAAAAAGATTTATGCACTCAGACAAATGTTTCAGTGCCAATGTCTTTGAGCTAAACCGTTCTAAACCCAATTTTAATTGTATTGTGCACTGAAGACTGACAATGCCCTTATTATGGACTCTTAGCACATTGTGCTAAAGTATATTGCCAATTGTAGAAGGACTACTAGTGATAAGTATGTTTGAACAAATTTAATAGCATTTGAAAATATACCAAAAGCTTGAGAACAATGGTATTTTATGACCTGAAGTCAGAGATGCAATGCTGAAATATATAGCAGTGATTCTCTCACAAAATGAACAAATGGCTTATACAAACTTCATGCTAATGGAAGTAACAGTGTTTTGCTAGTCATGGAACTGGCAAAAAAGTAACGATCAATTTGATGATGATAAATCTTTTCACACATTTCTTCTTAGCAAAACCCACACAACCTATTTTTCAAGCTCACTGGAAAGCTAAGACTGTATGCCAAGTTAGAGACCAAAGTAAATATCAATGACTAAATTATGTAACTACAAAGAAGTCTCAACCACCATCACAAAGCTCAGCTTCTCAGTTTGGTCCATAGACCACTGATTGCAGAGTGTTGGCTGGATACATAAGTGCCGGTTGCTTTTGTTTCCAGCAACAACTTGTATTTTAGATTTCTTTTATGCAATGTATACTCTTCCACATAAGCAATAGTTTATATTGGCACAGAGGTGCTATACAGTAACAGATAGAGGGAGCCATGAATGAGAAGTTAAATGGTTCATGAGATAACTTTATTTATTAAAATATTATGTACACTATGAAAAAGTTTCACAGTCCTGATACAACACATTCCACCCTAACAAGGTACTAAGCAAAAGGAGTGCAACTGAATAATCTTTACCGAGGATTAATTTTTTCTGAACCCTTTTTATTTCATGACAACTTACCATTTCAGTATATTTAAAATATATCTAAGGTAGCTGGGTGACAATATAATGAAAGATTAATGCTCAGTGAGAAAATGTCATCCATATAAAACAAAGGTGAAAAAGGAACTATCGCTTTTGAGACTTTAGTAAATCAAATTAATCAAAGGTCAAGTTTCAGAAATTCTGACGATGGACCTATATCTCATCAGACACTGAGGGTGAAATTAAAAAGAGAATGAAAAAAGGAGTCACATATTACTGACGTAACTTGTTTTTTGTAGAAACTGATCATAAGAAACGTAACAAGAAAAAAAAAAAAGTTGTGCCAGCTTGTGTTTAAAGTGGTGGCCACTTGACCACTGAAGCTGCAAAAGACAGTATGGATGTGATTGTGGAAAGTATGGTATGCAAAGTTAAAATATTTCCCTCAAAATCCAGTGTCTTCAGAATTTTCAATATGTGCAGAGGATATTTTAACTGTGGTATGCTGGACGGTGTACTTTTCTTCACTATTAATCTCTTATTTTTTCTTATGGGTGGTATCTAGCAATACAAATATTGCTCCCTGCAACAAGCCTATTTTACTGTTGTGAGTGGTTTTGTGGTTAATTAACTTTCATCAATTCTATTATTCAGTGGGTGTGAAAAATTAACATAAAGGAGAAGACTAAAAGATTATAGTGTACAAGAAACAGCAACCAACAGGAAAGTGAAATGATTTCTGTGATAGATACAAACTTGAACCCGTCTTTACCCTAGGTGGTATTAGAAACCAATACTGCAAGGCCGACTAAATCACAAATTTAGCCATTGACATAGGAGTAGATGTGTGCAATTTCTCCACCCTTTCCTATGATCAATTGATAGCAATTTTGGGTGAAAGTGACTTTCGTTAAGACTTGAGGTAGAATGATCACTCTTTCTCTGTTCTTGTGCTAGCTATTAAGTGGTTGAAGTCTTGCCTCACCCTTGATTACTCACCCAGGGTAGCCCATTACTCTGTGCTTAACAATCTGCAACTTGAAAGGATTTTTGTCTGTCTGGAATAATGCAGAAAGGGGGCTCCTTTAATGGTCTCCCCACAACTTTGGGTTTTGGAGAAAGGATATAACTTGTGGGGTGGGGCGGGGGAAGAAGGAATGGAGGGGAAAAGCATCACCTGAGCTTGTGAGCTGGCCATTAGAACTTAGAATAAGATGTATAAATGCTGTTCCTGTAAATTCAACCCCATCTCAGTCAGATTAGCAGGCCACAGCCTTGGGATTACTATGGAAGGAATAATACAGTACTGTACTGGATGAGCTGTTGCCAAGTAGTTCCTAGATTAGTTATATTAATACAGCTGAGGCCTAATTAAAACACATGCCTTCCACTTGCCTGCTTTGTTTGCATTTCTGGGACCATATGCCTTTGATTCATTGACCAGCAGGGGGAATATGCAAGTTTAACTCCTTTTTAATGTATTTTTTGTAGATAGGTAGTGCTTGAGCACTGTATGCTTGGCAATACCATTTCATCTCTTTTGCTTGGTCTGTCCAAAATGTTGACTTAGTACAGTATTTTATCAGTTCAGCCACTCACTTTTTATCAGTGGTATAAATATCTGTTGTTTGAAATGTTGTGCATACAGGTAACGCTTAAATTTGAAAGTAGTGTTCCCCAACAGTTTACTCGTAAGAGCTTCCACTGTAGGCTGAGCATCAGGAATCTCCTTCTACTAGTGGTATGGAAAGAGACTCTCAAAGCCACAGTGACTAGCACTGGCCTGCATCATGCATCATGATTAGGATTAATCGTTGTAGCCTAATATAGGAGAAGTGATAAAGTTGGTGACTGGTACCTTAATGTGTCCTGAGACTCTTATGAAGATATTCCTTGGCTTCCAAGAATTGAGTTACTGTGTTATCCATAGGTTTAAGATTAGCAGCCGTGTTAGTCTGTATCTGTAAATAAAATGAGGAATACTTGAGACACCTTAGAAACTAACTAGTTTATTTCAGCATAAGCTTTCTAGGGCTATAGCCCAGTTCATCAGATGCATAGAATGGAACACACAGAAGTAAGATGCATTTATATACACAGAAAGCAAAAAAAGTTGTATATTTCCATACCAATTCTAAGAGGCTGTTTAATTTGGATGGGCCATTATCAGCAGCAGAAAATCAAATCTTTTGTAGTGGATCTGTGTCTGACTGGTGATAGAACCTTTGAAGGGAACTTAACTATTGAAATGCATTCAATTAGTGTAATGACAAAGCCATTCACAATCTCTGTTTAACCCTTGCTTGATAGTGTCCAGTTTGAAAATTAATTCCAGTTCCTCAGATCCTTGTTGGAGTCTGTTTTGGAAGTTTTTCTGTTTTTAAAATTGACACCTTCAAGTCTTTAATAGAACGGCCAGGGAGATTGAAGTGTTCTCCTACTGGTTTTTGAATGTTATGATTCCTGATGTCAGATTTGTGTCCACTTATTCTTTTGCATAGAGACTGTCTGGTTTGGCTAATGTCAGCCTCAGTAAGTGAGAGCTTTTCTGCTACTCACCTACATGTCAGCTGCCTGACAACCCAGCTTGTTCGCTTAGCCAGCAAATTCTTTGGGACTCTGAAAGTCCAGACCTTGCCTAACAGATAACTATCAGTAAACACCAATTCCCAAGTTCCCAGACGTCTTGTTGTAGTGCATAGCTCCTTCTTACAGTAACACACACACACAACCTTAGCAAGTTTGTAGATATTTTAAAGAGATTGTGCACAGCACCTTATTACTTTAGCTGGAGTTAACACTCTATTTTAATCACTGTACTAAATTTATAATAAAAAATAAATTGTTCATTAATAAATGGACATAGGTTTATGTGATACCCGGTATCAGAAAAAAAGATGGTTACAAAAAAGAAAAATGTTTCTATTTCTAAGACTTTAATCTAACTTAACAAACTAGAGTCCTTTTTCAAAGAAGTTTCTCACTTGTCTTCCACCATGTCTGACCAGGTTTTTAGCCAGGACCCTTCACAGAGTTGTGGGATTTTTTTGTTTTGGGGTGGCTTTTTTGTCTCAGGTGAAGGAAAAAAATAGGGGGGGGGGTTCTCCCCCTACACACACACTTCTTATAGTCCAGGAAACATTTGAACTGTACTATGAAAAGTAAGCCCTGACAAACGTGCGCTCTCCTGCTGGAGTGCAAACCCCTTGCAGTCTTCTCCTCTGCCTGATAGCTTTATTTACCTTGTTAGCTTTGTTCGTCATCATCTTCTCTGCCTGATGACCAAGGAGGTCAGACAATCAAATACACACACTTTTCCCTATGGCAGGCTGGACTTGTGTTGCTAGTCAAACACATTTTAAGAAATAAACATGTGCTGGATTTACTACCTCTGCACACAAACCCTGTACATAATCACAGTGATTTCAGGAACAGAATGTTACCAATTTGTATGATTCCTTACCTGACACTTCTTAGGTACAGTTTATAATAGGGAGTTGGAGTACGCTGGGCTGGTCAGACCAGCTGAAGTTCACTACTATGTACCAGGAAGCCCCTAGTCCTCTAGCATTGGGATGTTCTTAGTGTCACAAATCTATAGACCAGATAGGTCTGAGCAGATCGCTGTTAATGTAACTTTACTTTTACAGCACCCTTTGAACACAGTCTCCAATCCTGCAATGGGATGTGTATAGATAGGTTCCTGTGCCCCATTAGTTCAGTAGGGCTTTGCACTGGCACAGAGGGTCACTACTTGGGAGCTCATTACAGCATCAGATCCATAATAAAATATTGTATCTGCCCTGAAAAACTTGCAGCTGCTTGAGACGCTGTTTCAGAGAACCCTACTGAAAGCATTATTGCTAATGATTACTTTGATATAGATTGTAATGAGAATTTGCAGTGCTTTATGGTGAGCCTGATCTTGCATTCCTTATGCATGACTTGCTATATAACTATATAAAGGATTGTGTCTAGTAGTTATAGCAGTAACACTATGAAGTAGCTTGTTTTTAGCAAAAGTATGTGATTTAATACTCAGGTCTGTATTTATCTAGTAAGCCAGACCTTTTCTGTCACTTAAAAATGAAATATTTTTTCATTCTCGCCAATTTTTCTGCCAGTTTAATGAAACACAAAGTACACATAAGTGTTTGTAGGCAATTCTCTTTTATTAAATCTTCCTTCAGCTAATTAGTCTCGGCAACAATCAAGATCAATGCAAAAACTTAATGTAAACAACATGGCAAGAACTCTAGTATATAGTTTATGTATCTAGCCAGTTGACTCTTCACCCTTCAAATAAGTATAAAAAATGGCTTCTGAGTATATTATTATTTGTGTTTTTAGCTTTATCTATGGACATTTTGCTGTGGAACCTTTTAGAGACTTGGTTTACTAATTTCACTGATAAAGGTTGGTGATTTTTATTTATTTATTTCTTTGTATGTATTCAACATATTAATCAGATCACCCTTGCATCAGAAGGAGTAACTTGCATTTTCCTAAAACTTGTGATAATCTCTCCTTGTATCTCCATGAAGCTGTCTGAGAATTGCCCAAAAAATGGATTACAGGTTGTTCATGTTTCCTCTTGTGTAAATCTTTTGCTTCAACCCAGTTTAAATGTTTAATACTCATTTTAATTTTAAGGGAAATGCAAAAAACATACCAAGCCTGTCAAAGAATGTGTTGTTTAGTGATGTCTAGCTCATACCCTGGGTTGGAGCGGATAAACCTACAGTGGCAAAGGTTAACGGTCTGTCTTGGAGCCACACTTCCCTTACAATGCCACACTCAGCTGAAGCCACACTTCCCTTACAATGCCATGCAACAACTTCAAGACTGGAGGAAAGGCCCATCAGATGGAGATATTAAAAATGGAGGTAACTAACTTCCAAGCTGGGTTGCCTTCAAATAGTTTTCTTTTCCAGAGTGTTCCCATGAATTTTTCTAACATTTTATCTTGATTCAGTTATTTATTTTTTTAACTGCAATTCTGTCGAACTTGTTATTGGCCTTTATAAATGAATACATGTATAGTAGAAAATTAATAAAGCCAGATGGGAGTAAAGATACAAGAACCATTTTTTTAACAGAGTAAATACTCACAATGTATTATAATTTTTCAAAGAGGAAGTTTTTGAACATACTACAGAATACTGAATCTTTAGGGATTCAGTCTTTCATCCACAAAATTTCAGTATTCTGAAGGCATTAACTTTGTAAAGAGTTTGGTATATGAAAGAGTTATCATTCTGACAACCTTGAGGCAAAAGAGAAAAAATCCCAAGAATTTCCGATAAAAGAACATTAAGACATTTGATGTAAATAAATAACACATGCATATTCATATGTAAAGTTTTACAAGTTTGACAAGATAGCAATGAAAACAAATAACTGAATCAAGATAAGTTGTTAATTAGGAAAAGGAAAACAAAACTTCAAAACTTGAAGAGCCATGAGATATTCTAGTAGAAGATATCAGCCTTATTGGAAACGGTTCTACATCTTGATCTTAGTTAAGATAAAGTAAAATATCCATAAGAGTTGCTGGTTTTTGCCATGATAGGAAACAAATACCATTGTTGAGGAGTTAATATTTTCCCCTTCCTTCTAAAATTGTTTTTTACTGAGGGTACTGTTAATGAATGTCTACCATATTTTACAAAACCAGTTGTCTTCAATTTAAACTCATGTACAAGGTCAATATTCCTGTGTTACTAGTACAGTTACTTTTTTAAAAAGTTCTATTAGAAATAGAATTCCAAATTGTTTTCAAAGTCTGTAAATCTTTGAAGACTAATAGGAAGACGAGATCGATATTGCCATATAAATACCTCCATTTGAAAGTTCCACATGTCCCAGTAGTTATAATCAATAGTTTTATCTGTCCTTGTTACATGCCAAATGATTCACCACTGTAAATATAAACAACTTGTAATTAATAGCATCAATTTAAAATAGTCATTATAGCTTTAAGCTTTACATCTTTAGAGTGTGATCCTGCATAATTTTTATATGAAAGCAATTTAAATGTGGGATGCAACAACAACCATTAGTCCCAGCAGGTGAATTAGAACCATCATAAACTTTAATCTATTTTGAAAGCTTGTGCTACACTTAGCAGTTGGTGAAGCACAAGGATCTGCAGTGGCATGTGTAACAGACAGACTATTTATATACACTTCAAATTGAATGTATTCATTTCTGTACAGTAACAGATTTTATCATATGGCAAATAACTTTTTGATGTGATACAACCCTCCTTCTCTACCTCTAGCCCCACCAAACCCCATAATTTCTGCTGAGGTACAGTATATCCTGTTTTTCAAAATCTGTAAAATTTGGTGGACATCTCATTGACCTTGGGCTTTAAACTAAATGTCTTTGCTCTGTCTCAGTCTCTAGTGAGCAAGTTGCTTCACAGAATCATATAGTTTGCCATAATTTAGCCTCTCTAGTAGTCCTTCATCAGGAGCCTAAAGGACTAACCCACAGTAGCATGGAAATCAAATTGCCTCTTCATGCTACTCATGTTCTCTTGCACATATAATATTCAAACTTTGGGGAGAAAAAGTGGTAAATTGCCTTATGTCAAGCCACTGCAATTTGTCAGTTTCAGTTGCTTTTTTTTCTTTAGAACCAATTGCTTCCAATTATTATATCTCATTATAACAAAGTATTCCAGAATTGTTGCTAGATACCATGGCATTCTCGACTCAATTAAATTGCATGAAGAAGGATCTTCACTTAATACTCCAATAAGTTGAGCTTTTTAGCACAGCTGATAATCCTTTATAATAGAGAACACATTGTAATTTACTGTCATGTAGGACCATATTCTTTTATACTACTGAAGTCAGGGTTGTACAGTTGTAACTGGAGAAGTTGGCTTACTAAATATAAAGAAATTTTCTCACATTAGTGTGGTAGGTTACTTTTAGCTTTGTTGTTCGGTCTTTATTAAATTTATAGCCACTTATTTTAGTGTATATGCTCTTCCACATTAATACTTTCATTAAATATATACAATTGAGAACATGTTTGCTTGAGTCCTAGATGAAAACCAAAGTCTGAGACATGAAGCTGCTTTTTAGGACTAATGAAATCAAGTATGTTATCAAAGTGGGCATGAAGTCTGAACCATCAAACCTTTTAAAATCATGCATGAAACTATGCTATGTACTATTGAGCTTATCATCCTGGCACATCACTGCCTGCTGCACAAACTAAATCCATTTTGAAAGCTTTGCAGAGCTTATTTTCTCAACAGCAAGACTCTTCATTAGATAATATCTTGGAGAGAGGCATTGCTTAAGAGCAATACCCTACATTCCCCCAACAACTGAGCACTTGTGCCTGTCGTTCTCTCAGACCTTATGGACTTCATTAAGTGTCAGTTATTGCTGCTATATTGGCAGCACCAACAGTAAGCTAAGCATTCTATATACTCAATGTATAGGCGCGATAAAACACACATTATTTTAAATACTGTGCTCGGGTAAGGTATATTACTTAGTTGCCCATTTGGATTGAAGGGATTTTTGTCCTTTCTTCCTCCCTGAATGAACTTCTTGGGAAAAAAAATGTTCTCTTGCCCTCAACCCATTCCAAAAGGCACACAGTCAATTTTTTAAAAAAATCACGTCTGTCTGATTTTTATAACCTTTTCTTGTAGTTACTGACACTGTTTGCTATAACTGAAAGGGATTGAAGAGAGACAATTTCTTTATTTTCAGTTTATTTACTTTGTACATTTGAAAGTACTTTGTGTTTCACTGTTCTCTCTCTCTCTATAAATCAGTCTTCCCTGCTCATGTGGATTTTTTATGGCTGGTCTACAGTACGAGATTATTTCAGAATTAGCCGAGTTAATTTGAATTAAAACTGATTCCATCCACAAGACCAAACTGGTTTTGTCGATTTAAAGGGCTCTTAGATCCGGTTTCTGTATTCCACATTGGCAAGTGAAGTAGTGCTAAAATCAACATGGCAGTTCCGGATTAGAGGTATTGTGGACACAATTTGACATTATTGGCCTCTGGGAGCTATCCCAGAATGCTCCATTGTGACCATTCTGGACAACACTTTCAACTCTTGTGCACTAGCCAGGCAGGCAGTAAAGCCTTGGGAACTTTTGAATTTCGTTTTCTGTTTGGCCACCATGGCGAGCCCACCATCACAGGTTACCATGTAGAGCCCATGATCACAGGTGACCACACAGTCCAGGATTCGCAGATGAGCTCCAGCATGGTCCAAACAGGAGGTACTGGATCTCATTGCATGTTGGGGAGATGAATCTGTTTATGGCAGAACTACGTTCCCAAAAATGCCAGTACATATGCTACAGTAACCAGGGCCAAGATGGAAAGAGGCTACTCTAGGGACACAGAGCAGTGTCGTGTAAAAATCAAGTCGCTCAGGCAAGCCTACCAAAAAGCCAGGGAGGAGAAAGAGGGCTCTGGGTCACAACCCCATACATGCCACTTCTACCATGAGCTGCATGCAATTATGGGAGGTGATGCCACCACTATCCTACCACTGCCTGTGGACACCTTCAAGTGGGGAATCATATGAAGCGAGAAGGATGAGTTTTTGGAGGACGAAGAGGATGAGGAGGACAGTGAACAGGCAGCAAGTGGGGAATTTGTTCTCCCTAGCAACCAGTTGTTTTTCTTAACTCTGGAGCCAATATCCTCCCCCCACTCTCAAGGCGGGCTCCTGGACCATGATGCCAGAGAAGGCACTTCTGGTGAGTATACCTTTTTAAGTATGATACATGGTTTAAAAGCAAGGGTGTTTAATGATTCATTTGCCCTGAAGACTTGGGATGCATTCCCCTCCAGTACAGCTACTGGAAAAGTCTGTTAATGTGTCTGGGGATTGAGCAGCTATCCTCCAAGGATATGTCCATGAAGATCTCCTGGAGGTACTCTGCAAGCCTTTGCAGTAGGTTTCTGGGTAGGGCTGCCTTATTCCTTTCTCCATGGTAGGACACTTTACCCTGCCTGGCCAGTAGCAAGTAGTCGGGAATCATAGCTTCACAGAGCAGGGCAAAGAAAGCTCCTTGGTTTGCGGCGCATGCAAGCAACATTCATTTTTTATCTCTCTGTGTTAGTCTCACAAGAGTGATATCATTCATGAGCACCTGGTTGAAACAGGGGAATTGGTTTAAGGGAACAATCAGCAGTGTCCGTTCATGCTGGGGTGTCCGCGTTTGTCCGAGACCTGATCACAGCCACACAATAGGGGGTGGGGGACTTGTCCTTCGCTCTTCCTCCACCCCTCCCCGTATCCCCTGGGCTACCTTCTGATTTCTTTGAATGTGCTGTTCAACAAATAATAAAGAACAGTTTTTAAACAATTGTGATTTTATTTCCTTCAATATATATAGGGGCGAATAATGTCAAGGAGAAACAAACACAGCTGTCACACCGTACCCTGGCCAGTCATGAAACTGGCTTTCAAAGCTTCTCTGATGTGCAGTGTGCCTTGCTGCAGTCTTCTAATAACCCTGTTGTCTGACTGTGCGAAATTGGCCACCAGGCGATTTCCCTCAACCTCCCACCGCACCATAAATGTCTCCCCCTTCATCTCACAGATATTGTGGAGCACACAACAAGCAGCAATTACAATTGGAATATTGGTTTTGCTGGGATCTAACCTAATCAGCACAGCACAAGTGAGCTTTCAAACATTCAAGAGCACATTCTACTACCATTCTGCACTTGCTCAGCCTATAGTTGAACTGCTCCTTACTACTGTCCAGCGTGCCTGTGTACAGCTTCATGAGCCATGGCATTAAGTGGTAGGCTGGGTCTCTGAGGATAACAATAGAATTTCAACCCTCACAACAGTAATTTTCTGGTCTGGGAAGTAAGTCTCTTTCCTGCAGCTGTTCAAACAAACCAGAGTTCCTGAAAATGCAAGCATCATGCACTTTTTTCCTGGCCATCCCACGTTGATGTCGGTGAAATGTTCCTTGTGATCCACCAGTGCTTGCAGCACCATGGAAAAGTACCCTTTGAGATTTTCATACTGGCCACTCTGGTGTTCTGATGCCAAGACAGGGATATGAGTTCTGTCTATCACCCCACTGCAGTTAGGTAACCCCAGTGCATTAAAGCAATTCACAATGGTCTGCATATTTCCAAAAGTCACTATCCTTGATAAAAGCTGGTCAATGATTGTTTTGGCTACTTGCAGCACAGCAGCCCCCATGGTAGATTTGCCCAATGATTCCTGATTGACCAGTAGCTGTTGCAAACTTCCACAGGGCTATGGCCACTCCCTTCTGAACTGTGAGGACTGGTCTCATTTTGGTGTAATTCTGCTTCAGGGGAGGGGACAGCAAGTCACAAAGTTCCATGAAAGTTGCCGTACGCCTGTGCAAGTTTCGCAGCCACTGGGAATCATCCCATACCCACAACACTATGCAGTCCCACCAGTCTGTGCTTGTTTCCCAGGCCCAGAATTGCCATTCCATGGCATGAACCTGGCCCAACATCACCATGATGTCCCAATTGCTAAATGGCTTTCTTATAAGAACGTCTGTGTCCATGTCCTCATCACTATTGTGATCGCGCTGTTGTCGCTTCCTCACCCACTTTGACAGATTCTGCCAATACTGCTGGATAATGCAGTGAGCTGAGTGGGCTCCATACTTGCCGTGTTATGGTGCAAAACGATTGTCTGCTGTACTTTGCACGGAGGGAAGGGTGATTGAAGAGATGCGCCCAGGAAAACCCATGAGAAGGTTTTTGCTCCATCATGCACGAGGAGCTAAACACAGAATTCCAGTGGGTGGCGGAGACTGCAGGAACTGTGTGATAGTTATCCCCAGTGCATCACTCCAAAAGTCAATGGTAGCCTTGGTACTGTGAACGCAGTAAGTTGACTGAGTGCGTTTAGTGGGGACACACACAATTGAATGCATACAATCTGTTCCAAAAAAATCGACTTCTATAAATTCAATATAATTTTATGCTGTAGATGTACCTCTGGACAGTAAATGGAAAGGAAAACAGTTTAAATGGGAAATGTTGGCTGTACTTCCTCAAAAAATTGGTAGGGGGACTAATTGGTAGAGGAGATAATTAAAACTCAGTTCCTCAATTTAAAAAAAAAAATCTGGTTGTATTCCTTTATGTTTTCTAGTGGCAGATATCAAAGAGGGAACAAGATTATATGACAGATTTTCTTCCTCTTGCTATCCCAAAGGCAATATTTTAGTATGCAAAATACCTTGTATCACATATTAGTTGTAAAGTACCATGATCCAGAAGAAAACCTAAGATACTCTGGGGTTATTCCTCTAAATATATTATTCACAGCCCCAGTCTGAGATTTCTTAGCTTGAATTAACTCAAAAAACAGAACTCTGAAACCACTATTTCAATTAACCAGTGGTAATAAATCTTACTGCTTGGATCAGAATTCAAGAATGATCATCCCCTTCACAGAAAGCAAATATACTTAGTAAGACACAAGAAGTTCACCACTCTGGAATGGAATGCCTAGGAGAACCCTGGGTTATCTCTAGGCAGTCTCACTGAGAATTCTTCAGTTTCATGTGTGCTACAAAGAATTGAAACCTGTTCAGATTTAAGACTAGATAGAGATCTCCTAGTATCTTTGGACTTCTATATAGCACTTCCTCTTTGATATTCCTGAGACAGAATGAATGTCTGGAAGATTACATATAGCCTAGCCCATTGTCTTTTATTGAGTCTGGCCTAGTATGAGACTTTTGCACCCAGTTTGCTTGAAGGAGAGTTCAGTGGGTTTGCAGATGTGTGGAACAGTATCAAAGGGCAACACAGAGGGTTCCCATTTATATTTCAAAGGGCTACTAGCAGAAACTTGACATAAAAGAAATTTGTATCTTAGCAAAATAAAACAATGTGTGATGTAAAAAAGAAGCTATTAACAACAGAGATGCTGTCATTTACATCTAAGATGGACCACCCTTAAGATCTTTCCTACCCACCCCATGGGGAAATTGTGTTCTCCATTAACTACAACAGTGGTGAAGGTGAACTAAGTTATTGATGAAGATTCATATATGAAAGACACTGTCGATATTATAAAGTAGAACTCTGAAATGTCAGACCTTGAAACTTTTGCAAATTAACCAGTGGAATAATACCATTAAAAATTATTTTTTGGTATTCTTTCAGATTGATATGGGGACAGTAAATATTCTGAATTTGCTTTTGTCCCCAGATAATTTAATGCAAGTGTTACAGATACCTCTTTCCTGACAATTTTCACTTTTAATATTAAAAAATAAAAGTAGGGATATAGGTGTTTGGTGTCATTTGGGCCATGGGAAAATATATTAATTTTAGCATACCAAGTGTTTCCTTTATCATGTGCTGTCCATTAGAGTAATTTGTGGGACAGTTACAAACACGCTAGTATTTCACAGCCTTAATACAATGATTTCCTTTATATTTGTTTGGGTGGGAAAATCTAGAAGTATGTTGGGGGAAAATCAATGTATCACCTAAGGCCCTATTGATCCTTTTCACACTGTGCCCGATAGGGGGAAATGGATTTGTAGCAGATTTTTGTTTTAATTTTAGATTGACAAGTTGAAGTTCTGTAGTTAACAAAATCATTTATATTTCAGTTGATTTAATGTTATTTCCAGTGTTAAGAAAATGAACTTTGCCTTGTCCATTCTTGAACTGGCATATACAGGTTATTTTTAGTGTTGACATTAGAGTTTTGTTCCATTTTCAGTTACTTTTGTGCATAATTTTCCAAATACTTATGGTACATAGGCAAGTTTCTTTCCTTAATCTTTGACTTCTTGCATAGCTTCTCAAACTGTTGTTGGGAACATTCTGTTCCTATCCATGCTGTGTCATACCACAATGATAACCTACTTAGTCTCCTTCAGATCTGCCAAGTCTCAAGGTTTCGTTGTGTGACCCACGGATTTCATGTCACTCACACAGTTACTCACTGAAACCAGTATCCGTGACCTGCGTCTCTGTTCCTTAAAAGACCTCTGAACTGTTACGATCTGTCTCATCACCAGCTGCTCTGCTGCTCCTGCATGTGAGATCAGCTACCAAGGCAAGAAGGTGGGCTAGGGAGAAAGAGAACAGACTGGCACATTGCAATGACAGCCTTTGGTGAATCAGCTGACAGGCAGAAGTCTTTAAAATAAAAAAAAAATCCTACAAGCAATGAAGGATGCATAAAAGTCATGAACAAGGAAAATGAGTTTAGGAACATTGCAAGTGGATCCCCAAAGGATGCTTCTCTTATAAAGAACTCTTGATATTTTCTTAAAAGCAAGAAAACATCATTTTACTTCTCAAACTTTATCCTTCTCATCAGCCCTGTGCAGTAAAAACCTTTAGTCTCTATGATGTTAATCTAGAGGGATTACATTTTTAAGTGGGCTTCAAATATCCCATAAGTGCTATACGTATACATATACATGCCCCCATGCACAATTGTGTAGGGATATTTGAGTACATGAAACCACTTAATCTCCCTGTGTACCCACAACTGGACCCCATCTTCAAACATAATCATCCCATAGTAATAAATAATAGTGCCCAACCCTCATCCTTTCCACTTGCCAAATATACTGCAAAGGCAAACTTTTCTTGGTTATCTGGAAAGTTAACACATTTTGGCTCTTGTGGACCACATATGAGGCAGCACATTTGAGTGGTGAGTCACCTTATGGAGAATGCCCTGCTGGCAGCTTCAGCGCCTCTGACCATGGCTACAGTACTGCATCATCTGAAGGAAGGCAGTTTCTCAGACAACTGGATACAAAACATTTTTGGCTTTGAAGGTCAATTCCATCACTTTGATATTCACACAGAATATTATAAATAACCAGTGAAGCTCAAAAAAGAGATCTTGGAGTTGTGTGTAGGTTTCTGAAAATATCCATTCAATGTGCAGCAGCACTCAAGAAAACAGAGTATTAGGAATCCTTAGGAAAGGGATAGATAATAGGACAGAAAATATCATATTGCCTCCATATAAATCTATGGTATGCCCACATCTTGAATACTGTATGTAGATGTGGTCACCCCATCTCAAAAAAGATGTATTGGAATTAGAAAAGATTCAGAAAAGGGCAACAACAATGATTAGGGGTATGGAATGGCTTCCATATGAGAAGAGATTAATAAGACTGGGACTTTTCAGTTTGGAAAAGAGACATCTAAGAGGAGATATGATTGAGGTCTATAAAATCACGACTGGTGTAGAGAAAGTAAATAAGGAAATGCTGTTTACTACTCATAACACAAGACCCAGGCTCACCAAATGAAATTAATAGGCAGCAGGTTTAAAACAAAAGGAAGTATTTCTTCAGACAATGCAGCATCAACCTGTGGAACTCCTTGCCAGAGTACGTTGTGAAGGCCCAGACCATATCAGGGTTAAAAAAAGGGCTAGATACATTCATAGAGGATAGGTCCATCAGTGGCCATTAGCAGGTGTCCCTAGCCTCTGTTTACAAGAATCTGGGAATGAGCGATGGGATGGATCATTTGATAACTACCTGTTCTGTTCATTTCCTCAGGGGCACCTGGCAGTGGCCACTGTCAGAAGAGAGTATGCTGGGATAGATGGACCTTTAGTCTGATCCAGCAGGGCTATTTTTATGGTCTTGTGTTAAGCACCTGATTTTTGTACTATGACATTGAATAATGTGGCTGTGCGTTCAGATTAGCTTCAGCTTCTGAATATTCTGAAGGTATAACCACAAGTATAGTACATTGTAGCAGTCAATTCTCAAGGCATGGATGCCTACAGTAAGGCCAACTCTTCTTAGTAACCCTTCTAGCAGCCATATATATATATATATATATATATATACGCACATTAAACAAATAGGGGGACAGAGCGGAACCTTGCAATGATGTACAAAAGAGAGACCTTAGAAATTCAGGTCATTAGCAAATAAGTTATGATTTAAAAAATGCCTGTGGTGCTTAAATACAAGATACATCTGATCATTCAGTGATCCTTGTAGTACTAGTTATTGTCCTGTCACTACCAAATGTTTGAGGCTTTTAATGACTAAGTTCAGAAGAATGTACCCGGTTACCTAAAAAATACTGGAATACATCTGATTTATGTACTGTTCTCTACTAATTCTTATAGTGAGATGGCTGTTTCAGGTTATACAATTATATCTGTTCAAGCATACCTACGAAGATATGAAACTTCTTATCTATTGTTTACTGACTGTTTGGGACTGATAAACACAAGACTGAGGTCCCAGTTTGCATGCATTATTAACAGGGTCAGTAACTGTAGTTCAAAAAGGAATTATTTTTAAAAACCTCTCTTCTATTTTATATAATAGTCTAAAGTCACCAAGTTATGATCTACTCCTTTTTCCTTGTCTTCCAAATTAGTGATACACTCAAACCTCAGATTCTTCAGACATCTTTTAATCAAGAAATGTAAAGTGTCAGATGATGATGATTAAAGTTGAACACTAGATCCACCAAAACAAAGGACCCCCAAAATTGCTTATGAATTTTGCTGGAAGTGTTCAGTGACATCATTTCCAAAGCCTGTCTACATATGTGTGTGTGTACCATTGGCGTTCTAAAATGAGTACTTGTGTTGCAGTAGAGGACTCTGAAGTAGTAGGGGTTTTTTTTTCCAAATTTAATTTCTAAATTATCACTTTCCTGATTGGCTACCAATATTTCCCACATGACTCAAGAAATTCTGAAAACTAGTTGCATGGTTTCCACCTCTTATTTTTGTTACTTACAATATGGAAACAGTTATCACTGACTCCAGAGATTCTCTGTTTACTGTGCAAGTGTTTAGTCTAGGCTTTCCTGCTTCCTTTCTTTGAGAAACCTAAGTCGTATATCATTTTGGCCTGGTTTTTATTCCACTTTTGTGTTCTCATTTTTAAACTATCTGCTGAAGTGGAATCGTAAAGCTTTTTATAGTTTCACTTACCTGCCCCAGGAAAATTTATCGTAATCTTGAGAATATGACCTTCAGATTCTCTCATGAATACTGAGGCAAGGTACTTATTTAATTCAGGCTTTCTGCAAAATCGAATTCAACTGTCACTATCTTCTTGGAGTTCTTGAGCTCCAATCTTCTTGCTGGCTTGCCTTCTTGTTATGTGCAATGTGGGACCTAAATTTATAGAAAAATACATGCTTAAGTGCAAAGGCAAAATGTGTGTAAAAATGCACATCTATGTTGTGTCTAGTCACTGAGCATGTAAAGACAGAAATTTCCCATGCAGATTAAGTGCACAATTAAGCTTTTAAATTACAAATGTGCAATAAAATGTCTAAAAAGGGATCTCATTGTTATGGTACAATCATATTTCCCATTCACTGATTCAATTTTTTAAAAAAATTAAAAACTCATTTTGTCCCCCCATGTTAACAAAACCATTTATTTTTCGTATTTGATGATATGATATAGCTATGAGATGTGCACATGCTGTGATGACTGCATCTATTTGTTTTTATAGTTACCATTGAGACTAGTCACCTTAGTTCAAATGGTATTATTTCTGAACCATGATGGGTGACGAATCTACAATAAATTGGGGGACAATGCAGATTCCCTCAAGAAGAGAGTCAAAGTTTGTGGAAAGGCTGACAGAATTAGGGATTTTTTTAAAAATGATACATTCGGTGCCTTCCTTTCTAGGCCACTGGGCTGGGATCTTGCCTGACCTCCACTGCTAGAAGAAAAAAAAACAAAAACAAATTGTTCCTTTAAATGTGAAAGTATCCTCAAACATAAGGCATTTTTATATATACTAGTTTTAACCAATGTGTTTCTGCAAGGAAAGTTGCACTAGTTTAAATAAATCACTTTAACAAGCCTGGGTACTAGTCTCTGCAATCGTGGAGTCAAGCATAGCTATGCTGCTGAGCGCAATATCTGTCCCAAATTTATGCATCATTTCTTGAAGAAATATTAATCTGCTCTGCATATAGATTTAGGAATAGCTTTATTTTCATTTTAGAGGATGTTTGTGGGAATCTCAACTGCTTAACTGGTTGTACAGTAAAGTTGATATTTACCTCTCTGTAGAGAATCTTAATGCAATATAGAGGTTCATAGACCTCGTGAATTTTACCATAGATAAATTTCCTACATCTGTCTTCCCTCCCAAAGAAATCTAGTTATATAACATTTTCTCAATAGTACCTGTTCCTTCTTTTAAGTTTAGATTATAACTCCACTGGTCCTAAAACATTAATGAATTACATTGCTATACTTATTTTCCAAGTAAAATAGACATTTTTATTAAGAGTAGATTTTTCCCCCCCATTGGGATGAAAGATGATCTATGGGCATTATGTTTAGGCAACATAACACTACTATCTTCATCTTTTGTTTTTTAATAACTTTCATCAGAGTCTCTTGTTGGCTTGTGGAGTATGTAAAATTATCTCAACACCTCCCTTCCCCCTCAAAAAAATTAGGTAGTACATTTTTAATTAAAGTTTCCTTGACATTTTAAGGACACTGAATATCTTTGTCATTTACACAACAGATAACAAAGTAATCCAATTTTCTGGACTCCCACAAATTATCCCTTCAAAGAATACAGCTCTGGCTTCCCATGTTTTAAATAAGCATTACCCTTAGCCTAGCAACCACTGTCAATTACTAATCTTTTATTATTGGCTCCAGGGAAAGATTAAAAGAAAAGCTGAAACATAGCTGACAGTTTGGTTATCGCATCTGGAGTAAATGAAAAGCATGGCCTGAATCCATCAGGGAAGATTAGGTAAATGTGAGAAAATTACTGATGTCCTTTTACACATGTAAATTCAAGATGGTTCAAAAATCAAGGTATCTAACTTTTTATGGTTCCCCCTCCTATTGCTTATTTCACATAACAGTAATGTGGGAGATGATAAAGGTAAAGGGAATAATTCCTTCCCATCGGTGAAACAATTGTAATAACATTGCTTTACTACTTATCTCAAGAGAGACATGAAAATGCCCATAGTATATAAATGTGGTTACTCTTACTCGACACATGACAAAGGAAATGGTTTAAAGGGGTGCTGCTTATGTTTCTTAAAATGTGGCTAACTGGAAATAATTAGACATGATAGGAAAATGCTAAATGTTTATACGGTTTTGACTGTTGACTCATTCTACATGTTGATTTATTGGTAAAATGGCACCATTATTAATATGTGAAACAAAAACGTTTGCAAAATGTCATAAGTATAAAAATCAGATCTCTTGAACTGCACACAAGTAATGCTTTAATTGTTTTGGTGGGGGGGAAATAACTTTCAGATTTTTGATCTAGCTTTCTAGCTAGCAGCTGTGAAAGTTTAACAATACCATGGCTATCAACACATTGATCTGGCACATGCTATCTTGAATACTATTAAATTAATGGTAGGAACACTGTCATGGATCAGTAAATGTAACCCTGAGGAACATACCCTATGCACTAGTCATCTTTACTATTCTTATCAACAGAACTACAAATTTAAGTACCAGAAAAAAATGTACAGCCAAGTAATGACATGGCTACTAAGACGGTGGGAAATTGTTATTCAAATTGCTTGAGTGCTGTTTTTCCAATAAAAAATTAACATAAAGTAGTGATATGCAAAAATAGATAACCCCTTCTGGGATCTTGCAACTAGAATGAGTTACCATAAGCTACTATTTCCATGAGAAGAAGTGAATATGATTGTTTGCATTCAACCATCAATGCTTCATGATCCAATCTCCCAGTAAAGGTCCCATTAACCTACGTCACTACTGTGATGTTATATTAAACTTGCTGTGGTACTATCATAAAGGCATTACCTTTGTTTTTAATAACTGATATTTCAAAATTACTTAATTTTTTTGAAGGTCAGCTTAGCTCATGTTTTGAAATCTTTCTTGTGAGATAAAGGAAAACTCATTGCTTAACAAGCCTATTGTGAATTAAGCTCATAAGAAAAGTGATATGTTATAAATGTGAAGAAAAGGGTCCTTTACTCAGATCTGATATGCATTGAGGTTGGTTGGAAAGCAGTGGTTCTAACTTCTGAGATTTTTCACTTCAGTATGCGTGTTGTATGCAGAGTGCATTTTCTTGGTTTTGATATATATATTAAATTCTGTCAGGACCATGGATTTTTTGGGAGGGGAGAGAACCACAAGGAACATAAATAAATAAATTACTTTGAGCTGTAGCACAGCTCTGATGAGTTCTTTTGTTGTATACAATTTTTTAGGGTTTTTTAATAAAATCTACTTCTTTTTTTTCTACTGATATACATCAGAGAGAATTGTCTATTGCATTATCTCCCAATATATTAAACTTCAAAAGTTTAGATGATATGACTTCAGTTATGCTTACAAAAAGACATACTATAGAATTAATGTATGTCATCTTTCTGTCTAAGCATTGTAGCTGAGTAGGAATCAAATTTGAATGACAGAAACTTTGATCCAAGAGGAATCCAATTCAAGAAATTCCCCAAATGGCTTTAGATCCTTTCTAAAAGCTTATTTTTTCTGATTTTTTTCCAGAACTTAGAAGAACTTTAAGCTGATAACAAGACCAGCAGATTCTGTCTAAGATGAATGTATATCAGAATCCCTGTATAACCTGAACTGCTGAGGTTATTCTAGTATTTTGTGGAAGATGTCTTAAATACCAGCTAAAACATATTTCTGATTTTGATCTCCCATTTATTCATCATGAGTCAATGCTTGCTGCATATCATGTGTTTTGTTCTTGATTTTTTAGGTAAATATATGCTCTTTAACTGGAGGGACAATTAAGAAAAAGGGCTGTAATTCCTATTTTTAATCCTTTCCGAAACATCTTTCACTAAAGGGGATTTTGTGAGGCTTTTGTTACCTTGTCCTACTTCTTAAAGTTTTCTGATGGAGTAGTCTGAATTTCAGAGAAAATTAATGCAGCAAAGCTATAGTGTGTCCATTATCTTGCAGTCACTGGTGGTCCTAGCAGTAGGCTACATAATGATGATTCATTTTCATTAACATAACCTTAATTTGAAGGTGGTAGATGCTTACAGAGAGTTTCCCTAAGTGTTGCTGAGCAGACCGAGTTTCATTTAAATTTTAAGAACAGATATTTGATGTTTTGGTGGGGAAGTAATGACGCATTATTGCACAGATATCAGTTGAGTGTTCTGTGACTTTCACTTCAAAAAGCTCATGCTCTTGTAGATTAGTTGTATCAATAGCCAACCAGTTTTGAACCAGACACAGTTATGTGAAAGACTGTGGTGTCTGTAAATAAAATAAATCTTAAATATTCCTGTGAACTAGAAAGAGGTTTTAAGAAACGTGCTTTAAAAAAGCCACAAATAGATTTAACAGTAATATGAATTGAAATAAGTTGGTGTACATGTATCCCCCCATACACTTTTTGAAAGCTTAAAAATCTTGAGCACAAAACCAGATTCCAGAACAAGAGTTAATATGTCAAGCTTACAAATGAGACGTGTATGTGTAAAAGCCATTATACTGTTTCAGTTAATGACCTGGGCTCTTCCTAGGAGAGAAGCACACTGGTGGAAATTTACCTGTGTTTAAACAAAGCGTGATGTTTAGGTATGTAATCAGAGAGAGGCAAAAATAGGTGTACTGACAATGGGTGTACATTGGCATCTATAACTGCTGTAAAGATGTCCAAACTCTGATCAGCTCTAAATTACTTTTTGATAGTGGGACCTCTGGCAAGTCGTCTTGTCCACTTTCTCTTTGATATCCAGATTAAGTGCCTTTTGAGGCATCTCTCTCTAGAGCAGACAGGTCTATCCAAGTTGTCTGTGACAGGCAGGCTTGCTTACTAATTAATTACTATGACACTTTGGAGTTGGCAAGAAGTCTGGGGTGAATCATTGCCATGTACTAATTCACCAGGGGCAGGTGGCAGTTGGCAACACAAGCACTCAGTGTTACCATAAACTTTACTATTTCCAAAAGCAGGTTAGCAATCTACACACCCCACCTTGTTATCCAATCTATTGTCTTCTGGACACCTGCAATGTGCACTGATCCACTGCCTCCATGGAGCAGTGCACCCCAGTTCACCACTCTTCCTAGCACAAGGCATTGTGACATTACCAGAGTACAACCTGGACTATTGAAAGCTGTGTCCCTTCAATTCTCCAGTCTGGGATGTTGTACACTGTTCTGCTGTGAGAGACCACTCCTGGTCAGCTAACAGAGTCTTCATCACGTAAATCACCCCTAGCTATTACTGCAATAGCCAGTCACTCATGAACTACATTTCTGATTA
The DNA here is from genome assembly GCA_007922305.1 of Dermatemys mawii. NCBI lineage: Eukaryota > Metazoa > Chordata > Testudines > Dermatemydidae > Dermatemys > Dermatemys mawii. Next base: position 10,617,090 of record ML677377.1, read on the forward strand.
ACACCAGCAAATTCCCAGTTCCAGACTTTCCCCCAGAAATCTCTTGTACTTCCCAGTACCCTCCTGGATGATACAAGCATATATAAAGTCTGTCATTTCTAAAATAGAAAATGATGTGCACAAATCTTATCTCAAGTGGATTTTTCCCAAACACTTCAACCCAAACACACTGGGTTTAGATAAAACAAGTTTAACTATAGAAAATAGATATTAAGTGATTACAAGTAATGAGACACACACAAGTCCATATTTTTTTACAAGTAAATGAAAGGTAATTATGCATCTAATACTGAACCTAATAAGCTAAATTAATTCAAAGCAAAGGTTTCATCCAGGACCTCTCCCCCAGTTCAGTGTTGATTTCCTTGTCCTTCAGGTGGTGTTGTCATGAGTAGAGACAAAGGGAGAGATCATTTGGGGCATCTTTTACCCATTTTAATATCTTTTTCCTCCTATTTTGAGAATCATCTCCACCTAGGGTTCTGGAGACAGTCTGTGGGATGGAAACTTCCTGCTGGTTCTGTGCCAAGATGTATATTTCTTGCTCACACACTTTTTCTTTACCAAAGAATGGGCACTTAACCAAGTGATAGTCCATTTGATTTTTGTTGGCACCTGGCTGAGGTGTCAGTTTGCTTTTCATCTTTGAGGAACTGGTTTTACCTGCTTTTCTAAACTTGGAATGTAACAGTAATGATATACAGTAGAATCTTTATGTACAATGTTGCCACACATTTTACCAGGACAATAATGACACATTAGGTTTTCAAATAACTCACAAGGAGCCGTGAGTGATGAGATTGAAAACATAATTGAAATGCAGACAGTAAACAGTTCCATAGAAAAGTAGGCACAGCAGGAAAAGCCATTCTTGTAAACCAGCCTTGCATGCCACCTATGCTGCCTTTAGTGGAAGTGCCACCAGCCCATGGATATATTCTCCCCTGACCTCCATCCTGCTGGGGCCTGGGAACATTCAGACTGCCGCTGGATAAGAGAACAAGAGCATCCCAGTGGCAGGGAGGCTGTTTGGCACATTTCACACTCAGTGCAAGATACAAAGGAGACTGTGACTGGATCTGGTCATGAGAAGCAAAGGGCACCGTCAATCATACCCAGTCCCCACAGCTGCTGAGATGCACCTCACTGCTGCCATTATAAATAACAGAATAGGGAAACTGGGGAGCTAGATATTTGTTACAGTAACACACACTTCACCTGTATGCCCTGCTGTTTCCCTTCTGGTTTACAGGCTGTGACCTACATATACCTAGTGGAGAAGAGAAACAATTGGGCCATAAGTGTTAGAAAAGGACAGGACTGTGAAATAGAGAAGATTAATAACAAAAAGGCAACAAAAAGGCTTAAAATATTTTCAGTCACTACCCACCCCCAACATGCACGCAACAATCTAGGAAGCAGTTTCCTTTCTCTCCTCCCTGTGGCCTCTCACACCGCTGGGACTGGAATGCATAGAAAGCCACTTCCTCTGACCCATGGGAGAAAGTTCAGCACTAGCAGAAACAAATCCTTTGTAAAAAGATGAATACAAGGTGTGACGGAGTTAGACCAGAAGGGTATAGGAGAGTGCTGGAAGGCAGGTATATCAGCCTCAGGATGTGCAGGTCCCTGTTCCCTGGATAGCCAAACAAAGACTACTCCAGGCCAATCAGGAAGCTTCTAGAAAGGATTAGAAATAGGTAGCCTGATTGGAACACCTTACGCCAATCAGGCACTGGCTGAAACCAGTTAGTCAGGTGGGGGTGGGTGTCAGGAGCTGTGGGAGGAAGTTGTGCTGTTGGTGAGACTGAGTGGTGGACAACATATCATACAGAAGGAAGGAGGCCCTGAGGTAAGGGTGAAGTGGAGTTTGAAGAAGCGGGGACTGCTGTGGGGAAGTAGCCCGGGGAATTGTGTTTTGTGGATAAAAGTTCAGCCATTTTAGCTGATACTATTAGGGTCCCTGGGCTGGAGCCCGGAGTAGAGGGCAGGCCCGGACTCCCCCCTTTTCCACCTTCCATACTGGCGTGTGATGAAGGTAACTCACTAGGCAGTGACTCTTGCCAATTATATTGAGAAAGGGAGGTCACTCTGGGGCCTAGATGAGTTTCTGAGGCCCCTAAATCTGCCAGGAAGCGCAGGACCCCCAAGTAAAAACTTGGAGCTTTGTCACAAAGGATACAGACTTTCACATGTATATGGTAAAACCACACTGAACTTGAATAACAGAAATTGAGATACAGATTGAAATAAAAGCAAGCAAGGTACAGTGGCTTGGAAACATAAGATTACAAGTAAAAAAAACCTAAAACTAAAACACAAACTTTAACCTATACTTGTTAACAGCTTACTTTCCTGTCTAATAAGATACTTCTCTCTCAGTGGTCAATCCTTACAGCACTTGTCCAGTTCAGAAACCTGGGATCTACTTTCCATGAGACAACCCCACTGGAAGGCACTCTCCTTTTGTAACAGGTAACAACTTGGGCCATTTCTTCTGCTTTTACAGTTACAGGCTATTGTGTCTTAGCCCAAGATTCCCTTCTTCAGAGAAATCCCCTGGATTCATTTGTCTTTGTCAGTGCTCAAGCATCCACCCAATCCAGATAGTAAACAAAGTTCTGGCTCTACAGATGTCAATTATTCTAATGCTGATTGCTAACCACTTCACTTCAGGTGACAAGTCTCACTTGAACAGTTTTGCAGCCTAACTTTGTACATTAAACTATGAACATCTCACAATAAACTTGACAATCAATTAATTCTTAGCTTTCGGCAGAGACAGTATACAATCTCCTTCAATGAAATATTCAGGAGATGACCAGACACAAAGGTAATACACCTGCCTGGGCATGTCTGTTTCACAGTTACCTTTTTCCTTTGATCCTGATAATTCTTAGGTTCTATTGTATAGTTTGGCACCTTTGTACTGCTCTGGTGATACAAAATGCCAATAAACCAAATTTAATTGGCTAGTGTGCTCTCTCTGCATGTATAGCTTTGGTGAACCAGTAGTGAATTTGGTGAATTGGCTTTTAATGGTGCAATTCTTTAGAGTTTCTTGTTCAGTGTTTGAAATTTACAATAGCTTTTAAAAACTAAGGAAAATCCTAAACAAAAAAGTGTTAAGGTGGAGTGATAGCATTGAGCAAGGTGTATCAGTAACTTAAAGATTAAAGAATTTTTCACAGCAGTTGTAATTATTCCAAAAGGAAATATTATAAACCTAAGAATTCAGCCAATGTTACAGTTAAGGTAAGGGAAGATAAGAAATAAATCATTGTCACCAAAACTATGCTCTATTTCATGAGGGGAAAATATATACACAAATTTTAATGTATTTAAAAATAAGTTTAATCAAATGTGGGACTAAACATTGAAATGCCTTTTATTATAATTGCATGGTTATTGCATGTTATCACTAAAGAAGATTCATGCTGTGGAGCTTCTTGAGCCTAAGAAGTTTACTTGTCTTTATAAAAGTTTGAAAGAGAAAATCTGGCCAAAGTTAGTGTCCATAATGTTTTGTTCCCACTCCTTCCCCTGACCTGCAAAGCATGTTATTTTCCAAAATTTTACTCACTGAATCTCCTTCAAAATACAATAATCTTTCCTTTGGTCTTCAGTATCACCCTACATAAAATAAATGTAAAATATCTTCATCTTAATTCTGAACAGGCTTTATAAATGGGGGATTCTAGTTCGATTGTTTGAGTTAGAGTGTCTTTTCTTCACATTGCCACTATTTTTTATGTATGGGTTTACTGGGTTTGTGTCATAAGACCTCCTCCTTTTTTCCATTACTTAAATATGTCTCATGCCATCTTATTTTTGTAACACATAGTATTTTTATCTTGTATAAATGTATACTCTCAGGGCTGCTTTTCTAGTGGTTTCTTCAGAATTCTATCATTTTATTTAAATTTTACCACATTTAACTGCTCTGACAATTATTTCAGAAACCTGGAAAGCTTTCCTGACTCTCCTTTCTCCTTTCCTGTGTTGGAGGTCTGGAAGTTGACCGTATAATGATGATTTATTCACATCTCAGACCATTGGTTAAGGTAGTTTTCTAAGGGCTGCAAAATATTTTTGGTTGGCTGGTTTGGTTGGCTGATTTTGCAAGCAGCTGAGTATTATGAAGTCAAGTTTATATTTGCCAAATTTAGATGCTCAGAAGCCACTTATTCTTGTTAAGGAAAGTGTGCGCAATTTTATGTTCTTAATATTGCTTTTAAATAGTTTTTTGTTTGTTTTTTGAACGATTTGCAGTGAAACCCAACCTGTGTGAGAGCACTGAGACCAATTACCACTGGAGAGACTGTCTACCTTCTTAATGCTCTCCTTGTGGGTTGTGGGAGTGAAATGCAGTGGTTCCTGTGCATGAACCCCAGTGTGAAAGGGTTAAGCCTGTTGGCCCTACCCTACTGCACTGTTAGGCATGGAAAGGGGAAGTAAAAGGAATGGGTGCTTAGCTTGGTTCAGAGCTGATGAGGAAGAAAGAGAGAGTTCTACTTTTCTTTGTCGGGGAGAAGCCTGGTTGGAGCCCTGAGACTGATCTTACTTGCCAGTTGGAGCAGCCCTTTTGCAAGGGACAACCAGATCCTGGGACAGAATTGTTGGAAGCATATTCTGGATTGGAAACCAGGATAGAAGGGCAGGGCCCACTGAAGTTTTTTGGTATAACCCTTGCTTTGAGGAGTTGTGTGTATTTTCATTCACAATTACTCTTTGAACTGCAATGCCTTGAGACAGGTAGGATTGAAAGGCACCTTGGGCAAGACTCCATTACCCTGCTACATCAGCGCAGTTGCACTGCTGTAGCAGAGCTGGTGAAAATGCGCTATATCAATGGGACAGTGCTTTACCGCCAGCATAATTACTCCATCTCCATGAGAGGTGGAAGCTAAGTCGGTGAGAGAGTGTCTCCCTCCAGCAAAGCATAATATGGACACTGCTTTAAGTCAAGGTAACTCGTGTTACTCAGGGGAGTGTTATTTTCACACATAAGTTACATCAAGTTAAGCAATAGTGGAGACTAGCCCCTTGGCTGGAGGACCAAAGGACAGCTGCCTTTACATTTTAAACAGAAATAGACCACAAACCTGCAGCAGGGTGAGTTATCCCCTGAAGGGCCACAGTGAGTATTGCCCAAGCAATACAGTTACTTCATGTCAAACTCTCCATGTCCAGGATTTGATGAATATGAAACTTACTTTGGTTCAACAACTCTTTCAGATTAGGATCCTATGTTCCAGAAATCTCCCTCACAGCAGGTCCTGGCCTTCTCACAGTAGCTTCAGAAATATTGTTGTTTCTGAGTTCATTAACTGTCTGTCTTTAAATCTTCATGATGCAGTTGACAGACCCTTCCTTCTTCATGGTTCTGACTGGTCTATTCCCCACACCCTGGCTGTTTGTGTGGGGAAGATAAGGATAATATGCCACCCTTATACATAGTCCCAAGCCAATATCTGTTGGATAGGTATCCCCCCAACGCCAAACTGACAGCATTGGGAAGCTCTGAAACAAGTTACCACCAAAAAATGTAGGATGGGGATAATACAGTCCAGCCTCCCTATGAAATCAAAATTCATCTATGTTCACTTAGGTCTCGAATTTTGATAGGTTTATGTGAACCCAAAATCTGAAGCAAACTTAATGCTGTACTAACCTATGCAAACTAGTAAAGTGTGCTGAAACTCACATGAATTGAAGACCAGATCTTCACACAGTTCTGTTTTCAACATAGAAGGAATTTCTGTTTTGGTAGTTCCTTTCCCTCAACAGGATTTTTTTTTTTTTTTCACTCAGTGAATGATTCTAAGAATTTTGTCTGTCACTCTCAAACATCCTTCAGGGTAGTTTTGTCATCTTAACTGTAGCCACTTGGAAATTCTTGATCCCAGGAGTGTCTCACTCTCTTTGAAACAATTTCTTAAATACCAGGATTTCTTTTTCATTTAGACTTTCCATTAAGTGATGACATCATAAATAGGGCTTTTGGTAAATAAAAGATGCCAGTAAAATAGATACTTATTAGTCTTTTAAAATATATGGACTTTTTTCAAACTGAAAAAAAAAAATCCCTTAAATACCATTTCATTTCTAATGCTCCTGTTTTTGTTCAAGCTTTTCTACCTCTGGTAATATCTTTGTGTTCTATAATACCATCACCTGACATGAAGTATTAAAGAGAATGGCACTAAAAACAGAGAAGAAGCTGGATCAACAGAGATTAGGGGAGATGAAGGGTAGTATACATTCCACTACCTTATCAGTATTAACAAAGAACTTTGCAAAAGCAAAATTAACTGGATATTTATTAAGATGCAAATACAGTCGGATAAGAATAGCAAACAGATGTCAGAGCTTATTGTGGGGAAAGGGTAGTAATAGCGTCTATATAAGCAGGATTGCTGGGGAAGAAAACAAAGCAAAAGGGAGTCAGCCAAGGAAAGCAAGAAGGTACAAATACAAAGTGGAGATAATTGAAGCGATCAGTCATGTTGGGTAGGCACAGCCCTGGGTTGGTGTCAGTGCATAGCAATGGGAAGCAGTTTGTTTTCCAGAACTCCCAAGCATGCCAAGGCAGCACTTCTTCTATCTTCACCCATTGTATGAGGTACGGCTTACTCTCTACTATGTGCCCAGTCTACTTTGGCCAGTACATAGAGCCATAGTTGTGGCATTCCATCTCTGAACCACTACCTTTCATGCTCTCTCCCCACTCCCCCAAGCAGAAATGTGGCACTGCATTTTTTTGTGTGGCTTTATGTGGACTGTGGCAGGTGAGGGAAGACTTCTTGGACAATCCTGGACAATCCACATGTTTGTAAAGGCCAGACTGAATCATCCCCTAAATGAAATCTCTCTTGGTTTTTCATAATTGTGTTTTGTTTATATACTTAAAGTAAAAATAGATCTATAGCTAAAATCAATAAAATTGAATATCCAAAATGCATATGCTTTATAATATATATATATATTAATATACACTTAGTCACATATTAGTGTAATTCATGTCGCTTAATATGAACATAAATCTTTAAATCCTTACTTGAATTAACTCCTCTGGGAGTGGTGTTTGAGTAAGAATTACATAAATGGGCCTTTAAGTTATTTGGCCATAAGTTACAGATTGATTTTATTTTTTTAATATATATATTTCTTGGATTATCATGTTCTATGGATAGTTGAATATGTTGCACTTTTTAATCCAACTTCTCTCCTCATGAAAATAGAGTTATGAATCGCAGCCAGACTTTTGTTTTGCTTTCTATATGACCAGTAAAGAAAAAGAAAAAAAATGTGCTATTAGACACAACAGTGGAGACTGCAAATGCATTTTGCATAAGGGCACCAAGTCATCATCACAAGGTAACAACTTGTGGTCACTATTAACATGAGTTGAATTTCAATCTGTATTTATAGAACCACAAAAAACTGTATCCAATAATCAATTCCCTGAGCCACCTGGTTCCCTAATTAATTATTTAAAAATATTGAAATAGTAATGAATTAGGTAACAGTAAGTTGAAATGAGTATGGAGAGTTACAGCTCATTTAATTTTGGATAAAACTTTGATATTTCAAAGGCAGGCTAAAGTACACTGAAATCTAATTTGCTTGTTACTCCATTAAATTATATATTGAAAGAAATGTAGAGACCATTGTTATACCCAGTAAAAATGTTGCTAATTCAGTTAATGCTGATAAAAAAAAAATTATTTTTTTTAAAAGTGTAAAAATAAACTTAAAAAATCCCTGGTAACCCCCATCTAAGTGTATGGTTGAACAAAGTGAAATACCAAACGTTGCTAAGTATAGTCATTTACACACTCACCTTCCCTATGCCATTCCCTTCATACTCAGTCTTTAAGAGATTAATAAAAAAATCAGTTTTGAGTAAAATTTCATTTTCTGAATATTTGTAGGCTGAGGATATCTTGGTGGTTGACTATTCATCTTTACAGTGCATGCATGTAGCATAGTAAATGTGGTATGCTGAGCATTGGTTTTATGCATATGTATCTTTTGTATTAACTGTGATCTTTCATCACACTAAGCTTTTCTGTCTCCCTGTAAACAAATAATAATCATGTGCGAGCCTGTATGAGTTATGATTGTTTTCCTTTTGAGTGGGATTAATTTAATAAATAGCAGTTGCTTTTATTTATGTTCACACCGGGAAATGCAATTAATGTTTATATCATGCTGATGTAATTATAAAGCTTCATTCATTTATTTTATAATAGTAAAATGCTGCTGAGGAGAGCTGCATGTAAGCCAGCAGCATTCAGATCAAATGACGTGTTCCATAAATGGTGTGATGATGATGGCTGGTCAACATCAAGCTAAACACTATTTAACGTTTACCAAAGGTTGTTGGGAAGATTCAGAAGGCTGGGAATACCTCTTGGAATGATCAGTCTAACCTCTGCATTTTGTGAGGTATATTCCCTGCTAATTGCTGATGGTTTTCTAACCTCCAACAGCATCCTGTTACATTGTCCTCATCCAATGGAGCTTACAGAAGCTCCTCAACAAGTATGCTAAAGGTGTCCGCTCCAGAGATCACACATGGCATGCTACATGGAAGAAACAATGAGCAGATACCCTCTGTGGCCCACTACCCTTGGGAAATTGTACATATTTTAACTGAAATACACTTGGATGTGTTGGTACTTTTCTCAGAACCATTAACTCTCCCTCCACACCTCTCTGCATCCATATACTAGTTTGGGAAAGGCACAGGCACAGAAGGATAGCAGTAGTGTTATTCCCTTAAGCGGTGCAGCTGTGGTGGAGAGTGAAATACAGGAAGCACTATGGAAGTAAGGAGAAAAGCATGTGTAGTGGATCCTGAACGTTTGGAGATAAAAACTGGTTTCCAAAGATAGTCTAAAAGGTGCACTAAATACCCCAGGTGCACCTCCTCTCCTTTACTCCCTGAGATTAAAAATGGATGCATAGGAAATTGTGGAAGAAAAGCCTAGAGGATTTCTCTGTAGTCTCCTTTACTACAGAAGAAGTGTCCCTGGCCCAGTGAATAAATAATAATAAAAACTGCTTGGGTATTCATTAATACAGTACGAAATAGAAAATGTGAACAATTTTTCCTGCTCATATTGTACTTTCATATAAAAACAGTTTCCTGCTTTGGTACTAATTATACTAACATTTTCTCCCTTTCTTCCTCAGGAAATGCAAAACAGCTTAAATAGTTGAAAATGCTTGAATTTTAAAAAGTTACGTTAATTGGAAATTGCTGCAAAGTTCTGATCAATGCCAGAATATAGAGCTTGACAGAGAGCAATGACAATTTTGTTTTTCAGTTAACAGGCTGATTGTTTTTATGAGGATATTAGAATGTTGGGGGGAGGGGGAAGTGAACTGGCATGGAAATGAATTTGATTTGATCTGGTTTACTTACATATATAATGCTTAGTTAATGCACATTAATCAGGATGTTTAGTGGATTTACCTTGGTTCCAGTGGCTTAGCAAAGCTGTATTCTGATTTTACTGTGTCTGGAATAGTTGGTGTGTGAATTGAGCCCTTATTAGAGAATGTGCCTTGGAAATTTATCTAACTACAATGTTCTATTCATTCATACGATAGATGTTATTGTGTGGTAGCATCGATTTGTTACTATATGAAACAAATCTCTAAATTAGAGGGCAGAGAGAGGGAAAACGTTAGAGACTTGCCGACTGAGGGCTTTTTCACTTAGGTTAGGTCTACACTGCAAATAAAAGGTGTGTCTTTTACTTGGGTTAGCTAACTTGGATTGGCTAACTCAGGTTAAAATAGCAGTGAAAATATGGAAACTTGGATGAACAAATAAATTTCAACCCCAGATTCCACTATAGTCTTGCACTTGAGCCACTAACTCAAGTTAGAAGTTGAGTTGCTCTGTCATTGGTGCTATTTTAATCTAAGGGCTTGGCTGCACTTTCAAGTTAAAGCACATTAAATTAGCCCCGGGTGTCCTAACTCCTGATGTGTGCATGCTGGCAAGGCACGTAGAGCACCTGGATTATGTGGCCAGAATGTCCCTGGTAATGTACCTCCACAAGAAGCGCAGAGCTTGCTGCACCCAGGATGGAGTGCTGTGGTGCCTCTGTGAATGCCCTAGTCAATTAATACGCTCTGATTCGACAGAAGGAAGTGTCCCACAATGTCTGTTCTAGCCACTCTGGTCACCATTTTGAATTCTGTTGCCCTGCCCTCAGGTGACCAACCATCAGACGTCCTTTAAATTCTCTGGGAATTTTGAAAATCCACTTCCTGTTTGCTCAGCCAGGCATGGAGTGCTCTCAGTGCATCTTTCCAGGTGACCATCCCTCCATGCACCAGGCGATCCCCAGTATGGAGCAATGGTGAGGTGCTGGACCTCATCAGTGTTTGGCGGGAGGAAGCTGTTCAGTCTCAGCTGTACTCCAGGCATGAGAATTACAGGCAGATATCAAGGGCCATGATAGAAAGGGGCCATGACTGGAACGCACTATAGTGCAGGATTAAAATGAAGGAGCTGTGGAATGCCTACTGCAAAGCCTATGAGGCAAACTGCCTTTCCGGTGCTGCCCTCACAACCTGACAGTTCTACAAAGAGCTGGATGCGATACTTGGGGTCACCTCACCTCCACTCTGAAGAGCACCATGGACACCTCAGAGGTTGTGGCAGCCCAGAGTACAACAAGGCAGGAGGAGGAAAGCAGGAGCGAAGGTGCTGAGAAAGAGGAGGCCCAGAACCAGAGGATGGCCCAGCATTCCTAGATGCATGTAGTCAGGAGCTGTTTTCAAGCCAGGAGAAAGGTAGCCAGTCACAGTGCTTGGGAAGAACAAAAAACAGATGAGGTGCCTGATAAGTGGCTTTTATTTTGAGAAAGGAGCTGTTGTGTGTAAGCTGTTGAGGTACAGAGGGTTGCAGAAAGAAGGGTTAGGGCTGCGTGCATGCCTAGATGCGGAATAGGGCATTGATGTGCTTACTCGCATCACGGTAATCCGCCTCAGTGATCTCATTGAAGGTCTCATGCAGAAGCTGGGCATGAGACCTTCGATGAGATGCCCGCTTGTGCAAGTTCCTTCGAGACCTACTGTGCTCCTTGTTCCAGTAAGGCTAACCTATCCGTGCCACAGGCATATCCTCATAAGGGCCAGGTCAGCAGCTACATTGTTGCAGAAGACACTCCTTTGCTTCTCAACTCACTCTCAGCAATGGGATATCTTCCAGGACGATCTCCTGTGGAAAATGTGGGGAAAATATTCAGTATAGGGGCCCACTGCAGCTTTTATAAATAAACCTTTGGATTTTAGATTCTAAAGGATTGGCAACAGCGTGATTTGTGGGTAAGATCTGATTTGTGTATTAACCTGGGTCTGGGGCTTGGTTTTTTGGGATTGAGAGAACCTTTCTCTTTTACTGAGGGATTGGTTTTCATAGCCAGGCATTCCTGCTTAATCAGGTCTACGTGGATTTGAACATGTGCTACCAACATCCATCCGGTGGAATTCATAACTCCACATACAATGTTGCTGCTTACATCTCACCATGATATTATGGACCAGGGAGGAGTTAGTTTCCAAATGATACCTTGCGAGGCATATTATGTACAAAGGTTATTAAAATAGTGTGTAGTGTGTAAATATGGGGTGCATTTGGCTACAACCTGGAATGCCACGACTAGAAATACTCTTTCCTTAATGTTGTAGGATCTTTAATAAACCCCTTTCTGGATTTCAGTTTTACATATATTTCAAATATAATACCTTTAGCAGCATACTTAATACGTGGTTGGGACATTGATTCTGTATGGTCTTCTGCTGAATCTACAATATTGTTTCCCATAGAAATCTTGCGTTTTTTCTTCAAGTCCTTCATCTAAGTATGGATGAAGCCTAATGCTGTTAGTACTTTTGGACTTTCATGGCCAGTTTTCAACCTGTGTGCTCACCCATCAGAGTTCACATTTGAAAGTCTAGCCCATTATTCTTATTACATTTTTTTTGTACAAGATATCCGAGATGATGTAGTACTTTTGTGTAGCCCAATAATAGGTTCACTTTTGATTTAATAATTGCTTACTGTATATAAACCGTTACTACAGGAAAAATAGCTGAACTTGCACATTATAATATATATGCATTTTAAAAATTGTGGTGGTGAGAAATCAGTTGTGGAACAGAATTTTTTTCTGTATGTGAGGAGAAGTGTGTAGGGAATAAAAAAGGTTGGTTGTTTTAAAAATAGTATGTAGCAATAATATCTGTGTAACCATGACAGTTTGATGAGGATTGCATATTTAATCTTTATTGAATTCATTGTGAAATAATTTAATTCATCCACTGTAGTTAACAGAAGTCTCATCTGTGAGGACCTGTGGCTCATGTGGGTAATTTTCTAATTCATTCTTGCAATTCCAAGTATGTTGTGCAGCAACATCCCAATAATATAATCTTGCAAAGTGGTGACCATCCACAACTTCTGGTGAAGTGAAAGCATTGAGGATGCTCAGAGTCTCAAGGGACACTAAAATCGGAGTTGATTCATGACATGATTAGGATTCCTTACTCTCTTAAGAAATACTGTCTTACAATGGCCATTTTTGTCTTATCTGTGATTAGTAGACTTCAAGTATTTCTTAATATTATCTTGAGACATTTTGGAAGAAAAAGAATGAATTCGTTATAGACTGCAAACTTAACTTTTACATGCTTACAAAATTATCCCCAAAGTGATTTTTCATAGTAGTGAATTTACTCAGAATTGTTGAAATAGGTAACTGTTCTGATACCTTGTTCTTCGTTATTTTAAATATCACCTGAAAAGCCTTGGTGTGCTAACTTAGTCCTGTAGAAGCTCACTATTTTCATCATACTGATCACTGTATCTCATTCCGAAACCATACTCTGGTCATCTGTTACATTGCCTTTTCTAGCCTCTCCACCACTGTTCCCTCTAAACTGTGAGTATGTGCGTGTGCACACACATCCTAAATTCTGTGCACATGGTGAAACAGTGCATTCACAAAAATTTGCACAGAAGAAATTTTTTACGCACACAGGCTGTCAAAAATTAAAGGGAACATTGCTCTCCACCCTTACAGTCTATTGAAAAGGCAGCAACCAAAATCATTTCCTTTTCCACCGGACAGAACTGATAGCCCCTGCTCCTTGAGTTCCCTCACTAATTTCCTGTGCATCTAGTACCCACTTTTTAATGTCTTGCATGTCTCCTCACCATCCCAGGTTAGATTTTTTTTCCCTTGCTTTTTTTCCCCAAGTATGGGTTAGATCTTACTTTTTCTCAAGTGAATGAGTGTATCTCCATTTATTTCCATGGTATTTGGATCACGTTTAGTTTTTACGTTTTTCCAGGCATGCCTTGCTCTGTATTTTTCAAATAAATGACTATTGCCACACAAATTAACAAAAAACAAACAATGGAAACCACAACCCACCACCATCCTAGAAAAGCAAGGCATAGCCTAGATGCGATGAAGCCAACCAAAAAAATTAAGTTTCCCTCTGCTTTTCCAATTTCCTCATGGGAATTGATGCTGACACTTCTCAGAGTTAACATACTTCATTGTGGTCTGCAATAAACACCAGCACACATGCATCTTGCCTTAATGTTTGACTTACTCAGTTAGCTCTCTCGTGTGTTTAATCTAAACTGATATTTTACCTGTTTTGATACATAACCTGTGTTGATGTTTGACTTTTTGTGATGATAACTTGCTCTGATGTTTAACCTGATCCAGTGTTCTGGTTTGATTCATTGATTAACCTAATCTGATGTGTAACTCTGGCCAGTGTGCAGATGATCTGATACTGACAGGATACATAATTGGCAAGACTCAATGTTGACAGCATCAGAATAATTTTAGATTGCTGTTGAGAATATCATATTAAGAAGTACAGCCTTTTAAAGTCAGAATTCTAATCAAATCACACACTTTCATGAATTGTATGGCAAAGAACACTAAAATTTCTTATAGCATCTTCATTTCAGAATATTGGTCATTTGAATTTTTATTTATTATTTTGTCTTATTTCTTAACCACAGTATTATTGAATTACTAACTTAGTAATGGTAAAGATACCTTAATAAAAATGGTTTGCATAATTATATCACTTTTGTTCCTATCCCTAAAGTCAATGGAGTAAATGAATCCCTATGTGATGAAAAGAACAATTTCTGAAATACTTGGCATTTATTCTGAAATTGTATTCATTTGAGAACTGAAGAATGGTCATACTGGGTCATACCAAAGGTCCGTCTAGCCCAGTATCCTGTCTTCCGATAGGGGCCAGTGCCAGGTGCTTCAGAGGGAATGAACAGAATAGGTAATCCATCAAGTGATCCATCCCGTCCCCATTTCCAACTTCCAGCAAACAGAGGCTAAGGACACTACCCTGGCTAATAGCCATTGATGGACCTATCCTCCTTGAACTTACCTAGTTCTTTTTTGAACCCAGTTATACTCTTGGTCTTCACAACATCCTCTGGCAAAGAGTTCCACAGGCTGACTGTACGTTGTGTGAAGAAATACTTGCTTTTGTTTGTTTAAAACCTGCTGCCTATTTAATTTAATTTTGTGAGCCCCTAGTTCTTGTGTTACAAGAAGTAAATAACAGTTCTTTATTTACTTTTTCCAAACCAGTTACAATTTTATAGACCTATATCATATCCTCCCTTAGGCCTGGCCTACACTAGCGGGAAAGGTTGATCTAAGATATACTACTTCAGCTATGTGAATACCATAGCTGAAGTTGACACATCTTAGATTGACTTACCTGCCATCCTCATGACAGCAGTGGTTGACAGCATGCTCCCCTGTCGACTCTGCCTTGCGCCTTTTGGTGAGCTGGAGTTCTAGAGTCGATGGGAGTGCCGCTGGGGATTGATTTATCAGGTCCTGATGAGACACAATAAATCAATCCCCAATATATGGATCTCGACATGTCAGTCCAGCTGGTAGCGTAGACAAGGCCTTAGTCGTCTCTTTTCCAAGCTGAAAAGTCCCAGTTTTAATGTCTCCTCATATGAAAACTGATCCATATCCTAATCATTTTTGTAGCCCTTTTCTATACATTTCCAATTCCAATATATATTTTTTGAGATGAGGCAATAAGACCTGCATGCAATATTCAAGATGTGGGCTCACCATGGATTTATATAGGGACAATACGATATTTTCTATCCCTTTTCTAATGATTCCCAACACTGTTAGCTTTTTTTTGACTACCACTGTTATTGAGTGGATGTTTTCAGAGAACTATCAACAATGACTTCAAGATCACTTTCTTGGACCCCATCATTTATATGTATAGCAAGATTGTTTTCTTCTGTGCATTACTTTGCCTTTATCAACACTGAATTTTATCTGCCGTTTTGTTGCCAAGTCACCCAGTTGTGAGAGATCCCTTTGTCACTCTTCACAGTCTGCGTTGGACTTAATTATCTTGAGTAATTTTGTATCATCTGTAAATTTGGCCACCTCACTCTTTTTTTTCAGATAGATAGCAAGCCACACACTTTTCTTTCAGCACTGTAAGTTGTATTGGTTGAATTCTGGGGTTATTTTTGAATGAGAGAAAATCAGATGTGCACTTCTGTTAAACCATCTATAGAGCTAGTCCTCAGTAAACACTGAGACCTCTGAAGTGGTATTTATCTGGATCACATACAGTGCAACAACTTGCTGCACTGCAAAACTTGTTTTAGTTAAATTTCTGAGATGACTGAAAAAGTCATTTCTCCATAGTTGTCCCTTACACACGTTTGATTCCCTTCCCTTTGAAAGATCTTACTTTATCTCAGATTTTGTATTCATGTGGATTATTCTGCATGTTAAGTATTAAAACTCTTCTGCAATGATGAATACATATTTATTTTCTACTTACTGCCATATCTGAATAAGACTATAAACTTTAAAAAGTATTTCTCTTTTGAATGTTGTCTTGCTCCAAAATGACTAACCCTTTCTGATTGGGGTGTCACACTCTCACTGAACGCTTGAAGGGATATCTCTCTTGAGCTTTGTATTTCAACAAGAAAGTCTCCCTCTGATCTAAATTAGGCCTTGGTTACACTGGCACTTTATAGCGCTATCACATCGCGAGGAGCACTGTAACCTCCCGCCTGTCCACACTGACGAGGCACATAGAGCGCTATAAGTCTGAGTTTATAGCGCTACTGGTAATCCACCTCTGCATGTGGAATAAGGGCTGTGTGCTCCCGCTGTAGCGCTACAGCGCGAATGTGGACACCTACTGCCGCTACAAGTGATCTCTTGAGATGCCTGGAGCCATTTAAGGCAATTGATGTCTCTTCCCTTTGTTTTGAACTCAGCTGGAGGAGTGCGGAAGTATGTTTTCAGAGTTTCTCTCTTAACTCGGCAGATAAGCAATGCAAATATTTATGGAGGGAGCCTGTGTGAAATACAAAGCCTGCTAGTCTTCTCTGTCAAAGGACACTTATTGACAGGCTCTCAGAAGGACCAACTCTCTCCCTCCACATACACACAACACATTCCCCCTCACTCCCCTTGTTTTGAAAAGCATGTTGCACCCAGCTGAATGCTGGGATAGCTGCCCATAATGCACCACTCCCCGTGCCACTGCAAGTGCCACAAATGTGGCCATGCTATACCGCTGGCGGGTCTCAATGTGGGTGCTATCCCTATAGCTGTATACGAGGACAGGTATAACCAAAACTGCTATAAAGCTATAAGTGTAACCATGCCCTTAGACTTCTGAGGTTCAAAAATTTGTTTTCATTTTTATAAGGATCCTGTGGTTAGACACATACCTATTTTCAACCCTAATGGGGCAGTCTTGATTCAAGAATTCTGTGACAGGGTGATGTTGGAAATACATTTTTCTAAATACTTGTTGATAGTTTGGAAGAAATGTATTTTAATTAGGATTGTCTCCCAAAATGTATCTTTCCAGGGATAATGCTGCTAAGATTCAGGACTTTGGTTTGTGTGGGTTTTTTGCTAATGAATTCTTATTTGCGAAGAACCTCTGAAGACTCTGCTTCTCAGCAGTATACAATACTGATGCTTTTATTTTACATGTCTTTTGACTTTATGAAAACATAGCACAGTTTTCAATTCTGTTTGATCAAAAAGCAGCATGTGTGCGTGTGCACTTATGATCTCCCTAATTCTTAACAGGAAAGTTTATTTTTTATCACATAGTTCTCAATGTATATTAGAAGACTTCTAAAGGCCATATAATTCACATTGTCCACAGTAGAGCTAACAGAAGTAAATAAGAATTGTGTTAGTTAATTAAGGGCAGTGAATGTCTTAAGTGTGAGTTAATGCTGTGATTGATTGGAATTTTTATTCTCACTAATACTCTTGAGTGAAATGACAAAGCACCCTAACTTTTCTATAGCATTTGAATTTTAAAAATGACTGTCCATATGTCAGTTATTAGTTAGGCAACCCAACAGTTGAGCTTTCTGGCTTCTTGGTAAGCTGAAATTTCTGCCCCTTAAACCTTTCTTGTGACATGGACAGTGTAGTACTTCAGATACAAAATGCCTTCTTCTGCTCCTGTTGAAGTCAGTGGCAAAATTTTCCATCAACTTCAGTGAGAGCTGAATTGGACACACAGAAGGGTAAATGTGTATAGCGTTATATACATGTTTTGATAAACCACGGCTGAGACCCTACTCTGTAATTATTCAAATGATGATATTAAAGGAGTAATGCGCACGCACACTTCCTTTTAAATATTTTTACTTCATGGGAAAAAAAGCAACATGAAATGGCAAACACATGAGCAATATCATTAGATCAAGAGAATCTATAAATCAAATGACAACAGCAGAGTGCAATCTTAAAACATCATGGAAATACATATGTAAAGTGTGGCCAGATAACATGCACAATTCAACAATAGCAAATTCAGCTGGAAGAGGCTATCTATACAAAATCCCAAAGGGATTTCACTTTTGCACATAAATAAGATGTAATCATGAAGAGAAAAGTAAGCAAAAAATCCCCCCAAAACACAAAACAAACAAACAAACAAACAAAAACCCCAACAAGGAGTCCAGTGGCATCCATCCTGATTGAACTGGCCCTGTCAACACTGGTTCTCCATTTGTAAGGTAACTCCCTTCTCTTCATGTTTCAGTATAATGCCTGCATCTGTAATTTTCATTCCATGCATCTGAAGAAGTGGGTTTTATATCCACAAAAGCTTATGACCAAAGAAATGTTAGTCTTTAAGGTGCCATTGGACTCCTTGTTGTTTTTGTGGATAAGGACTAACACAGCTACCCCAATTTAAAAAAATAAATAAAAGGACCCTGATCATCTTCCTCCATTAGAAGAATTAATCCTTCTTGAAGTCTTCTGAAAACGTCTAGATTTCTTCATACCTGAGAATTTCAAACTAGACTGATTCACATTTCAGTATTGCTTTGCCCAGCCATAAAGTTAAACTTCAGGTATTGTGATGTTCCATTTTCTTAACAGAACAAAACAAAAAGAAGGCAGTGCAATTTCGTAGTAATTTATGCAATAGAGAGGTTGGCCACTCCTAACCCAAAGGAATGTATGAAAGAGTTTGTTGGAATCAGTGTATCACATCGAATTTTATCTTAATATTTTTTAAATGAAGGCAAGTCTTCACTTATGCTTCATATTGTTTATTAGTTACAGGTCCTAATTTTCAGTCTAGTCATTCTGTGTCACCACTCTTTTAAAAAAAGGTAAGAAATTACCACAAGAAAGATCTTTTGAAAACTGATCATCCAATCCTTTGAAGTCCTAAATTTGAAAAGCTCAAATGAAAGAGAGAATGTGGTTGGCTGTTAGCCTGAAAATTACAAAGGAAAATATTCTCTTTTGATGGATCTGGATGTCTATTGACACATTTCCCCCCAGTAGCTTGCCATTTTCTTTTGGTTGGCAACCTTTCAGAAATGGAGTGCCGAGTCTTCATTTATTCACTGTAATTTAAGGTTTTGCGTGCCAGTAATACATTTTAATGTTTTCAGAATGTCCCTTTCTATAAGTCTATAATATATTACTAAACTATTGTTGTATGTAACATAAAATTTTTAAAATGTTTAAGCAGCTTCATTTAAAATTAAATTAAAATGCAGAGCCCCCAAGACTGATGGCCAGGACTTGAGCAGTGTGAGTGGCCTTGAAAATCAGCTCACATGCTGCTTTTGTCATGCATGACATAGGTTGCCTACCCTTGATATATCCTTTTAAGAAAGATGCTGGATTATGGCACGTCATTGCATCAGCTCATCTCAGTCTTTTGTAGTCTATCAAGTTTAGGGAAAGGTAGAAAAATATACAAATATATTGAGTTCACACAATCACTTAAATATGCACACACACAATCTGCAAACAACCTGCACAAATTTGTAAGGGAAATAAAATTCTTGTCTGTAGTTTTCATACTTAATCAAAGATAAAGGAGGGTAGAAGTAGGGGTATAACTCAAACAAGTTAGTCTGTTCCTTTCAATTGTACCTCATCTTAGCTCAAATTTATTTTCATCTTGTATAAATGAATCTAATGTATCTAATGTACATGCACATGAATCAGTGCAAATAGGGATATTGCGCACACCGGTGACCAATTGTTTCAATCATTACCTTTTTCCAAGCATTTTAATAATTATTTTTTTTTATTTACATCTGTTCATTGCTTACGTTTGGGCCCTGGTCATTTGAAAAGTATGAGTTAGGAACTGGAAGAAGGTGAATAACTTTGCATATAGAATTTGAGTTGCTGTGGCTACTCAACTTTTCTTTCTGTGTAAGCAGACACCTACAGAAGCGCAGAGACAAGCAAAATTTCTGAATATTTGCTGAGAAGTGTGGGGTATTGCTCTTTTTTTCAAGCTGTTGATTCAAAGTATGTTGAACTGGAAAGGATCAAACAAATGGTGTACAAACAAGAGTTCAGTTAGGATTAATGGCCTATTGAAAATGAAATAGTGAATTAGAAGGGGGTATCAGGAAAAATAAAAATATATTAAGAATGTGTGGATGTTTCAGAGGCACAAATGAGTTAGGCATCCAAGTTTCATGAACTGCCAATAGGAGTTGTTTGTCTACTTTTTGTGCCTTTTTCATAATTGCCCCAGCTCATGAATTAGGAGATGAGAGAAAATTTAACTCCTAAGGAAATTTTATAGCTTTCGGATGGATCCAGAGTCCATGCCACAAAAGACCTCAATTAATAATGGTGTTATCCAACACCCATTCAAGCCCTGTTTCTGAGAAATCCATCCTTAGGCATGAGTATTTGGTTAATTAGAAATATCTTGCTTGCCAGTAATTGCAATAATTGCTCTCAATAGAGGTTTGCTGAGAACATTTATATTCTGTCAAACAGATGTGTTTAAAAATCTGTGGGAAGGTCAGCTCTTTGCCTTTGGAGATGGACTGTGTTGCACAGTCTGTGGTGAGTAGGCAAAGCTAGGCCCTCAGTGTCTAACATACAAAAATATAAAATAATGTTTAAACAAAGTTAGTCAAATGCCTAACAAAAATCAAACAATTTAAACAAAAATCAGTCATGTGAAAATAATTTTAGTAAGTTGACAGTAATTTCATTATGGATCATTCTGTTGCTACTATAAAAGCCAGAGCTAGGTAAAAGGCACCATGCATCTTTAAAAATAAGGAAAACTTGGTATACTAGGACAGTGCTGTAAAATGCTGACTTGAAAATAGTAACCACTATGCTTTCAAATGCATAACTTATTTGTTTTCTAAAGTTGCTCTCATTTGTTGGGGATAAGGATTAAAAGTGAGATTTATGTTTGTGTTATCAGTCCAGTAGGGATTGTTTATATGGATTTTTGTATATTGTAAATAAAAGGATTATAATTAGATGCAATCCATTTTTAAAAAAATCATCATGAAAGCTTGTCATATAGTTGAACTAATTAAACACTGTCCAAATCTTAGTTCTCAGGGCTGTGAAAGAAAAGAACAATTATATACT
This sequence comes from Dermatemys mawii, assembly GCA_007922305.1. Lineage (NCBI taxonomy): Eukaryota > Metazoa > Chordata > Testudines > Dermatemydidae > Dermatemys > Dermatemys mawii. The sequence goes on from ML677377.1 coordinate 10,638,098, forward strand.
AGGCTGATTTTTTTATGTAAAAATATGACCAGAGATCAACTAATTACACTGTTGAAAGAGAGAGAGAAGAGAGAGATGGAAATAGATTTTATTTTTATTTTATTGGGGAGGAGGTATACAGGAAAACTGTAACCATGGAGCAGGCTTGCCCAGTACTAAAACAAATTGACTGAATCGATGAGGAAGAAATAGAAAATATAGCCAAACGGTGAGTTTGACCAATAAAAATCCAAGCAAATGGAAAAGAGCAGATGTTCCTGCTTTAGAACTTCAGTTTGTAAAATAAATTGAACTAAAGCATGTCAAAAATGTTAGGTGGCAGATGACTTTAGCACAATGATCTGATCTTTAACCTTCTGCACTGCTGTGTCGCTTTGGAGATTAATTTCCCTGGTGCATTACTTTTACTGTGCATCTAATGTACATGCGCATGAATCAGTGCAAATAGGGATATTGCGCACACCAGTAACCAATTGTTTCAATCATTACCTTTTTCCAAACCCCATCTTGGACTTTGGATCAAGGTTTAAGTAGTCCAGTCACAAGAATCTCCCATTCCAAAGCTGTGAAAAGCAAGTCCTTCAGAACTGTCCATATTGGATCCCATATCGGCTGATATCGTAACTGCCTATCCTATGTTTCCTTGTTGCTTAGTAATCATGTTCCTGAAATGGTACAATGGGGAATGGTAATTTTACTGCCATCTCATTAATCTTGTTAGATACTCAGAGAAAATCAATTAACTTCAGGCAGGTTGGCTGATCTATATATTACAGTAGGGGTACTTAATCTAACCCCATTCTTGCCTTCTGCTAACTTGTCTCAACTCTTTCAAGTTCTGATGCGTGTATCAAATTAGAGAGAACATGGGTCCCTCTCTTCCCTTGAAACATCTCTGATTTCCCACTGCCATCTCTGGAATGACCCTTGTGACCCAGCTGGTTTAAAGCAACCAGTCACAGGGGGCAGCAGAAGAGTTTATTAAAATAAATGAGGAGTAAATAATCATTTACTATGGCTGTTCCCAGTCCAGGAATGGAAAGAAGAAAGGTAAGAGGAGCCCCTGTCAAGGTGCTGTGTTAGGGATACAGCCAACAGTGGCCTTGGTCTGCAATTTTAAATGAGCAAAAATACAGTTTGTGTAAAAATCATATCAGGGCCACATAAATAATCTGTTATCCAAATCATATACATCATGTAAACATCAGGAGATTTTTCCCAGTACCTATACATGGTAAAAGTGTTACCAAGGTGAAATAGAAATACCACTTGCACAAAATTGGTCAAAGGAGTCAGATTTGTCAAACAGATTGAAAGGGTTGGTGAAGATTTTTTTGTGCAAGAATGTTTGTTTGCTCCTGTTTTGAAGTGGAAATGAATTTTATAATGTATGGAGAACTGTTGAAACTAGGTTGAATAAAGGCAAATGGATCCAATGGATATGTAGATTAACTGATTTTTTTTCTTGAATAGGATGTATGAATTAGTGTATGTGTACTACATGTGTAGATATTGATTCAAATGGTAAATGTTCAAGATGAAATCAATAAACCTCAAAAGTTGACAAAATAAAACCTAAATTTATTGATTTATTAGTCCAGGGATTTTAGAGTAGCTGTTTTGGGCATCTGTGATTTGATGATTTCCTCTAGTACAAGTTAGGTGTGATAACTTAAGTCAGGCCTTGCATCTGTCAATTAACTTTAGAAAAGAAGGATCTCTAAGGAAGAAGACCAAAGTTTCCAGAAAACCTAGGTATATTTTTCCTTTTTCCCCTCCTGGCATTCTGCTGAAATGACCTATGTATGAGACCTCTGCTCTGAAGTTTGCTGAGGGAAGTAAAATCTTCCTCTAGGTGATGGTTGTAAGGTTATTAAAAAGCTCATGTGAAAAAAATCTCTAGTTTCAACATTCACCCAAGTAGATGGTTTAGGGAGTACTGAGCAACTATTTTAGTCTGGGCACTGACCTTGACACAGCAAAAAGACACTGCTGGTTATCAGGGATCTTTCATATGTCCCTATTTCCATCCCATGTGATCAAACCAGAGCTGCCAGTTGCCTTACCCAATGTCTGGCCAAGTTTTAATCTGAGGAAGATTGAGATGGCAATGATGGAATGGGGAAATAACCAGAAGAGATGGTTTGGATTGTATCTGTGGCTTGCACTCTAGAAGTCAGATAAAGTAGAAACAAGGGTCTGGATGACCTTTATCCATCTGTGTCTGGGTGACAGGAGGCAACCTCTTGTTACCATTATCTTTCTCTCTCTCCATAAAATGAGGCCATTGTAATGAACTCAATGTTTGTTGCTGCAGAATATGACGACCTGTTGATTAAACATGTTTCACCATGGGAGGTGTTTGTTTGCACTCACTACCTGTTAGTTTCTGGGGGAAAGTTAAGCTGTCCATATTGCTCTAAATACATTGTGACCTAACTCTGTGGAATTCTATAAGGAGTATAATCTGGAGATCTCCCATTCTCCACGAAGGCCCCTAAACTTTGGAAACTGCTCTAATATTTCAAATCTGTTGGTCTTTGAGACCTGCTGCAAAAATCATAATTTCTCCATAGGCTTTTGGATAGGGAAAAATAATGTGACTAGATGACCGCAAACTTAACATAGACGATAAAGGGGAGGGATGGCCAATCAGGATAAGTAAAGAACATGTCACAGATCTTCTGACTAAGCCAAATGAATTCAAGTCAGCAGGGTCTGATGCTATTCATCCCAGAGGGCTTCAGGGATTAGTTCAAGACATTTCTGAACCATTGGCAATTAATTTTCAAATTGATGGGTGACAGGAGAGGTCCTAGAAGTGTGGAGAAAGGGTTATAGTAGTGCCCATATTTAAAAAGGAGGAACTGGAGAACTATAGACCAGTCAGCCTGACCTCAATAACTGGGACGCTACTACAGCAATGTATAAAACATTCAGTTTGAAAATACAGCAGACCCTCGCCAGAATGCTCATCTATATAGTGCGAATTCACATATAGCGCACTCACGGCCATGGATTTAGTTTCATTGGAATCCATGGTAACACAGTCCCTGTATTAACGTGGTACTGTGCATAGACCCCAAATCCCACATTCTATTGAGGGTCTGGTGCACCTGGAGGATGAAGAGGTAATCACTAGCACCCATCATGGATTGACTAAGAACAAATCATACCCAGTGAGCTCGACTGCGTTCTTTGACAGGGTAAACAGTTTGTTGGATAGGGAGAATGTGGTGGACATAATATATCTGGATTTTAGCAAGGCTTTTGACCCAGTCCCCATGACATTCTGATAAGTAAACTGGAGAAATGTGAGCTGGGTGAAACTACCATTAAATGGATATATAACACTGCTCTACAGAAAAAATGCTTCTGAAATAAGTATAGTCAAACTTTACTAATTCTGGGTCACCGAGAACGAAAATGATGCTTAAAATTGTTGATTGGCTCTAGTTTCAAGATATGCTATTGGGTCAGTATATATGACCCTTGACATGGGAATGGCGAGGATAAGTGAGTTATAAAGGGAAGGGATCTCAATTTAAACCAGAAATGACTAAAATACATCTTTGACTGGATCTATGAATAAATCTATGACTGGGTTTGGACAGTACTTGCTTTTTAAGCAAAACAATGAATGATGCAATCTGAAGCTGGTATTGCGTCATACATGATATGAATTGCATCATGTTATTCCTAGAAGTCATGGATGATGCAATCATAACGAAGCTTACATCACTCTGCTAAACAAATTGCCCTGTATCAGCTCTAGAAATCATACAGTGTCGTGCTCTCTTATTTGTAAATGTTTGATTTTGCAAAGGGACACATTTTTGTTTAGCCAAAGTAAGCGGAGATGCCTTGTATTTGTGTGAACAGTGCAGATAACTTCTGCTATGTTTGTGGTGAAGTGACTTTTGCATCACAAAAGTGCAGTATAACCATTATGGTTATAAAGCCTATCACCTTTATTTTGGCTGCAAAATTGGAGCTCAGGACAAGAGGTGGTCCCCACACATATGCTGCAACACTTGTGCAACAAATCTTCGCCAGTGGTTGAACAGGAAAAGGAAATCTATGCCTTTTGCAGTGCCAATGATTTGGAGAGAGCCAACAGATCATACCAGCAATTGTTACTTCTGCATGGTGCCTCCAGTTGGGAAAGGTGTGTCAAAGAAGAAAAAGTGGACTGTGCATTATCCAAACATTCCATCAGCTATACGCCCAATACCCCACAGAGAAGGACTGCCGGTTCTTGATGCACCAGAATCATTTTCACTTGAGTCAGACGAGGAAGAGGAAGAGGATGAAACTTCTGGTCCTGAACCATCAGTGTCACAGGACCCACATTTTCTCCCATCCTCCTCCTCTGAACCACACCTCGTAACACAAGCTGAACTGAATGACCTTGTCAGGGATTTGGAACTACCCAAGAGTAAGGCAGAGCTGTTGGGCTCCAGACTACGGCAGTGGAATCTCCTGGCAGGTGATGTTAGGGTTTCCATGTTCCGTGACCGTCAAAAGGATCTTGTCCCATTCTTCTTCATGGAAGGCGATCTTGTAGCCTGCAACAACATTGATGGTGTGATGGCAGCCCTCAACATCATTCACGATCCAGATGAGTGGAGACTCTTCATTGATTTATCGAAGATGAGTCTTAAAGCTGTTTTGCTGCATAATGGCAATGTTTTGCCATCAATTCCAGTTGGTCATGCAGTCCATATGAAGGAAACCTATGACAACATGAAACAACTTTTGAGGTGCATAAACTATGACCAACATCAGTGGCAGCTTTGTGGCGATTTGAAGGTTGTTGCTCTCTTGCTTGGTCTGCAGACTGGATACACAAAGTACTGCTGTTTTCTCTGCAAATGGGATAGTCGTGCAAGAGATTCCCACTACATCAAGAAAGATTGGCCCCTCCGACAGTCATTGGAGCCTGGGAGGAAAAGTGTTCAGCATCCACCACTTGTTGAATCAAAGAAAATTTTGTTACCACCCTTACACATCAAGCTGGGTCTGATGAAGAACTTTGTCAAGGCCATTGACAAAACACAAGCAGCTTTCAAGTACCTCCGTGTAAAATTTCCAAGGTTAAGTGAAACTAAGATAAAGGAAGGTGTCCTTGTTGGTCCTCAGATTCGTGAACTTCTTCGAGATGATGCATTTGACCATGCACTGCGTGGCAAGGAAAAGATGGCACGGAAAGCCTTCCAGTCAGTGGCAATACATTTTCTCGGAAACAACAAGGCAGACAACTACAGGTTGTTGGTGGAAAACCTCCTCAAGGCATACAAAAGCCTTGGTTGCAACATGTCACTAAAGATACATTTTTTGCACTCTTGTCTAGATTTTTTTCCACCGAACTGTGGAGCAGTGAACGATGAGCATGGCGAGCGATTTCACCAGGACATTGCAAGACTGGAGAAAAGCTATCAGGGAAAATGGAGCCCATCAATGCTTGCAGACTATTGCTGGACAGTGACAAAAGATGCTCCATTTAATGAATACAAGAGACAAGCCAAGAAGCGCCGAGTAGACACTGAATAGGACTAAACTATGTACATAATAATAGTTTTTTGCCTTTTGTTTCATAATACATTTTATTTATATAACTCTTTTGCTGATTTTTAAAGTGTTACATAAACAGGACAGGTGAAATATTATCATGTAAAGCAACCATAAACACATGAAAAGATCTAGGTTTAAAATTTGTGATTAATACTCTACTATCTACACAATATACTGTGGTAAACCCAGAGCAGACTGCTTCAGGAGGGAGTGGTGGTAAGCAGTCCTAGAAGGGTAAAAGGCCCTCTCCCTGTCAAATGAGAAAAGGTAACCTCAGGTTAACTGGATTCAGCTGAGTAAAGGTTGCCAGAAACTCAGTTGAGATCAGCTGAGGCCAGTTAAGAAGACCTTTTTAAACCTTCCCCTGTGACAAAGGAGCGGGGGAGACAGAGAGAGGGAGTGAGGCTGCAAGCAGGCTGGGGCAGCAGGACAAGGAGCCCCTCCAAGAAGGGAGGCAGCAATTCCCTGGCCGGAAGGGGAAAAACCCCAGCCAGAAAGCTACTGAAGGGAAGGAAAAGGTAGCCCTGGGAGAGTTAGGAGGAGTACCCTGCCCAAACCAGTCTCTCCCAGGCATAACAGACTTATACCGGGTGAGACAGGGAGGGTACTTTGCCACAATACATAGACATAAAATGTAAAAGCTTAAATATCTTAGAAACAGTAGCCAATCAGTTGTTTTAATTGTCATATTTGAATTCAGCACATCAAAATACATAATAAATATCACATTTTATCTCTGAAGCAGACGACTTCTAAAAAATTGTAGACCAGTGTAATTGGTTAATTGATCACAATCAGAGTAGCTATTAATGGAATCATGTCAGATTAGAAGGGAGTCTCAAGTGGGGTTCCACAGTGTTCTGTTCTGTGTATGGTGTTACTTAATATCTTAATTATCTGGATGTAGGAATAGAGATCATACTGATCAAATCTGCAAATACGAAGCTGGGAGGCGTTGCTAACACTTTGAATTTTAACTCAGTCCTTTAAAGGAATCTTGATAAATTGGAGAAGTGGGCTATAGATGACAAAATGAATTCCACAAAGGTGCCATACTTAAGGATGAAAAGCCAAATTCACAAATACAGAATGGGGGATAACTGTCTTGGCAACAGCACTGTCGAGAAGGCTCTGCGAGTTGTGGTGAATCACAACCTCAACATGAGTCAACATTGTGGTGCTGTTGAAAAAAATCAAATATAGTTTTGGGTTGCATTAATCTACTTTATACTGGTTAGGCATCAGTGGGAGTACTGTGTCCATTTGGGTCACCAATGTATAGAAAGGATGTAGAGAAATTAGAAAGGATCCAGAGGCAAGCAACAAAGATGATCAAAAGGATGGAATGCAAATTATATGCATAAAGGCTGAAGCAACTGGGTATCATTTTAGTTGGGAAAAGAGCAAATTAAGCGACGACATGACAGAAGTCTTCAAATACTTGAAAGGCTGCCATAAGAAAGATGGGGAGAAGTTGTTCTCTTGCCACAAAGGGCAAGACAAGAAGCAGTGGGTTCAAACTACAACATAGATTTAGATTAAATCTCAGCATGAACAGCACGTGCACCCCCTCTTCGGGGAGGCTAAATCGCCACTGCTACTCCACCCATTTCCTCCATTCTCCCTGGCCAGCCCACCAGGGCAGCCCTGAATCCCCTGGCCGGCTGACCAATGCAACCCCTAACTCTGGCCATCCAGAGGCGCTCTGATCCTTACCACTGCCTGGCCCCAGGGCTGTGAAGGGGAACATTGGTGGAGGTTTTGGGAGGCTTAGCCTCTCCCAGTCTCAATTACCTGCTACCCATGAATTTCATGAAAAACTTCTGAACTATAAGAACCATAGGGCAATGGAACAGAATGTCTAGGGAGGTTATAGAAACTCCTTCATTGAAGTTTTCAAATGGAGGCTGGAAATCCACCTGTCTTGTATGTTTTAGACATAACAAATCTTGCATCTTGTCAGGGGGTTGGACTAGATTTCTGCAGTCCCTTCTATCCTGATGGTTCTAAGACTGGATGATGGTATTGTGAGGGTCATGAGTGATGAGACTGGTTAGATTTTTGTTTTTCTGCTAGGTCCAAGTAAGCTAAGGGACTGATAAAAATTGCTAGATTTGTAATCTAGAAAAATTGTTTAAAAACACTTATCAAAGGTACCTGTACCTGAGATAGGCACATTCATCCATTTTTGACCAAACTGGGAGAAAAATATGAGATCATTCATCTGTAACGTCAATGAATTTTGGTGCAATCCAAAGTGTTTCCAATATTTTTGCTGTAAGTGATATTTCTGACAGTAGCATTTGTGAGGCTAAAGCGTAGTCAAAGGCTTTCCTTTGTGATTTGTTTAGTCATTGTCCATGATACAAAGTAATTGTATAATGTGTTTACAAACCACAAGGCAACTTAGTGCACATTTAAACCAACAGTGGTTATAAATTGTCATATATGATGTATTCTTTAGCTATTGTGACAAGGCATTACAAACAAGCTTGAAAATGTATAGAAGGCTGTCTTGCCTTTTTTGCATTACAAAAGGCTCGCATTTGTAGCTTGGGCTCTGAAGGTCTGTGACATATAAATTGCGCCTCAGAACTGTAAAAGTATATATGCTTCTAATTTTTCTGCATTTCATTTATCATTCTCCAGCTGACTATAAAAACATTTAGAAGTGATTGTAATCTAATTTCAGGTGTAGTTTACTGTTAATTATCTGCTTAAATCCATATTGAGACTGGCTGATAAAACACCCTTATTTTCTTTACTTAAAGTTTGGCCTTATTAAGAAAAACATGTTGTTCAGAATGAAAATGTGGATTATACATCAACTACATTTCAAGTAGTTGAATTTAGGAGATCTTAGTTTAACTTCTTGTATCTTTATGCATTTGTATATTTACAGAGTAAGAACGTTCTGCTTCTAAATCCTATATGTTGTTCATGACTGTTATTTTTTCTGTTTAATTAAGAGCTTTGCACTAGTATGCATATTTTATTTACACTTAAGAACAATTTCATTACAAAAGCCACAATTTCTTCCACGCTTTTTCATTGTCATGCTTTTTTTTACAGCTGAAGAATTTTCTTTTCTGTTAATAGCTTTAAAAATGTGTACTTTCTACCATATAAAGTGTATGTATTACAGATCATGTGCACACCCAAGCTTTAAAAAGGCAACTGTTCCAATTTCTGGGAACCTTGGCAGCTAGTTAAAACTACTACTACTGGATAATTACCTATCTTCATGAGAGATAAATGTCTTTGGTTTCTCTCTATCCATAGCATTTTTTCCAAAACCAGGACACATTGTTTTTGGTTTTGGCTATTACTTTTAAATGCCAGCAAACCATGCATTTTGAGTAGCCTCTTCTTGATTTGTGCACACAGTTGCAATTAAAATGATGCATGCACATCAATGGATTACACTGTTTCATGTCAATTTTTGGATACTAAATCATTTTTGGGTTATTTATTTCAGTGCTCATGTGTGACTCGGTATAATCACAGAAGTAATATTCTTCAATGCATTAAAAAAAAGTACATTCCTAATTCCCATCAGCACTGAAAGGCAGCTACTTAGGTGAAAAGAGCAATAGTGTGCAGATGACTAATTTAAAATTTTGGAAATACAAGAGCCAATGAACTTCCTGAGATCATGATCTCAAAACTATACTGTTCTCATGTTGTTCTTGAATATATTTTTTGTGTGACTGAACTGAGCCATAGGTTTAAAGTTTACTTTTGTGGTCTAATATTCCATTATTATGTTCCCTTACAATAGTCGTTGCCACAATGGTGTCTCCGATTTATAATTTGATATCTGCTTCAGCTTACTTGTTCTATACTGTATAACTTTCACTAAAGATTTTTAAGCCCTTTATTCACATTATACTTCAACATTTCAGGAAGGCAGGTATAGTAGGTATTAGCTCCATTTTACAGATTTGAGAACTGAGGCACAGCAGGATTAAAGTGACTTCCCTAAAGTCATATAGCAAGTCAATGACAGATCAGGGAACAGAATCCATTGTCATGGCAGCTGGTTCCTTGTTTTCTTCCTAATTTGAAAATTAAAATGCTGCCCTTATTTTAACCTCTCCAGATTCCTAGAAGGAAAATAAAGAAAAAAAGTTTGAGCAGTGAAGAAGTGACTAAGATCTTGTGTAAAATACAGCAAAAGGAATAATTGGAAGATCAGAATTTAGACAAATCAGTAGATCTGTATCATCAGATGTTCAGGAAACTAGTTGATGAATTTGCTGAACACAAGAATTATTTGAGAAGTTGAGTACAAAGTAGGGTGATATTGGAGGCCTGGAAAAAAAGCAAAAGTGGAACTGATGCTCAAAAGAGGAATATTCCTGGCAATTACCCAGGAGGTCAGTTTTCCCCTATTGATACTCACACCTTCTTGTCAACTGTTTGAAATGGGCCATCCTGATTATCACTACAAAAAGTTTTTTTTTTCCTCCTGCTGATAGTAGCTCACCTTAATTAATTCACCTCTTAGAATTGGTATGGCAACCCCCATCTTTTCATGTTCTGTGTGTGTATGTGTATATATTTATCTTCCTACTGTATGTTCCCCTCCTTGCATTTGATGAAGTGGGGTTTAGCCCACAAAAGCCTATGCCCAAACTCTAAGGTGCCATAAGTACTCCTCATTCTTTTTTTATCATAAAAGTAGTTTTCATTCAAAACTAGAAAGAATAAATATTGCTGGACAAATGCTTTTGCTTTTTTGGGGTGTTTCTTTTAATAGTTTCTATCCATTCTATATATGTGAGGAGTTTATACAGTGTCTTATTAAATCTTACTAAAAACATTCAAAGTGGAATTACTTTGAAAATTTGCCTGGAATGAAAATGGCTGAAGAAATCTAGGGATGTTAGCCTTAACTTTAGTTTGTAAAGGTTTTTAAGATCTTCAGATGGAAAGCGCCTGGTAAGTGAGTACTATTGTGAGTTGTGGTGATGTTTTATTATTGTTTGTTCATAATTAGTTTCTAATAGCAGTTTTCTTAAGCTCTGTGTGACCTGTTTGACCCCCTCCCCTTCTGAGATGCCACCTGATTTCACTGGGCCTCTCCTGCTCTACCATCCTGGGTTTCCTCTTGCCGTTTTGTTGAATTAGGCTTTCCAGCCTTGTGCAGCACACACACAGGTAGGGCCACACCTGAAAACAGATGTGCAGGACTTCTTGCCACCGGCACCAGTTATAAATTATGTAAACTGTGTTTAATAATAAACAAAATAAGTTATTAACTACCAAAGGTGAATTTTAAGTGGTTAAAGCGATAGCAAAGAAAACATTCTTAGTAAATAAACAAAAGCCGCAAACTGAGCTTAACACACTAGACAGGTAGGATAAAAATTACCAAATTCTCACTCTGAGTGATAAACAGGCTGGCAGAATCTTAAGGCACAAATTGCCTTAGCTTTCCCGGATTTTCTTACACAAGCTAAAAATCCTTCCAGCCTGGGACCATCACTTCCCACAGTTTGTGTGTTCCTCATGTGATTTTAAGTACGGTGTTTGTAGGGAGAGTGAGGACTCCTGTGTTGCCATTGTTCCTCTTTTATATCTTCCCCCCACTTTCTGGAAAGTTTTTTTGCTGTGACTTGGGTGCAGAGCTTATCTCTAAGAGGTTTCTATTGCACATAGTTCCTGGGGTAATCTTTATGCTTGTGTGCATTTCCTCAATAAGCCGCTAACATTGCTTGTCCTCATCCAATGTAGCACATTTGAAATACAGAGACATGGTCAAAATTCCCAACTTCAGATAAAAAAAAAAGAAATATGCATACATTAGTGAATTAAAACCTGTCCAATTATATTTTGCAAGACTATCTAGAATAAAATATATCTTGGTTATACCACATTCATATCATAACAATATTACCATGAAGAATATGAGGTGTAAAGTCACACTGTGATCCCACAAAGATGCATGTGCTCAACAATTCAGATTTTCCATGGTAAGAACGGCTGCTAGTACACTTTCAAACTTTCAAATAGCTATAGATCATATAATGTATAAATATTAACAAATGGGTAAAAATTGCAGAAGTAAAGCAAAAATTGACCTTTGCCATAAAATACATGACAAAACATATCAAACTACTGTGTGAGTCTTTCATCCTTGTTGGAGGGAGGATTTTTTGGTCAGATAACAGGATTTTTTTTAAAAAATCAAGCCAACGAGCTCACAGAATATGATGATGTCATAAAAAAGAACAAGGTCTAAAAAGATGACCAGGTCTTATAAAGACATTTCATTCTGAATTAGGGAGCACTACTGGTATATTTAATGAAATGAGACTAGAGATTTTTATCATTTTAATTTAATATTTTAGTAATCATATTTAAAATAGCTTCTCCAATATTAGTACTGTACTTAATTAAATAGTCTTACAGTTCAATAGGCCAATGTTTAATCAAAACTTGAATGTCAATTAAAGTTAGATTCATTATCAGATTTTTTTAAAAGTTCCTTGTTATTCCATATATATTTCTTATATGGTTAGCTATCAAAAAGCTTTTATTTTAAATATTGTTAATATTATGTTTCTAAATGTAAAATATGCAGATTTTTTTTCAAGGGCTAAAATAATTTCTTTACTTGTCTTACTGGAAATGGCTGAAAAATTCTTTCCATATGCCTTCCTTCTCTTTCTTTATTACTCACGCTCATAACCAAGCGTGCATGCGTGCACACACAAAAACTTAGCAGCGTAAGCTTGTTTGATTGCAATGAAAATTGCTCTCTGAATAAGTCTGCACTCTGACTTTATGAAAATATGCTAATGAGTGAGAATATAATGTTACAAATATACTTCATGCAAAAGGTCTCTTGTAAGGTATCATTACAAAGCTTAAAAGCTGTGTTTGGTAGTAATCCTCTTTGTATCACTCTTGAATCTGAAAGTAGAAATATGACATGGAACTCTCAGATCTTATTGTGGCTATACAAAGTCTGAATCATTAATGTGGCTTGAAATTTTGATGGATCTCATTAATCTGGACAATTGACTGTTGATGGCAAAGTCTTCCTGTATATCTGTGTGCTGGTAAATGGGCAATGAAGCCTTACAGTGACATGTGCTCATGTCATCTTAACTGGAATCCATCGTCAACCTGGTGCTTTTCCATTTAGGAGGGGTGGGAACCCAGAGAAGGACAAAGGATTCCTACCTTGTGCAAAGCTATATAAGGGGGTGAAACAGAACAAAGGGGGCTGCAATCAGAGAAATCCCCTAGCTACCACTTGACAACACCAGGGCTGTACCAGGGGAAAGGATTGTGCCCAGACTAGGAAGGTGTCCAATCTGTGATAGAAGCTTATTGAAACATCTCTGAGGGTGAGACTTCATCTGTAATCACTTTTTTACTCTATTAGACATAGACTTGCATGTTTTGTTTTATCTGGCTTGCTAATTTACTTTGTTCTGTCTGTTATTACTTGGAACCACTTAAATCCTACCCTCTGTATTTAATAAAATCACTTTTTATTTGTTAACTCACCCAGAGAATGTATTAATACCTGAGAGGGGGGCAAACCATGTGCATATCTCTCTATCAGCTCTATAGAGGGTGAACAATTTGAGTTTACCCTGTATAAGCTTTACACCAGGTAAAACAAATTTATTTTGGGATTTGGATCCCATTGGGGAGCTGGACATCTGAGTGCTAGAGACAGGAACATTTCTTAAGCTGTTTTCAGTCAAGACTGCAGCTTTTAGGGGATGTGGTGTGAGCCAGACACACTTGCCTGCTACAAACAAACAAGGCAAGGTTCTGAAGTACACAGCTGACAGGAAAAATGGGCTCAGGCATAGTCTCAACACATCAGTTGGCAGTCCCAAGAGGTCTTCTGTGAGCCAACCCATCAGAGAGTCTTCTGTAGTTTCCCAGTCTGTATAACCCTTAATGCTTCCTGGATCCTCTTTATTGCCATGTTTTGCTAGGCAAGCTATAAACTAGGTAGTAAATTCACTTTATAGGCTATCATCTCTTGAGTAGTTTGAACATACAAACTTAGATTGAAGGTGTGTTATGGAACAAAATGAAAAATAAGAGCTCGCCAACTAAAATGGATGTACATAAACACAAACAATGCAGAAAAAAAGCAAGAAGGAGTAGAAGTAATCGCAGATGACAGTGATTATGATTTGCTAGGCATAAATGAAACCTGGTGGGAGTATTCCCATAAATGGAATGTCGATACAAATTAGGATGAATACCTAAAGGAGAACTAAAAAAGGGAAGAATAAATTAGAGGGGTTACTATTATGAAAAACACTTCAGCTTGCTGGCATTTAAAATTCAACTACAAAGAGCCTGATGGCAAAGTTCTTTGTTAAAGGTATGAGGAGTGAAAAAGAAAAGAAAATATGGGTGGGCATCTGCTCCAGACCACCAGGGCTTGAAGAGAGTGAAAATCAAATATTGTTTTAGCTGTGGGGTTATCTGAAGCTTCATAATACTATACTCAGTTTGTTTTACTTTTTTAAAAAATAAGGATTCCTTTAAGGTAGATCAAGAAGGGGACAACTGAGAAACTGTTAATACACAACTCACAATCCAGATTAGGAGCATCCTTAGGGTATTAAGGAACTTTGAAAAAATGTAACATAAAACCCCAGACAACAAACAAAACACACCACTACAACCCAAAATAACACCAAAATGAACAAACCCAGCTATATAACTGAAAACTACTTTACAAAAAGCCACGTATAACTCAGAAGGTAAATTAAGATTGGAGCAAAGCGAATGAAGTGACACTTTTCAAAAGAGGATCAGAGTAATCCTAATAATCTTCACTGTAGATAAAAATTTTCAAATTCATCTAGTGATTCAGGAGCCGAACACTCATTTTGAATATTGACGTAGGCATGTGGGATCCTAAATCTTGCTCATTTTTTCAAGTCACTCTTGAAAATGGAATTGAGGATGCTATTGCTTATGGACTTTTGAACATTTTAGTCTGTCTATCTGTGACTGTATGGATAAATCCAATAGTAATTCATTCCTGTTATGCCTATGTTAGCTTTCACTTGCATTACGTATTGTTCAGCATAATAAAAAAGCCAGTTTAAATTAACCCTATCTAAAGAAGTGTACATTTCAGATGGCAGATATCAAGCAAATACTGACAAAAGTGCTGATTGACTCAAGCCTTGACTTGTCCTATCTTGGCAAAAGAAGTCTAAGGAGGCTCATCAGAAGCTACTGGATTTGCATATCAAGTATATACAAAATACTATCCATAGAAGTGTGAGATGCCTGCTGACAAGTTGACAGCCATGCAAGGAGTATATTCACATTTCAGTGGCAAAAGAACAGACCAGTTTCAGTGTTTGAATAAGGTTCAGAGAGTGCAGGTTGCGTGAAGTATTTATTCAGTAGCTTTAAATGGTCATAGTTAGGGCATACCATTATTTATATGAAAATACATACTCCTAAACAGACATTGTGGAATGTGTCCTTTAAAAAGTTTGAACTACCAGCATATCCCAGTACAGATTGATGCTAGTGTTGCATATTACTTATTTAAGTGTGTGTGTGTGTGTGTGTGTGTGTGTGTGTGTGTACACACACACACACATATACATTCAGATAAAATACATTATGAAAACAAAAATGAAATGAGAAGTTAGCTAAACCATTTTGTTAATGAGAGAATGTATTCCCATGAGAGAAGAATTATTGTAATATATACTA
Organism: Dermatemys mawii; assembly: GCA_007922305.1. NCBI lineage: Eukaryota > Metazoa > Chordata > Testudines > Dermatemydidae > Dermatemys > Dermatemys mawii. The sequence goes on from ML677377.1 coordinate 10,653,398, forward strand.
GCAGGATGTTTGACAACTGCTTTCCCAATAAGGTGAATTGACAGAAGATACACTGCAAAAGGATTATTTGCAGAAGCATGTAAAATGAGAGATTTGGCAGGAACTTTAACACAAATATGCATCACCCATGGGAAAACAATTGTATCCTGGGAACAAGCTGTCTTTGTAAACAGGCTTATATCCATAACAAACATCTAGAAAGTGCACTTACTAATTACATCAAAGAAAAATTATATTAACTAAAAATATGAAAATAAGTATTTTATGGAAGGTTGTTTCAGATTATTAATCTAGTTGCAAACTGTAAATCAATATTCTTAATTTTCACATTTGTTTGTTTAATTGCTGTATTAACCAATCACTTCGGTTCTGTATCCCCATAACAGATGTTCATTATAAAAGCTGAATACATTAAGATGATTACATTGTTCAAACACTTTGATAATTCATTTGTATTAAAATCATAAGACTCTGTTGACATTTCCCTAGGGTGCATTTGGTGTGGTTAAGCAGGATAAATGTCAGCTAGTAATGCTGTTAAAATAAAGCCCTTGCAGAGAACCTGCATATTATTTCTCAGCTTTGTAATCCTTAACAGCAACTTTTAGAATTCTGCTTTCTTTTTCAATGATGCATTGTATCTCAAGGAGTAAAATACAGAGTCCTGGAATTGTAACTCTTAAACGAACTCCCTCATTAGATCAAAAATGAAATAGAGGTAGAGAAGACTTAAAGAAAGATGGATCAAAAAATCTACAAAACTATGTTGTAATAAAATAGAAATACACAGTATTTAAATGTAATGGCCTAGTCTGAGGTGTGATGTAAGAAAGCAAAAACTGCTATGAAATAACAGCATCAACACAAATGTTCAAAACAAGGGGAGTGAACACTTAAACAATCAGCATTCAAACAGTAATCCCAATCATAGAGCATGCTCTGCGCAGCACACATCCACACTATCACAAAAATAGCTCTAGCATCCAACCACAGACAGAAATTGCATCTTTAATTCTAATTCATGGTGGACCATGTGGGGATTAGGCATTGTGTGTTGTATGTACGTGTCACTCATTTACAAGCCTTTATTAATCAGCAGTAGTTCAAGCTTTGTTAGTGTGGCTATTAGGCACTGTTAATTATTTGTGACAAGTACTGAAAGTTAGATAAATGAAAGTGCTGTCTGTTGCTTAACCATGCAACTTTTCTAGAGAGACCTTAATTGTGGCTTAAGGGCTTGACTCATTGCACAAAGGGAATTTTTCCATTCACTTCAACGGGCTTTGGAATAGGGCCACTATAATGAATTTAAGTAATTCCATTCTTATACCAATTGATAAATCACACTGCTAATGTTGAAAAAAAAATAAAATGTTAACAATAAAGAACGAAAGAGACAAGGGAAAGGTTGACCAGAAGTCTTAAGGTTTTAGATATTGTTACTCATATAACCTGAATATGAGTTGTAAATGGATTATTGAAAAGTAATAGGGTAAATCCAATTTAAGGACAAATTGAAACATTTCAAATTAACATTGATTAGTTTATACAATGCAATTAAGTAATGAGGATTTTTCAAAAATTAACAAGATACTGTTTTACATTGAGCTTCTAAATAAGAGTTTGAAGTCATAATAGGTCATCTGAAACTAGATAGTACTAATTTTATGCTGTTTGTACGTTCAACCTATGCACAAGGTTTGTTTTTAAGACATTGATATGAACTATCAAAAAATCAAGCGTTTTTCCAGTGATCTAGGTCTTTTTAGTATAGATGACTGTATTGCACATACAGGAAATTTCCCTGGATTAAAGTTTGTTTTAAAATGAAAATATGTATAATATCCTTTCCCTTTGAGCTCAGTTCACTTCTATATACAAACAAAAGTTAGACTAGAAAATTCTTTGTCTATTTACATGTACAACCATACAGAGTTTTACAGACTAAGGTTAGAGATGTGTAATATAGAATACTTTCTGTTATTAGAAAGTCTCTTGTTCCTTGTTTCCTACTTTTCCTTTCTCTGTTCAAGTCAGGAAAATCTCTCCCTTTTTTGACAGTTCTATTCCTTGCTTAAGTTGATTGTCCACCTTTATTACCTGTCTTATATGATGTCCCCAAAGCTGTCATCTGGCTTATCCCAAAAGGTATAATTAAACTGTGAAAGATGTCACTGAGGCTATAACACATTTGTATAATTACCTCAGCCTTGCGTCTGTCATGACTCACATCAGAGATGATTATTTGATTTAATTTATTTTGAAAGGCTAATCTGAATTGTCAACTCCAACCTCTAGACATGAAGACAATTTGAATCAGCATTAATTACTTGGACAAACAGGGAGGATTTTGTTGCTTCTGTTTTCCAAGTCGCTGTTCCTCAGTTCAAAGAAGTTTGGGGCCGTCTTGATTAAGAAAGAGTCTAACTGGCCACTTTCACTTCTGATATTTCTCTGCTCAAAGCATGGCTTGCGCTTAAAGATTACCTTGATTTGTCCAAACTTTTAAGCCTGTGGTTAGTTGGCTTTTTGAATCACTACTGCATCAAAGTGACTTTGAGACAGTGTTTGGTGTTTCAGAAGTGTTATCCAATAGGGAAGAATTGTTGAATATAGTAGTAGTAAGACAGTTTTCATTAATTCTAGTAGATGCATTAAATTCCTGTGCTAGGGTGCTATTTCCATATCCAGCTTAAGTCAGATGACAGGCTTCAGTATTTCAAAAGTCCAGGCCCAAGTCCAAGGGTAGAGGAGCAAGCAGGTCTAGAAATATGAAAGCTGTTGATGATGTGTGTGTTTTTGAGGAGGTGGATAGCACTAGGAGAGTAGTAAATTTTTTTCAAAAGCACTGGTCTTATTTACAAAAGACACTAAATCACATTAACTTTCAATAAGGTTTAAGCTCATTAGGCTTTAGAATTGCCATCCTGTACTTAAGCAGGAAGGAGTTTGGCTGGTTGGCTGGGAGAAGTCCATGCTTTCTGGCTTCTTGGAGGAGGGAAGACGTGAAGTTGCTGGAAAGAGCAGTCAGTGTGGTAAATGACTAACCACATAGGCATGTGGTATTTAAAAAGATCAGTGGGCCTGGCCCCTTCCTCCCTTTACCCAGAACAGGCTGGGGAGCACAACAGAACAGGCTGGGGCTGTAAGGCCTTGGTTACACTGGCACTTCATAGCACTATAAAGCCCCCAGGAGTGCTATAACCTCCTACCCGTCCACACTGGCAAGGCACGTAGAGCGCTATAACTGCAGAGTTATAGCGCTCCCGGAAATCCACCACCGCACGAGGAATAAGGGCTGTAGTGCTCCTGCAGTAGTGCTATGGAGAGAATGTGGACACCCACTGCGCTACAAGTGATCTCTTGAGATGCCTAGAGCCATTTAAGGCAATTGACGTCTCTTTCCTTTCTTTTGAACTCGGTTGGAGGAATGCAGAAGTACCTCTTTAGAGTTTCTCTCTTAACTTGCAGATAAGCAATGCAAATGTTTAAGGAGGGAGCCTGTGTGAAAACAAAGCCCTCTGTGAATGGACACGCGCTGACAGGCTCGCTGACAGGCTCTCAGAAGGACGGAAAAACCACTGGCTCTCTCCCTCTGCATACACACAACACGTCCCCCCTCACCCCCTCGTTTGAAAAGCACGTTGCACCCAGCTGAATGCTGGGATACCTGCCCTAATGCACTGCTCTTAATGCCGCCTGAAGTGCCACAAATGTGGCCATGCTATACCGCTGGCGCGTCTCAGTGTGGACACGCAATAGCGCTATACATATTGCTGTACAAGGGGACCGCTATAACCAAAAGCGCTATAATTCTGTAAGTGTAACCATGGCCTAAGTCTTGTTGCAGGACCAGGTGGAAGCAACTTGCCTCCAGGAAAGCAGCAAACAGCACAGTTCCAGGGGCACAGAGAAGGGTAAGCTTGGGAAAATAGGGGGGCTGTTACCCCTCCCGTGGCCCCAGAGACAGGGAAGGGCAAGCACAGGTAAATTACACAGAAAGGGGACAGTGGAAAGAAGGGAACTATAATCCCCTTCCCCAGGTATTTCCTTCCCCAGGCATTTTCATCCTCAGGCAGCCTGGAAGCTGCAACCAGAGAGGGTGAATTTGCAAGCGAGGTCGGAAACAATCTGCTCTGGAAAGCAAAACAAGCAAAGTGCTTTGGGAGGGGAGACAAGGTAAGTTAACTGTTTACGTACCAGCAGTTTGCAGCACAGGGCAATTCCATTGGAGACCAAGGGCTGGAAGGGGACCCAAGGCAGACACTATTGCAGTAGGGGCAAAGCGGGGCTCACAAGCATGGGGCCTGCTAAAGTCCAGGGTGGTGTGTTTAATAACCCAGGGCAGCCTCATGCGATGAGGAAGGGAAATAACCAAAAGGTCAAATGGTCAGTGATGTTGTTTCTGAGGTTTTTTCCATGGCATCACAATGCTTCCAAAGGGCACAAGGTCACCCAAAACCAGGCTGTTCTCTTCCACCGAACACAAGGGAACGCGGTCATGCTGGTCCCTGGTGTTGCATGCAATCTGAACCACAGAGGGTGGGGGCATGGGTAGCCTTTCATGGGTGTCTGGCCTTTCAGCTTGGCAAGGGGTGGCAGATGCAGGAACCGTGTTCAACCAGTCACTCAGTGAGCCCATCTAAGGGGATCACCTAATGAGTCAGCCTATTGGGGTATTAAATACTCTGGGCCCAGGAGTGGAAGATCCAAAAGCTGCACCTTCAGTGGGGGCGCTGGTGGTATTACACAGCTGCTGCATGCTAATTTGCATTTACTACAGCAGCTTCAAGCTGTTGGAAATGAAGCCCCTGGGCATATGGGGTCTCACAAGACCTGATGGTCGATAACCTCATGAGACAGAGTAAGAGCTCTAGGGGAGCAGGGCTGTGCAAAACGTTCCCCATGCAGTCCTGAGGAGTTTGTCTGGGTGGCTGACCTGATAGTAGTTCACCTACTTCGTACAACTAAATATAAAATCCTGAGGTGAATATGTGCATATATTATCCCTAGTGCACAGGAGATGTGACCAACAGTAAACATGGACGAGACAAGGAAAATAGCAAAACTGCCCAGTAGGCTAAGGGTATGTAAAACATTTTCTAAAAAATGGGATAGGCTTCCTTCCTCATCCATGTGGGTGTTATAGTACAGGCCTACCCCCAGAGGAATCCTGCCTTGATTAACCATACAAATATAATTAGGCAGGAACACAATGTTTGGGAGCATCTCCTGGTTTAATTATAATTAGCCATTTCAATTAAGAGCAGCAGCATAAACAGTAATAAGGTGGCATCATACACTGTGGTTGCAGTGGATGACACCAAGAGTGCCAGGGGTTTGTTCAGACTGCAACAAAATTGGGAGGGCCCAGGGCACTAATAGTATTTGCAGGGCATATAATGAGGGTTGTTTTTGCAAACTCCTAAACATACAGACTTGCTTGTGAGACTACTGCTGGGGACAATTATATTTCAGCAAGGCTATTTCCATGAGCTGTTCAGTATCCTGTGAAGCTGTTCAAAAATTCAGTTCAAGGTTGTGCTAGGCAGTGGTGTGGTCAGTGGGACTAAACCAAGTAGTGCATTATTTGCAAAGTTTTTGTTGCACATGGACACATTTCAGGCCCTGACTAAATAGCTGGGAAACCCCTAGTGAGGGAGAAAACATAAGGCCCTTCCACTACATTGACCTACTTGGGTATTCAGCTGAATACCAGGGAGGGCATATCTCAGCTCCCTCAGAATAAACTTCAGGAGCTATCAGGGTTGCCCCAGGGAGCTAAAAATAAAAACAGGCTATAAAAGCTGCAGTCTATTCTGGGGCACTGGAACTATGCTTGCAGGTTTCTTGCTCTGTTTTGTGTCCAGCAGGCAGCGGCAACAGCCAGCATATCTGGGCCAAGCCATTACATACTAGACACATCGAGGAACACTTCAGGGTGTGAAAATTTTCTCAGTCAACTTAATGGGGTATCATTGTGGAGGGAGGAATGGCTGTTATAAAGGGAGGTTAAAAATCCGCTTAGATGCGGCAGAGAGTGCAGGTTTTGACGTGTTTTATCAAGCCAAATGATGTGCACAAAATGGCCCACCACCTGGACTCAAAACAGTTGTGTGTGGCACAACCTCCTCAGAATTTTTCCCAATTTTAGTTGCTGTGATCATTTGGGGATTGGAGCTGGCTAAGATAAGGGTGTACTTCTGCAGATCACGTGGGGTTATGAAGTTGGTAAGGGCGTTTGTTCTACAATGCTTAACCTTCAACATCTGGGTTTTTTTCCTTCTGAGCATGTGCTGGGCATGGAAAATGGCATGGCAGATGTCTTGTCTCATTTCCAATTCCACAGATTTCATGAGCTTGCAAAAGGGGCTAGCAGTAAACCCCAGTACATACAGCAGGCCCTCTGAAATCTCAGAATGTGAAGTGGTTGGCAGAATGCAGATTTTTGGCTTGGGCTTACAAGTTGTTTATTTCATTTTCTTTTAAGGAGCCTTGTCAATTCGAGGATCCAGAGAAAGGGTTGCCAATGCGGGCCCTCTGTGGAGGCATTTGTTGCAGTATTGGGTCAAGGACAATGCAGCTGCTGATGTCCCTCAATGATAACAATGGAACAATGGGTCCTTTATCCCCAGTAGGACTGCTAGGCAAAAGGCCATTTGGAGATGTCCAGGAACCCGACCGGGTATGTGGGGGAGGCAGCCAAACTAATGGCTGGTGCATTCTTGTGGCAGACGTACAGTACAGGTACTTCCTAAATTTAGGCACAAAGGAACGAAAAAATGGCTTGGAAAAGGAATTAAGGAGAGGTGCTTGGTAATTGAGCAAGTGGAGGAGGGAGGCTGTTGGAGACTCCTCTGACTAATACAGCAGGGAGGGAGCCATACTCCCTCCCCCATCATTATAGTCCACCTTAACACCCTTCTATGAGGGGGTGTGGTTGTAAGGTCCTGGCAGGGGAATTGCTGGAGGGACCTGGATGAAAACTGGGGTGGGAAGAGTGGGAGGTCGTGAAAGACCCCTTCCCCAGGAATTGGTAAAGTCCTGGTAGTGAATCTGCTGGAGGGACATACGTTTTGGCCTCAATTCCCAGAGGGTCTACAAGATCATTCTCTTCTCCCAGAGTCAGAACAGAACCCAGGAATCCAACATTCTAGTACTAGTTCACAAATAGATGCCCCTCAGTGGGTGCTCTTCATAGAGGAAGACGATGAACCACAAGGGCGGGAAATATGACAGTGTGAGTATCATGGCATAATTGCTGAAATTTTATTTGCATTGGGTTAATGGGACATTTTCCTTCAAGAATGAGATGAACACACAATAGAGTTTGTTGGAAGAATGCTGAGAACACTGTGTGTGTGCAAAGAGTAGAATACCATCCCTGTTTGCTATGCAAAGATCAGAACTTGTGGAAAGAAAGAAAAAAAGAAAGAAAAAAACCTCTGGCATGAGGGTCTTTAATTTGGGAGATGTATGCTGTAGGTCCCATGCAGCCAGTAATAAAACATCATTGAAGTTTTTAAAAGCTATAGATAATTTTCTAATATAAAAGTCTCATAGACTTATAGACTTTAAGGTAAGAAGGGACCATTATGATCATTGCACTCAACATAGGAGGGCTCCATTTTAGATCTTATTATGATGAATTAATCACTGCATTGGAAGTTAATGGTTGTTTAGATACCAGTGATCATGACTATCTTACATTCAGGATGGGCAAACAGACAATAGTTCCAATTAGTGCATGTGCATGTATGTGTATAAAAAAATAAGTTTACAAATATCTAACTTCCAAAGTTTTACAGCGTTGGGAAGTGTAGCCCATAGATAATGGAAGACATGGAAAAATCCATGGCTGGCAGGGCTAAAGACAATCAGGAGGCCCAAATAACTTGCACCCAATAATCCAAAAACTTTGCCTGAGGAGATACCTGGCTTGTTGATGTTCACTTTTCATAAATCCTGAAATTTCCCAAGACTGTAAGAGTGCTAATATTGTAACAATATTCAAAAAGAGCAAGTAGGAAAACCCTGGTAATTAAGGGCCACTTTGTCTGACGTCAGTCCCAGGGAAAATAATGGAAAAACTATTATGGGATTCAATTAATAAAGAATTTAAAAAATCTGAATATAATTTATTCTAGTCAACATGGGTTTGCCAGAAAATATGTTATAAAAAAAATCTGATTTTATTCTTTGAGTATATAATAAGTTTGGTTGTTAAAGGTAACTGTGTAGATGTAATGAATATCTGTAAGGCATTTGCCTTAGTACCATATGACATTCTGATTTTAAAAATAACATTATATAATATTAAAAAAGCATATTATATGGATTACAGCCTGTCAGATCTCAAAGTTATTGTCAGTGGTGAATCATCTTTGAATGGGGGAGTTACTAGTAGGGTTCTACAGGGACTGGTACTAGGACTGATGCTTTCTGACACTTTCGTCAATGATCTGTAAGTAAACATAAAATCATTGCTGATAAAATTTGTGGACAGAAAAATTGGCAGAATTGTGAATGATGATGAGGTCAGGGCAGTTGTATAGAGGGATTTGGATTGCCTGGCAAGCTGCACCCATTCAAACACAATATGTTTTAACATAGTGTGACGGAGTCAGACCAGAAGGATATAGGAGTGTGCTAGAAAGCAGGTATATTAGTCTCAGGATGTGCAGGTCCCTGTTCCCTGGATAGCCAAACAAAGGCTATTCCAGGCCAATCAAGACACCTGGGGCCAATTAAGAACCTTCTAGAAAGGAGTAGAAACAGCTAGCCTGATTGGGACACCTGAAGTCAATCAGGGACTGGCTGAAACCAGATAAAAACCTCCTAGTTAGTCAGGTGGGGGTGGGTGACAGGAGCTGTGGAAGGAGGTTCTGCTGCTGGTGAGACTGAGTGGTGGACAACATATCATTCAGAAGGAAGGAGGCCGTGAGGTAAGGGTGAAGTGGAGTTTGAAGAAGCAGGGACTGCTGTGGGAAGTAGCCCAGGGAATTGTATTGTGTTTTGTGGATAAAAGGTCAGCCATCTTAGCTGATACTATTAGGGTTCCTGGGCTGGAGTCCGGAGTAGAGGGCGGGCCCGGGCTCCCCCGTTTTTCCACCTTCCATACTGGCCTGTGATGAAGGTAACTCACTAGGCAGTGACTCTTGCCAATTATATTGAGAAAGGGAGGTCACTCTGGGGCCTAGATGAGTTTCTGAGGCCCCTAGATCTGCCAGGAAGTGCAGGACCCACAAGTACAAACTTGGAGCTTTGTCACAATAGTCAAATGCAAACTTTCATACCTGGGAATGAGAAAAGAAGGCCTACCTACAGAATGGAGGATTGTATCCTGGAAAGCAATGACTCTGAAAAAGATGTAGGGATCATAGTGAAGAAGTAATTCAACATAAGCTCCCAGTGCAATGCTGAAGCTGGACAAATACAAATTTGATATAAGGCACACGCAAATTTAACAGCCTCTTGGAATTGGTATGGTAATTTAAACTTTTTTTTGCTTTCTGTATATATAAATGCATCTTACTTCTGTTTGTTCCATTCTGTGCATCCGATGAAATAAACTGGTTAGTCTCTAAGGTGCTACAACTATTCCTTGTTTTCTTTACTTTTAACAGTGGTGGCGATTAACTACTGGAACTAGCAAGGAAATTGGTGGATTTCCTACCTTTTAATGTCTTTAGATCTGAAACTGGATGTGTTCCTGGAAGTTATGTCATGCAAGTTGTTGGGCACAGCACAGGGGCAATTGAGTGAAATGTAATGGCTTGTGATGTAAAGGAGATCAGACTTGCATGATCTAATGATCCCTTTTGGCCTTACTCTCTAGCAATCAATGATTCCCATTAGTAGACTGGATGCAAGTAATTGCTAATGAGCTTCAGAACCTTTTGTCTGTAGGTTAGCAGTATGAATCCAGTCTAATTCAGCATTGATTAAGTTGTTCCCCTCTACTGCATTTTTGGTGGATGTCAGTTTCATCTCTCATGTCATGAATTCACTATTATGCTTTGCACTAATTAGCAGGCTCAGCAGAGGGGACAAGAATTGCATGAACCATGGAGACTCAAAATTGCCCATTACTCCTAAAGAAAATTCACTTCCCAACAGATCAGTGGTTAAACATGCTGGCAGGGCAGTGTGTATGGGAAGCTTGTCTTTGTGCTGTTGCTGTTTCCCTATATATAAACAGAGGGCTTCATTCACCAGGGGTGCACAAGCACTAATCACATTTCTAAAAAACAGGGTTTATTGTGTAAGCTAATTGGTAACGTGTTAAATAATTTACATAAAATGTCACGTGTGGAGCTGAACAAAACTTAGTTCTGGCTAAGCTTGTATAATAACATTTCCACTTTGTATTCCCCTCCCCTAATCATGTTTCCCTTTATTATTAAATTCAGTGGCATCTGGGGATTTCACTATTGCCCAGGAAAACAAATGATTTTGGCTGTGGATGGTGGTTGATTGCTCTCTTGGTGTTTTGACCAGTGCTTTTAGCCACTTGAGTCAGAACTATGGTCCAGTATCAGGAATCAAGTCTTTCACTTTAAGCTTCCCCTTTGCTTACCTTAGATGTAACAAATACTCAGAACAAATTACAATATGTAAAGTAACCTACTGAATTGTCACACAATATATCTGGCTAGCCCCGACTTGTGGGGTAAGGATGAAAAAAACAAAATACAAACACACACACAGAAACCTAACACTGAAGAAAAGAAACTCTCCAACACTCCTAATCTGTAGGACATTTAAGAAAAAAACACTTAATGTTTCTTTGCTTTTGTTTTATTGCTCACAGTAGTCTTTCAATTACTTGGATTAGAGTGTAGAGACATGACATAAAACATATCACCAAGAAAAAAGGCACTGTTACTGAGACAGTTATGAGAAGAAAGAACACTTGAAGGGTTGCTTTGAAGCACTCTCTTTGTACCTAAGTGTTGAAGCTGTTTTTGCACCTCCCCCAAAGCACATGGATTGTGTTTTATAGCACTTTGCTCTTTCTGCTACTAGAAAACATTTAGCATTTGTAGCCCCACATTTCATGGCAAACACTATAATATAGCAGTGCTATTAAAAACAAAACAAAAAGCCCTCCCCACACAGTTTCTTGAGAGCTAGGGAATAAGCACTACGTCATACCATCTCTAGATGGGAAGGTTCATTGCACAGTTTAATTGGATGTTCAAAAAATTGTAAAAGACAATGGGCAAGAGTGAGAAATTGGCTGATATTCTTGCTATCTACATATTAGGAGGTTCCCTCCAGCTCATCAGCGTTGCTCAGATTCCATGGTAATGGCACAGTGTAAAGATCCGAATAGACTAAAACTACATACAGTGCAAGTGTAATGCTCACTATCCTGAGAGAGACCTCTTCGGAGTGAGCCATTACATTGCTCACACAAGAGTAGCCAATTTTATTGGGTATAGTTAAATGTATTTGACAGACTGGTCACTATCCAGCAATCTGGGGCACTTAAAATCTTTATAGTTTTGCTTCCTATTGCTAGTTAATTATGCTGTTTTATTCTTGGCGTAGCATATATTTAGTACCAGGTATAGTGAATATCACAACAATTGGATATGGCTATCCAAAGCTAAAAATTTTCAATGGGATTTTGGTTCCTAAGTGCCTAAATCACTAGTGAAAATATTTGGCTTCCTTAATGAGTTAGGTGTTGAAATGCTGAGTGCAACAATGCCTAAATATCTTTACAAATCTGGGCCTAAGTGAGCTGTTTTGAAAACACTTTTTAAAGTTTTACCCTTGATCTCTGTCCTTTGATCCTCCTCACAAGTAAAGGGAGATAATGACGCTTCTGTATTAAGATTGTTGAGACATTTATTAATATTATTAGAGATGGAAAGAAGGTATAAAAGAAGGGGAGAAAGAGTATTTATTATTTTAATAGATAAACCTTTCTCAGAGGTGGTAGAGATTTATGAAGAATCAGACTTGACAGGAAATTCCTAATCCAGTTCATTGGATATGAAAATGCCTTGCATGCAAGAAGCTACGGTTAGCACATTGTCCACACAAATAACATTCTTGCATCAAGAAGAGGGCTGCATTAATGACATCGTAAGTCTTGCTGCTGTATAGTAATGAGTTTTCTTTATTCCTGGTTTATTGGTAGGGACATCATAAAGTAATTCCACCTGTCTCATTTTAGTTCAGGCAAGGTAAAAAATACGAAGGCTGGGCTGTGAGACACAGTTAAAACAAATCTGAGTTTCTCATTAGGGCTGTGACTATTTTTGTCATTAAGATAATTTTCTCCTTATTTATGTTTTTGCTTCTCAATGTGTAGGCACATCTGTGGATGATCAGTACAAATAAAAGGATGGTCATGCATAACTAATTTGATGAATTTCTTGTAAGAGGACACGAACAGGGTAAACACAACATACTTGGATTTAATGATGACTTTTGATAGCTTGCTATATGAAAGTTTCATATGTATTGTTGAATACAGTGTCATCAATGTGAGAACTCTGGTGGACCCATGAGACAAACTGTACATCATAGGTGCCTTTTAGATTTACTTCCAGAAAGGAAAGCACCTCTGCACTTATGCTGAGCCTTTAAAAGCAATATTTTCAAAGTTTCAGTTCTATTGTTAATATAAAAATATATTTTGAAATAAAAAATATATTTTCAGAAAGGTTTGAAAATGTCACTATGACTGACTTAGTTATGTCCAGGGAACTCCCTGCCTGTTTCTATTCAACAGAGATCACTGAGGCCTCTGTAGAATAAATAACTGCGATGAATAAATATTAACATTTTAAACAATAATCCTGAGGAGCAGATACAAAATGCTACCTGTGATTAATTGACAAACAAATTGAATATTCATCTTAGGGAAGAGAAACTGGCTTTTTGATGACAAGTTTGATGTGTGGAAAAATAAAGTTCATTGCTTTTCACTGGTAAAATTTCCTCTCTAGAATATTTTTTAAAAATCTAGATGTCTTTACAAAAGTATATTCCCACTGAAAACTACAAGTTAAATTCATTGTTGATATTCACTGAAGACAATGTGAAAAGTTTCTAAATTATTAATTCAAATGATATTCATTTTATTCCAACATTTTGAATTAATCAGTCATTTAGGGGGCGGGGGAACCTGTTAATTTAGGCTACTCTTTAAGAAGTCTGAATGAGGGGACTTATGTGACATGCAAGTGCTTTTGATATTAAACTTTAATTGCTTTGTTTATTTTTAAATTTCATTGGGGGATATTTTTAGAGTGTGGATTAGGCCAGGAAGAAAATATTGATTTTTAGTATGGAGAGAAAGGAGGTGTGAGATTTACAGGATATGTACAAGTAGGAAAAATGCATCAGTTAAAATGCCTTGCACCTACAAGTACCCAGGTGTTCAGGATTCCTTGCTATACCAAAAAGCCATACTATAATTGACCCCATTTCAGGAAGTTTATAAAAGTAGAACGTGCCATTATTTTCCGCAGTTGTTGTTCGTATGTTGCAAAAATTATATTCTGCCAAGTCTAAGGAGAAGACTGTACATTTCACATGACAGCCAAGTCATAATCTTGGATGGGATTCTCTGAAGATTTAGAATGTTTTAACTAAATGTAAATACAGGATGTTCCCAACATTTGTATTTCACTAAAATGTTTTTATACTCTAGCTGACTGCTTTATAGAGTCTCAAATATACTGTTCCAAACTATGGCAAGATTTGTCTCAGTATTCTCCAGTGCAAAATCTAAATCTCTCCTCAAGGAAATGTAATCTTCTGAAGATGAGAAGATTTACAAAAGACTTGATTTTTTTTAATGAAAACAGTGTACATTAGGAATGCAGACATGTTTTGATCTGCAGATTTTTAATCCAGAGAGGTTCTTAAATTCAATGAGGTTTTCCAAAACAAAAACTGGAACAAAGGTGCAAAATTTCCCATTCTTCCAAGTCTTGTTTTTCAGTGGTCAAAGTGAGATACTTTGAAAAAGGTGTTTTAACTGTTCAGTCATGGAACTTTAGAGAGCCTGTATGGATTCTAAATTCTAACCTTCAACTCTTTGTGTAGATTTTTTTTCTTCTTCAGTTTAACGTTGTGCAAGTAAATGAAGATTACACTTCCTTGATGTGATCAATAAAATGAAATTGGAAGGTTATATAACATATGAGACTTTTGAAACTAGCATGCTTTTAATGTCACAGGAGGTTTTGTAAGTTTTAGAATGAAGATACAGAACAGTAAAAAATTCAGGTATTTAACAATAACATATTAGAGAAAAATAAGACAATTTGTGTCTTCACCAAAATTTCTTTCTAGCGCTTTCATATGTACTATATATTGTAGGCCAGAATCTTTGACTGCTGCTATAACTGTATCTTTTGAAAACTCTTTTTTTCTACATGGATGTTCTTATATGTTGTGGAAGAATGCTCACATATGGACTTCAAGTCTATTTGTCATGCTAATATTTTGCTGATAGTTAATTAAGAAACATTTCTCTTCTCCTTTCACTCTCTCCATCCTGAATAACCTCATTATAATCTAGTAGCGAAGAGGCGTGACCCCTCTCAGAGGCAGAAACAGAGGGAGCACTGCAAACGGCTTGGTGGGTGGAGCTAGGAGGGCTGCACGCCAGAAGCAGAGGGATGGAACAGGAAGGGGAAATATAAAAGATTGGCCCAGCAGCTCAGTTAAGGGGGAGCTGCCAGAGAAGACAGACGCTTCTTCCCTGCTGCTGGAGTGGAGCACCCAGAAGAACTGCTGTTGCCCTGAGGAAACAGTGCTTCCAGGGAGCCCTGCCATTCTTGATATGGAAGAACTGCTTTCGTTACCCCTGGCAGCCTAGCTAAGGGAGCCATATGTGACTAAAATTGTTCATGATATATAGACCAATAGTTTCTCAATAGTTTACTTCTAATTGAAATGATCTCAAAAGCTTCTACATGGAAATCATGCTCTTTCTGATAGCGTTTGAATGAGCCTCATGAGATGGTCTATTTAGCCAATCATGATAATCCTATATGTTTTGTAAAGTAAGTTTTAAAATCTCTGGTGTATGAAAACCACATTAGAAAATATGGAGATTTTGAATTTCTGGAGTAAAAGTATAAAATATATATGGGATCTGATCCAAAGTCCAGTGAAGCATATGGGACTCCTGTTGACTTTAACAAACTTGGGATCAGGCACTTGGATTGTAAATTCTTCAGGGTAGGGAGCATCTTTTTTGTTATGTATTTTTATTTTATTGGGCCCCCAAGCGCTATCCTAATGTAAATAATTAATAGTAAGAATAATACAATATAATGTCATTGCAGTGGATATTGAGTGTGTGTTCTGGGCAAAGGATACAGAAATATACTGAATACTGGTAGTGCCAACTATTTGCAAAAGAGAGAGGCTTTGAAATTATTCAGAAATGAGATTCTTCAGGTTTAAAACACTGCTTCTAAATAAGTCAGCAAATCGCAATATTAACGAAGATCTTTTTTGGAGAGGAAGAATGAATATGGTATGTTTATCAATATCTAGATTCTGTTAAAGGGACTCATAGTTTTTCTGTGAAACCATGAGAGCTACAGACTTCTTTTTTTAATGAAAGTTAATTCCCACCTTCTTTCAGGAGCCGACATGTTAAATAAATAAATTCGTAAATGTTGTGAGACTTGCAATAAAATTGTGAGATAGCAACACTGTTTCCAGCTCCATGTCTGGGGCTTTCAGAGATAGTTGGCATATGTAGAGTAGCTGTTGTTGCTATACAAGGATGAGGGTATGTCTTCAGAGGCCAAACACCATCCTCCGCTTTTGCAAGGCAGGTTTTGGACTGCTGGGAGCTATAGGTTTTGGTTGCTCTTGGGTTAGTTATGTAATGTTTTAATAAAAATTAAAAATGTGCTGTTTATGCTTTTGAAAAGAACAACAGAGGGAAGAGGACTCCACTTTGCCCCTGCACTAAGGTGAAGGTCAGGGCAGACTCTGGTCTGTAGATGAGTAAGGACATACTTTGCCTTTGAATTATTGCTTTTCCGAGAAGAACTGATGCCTTGTCCAGAGAGAGAGAGAGAAATGACATCAAGTCTCTCAACTATCCCAAGCAGTGGGGAGACTGAAGGAAATAGGACACATCCCAAGTCTGGAAATGCTTTATGCAATTCTGCATGAGGATGTTGCCCATGACTTTTAAGTTGACAGTGTGTGTTCCATTACAGATATTTTTGTTATAAATAACTCTGTATATTGTTATAATTTAAAGAACATTCAAAAATAACTTTATATTTAACTCTTTATTCTGCTGGCATTTTGCATTTTCCTTAACATGACAATGACAACTAAGGAAGTCAATTTCAAGAGTTTCAGTGCTGCAATGCTTGGTTGCAAACACTGTAGCAACTGTTTAATTAAATAGAAACAGGGGTTTTTTTGTTAAAAGTATTATAGAAATCTATTTATTGGTTGGATTCCTTTATAAAAACAAGTTTTTTTAAAAAAATAAAAACCTAAATTTTGAGCCATACTTGAGTCGACAGGTTCCAGAAAAAATGTATGGATCAATTGCATGAGTAGGTCTGTCTTTTAAGTGGTTAAACAGCATAAGAATACACTAGCATTAAAGTTAGTGTACTTTAATACTTGATGCATGACTAAATTATCCTGATGAAGCAATTTATCTCAGACATACAGTAACCTGACCTCAACCCAGCATTGGTGTCTAACAAATGAAAATCTGCAGTCTTGGTACAGGTTTAAAACAGAAGGCAAGAGATAATTCCTAGCAAAAATGTGTTTCTCAATGTATTTTGAGTAACTGTCTAAACTTCAAATGCTGAGAGGAAAGAAATGCAGAAAATTGTGGTAATGTATAAAATGTAGCATACTAATTCCTTTAAAATAATACCACAGTAATGCCTTTCTTATAGGTTGTCCACAGAATAATGCTAATATCAGATACAAAGTTGAAACAAGGATTAATACATGCTTAATCACAGGAAATACTAGGTCTTGAATATATACTGAATATAAAGTAAAAGCCAAGTAAAGGATTTCAAAAATAAAGTGAGCATTCCATTTTGATTTTTACTGAAGCAGAACATAAAATTTCAGTAGCAGGAAGTAATTTGCTTACCATTTTTCAAACGCTGATGAGAACTGAAATTTTTGAAAACAAACAGACAAACCAGGTTTGTTTAATATAGGAACGGTTTGAATATCCAAGTAAAATTCAGACCTTTTTATCTGAATATATCCCTTGTTCCAACTATTCATTTTGTAGATTAAGAACTGCATTACTAGAATTTATTTTCAAAGTTCAGAATATGGCAATTAGGTGGAGGGGCAGACAGTAAATTATGTGGACATAGAAACAATGAGGCACATGCTGTAGTGTGGTTAAATGCAGAAGCAAAAACTTCTTTTTAAAAAACTATTACCTACCTATTAAATATTACCCCAGACTTTGCAGCAAGGTTGTTCCAGTGTGGTTCTCAGTGGAAAACCACCATCCAAAAAGGACTATAAGCCAGAGCATAGATGTGAAGGCCATACCCCCTATATACCATCAGGCCTGCTCAGGGACCCTGACTGGAAGCCAGAATTCTAACTCCTCTCCCCTGCTCCATACCAGAGTTAGGAGAGCTGAGAAGTTAGGAGCTATAAGCTACATTGGACAGAACTTTTCCCCTACACAGACAAGGTTCAGGCAGCTCACTGGGTTACAGAGTCCTCTCTCAGACCCTTTTTAATCCACCAACCATGCTGAAACCCACCAAAGTTGTGACAATTGTAACTGAAACCCCCAAACCAGGGCTCCAGGATGTAGGTTAGTAGGTGAAAAACCAACACTGCAGTTTGCCGATTTTGCTATATAGGAGGGAAAAAAATCCCTTCCAGATGCCAAATGCAGCGATCGGCCTAGTCTTAGTAGCATATTAGTTGAAGAGTGGGACCGAAGTAGGGAGATCACAATGGCTACCCCATGTAAGTAGCAAACAATACCAACACTCTTCCTCCAGTACCTCCAAAGAGGAGCCAATCCCTTAGCCTTAGCACCACCATCCTTGCCAAATGACAGCAGCAGTAAGTGGGACAGGCTCTGGGGCTCAGGCTTGGATGAATCATGTGACAAATCCCATGCTACACACTGTACAGCATGAGGAATGTGCAGAAGGGGAATGAGAAAGAGACCTCCTATAAGGGGAAGGCATGTTGGGAGTGGGAAGGGAAGGCAGAGGTAGCACATGGAGCACTGACCTAGCTACTCCTTGTTGAGATCTCATCCTCCTACCCCATACTAGAAAGTGTATTCATTGCTCCTGGACCCATCAAAATCCCACCACATCAAAGCTAGGCATGCGAGTTCTGGATTTGAAAATTAGAAAGAAAAATGGCCTCTTTAGAGTCTGTTTGCCTTGCACATCCCATTCATTAGGAGGACCTAAAGCTACTGATGGTCAATGTGGTCTTCCAAGAGGTCTCTGTGTTTCTGCAAACTTTTTTTCCGGGAGCAGTGGCCACTTTCAGAGGTCACTGGCTATGGTACTCAACTCTCGTGGAAGCCTTGAGTGAGAAACTGCACAGCCGCTTCTGTGATTTGTATATCACAATTAAAAGGGATGCCTCCATGAAATGAGGAGGAGTGGAACTCTCTCTGAAAGCTGTGGGCCTTGAGTGAATATAGCTGCCTTAAAGTTTTAGGGGCTCTGACCTGTATGGTTCTATGTGTACCGGTTGTTTCCTCCCTATTGGAGCTCAGAGTCGAAGTGTGGAGGGGAAGGATAGAAGATCTGAGAGCAGTGCCTTTTTTCCTCCTCTTAGGTTTCCTGTGATTGCCATCACCGGTGGGAGTGGGGGTGGGGGGCACATGCATCAGTGGATCATGTCAGAGGATAGTGGTGTTTTTCAAGGAAACTCCATGTGTGGCAATGGACCTCCTGTATCTGGACTGGCTTCTTCAATGCTTACAGTTGCTACTCTCACCTTTTTCATCTGGCTTACTAGAAATCTTGTGGTGTGACAGGTGCATTTGGATAGATGGATCACATTGCAATTGACTTGGCCTCTGGTCATCATGGCTATACCAGAGATTTTCAAATGGCAAACAAGTGTTTCTTTTCAGATGGTTTATCATTATTACTTATCATTGATCAGCGAGGTGCAATTTCTACTGCAGGACCTGAACTATTTTTCAAATTTTCAGGCTCCTCAAAATATATAGGTAAAAATGAACTAACTTTCTCTTCTTTAGCAAATCACATGAGTGTCTTCCTTTGTTCCTTTCAACAGTCTGAACTAGTTTGTTTAATCCAAGAGTCCAGCTTTCTGCAATTTCTTTAATTTGTTTTCCTCAACTTATAATTGGAATATTAGAACAGAGTAACTTGCCAAGAGTGAATAGAGTCAAATACAGTCCACTACAGTCAAATAACTTCTTACAGATCATTGTTGCAATAGCCCAGTTGTAAGAGAGACTCCTCATGTACATCATTCTTTCAGTTCTCTAGTTTGATTTTCACTAGGGTGTTTTTTTGTTTGTTTGTTTGAAATCCAAAATGCTAGATATTTTAAGCCTTTAAGGATGTTAATTTCTTCTTAGTCTTCACTAAGTTAAACTATTATTATATAAACATAAAATGCATTCATTGATTGGGTGTCTTTTCAATCTACTGTAGTACACAATTTCAAAGTATACATTGATATAATCAACATACAGTGCTCAAAGTACCATTGAATGTCAAATTTTTGCCACTGTGACATTAGCTTCCAAATGACGTGCACAATGCAACCCCCTGTTTATATAAAGTTCATGTACATCTGTCAGTTACTTCAAATACATTGGAGTGGTGTGCGGAGGAAAGGGGGTTATGTAGTAAATATTTTCTATTTTACTTACTCTGTTCTTTACTATTATACTATAAATAGGTTAGGAGTCAACTTGTGCTTTGTCACA
Organism: Dermatemys mawii; assembly: GCA_007922305.1. NCBI lineage: Eukaryota > Metazoa > Chordata > Testudines > Dermatemydidae > Dermatemys > Dermatemys mawii. The sequence goes on from ML677377.1 coordinate 10,673,349, forward strand.
CCAGTACAGCCTCTTTAGAGTTGGACCTTTAAGTTGAGGGAAATGACAGACTATTATGAATCAAGTAGGAAGCCAGAACTGTCTGTTGTGATGCAGAGGGATGGATGAGATGAGGAAACACCTACAGATAATTTTGTGCATGAATAAATACTCTAATGGATTTTAAAGATTTTTTTTCTACACATACTGGAATCAATGCCATTTTTTCCTGTGATCTCATTGCTTTAGGTATATTTATAAAGCTTGATGGGATTTGAAGTTATCACGCACCATGCCAGAAATAAGGAGGCTTATCCATAAATACCATACTGTTATATGAGTATCTGTGTGAATTCATAACCTACTTATTGTGTCTTTATAACACATAAGGAGCAATATAGATGTTGGCATACACATCTTAATAGCAAAAAAGTAGTTTTTGGCATCTTACTGTAATCTCTCAAAGGCTTTGTGGATTTCCACTGTCTTAGCCAGCTGCTTATTTTTGTGTGTTTACATCTCCAGAGTTACATTCATATTCAGTAAAACTGTCAGAGGACTGGTAATTACAAAATAATGATGGTTATGGATCTAACGGCAAACTTTGAAAGATCCTGGAATTTCAAGTGCAACAGAACCCTTTCACATTTTCAATATCTCTTGAATTTTAATAATTTAAGGTGTATATATCGTATTAGGCCATCTCTTTTCTTCATGTGCATGACTGGTCTCGCTCTCTCCCTCCTTCTCTCTCTCTCTATTTAAACTGCTCTACTTGATTGCAAATAATCATTTACTTTTCTCCGCTGCCACATGGCTCCAATGCTCAGCTTTTCACAGACTAAATATAGTATAATAAACTCCTTCCTCCGCTATGACTACCTGTGCTCCCAACCCCAACACCTGCATAGTCAAAGTTCATCTGTGCTCCTATAAGTCCTTATCTCTGCTGACCACAATGCATTATTTTCTTTATTTTAGAGTAAGGAAATGAAATGCTACAGCTAAAATCTTCAGAAATCATGATTTGGAAAAAGAACCCTAACCTCTATAACCTACCATTCGTAATAGTGGGGGATGATAGTCTTGTGGTTGAGACATTGGTTGGAGATTCAAGATATATAGGTTCTATTTCTAGCTCTGTCTAGGGGTGGTGATCGACCCAGTGGGGGTCGGTTTATTGCATCTAGTCTTGACATGATAAATCGACCACCAAGCACTCTTCTGTCGACTCAGTACTCCATCAGGGCAAGAAGTGGAAGCGGAGTCGGAGTCGGAGCATCAGCTGTTGGCTTACCACAGTGAAGACACTGCGGTAAGTAGATCTAAGTATGTCTACTTCTTCAGCTACATTATTCGTGCAGCTGAAGTTGCATAACGTAGATCAATCCTCCCCTCCCCCACTGTAGACCAGGCCTCAGGCTGCTTATATGGCCTTAAACAAGTTACTTAGGGGCAGAATGACAGGCACAGGATCAGGTCTATAAACTCTGTGGGCTTGATCTCTCATGATGCTGAGCACCTTCAACTCCCATTGATTTTAATGGCTGTTTTCATGGATGCTGGAATTATTTAGCACTTTACAGGATTAGGCCCTGTGTGCCTTGGTTCTTCTATAAAATGAAGATAAATATTTTTTGTGAAGATGAATTTGTTAGTTTGTGAGATGCACAGTTACTAGGTGCAAAGCACCATAGAACATTTGATATCATTAAAATTACCTTACACAGTAACTAAGTTACAGACCTCGAGTATATTAAAATAAAGGGAAAATTTCTACCATACATTTTTGGAGGGAATTCTACAGAGATAGATATAGTGCATAATTATAGTAAGCTTCATTCTTTTAGGGGGATGGCTGCTAGTTTTGATCACATGCTCATGGTCTAACTGATCGTCTTATTTGGGATCAGGAAGGAATTTTCCTCTGGGTCAAATTGGCAGATACCCTGGTGCGGGGTGGAGGTATTGCTTTCTCTGTATATGGGACACTGGTCACTTGTAGACTTAACCTGGTTTAAATAGTGGATTCTCTGCAACTTGTAGACTTTAAAACATTATTTGAGGACTTTTGTAGATCAGTCAGAGACGCAGATTTATTACATGAGTAAGTAAGTGAGATTCTGTGGTGTGCAATATGCAGGGGATCAGACCAGATGATCATGATGGTCCCCTGGCCTTAACAATTGAGTCTGAAAGTAGAAAACCAATAGTTACAACCACAAGGAAAAAATAATTATATATGCAGTGTAACTTTAACATTAATTGAACAGAGCCTATGTTTTGGCAAATGTTTAAGATACAGAATAGCTAATAACTTCTACATTTATTAGCATTATTGTATTTTCATACTGTCTATGTTTTTCTTCAAAACTATTTATAGCTAGAATATTTTATGGGTTCATTTTGGGCAAGTGAGGGAATTCACATGTTCTGGTCTAGTTTATCTAGTATTAGCAATAACTTTACCTGCTGTGTTGAATGCAAAATCCAAGTAAATATTCAACCATAGGCAAATCAGGCACAGATCCTAGTAATTACAGGTTTTGTTTTCCACATCTCACTTCATAACATAAAAATTCCACACAGCCTGCCCACCTGCATGCATGGACCCTATCCCCTCGGTCATTCCCCTCTCTCAGTCCATGAGGCTGCCCTTTGGTATGTGCTGGATTATTAAACAGACCACCCTAGGCATTAGCAACCCACGTACTAGTGAGCATCCCCTGCTTGTGCTGCAATACTATCTCCCTTGGATCCTCTTTCAGCCCTTAGGCTCCATTGGTACTGCCCTGTGTTGCAGCTCCTGCCTCTGCTTGTTCCCTTTCCAGCAAAATCATTCTTAAAGGTAAGCATGGAAATTTCTCATCCAACTGCTGCTGCTGTTTAGCTAGTCTTACTGTAGAAATCAGTTGTTATAAAAGTGTTAATATTTCAAAGGTCACACAGCCTTCAGAGATGTTCATTGGTGCCTCCCTGCATCAAAATTCAGTCTCCCAAAATGTTTTGGTTCATTGTCTCATTATCAATACCTGCAAGATCCTCACATTTTCAGCACCTTCGTATCCATTTCCAACTTGCTACAAAATATCCTTCCTGATCTTCAGTGTCCTAATGCTGCGGCATACTTACTACTATGAGCTAATTTATTCAGGTTCTTTCATACAGACCATTGATATGACTATTTCACAAGTTCATGATCCTTTGTAAGTGCTGTATCTATTATAATTTTCAAAAAAATATAGTTTATAAAAGAAAAATGAGCTTTCTCACTAGGATATATATACATATTATTGTTCACTATTCTGATTCCTATTTCCCTAGTGTTTACTCTTGCAAAAAGAATTACTTTGGCTCACATTTGCTGTTCTATATGGATTATAATGGATTTTTTGTGTATATTGCTGAAGGCACAAGTAATTTTATTACCTCTGACCCAATCTCGCAGTATAACTCTTCCTTTCTTCCATAAAGTATCTACCTCTTGATAATCTCTTATTAGAGAGTCATATTGCATGATTTCTCTGTATTAATCTATAGCATTTCTCTTTGTCATGTAAGTTTTGAAAGGAAGTATGTGAAATTCTACTTTTTCTTCCATGTTGTATCATCTCATCACAACAGTTAATCTTCACTTGTATTACCCCGCTGCAATCATAATTGCATACTCTTTGCTCGATTCACTTGGCATCATTCAGTTTTTTCGTGATTTTAATTTATTGTAGTGTGGGAAAGTAATTTCACAAAGGCCCCCAAATGTTATCCATGTTTCCGCTACATGTGCTATAACACAGAGATAAAAAAGAAATCACCAAGGAAACTCTAGGCTTCAGAGACAATTTATTCTTTTAAGTCAGACCAAAGTTTAATTTAGATTAAAGTCCTGGAAGACATAATTCCTCACAAAGTCAGTAATGTTCTTCTCATTACCTGGTAATGATAGTCTAATTCTATCAAAAGAAATTCTTAATAATGTAGCTGCATGTCTGAAACTTAACAATTCAGAGTGAAGATGACACCATCCAAAAGCTTAAGAAAACATATTAACTGAGGCTTGAATAAATCACCAACAAAGAACATTGTCATTTTCTCAACTATTAATTCACTCTTTTAGCCCCTTTCTGATATGGCTTTTTCGCAAATAACTCAGATATTAAGGCAACAGGCAAATATGTGATTGGAATGTCCATTCCCTGAGAGAGGACAGAAGAGGTCAAGCTTACACTGATTGGTCTCTGGCTTTTTTGCCATGTCTTGATTTTTTTTAAAAAAAAATCTGTCATATAGACTTTTTTTCCTGTGTAGCTTTAATACATTAAACCCTATCTTATTAAGGATAATACTAGAGAACACTGATATCTGTGGATGATGAAATATTGTCTTGAAAGGTACTGCTCTCAGTTGGCTATGCTTTGTGAAGTATGTAAATGATCACAATGCATATACTTTTAAGTAATGGTCATGAGTGAAAATTATTTCAAAAATTTAACTCTGCATTCATGTTCAAGGAAACCATTGTGTATTGCATGAGGTAATAGATGACAGACTGTTCTCACAAATTCTGTTCTTTTCTTTTGCCAAGTATGAGTGTACCAAGAGGATGACATGAATAGAAACTATTTTATTGTTATACCATGATGAAAAATAAGGACAGTGCATTCTATGAGCACTGTTAATATCTTTCTTAGACAGCAAAAGGAGGTTTCTTAGACAGCAAAGGGAGGACCAAAAGCACTTTTATTAGTGAGATTAATTATCAACATTTACTTTGAGAAAAGGATGTATTACACCGAATAAATAAAATGATCACATATTCATATGGAAAAGTTTTCACTTAGTATCTAAGTATATGCTGTCATTCAGTCCACAGGTGCTGACTTTGACTTTTCCGGGTAGGTGCTCCACCCCACACTCTGCCCCTTCCTCCAAGGCCCACCCCTCACTCAATGTCTTCACTCTCCTTCTGCCCCCAGCTTGCCCTTCCCTTCTTCCTGCCCCCTCCATGCCATCTCCCACAGTACCACACACCTGCCACTAAACAGAAGATTGGCCCAACAGCTGATTAGTGGGTGGCTGGTGGGTGCTGAAGACCCACTATTTTTTTCCATGTGGACTCCAGCCCCGGAGCACCCATGGAGTCAGCACCTATGATTCACCTGCCTATTCTATATAGTGAACGAACATATTCTTTACTCTCACTAGATGTGCAATTTACTGTAGCGAATTTTTCATCTCCTCATACTTGTAGTATCACAAACATGATTAGGCAACAGTTCTGGCTTGTAAAAGCCTACCACCACCACTTAATTTCCTTTGAATAGAAGACTTGATGAACCTAAATTAAATTGAAGAGAATTGAGTTTGGTGTGTGAATATAGAGATCTTAATCCAGCAATTTTGTGTTAGAGCCTAGAACAAAACCCAGCAGAAGGTTCTGACTTGCCATGTACTTAGATTTATGAAAAAGTAAAATGTTGTGTACTCCAGTTTTTGATACTTCTTTAAAACATAGATTACATGAGGTGAGACTGGGTGAAATCAGGTAGGAACTCCACAGTACAAAAGAAAGAACCAGTAAAATCTTTAAGCAAAGGCCTTAAAACCTAACCCGTATTACTCCATCTTCTGATACCTTCCCTAAAACATCCTGTAAGAAGGTGGAATTTGTAGCTTGCCTGGAAGTTCAGCCAATTTGGGCTATTTCAGCACAGATAGAAGTATTTTCCAAAGCTGAGGCCCTCAGAATACATTGCTAACTACAGCTAGCTACACCATCAAATGGAGGGAACTCCAGTTACTCTGCTGATTGCAATTGCAGCATTTCCCATGAGACAGGTAGTATCTCAGGTGAGCTGGTTCTTCAGGCTTTATAGGTCAAAGTCAATACCCCGAGTACCACCAAAAACTCACAGGAAGCCAGTGCAGATCTCTGAAGATAATAAATGAATTAATATCTTCATTGCCCACACTAAATTATTTCAGAGACTGTTACCTATTGAAGGTTTAATGACTGTTAGCTGTCACACAGCTGAATGTAGCATTTTTTTTGTCTACACTTTGTGCTAAATTGTGCAGAAACCAGCTAAAATAGTTACTCACAGCAGTGTTCAGATGCAACTAAATTCCATAATACCATAATCTGACTGTCTTCTGCATCAGGTGACTGCTAGTGGAGCATGCAGAAGCATTTGCAGCTTGCATAATGATATAGCCAGCTAAGAAAGCCACTAATCTGGTCCCATGATATTTACTATTTACTGTTTCTGACTGTTTCAGGTCCTCACTAGTGTTGTTCCTTTTATAGTTACCACTAGATCTCATAAGGATTCAGGTTATTCACTTAAACAAAATGATGTTGTCATAAGATACAGTGAGGGTAACTCTCATGAGACATTGCAGTTGTTGGGTCTCTGCTACGAATTGACTTTTGTTCCCAAATCCAATTTTAATTATGTAGGGTAGTTCACCACAGATTGCAAAGTGCTGAACAGTTGTAAAACTATAAACAGTAAAACACTTTGAGAAACTGAAGAGCAGCAGAAATGGCCCTAGTTTAATAACATTTTTTAGAAGGGTATTTTTAAACAAAGCAAGCAATTATGAGGCAAGTAGGCTCAATTGTTCTGTTTTGTAGCAGTATAAAAACGGATAAATCTGATTCCTCACAGGAAACAGTTTAATTCTGGTAATGCTCTTTTAGTTCAGGAAAATTGAATGGGAGAACAGGGAACCTGGAAGCCTTAATTATAACTATTAAAATATTTAATACATTCCTAGGCAAACATTCAAAAGAAGGTAAAATAATACAATTGCAAAATTCATATACTACTAAGTGTTTTTTTTCCCAATCTGTCCCATGGAAATAAAAAAAAATCATACAAGTGTAGGACTGGAAGGGGCCTCAATAGGTCATCTAGTCCAATCCCCTGCACACAAGGCAGGACTATGTAATAACTAGACCATCCCTAAAAGGTGTTTGTCTAACCTGTTCTCAAATGACTAAAATTCTAAGTGTTTTTTTTCCTGTGCTTATCTACCATGACAAGAAGTTTTTCTTAATGTCCAGCCTAAACTTTCCGTTGCTGCAGTTTAAGCCCATTGCACCTTGTCCTCTGGACTTTCTCCAATTTGTCGTCATCTTTCCTGAAATGTGGCACCCAGAACTGAACACAATACTCCAGCTGAGACCTTATTAGCACAGAATGAAGTAGAAGAATTACTCCTCATATCTTGGTTACAAAACTCCTGCTAATACATCCCAGAATGATATTCGTTTTATTTGCTACTGTTACTCTGTTGACTCAAATTAATTTGTGATCCACTATAACCTTCAGAATCCTTCCTGACGTACTCCTTTCTAGGCAGTCATTTCCCATTTTGTCTGTGTAAAACTGACTGTTCCCTCGTAAATGGAGTCCTCTGCATTTGTCCTTATTTCCATCCTACTTACTTCAGACCATTTCTTCAGCTGGTCCAGATCATTTTGACTATTAATCCTATCTTCCAAAAACAGTGGCAATCCCTCCCAGCTTATGGTATTATCTGCACTCTCTTATAAGTGTACTTATAAATGTACTGTGACATTCTCTAAAACATTGATGAAGCTATTGAACAACAGGATCCAGAACTGATCTCTGTGGGATCCTACTTGATGTGCCCTTTCAACTTATCTGTGAACCACTGATAACTACTCTCCAGGAATGGTTTTCCAGCCACCTATGCACCCATCTTATAGTAGCTCCACCTAGGCTATATTTCCATATGATGTTTATGAGAAAGTCATATGAGACCATATGAAAAGGCTTACACATCTAGCATTAAAATGACCTGATATGAATTGTTCTTCAAAATCCTCACTATTCTAATTGATATTTGTAACTTTTACTTCATTTCCTTTTTTTACATTTATTTTCACATTGATTATTTTCAAAGCTGTTGTATTTTTTGTTGTTACTTTCTAAGACTGTCCTCATTAATAGTTTACACAGCACCTATTTTAATCATGACCACTCAACTGAAAGTGGTCCAAATTCCTTCAATTTTTGGACTCTTACAAATCTGGAAAATTGGCCCAAAACTTGAAATTTTGGATTGATATAGAATTAAACCAAGAGGCAGATTCAAATCCATGTTCTTGCTCCTAAAATTTGAATTTTTCATTAGATCTGACAATCTGGTTTTGGTCCTTGTTCAGATTCACCTGATATTTTTCTGGTTTGTTCAATAAACACTCCAGGAAAAAACCTTTTAGTATAGTATAACTCTGGAAGCATCAGAGTTTAATTACCAGATACTGAGCTGAAATAAAACTACCTCCCAAGATCACTGTTTCAGCATTTATATGAGCTAACATTATCTGTGTGCAATCCAATGTTATCGTATTTGCTTTTTTTCTTTCACTATCTATATATAATAATTTAGAGAAATCATTGTTTTATCCATATTTTTTTAATCACTTTGTAGCCAAAACCACTGCTGATGTTACCAGATGACAGACACCATTTCTTTTTTCATCGGTCGGCCAGTTCCCCCATTCTCTTTCATTCTTTTCATTTTCTACAGCATTAATATTTATGGAATGTACTACCCCGGTCACTTTGGTTTTGTTCTACCCTAATCTCAGGTACCTTATTTATTTCATAGTTAGAAACGAAGGAACACTTTTGGAGTTCTGCATCCTTGTTCATCCCTCTTCTATATCTTTTTGATGAATTGGTACTTTTTTGTTTTTGTTTTTACTTTATTAATACTCCTACTGTTTGGGTCAACAAAACATACTTGCTATCAGGCTTTCATTGGAATTTATACAGACCTTTTTTTTTACTTAATTCTTCAAGGTGCAGAGCAGCTGCAATTCTCATTAATTGCAGTAATCTCATAGTGAATATCTTCATCTTTTCATCTGGATATTTGTCTGTTTTCAGCAGATCACAAACATTGATGAATTTATCTTAACATCATCCTTGTGAGGTGGAGAAATATTATCATTTTACAGATGGGAAAACTGAGCTACAGAGAGGGTAAGTGACTTAACCAAAGTCATACAGACATCAGTGGAAGGACTGGGAACTGAGTCTAGATCTGCTGAGTTCCAGATGCTCTCAGGTCAAATTTAGTCCTGATCTAGGATATTGCATGCGTATGTCTTAGAGGGTGGGGGAAGAGGGACACGTTTATACTGTCTAGGACTAGTGGAGTGTAACTTGAGACTTAATGGACGGGAAGTGGCATATTCATTTTTCTAGTTTTTTTTTTCAGTTAACGTTGAGCCAACAGCTGTTATGTATCTAAACTATTTCTTACTGTCTGTATCTGATGTGAAAGAGTTCATTAATATATTTTGCATCCTAGTCAGCCATCTCTTAAGTTTAATGGAAAATATTTGTCAAATAACTAACAGAATTAATAGTACAGGAGGTTATAATAACGAATAATAGAATAACATTATAGAGAAAATTTAGGATGAATATTAGGAAAAACTGACTGAGAGCTATTGAATTGTGGAATAGCCACATCCTGGATGCCTAATGGCACGATCACTTAAAAGGACATCATTAGCAGCAAGAGAGATTTTGGTTAGATATTAAGAAAAACTTTCTAATTATACAAATATTTAAAAACTGCAGTAGAATTCCAAGAGAGCACATGGAGTCTCCACTGGGGAGTTTTAATAACAGGTTAGACAAGGGCCTCTTGAGGTGGTCGAGATGTACTCATGCCTGTCTCAGCAGAGGGGTCTGACTAGTTGATTTCTTGAGGTCTCTTCCAGCCCTATCTTTCTATGAGTTTTTTTTTTCAAAATGTGTAAAATAACATATTTGAAGATTGTATGACCACAGTTGGTTGACTCAGGACTAAATCTTTCTGGTGACTCATGCTTTCGCTCTTTAGAAATGGTCCTGCACTTATTACTCTAAATTAACTCATATTGATGTAAAGTGCAGAAGTAGGTCCTATAGATAATCTATCCAGCTTTCAGGATTATTGGTGGAATGGTATACGGTATCTGGAACTGCTTCTGCCTATGCTGTACTGGATCTGTGGATAAATAGGTCTTTAGTTTCCAGGGCTGTTAATCTATTACATATATTGAACACTAAATTCACGTTAGAAAGAAAATAGAACATTTAAATGGCAGTACAGAGTACAATTGATTTTTTTCTGTAGCCCTCTGGGGAGGTAGAACCACATATTCTGTGATTCTGAAACTATTTTCTCTCCAGTAGTAACTAAGAATTGAATGTGTCTGGGATCTCCTTTTATATGATGGGGGAAGGACACTTGTGAACTTCATGTGGGAATAAGGGGAATTACTACTTCTCTTTTCTACTGAAGAGATGCTGCTATGTGCAGGGGGATTCAGCTGTGACAAGGAACACAGGTGGAAAAAGGCCAATACTCTTTCAGTCACCTGCGCTCCCTGTCAATGGCCAAAATCCTGTATCCTTTTCATTCAGGGGTCAGGGCATGGTGCAGAGACTGCTTCTGTTGCTCTAGTGAATGAGCACCTGCTGTAAACAGACAAGGGACATATATCCAGGAACTCATCCTGCTGGATTTCTCTGCCATTAGTCATTTCCATTGATTTTTGTTTTGTCTCCAAGAAGCTGAGGTGGGGGGGGGGGGGGAAGAATTGGAAAGGCCTGAAATGTCTCTGGTTTTTCTTCAGACCACACCCACACGTTCATTCTTGACAACCATTCCATCAGCTCCAAAGTCCTTGCCTAGCTCTGTACTTCGATCAAACATGGACAGCGCTGCCTATCAGCTTTCTCAATACATAAGTGAAATCAGCTACTGGGTAAAGAGCAGCTGGTTAGGGCTATGGAAGCTTTTTCTATAACATCCCCACTTTTGTGACTGTCTACTCTGAGTATTAAGTTTACCAAAGCCGTATGGTGTTTTTGCATTCTTCAGTGCTATTGGATGCCCAAATAGCTATGGACATGAGATTACACCCCATAATTAGCACAGATCAGACCACTACAACCCATGTGTTTGTGACCTCAAGGTTTGGTTATTGCAACTCATATCTAGGAAGGGGCCTTGGAAAAAGTTCCAAGTGGTGCAAAATGTGATATTCCATCTACTTAGCAACATAGGTCATAGTAAATACATCACCCCGGTGCTCTGGTCTCTGCACTGGCTCCCTAACAAATGCAGAGTGCAGTTCAAATTCTCTTCTACAGGCTCAGGAGAAAAATGATATTTTTCAAAAAAAAATTAGATAAGTAGAAGGTATTGAGATAGTACTGTGAGGTGGAACTACATAACATAAATAAGGTATATTTTCAGCACGAGAAATCTGAATGTTGATTCCATCTAGAGTTCATGAACTTTCCATGGTTTTAAGGTTTTTCTGGCTTGGTTTAATATATGTAGTATTTCATTTATATAGAATACTGTGTTGAAAATACAAAATTGACCTTCAGTGAATATTCTTACAATGTTCTGTACATGACCTTGGGGAAAAGTGGAAGTGAGGAGTGACAGAGCTCTTAAGATAAATTTTAAAAAATATATTTTAAAAAAAGACAAAGAAGAATTTTTTTTATTAAGGGAAAGAAACAGGAAATTTCAAATAAGCAATCAAAGTTAGTCCTGTGAATTTACCTTTAATTCAAACAGAAACTCTTGGATTTCAAATCTGATTTTGTTGATGGTTTTTTGTTTGAAAACATCAATATGAAGTTAGTAAACACAAATGGAAATTAATACTGACATATGGCTTTCCTGGTTTTGAAGTTTCAAACTTGTCTGAACACACTGATTTATGTGATAAATTAACTCCATTTCTTGGGTGCAGAATTTGTGGTAGACTTTTCGCAAATTTGGATTTCTGCTTTAAGTACCAAAGTTCATTAGGAGTTTTGGAAGAAAAATGGGAACTAGGTGAAGCTAGTACCCGCAGACTATAATATTAGGGAATTTGTCCTAATATGGCTACTTTTTAAATTTTCCAACAAAATCTGAAATTTCTCAGATGTTCTGGTGCCATCTACCTCAATCATTTCTCCATACTGTTTTGTTACTGTAGAGACAATGTTGAATCAATTATTTTGTGTTTCAATTATAAGTTCAACACTATCCTTAAAAACAAACAAACAACCCCAAGTAAATGGAGCATGCACTATGGACTTTCTGCCCATCATGCAAACCCATTCAAGGTTTGGATCCTTGATTGTGGTAGTCGTAAACAACTTTGTACAATTATATGTCTAAACATATTGATTAGTCTCACAGGAGTAAATGACTGTTTTCTTGTGTAACCCTTACTTAGTTTGCCAGCTCGTGGAGTTCCAAACTGAGCTTCTACAGGTATGTCTACACTGAAGCTGAGAAAAAGCCTCCTAGCCCAGGTCCCTGGACTTGTGCCATTGGGGTTTCTGCTAGGACACTAAAATAGCTGTGTAGACATTGCTTTGATGTTGTGGTTCTGGCTGGAGCTCAGGATCTCAAGCCCCCACTCCATCCACTCAGGTTTGAGAACAGGAGCTGCAATGTGTACACACTTACTTTTAGTGTGCTATCACAAGTCCCACCAGCACAAGTCTGTGGATCCTGGTGGAGAGACTCATTCCCAGATGCAATTTACACATGCTTTATGGGGTCTACCAGAAGGTCTACGATAATGATGGCTGCTCAAGCCCTCTGCTCTCATTTTCCAGTATGTTTGGCTTCAGGTGTGGGGACAGAAGAAACTAGAAACCCTGTGCTTAGGGCATTAGAGAGGCTTCTGTAAGATGTGGTCTGGACAACTAGTCCATTGTACCAGTAACACGCTAGGGCTGCACAGCCTGACTCATTCTGTTATAATGTTGAGCTGAAATGGGGTGCAAAGCTCAGAATGGCTGTGATGAGTCTCCACTCCTTGCTCTGAGATGAGCTGCATGGGCCAGGTCACTCCAGCACTACTGTGATCAGCATCCAGCAGAAATCTATCTGACCCAGCATTGGCTACTAGCAGCCAGCCAAGACCCCAGAGGATTCTGGACCAGGGAAATGCTTAGCTTGATTATAGTTAGGAGATGACCCAACACCGTCCAAGTGCGAAAATAAAAAATGGGGTCTTTTATATAAGCTGACTAATGCCACAGCACTGCAACATTTTGTCTCAGGATATTCAACCTCAGCCTGCCTCAGTCTCAGGAACATGCCAGGGAAGAAGCTGAGGGTTGGAGGCTTGATGAGTGTTAAGAAGTGAGGAATATTTATTAATTACTTATTCGTTAAACTTGCCACTTTTCTTCCCCATATCATATTTTCCTCTTTGCCTTAAAGTCCCTCTTTGTTGTGTTGCTATTTCTGGTGTATTATCTCTTTGTTAGGATTTGTTTTATTTATCTTATTGTCCTATATACTGGGATTTATGATACTACCACTAGCTGGCAAGGAATATTGATTTTCATGGCGGTAGCACCCCAGTATATATGGCACGGTGAGGAGTCACCTTGGGTGGAGGCACCAGAAAAGAACATGGGAACCTAGGAGAGAGAAGTCACTCAAAATATTGGTAATAGCAAGCACCAGGGAGAGAAAAGGGAGGATGTTTAAGGTGTGGGGCTATATTTATTAAAGTCTTCCATCACACCCATACCACCCCAGTGACATCAGAGACCACTTGTGTTTTGCTAATTTTCCCCAGGAGATTTTCTTTAGTTTTGATTATCTAGACCAGTGTTCAGCAACCTTTGGCATGTGGCTTGCTAGGGTAATCCCCCTGCTGGGCCAAGCCGGTTTGTTTACCTGCCTCATCCACAGGTTCAGCCGATCGCAGCTCCCACTGGCCAATGGGGGCCGCGTGCCAAAAGTTGCCAATCCCTGATCTAGACTTCCTGGTATTCATTCTGCATTGAAATCTATCTATATTACAGTAGGCTATATCTGCAAATAATTTATACAACTTGTAACTAAATAAATGTTTACATAAAAGATTACCTATTAGTGTATTATTTCACACATACAGTTCAGATGCTCTAACTTGTGGTAGTTGAATCATAAACCAGCTGGTGATAGCTGGATCACAGTGCATTCTAGCCTCTCCCCACTCCCATCCCGTCACCTATACTAGAGGCTCTGGGAGTGTGGTTTGGGCCATCTTTGCCAGCTCAGTGCCCACTAAGCCCTGCTGAAGCTGGGGAAGTTCCCAACAGCAACAGCAGATGGACTTGTATGTGGCTTCCACTCCCGTTGTGCTGCCTGAGCAGGATAAAAGACAGGGAATAGGGCAGAGAATTTGTTCGAAATTAGTGGTTAAGGCTCTTGATCCTTTTGAAATAGTAGCTGAAATTCTGTGCCCACTGAAGTCAATAGGAAGTTTGTGGGCTCTCTATATTGGTCCTCATGCTGAAGGAGGTGGATCTAGACTTTGAGTTTACATAGGAGCAACCTTTAAATTAAGCCCTTTAGGTTCATTTGCTCCTAACCTGAAATAGAAACATTTTCTTTTTTAAGATTTATTTTTTAATGTAGGTTTCATAAGGTACCTGACCACAAAATTATATGGGCAGTTCTTCCAACTCTGCCACCTCAGGCTTTCTATTTCAGTTTTTTTGGACTAAACTAGGATTTTTTTTTCCTTTTCCACTGTTAACGTCCTCACTCCCTCCATTGGAAAACTGAAATTATTTAGCAGACACTTTCTCCCTAAAGGGTTGTACCCAAAGGGTAGTACAGTACTTACACTGTGAAAAATGTTTCCCCATTGGCATACTGAATATGAGAAATAATTAAGGTTTTGAGACTATATCCATCAAGGACATTTCACCATAAGTATTTCTTGAGACTTTCAGGGAATAAAGTGTAATGATTTTTCTAGTCTTTGTTGACTCAATATGTCCGTGCTTGAACATAAAATGATTTTCTCATAGACATTAAACATATATCTCAGCAAGGCCAAAACTGCAAACATGTGCTATAATGGACAAATTAAAATAAGGTGTATGACCTGCAGGACTGCTGCTGCACATGTTCACGTTTGTTGGCTTTACCTCTCCATATATCCTTAGATGATTATTCAAACTGTGCTTTTATAACAACTTTGAAATAATGGTATAGACTTGTGGCATGCTTCCAGGTCATCTGTGAGACGGAATTAATTTGAGGAGGAAATGTCAGTAAAACATTTTATAGTTGGAAGGATTAAATAGACTGGGAATAGCAGAGAGGTTGTTTGCCAGAGCCTTTAACGGTGAAAAAAATTAAGCATCAATAGTGTAGAAAATATGAAAACTCATAGAAAATTCATAGCATATTGATGACCAATTGAATGGAAAGGAGATTCAGCCCCAATCCTAAAAAGATGTTCCCAGTTGCTTACCTTTTTTTCAGACAAGTAGTACCATAAACTAGAAAAGACTACTGTATGAGTAAAGTTAAGATTGTAGATATATATTTCTGGGATACTGGGGCCTAAATTTGTTGCACTATGACTCAGTTGCTTAAAGGGAGGCAATAGAGGTGATGATGGGGGCAGGAGAGACATTTCAAATATATTGATTAATAGAGCACAAATACTCTATTATTGTATAGCATATAAATCTAAGGGGAAATTGGTGTGAAATTTGTTGTTGCTGAAGCAGAAGGTCTGGAAAATAAACGTCGGGTTTATTATAGTAAAACCTTAGGGCTGTCAGCTTCTCTCACACATGATGTGCAGAATCTAAACAGATGTTTTTACTAAGAGAATGGAATATACATCAAGGTAGGGGGTATCGGTTAATACTACAGCATTTTTAGAGTAGAATTTATTACTTTTAAAGGAAAAAAAATACCTTGTGAATAAGGAAGGTTTAAATTAAAAAAATGTGATTACACACTCATTCTGCAGTGGAATCTGCAAGGTAATACACTCTGCAAACTGCTTAGATGGCACAGTTTCTTCATTGATATGTCTCAGCACTGAAGTACCTTGTCTTAATAGGCAAATGGCAATTTTCTGCTCAAGTCTGTTCATTTGATTTTTCTCAGCTCCTCCTTGGCCTGTTTTGCCCACCTATTACATCTGGCCCTGTATCTAGCTTGTGAACGCTCTGAAAGGGGAAGACTCTGATCCTTGGTTGGGTTCCTGGATTTTAACATAAAACAAATGATAAATATTTCCGCTCCTCAGTATGTTTTATATGGATAGGTGATTATTTGATCATATTCATGTTAAATCTGAGATCTAAAATTGCCTAGTCTGCTTTTTATTCATAATGTAAAAAATTTGTGGAGACCTCTCTGCGAATGAGTTAATTAGCAAAATCTATTAGGAGCCACCAGTTAGCAATCTGAAACTCTACTCTTCACTGCTTTATCCTAGGAGAAGTACAGAATTTCTCATAGCTCACATCATATTTCAAGAAGTTCAACCACCTGACCCGTGCAAATTGGACAATGCACTTTGACCGATAGAGATGCTGGTTTCCTGGTAATTAAGCATCTTAAGAACAGTAATTTATATACTTGGTACTTTAAAAGGGCTAGTTTCACAAAACTGAAAACAATTGAGTCAAATCAGCTGGCAAGAAGAATTCAATTAATAAAATGTGAATGATAATTGGGATTAACAACACTTTACTAGATGTCCAAAAAGCCACAATTCCACCATTGAAGAAGACCAGGGTTAGAGGGGAAATGAAGACTGCTATTAAAAAAGGAGGAAAGGAGAAGTTAATAATAATGAAAATAAATTAGAAGCTAGGAAATGTAGAAAACTGATAAGGGAAGAAAAGGTACACAAGGTGTAATCTATGGCCAGCAGAGTTAAGGACAATGAGGAGTAGGGGGCGTTTTTTGGTGGTGGTTCTTTTTTAATATGTTAGTAACAAAAAGAATCCTAACGTTGGTATTGGTATCTATTACTAGATAGAAATGGTAAAATTATCAATAATGTAGAAATGGAAGAAGTATTGTTTTTCGTTCTGTATTTAGTCAAAAAACAGATAATGCAGTCATATATAACACTCTTTTCATTCCACTAGTTTCTTGAGATGTTAAACAGGAGCTACTAAAGTTAGACACTTTTCAAGCAGCAGGTCTATATAATTTGCATCCAACAGTTTTAAAAAACCTGGATAATTATAGGCCTGACATCTATCCTGGATAAGCTAATAATCATCAACATGAGTTTATAGAAAATAGGTCTTGTCTAATTTGAGATTTTTTTATGATAAAGTTTGTTGGTAAAGGTAATAGTGTTGATATAATATACTTAAACTTCTGCACGGTATTTGAGTTGATATCACATGATATCATGATATTAAAAGAACTAGAGCTACATAAAATTAACATGTAACATTAAATTGATTAAAAGCTGGATAACTGATAGGTCTCAATGTCACTGTAAAGGGCAATCAGCAATGAAGGGGTGTATTTCAAGTGAGATCCTACAGGGATTGATTCTTGTGCCTATGATACTTAACATTTTTTTGTTAATGACCTAGTAGAAAACAAATTAATCACTGAAACAGTTTGCAGAAGGTACAAAAATTGGGGGAGTGATAAATAATGAAGAGGATAGATCACTTAGGCTCTGACTACACTTAAACCACTACAGCATAGACACTCACTACATCAACAGGAGGGGTTCTCCCATTGCTGTAGTTAGTCCACTTCCTTGAGAGGCAGTAGCTAGGCCAAGAGAAGAATTCTTCTACTGACCTAGCCCTAGGGGTTAGGTCAGCATAGCTATATCTTTCGACGGTGGATTTTTTTTCATACCTTTTAAGAGATGTAGCTATGCTGATGTAAATTTTCAGTGTAGACCAGCCTTCGGTAATCTGCATGCAAGCAAGCTATGTATGTTTTAATATGGCTAACTGCATACATCTAGGAACAAATAATATAGGCCAAACTTACACAATGGGGGTGGGGGACTGAGAGAGTAATTCTGAAAAAGATTTTGAGGTTGTGGTGGATAATCAGCTCCCAGTGTGTTGCTGGTCAAAAGGGTTTGTGTATTCCTTGGATTTATAAACAAGAAAATCTCTAAGAGTAAATAAGTTTATTTACCTTTGGTTTGGGCACTGGTGCCATCACCAGTTGATTGTAGTTTCCTCAGGAAGTCAGTGGCGTCTCAAAGATAGCTGGGAGTGCTTGTAGCATACCGATTTCCTGAGGAAACTACAATCAATTGGTGGTCTTCCAGAAAACACCATCCTAGCCACTATGGATATAAAAGACCTCTGCACTAACATTCCACACAAAGATGGATTACAAGCCATCGGAACTGTATCAATGATTAATTTCACTGCAAACCTTGTGACTGAACTTTGTGACTTTGTCCTCACCCACAACTATTTCACATTTGGGGACAATGTATGCCTTCAAGTTAGTGGCACTGCTATGGGTATCTGCATGGTCCTGCGGTATGCCAACATTTTTATGGCTGACTTAGAACAATGGGTCCAGATGATGAAGATGTCATCAATGTAGCATAAGTAGAGGAGGACATTAGGAACAAGTGCTCAGCACTTTCCTCAGCACTTGTTCCTAATGCCCTCCTCTACTTATGCTACATTGATGACATCTTCATCATCTGGACCCATGGGAAAGAAGACCTTGAGGAATTCCACCAGAATTTCAAAAATTTCCACCCCATCATCAACCTCAGCCTGGACTAGTCCACACAAGAGATCCACTTCCTGGATGCTACAGTGCAAATAAGTAATGGTCACATAAACACCACCCTATACCGGCAAGCTACTGACCACTATACTAACCTACATGCCTCTAGCTTTCATCCTGACCACATCATACGATCCATTGTCTACAGCCAAGCTCTAAGATACAACCGCATTTGCTCCATTACCTCTGACAGAGACAAACACCTACAGGATCTCTATCAAGCATTCTTAAAAATACAATACCCATCTGCTGAAGTGTAAAACAGATTGACAGAGCCAGAAGAGTACCCAGAAGTCAGGACAGGCCCAGCAAAGAAAGTAACAGAATGCCACTAGCCATCACCCACAGCCCCTAACTAAAACCTCTTCAGCACACCATCAAGGATTTACAGCCTACCCTGAAAGACAATCACTTATTCTCACAGACTTTGGGAGACAGGTCAGTACTTGCTTATAGACAGCCCCCCAACTTAAAGCAAATACTCACTAGCAACTACAAACCACACAATGAAAAACATTAACCCTGCAACAAAGCCCATTGCCAACTCTGTCCACATATCTATTTAAGTGACACCATCATATGACCTAATCACACCATCAGGGGCTTGTTCACCTGCACATCTACCAATGTGATAATGTCATCATGTGCCAGCAATGCCCATCTGCCACATACATTGGCCAAACTGGACAGTCACTACGCAAAAGAATAAATGAACAGAAATCAGATGTCAAGAATTATAACATTAAAAAAATCAGTCCGAGAACACTTCAACTTCCCTGGACACTCAATAACAGACTTAAAAGTGGCAAATCTTCAACAAAAATACCTTCAAAAACAGACTCCCATGAGAAACTGCAGAACTGGAATTAATTTGCAAATTGGACACCATCAAATTAGGCCTGAATAAAGACTGGGAGTGGATGAGTCAGTACAAGAAGTTAAAACAAACAAACAAACAAAAAACCCCTAATTTCCCCATAGTAATTTGTCTCTACTGTTGTTCACACCTTCTCATTAGCTGTTTGAAATGAGCCACCCTGATTATCACTACAAAAGTGATTTTTCATCTTGTTGATAGTAGCCCACTTTCATTGATTTGTCTCGACCCCCCCACTAGGTAAGGCAACTCCCATCTTTTTATATACTGCTATACATACATCTTCCTATTGAATTTTTCATTGTGTTCATCTGATGAAGTGGATTTTAACCCACAAAAGCTTGTGCCAAATAAAAATGATTATACTGTTAACCTCACTCTTTACAATCTTCTGAATATAGGCTGGTTGTAGTTCCATCATTTAATCAGGATTCAAATTATAGTAGGGTATTTTTGCTTGCTTTTCCTATTTACGGAACACATTGTTACTCAAAATTAGCAATTCGTAGTCTTCTACTCTTCTTAAATTCAAATTAGCTTATCTTTCTTAAGCTAGCATTTGGTTAATGCTTTATTTTATGTTTTGTTTCCCTGCAAAGTGCTATGAGACATTGCTTATAAACAGCACTATATAAGATTTTATTGTATTGTAAGAGAAGTAATTGAATTTCAGCAACTGGATAGGATTTCACAGAATGGATATAAACACTTGGGGGGGGGGAGTGTTTACATGTATAAAAACAGGAAACAGTCAAAAGAAAAGGTTCAGTGGGTTATTTTCTTGTTTCTTATGGTTTTTCCATTTTTATTTGCTTGCTTGCTTTTGTCTTAAATGTTGAATTTGATATTAAGTGGACAAAATGGTTCAGAAGTATTAACATTTAATCATAGTGCTCAGTATCCTAACAGGAGGAATAAGAGATTAATGGATAAAATAATGCACATTGCACAGTTTTTCTACAAGTGCAACATGAATAAAGTTGAGGTGGGGGAACCTAAATGAAAATGCATGAGTTCTTTTCCATAGAGCTGCAGGACATCAACAGAATGCTAAAAAGGCTTTTGCGGGAATGAACATGTCCTCCCGTTCTCTTCTCAAGTGCCTGCATGTATGCCTTTACTCAAGAGTTATATTTTTTCTTGTATTTTATAGTTAGGAAGTGCTCTTGCAGTGAAATATTTTCCACCTGCACTGGGGTTAAGAACAGACAGTATATGTAATGCAATATTATGCATCATATTTTTAGAAGAATCTAGCTAGTACTGTTGGCGTGTAGACCCTCCTTACTAATAATCAAAATATTCTGTTTATATAGAAAACAGAGGTAGATGTACAATATCTTCTTTCTGCTGAAAATCAATCTATAGCACTAATAAATACTGTATTTTTAGGTCTTTTTTTCAAGTTTGCAACTTTATTTGGGTAGAAGTGCACATCACTGCACTGCCTTAGGAGCCCGCTTGCTCTTTGAATCACAGATCCTTCTTTAATTTCCTCATTGTTCTAAGGAATGTAATCCACTTCTTGCTTAACCAGATGTCACCATCATCCCCACCTGCCTCGTGGTCTAATCTCTACTGGATAGGGAGCGTCACTATGGGTTGGGGCCAAGGCTCCACCTTTTCCCTTCCTCTGTGTGCCTTGCTGTGCAAGATGGGAGATTAGTAGACCCACAAAGGCTGGTCTCTCTTTCCATCCTCTTTGCTGAGAGCTGCAATGCCAGTAGCCCACACTGGGGATCAACAGATGAGGAACCTTGTTTTTCCTTCCTCCCTTGCATGATGTTATAGAAGCAAATCACAATCCTTTTCCGATTAATATGTGTAAGTGTTGACCACTCTACCAAGAGAAAACTTCTTAAGCTTTATTAAATGTATTAGTTGATTCATGTCTCCTAATGGATGTCTATACTTTAGTCATTCTGGCCTATAATAATGATGTCCAGGATTTGTCTCACTATGCTTATTACCATCACTTTACTTACAGATGGTAAATGATACTGGATGCTACAAGACTGTTGTAAATTAGAATTCTAGATATTTTTAAGTGTTGACAATATTGGGTCAAATACGATAAAGATTTATTTATACATTTTATATAAACCCTTTTGTATGTACCTCTCAAATAATCATTCATACTAGGAGTATAGATCCAGTCTGCACAACAAATATCATAAGTGAGAAAAATTGAGCATCTGTTTTTCATTCCTAAACATTAAGATGTATAGTCTATCTTCCACATACTTGTATCACTCCCAATAACATTGCTCAAAGCTGTGTACCCCCAAGAGGAGAATTTTCTTCTGCCATACATTTTTGTCAAACAATCCCAGTTAGATAACTTTACTCCCAGAGTTATTACAGGGTTTGAAAACATAGCTAAAGAGAAATTATGTGAAGTTATATGGTAGAATTCTATTTTCTACTATGAGGGAACCTGTTAGTTACGCAAAAAGAAATCAGCCATTGTGTCATTTAGAAGTTTTTACAATTAAAAGTTTTATTCCTACAGGAACTGGAAGACAATTAAATGAAATGCTAACAACAAATTAAATGCTTTATAGGTCAGTCAACCCATTAGGTCTCTTTAGGGAAGCTGTTCTCATATAAAGCATGCCATAACCTATTTGCATAATGATTCTATCTTAACTGTGCCTTCTGCTCTTTTATGGTGTGTTGTTTATTCTAGTGCATGGCTGATATAGAAGAACTGCAAGAATGTAGAAGCTGCTATTTATGGCAGAAAAAATGTGTTAGAGTTCAGATACATGATATAGGGCAGTACCAAACCTGGAAGCATGATTTAGCATACAGAAACATAAAACTGCCATGCTTGTGATATCTTAATTTGTTTTGCCTACTATATATTGTTAGCATCCATGTTCCTTTCAGATATCACAAACTAAGGAGTCTCAGGTAACATTCATATTTGGCCAGGCAATCTATAAGGAAAACCTATAAGGAAGTGGTGATAGGGATCTAGTATGAGGTATTTTCTTCTCCATCTATACTGGGCCAATATTTTAGCATGGTACTAGGCAACATTTCCAGGAACATATTCCCTAATAAGAGATTTGAAAGTTAAAGCCCCGAGTACTTTTCATTAGTGCTGTTCTAGCTATGTTCAAATGTGGATAATTATATTCTACCAAGCTAAGATCCCTCACAGTTTCAGTTGTAATCTTCACCTCCTGTTGTACAATATTAAGTCCGTTGGTAAATTGTATATTCAATGCTTGACCATACTTTGGTTCATTATGGAATATATTCAAGAGTCCAGTTTATTGCAAAAAGATGATAATAGTATAGAATATGAAGAAAGGTTCAGTACAATACCAGTTTCTGGAAAGCCATCTCATGCAGTTTTGTTCAATTCACCTCAGATAGAAGGTGTCCTCCCAATGTTATGCATTTTAGCTAGCAGTATTCACAGGATTATTCTGGTCACAAAATTATAAATAAAATCCAACCCATCAGTTTGTCCCAGTTCCTTAACTTCTTGTTCTGTACCTTTCCTTATCTTTGTTTTGATACTGGTCTGTGAAAATACTTCCCCACTTTGTGCTGGGGCAGAATATGAATGTATATTGCTTTTGACAAGTTTCATATTTTCTAATGCCAAAGCTGACATCAGATTTGCTAAGTGTTATGGGATACTTAATGTAAGTGTAAAGGGATTATAAATAAGAAAAGACAGCCTGATTTGGACTATATAACTGCTAGAACTAATATATATAAAAAGTGTGTGTGTGTGTGTGTATGTATGCGCACACGCACACACACACACACACACACGCAAACACACACACGTGCACACAGTTATGACAGTGCTGGGCAACAACAGCTGAGCCAGCACTCTGGTCACTGTAACACCAATAAAACACTGCAGAATGGACGGAGCTAAGAAGAGCTGTGCCTAATTGGTGGGTGCAGGAAAGCTGGAAGGCTAATTCTGCCATTAGGCAGAGGATACATAAAAACCCAGAAAGGAAGTGGGGGGCGGGGAAGGAAAGCAGGCTGTAAGAGGAGAAGGAGGAAGAGATTGCTCTTTCCTGCTTGCTACAGTAGCTGAGGGCTCCCTGAGACAGGAGGTTCATGGCTGTATATTGTACAAGGGCTGTGGGAACTGACATTGTAATTAAACTGTACTGAGTGTTTTACCAGCATAAAGGTCTCTGAGCGATTTGTGGACTTGAGTAGAAGCAGGAGCAAGTGGGCCCTGCCACAACAATGTAATTTTTATTGCTGTTGTATGCTTAATGCATATTAATACATCAATTACTGGGAATAAATAATACAATAATATGAGTAATACATTGTGTGTGTGTATGTACTGTGATGGAGTCAGACCAGAAGGGTATAGGAGAGTGCTGGAAGGCAGGTATATCAGCCTCAGGATATGTAGGTCCCTGTTCCCTGGATAGCCAAACAGAGGCCATTCCAGGCCAATCAAGACACCTGGGGCCAATTAAGAACCTTCTAGAAAGGAGTAGAAAGAGCTAGCCTGATTGGGACACCTGAAGCCAATCAGGGACTGGCTGAAACCAGATAAAAACCTCCCAGTTAGTCAGGTGGGCTGTGGGTGTCAGGAGCTGTGGAAGGAAGTTATGCTGTTGGTGAGACTGAGTGTTGCACAACATATCGTACAGAAGGAAGGAGGCCCTGAGGTAAGGATGAAGTGGAGTTTGAAGAAGCGGAGACTGCTGTGGGGAAGTAGCCCAGGGAATTGTATTGTGTTTTGTGCCTAAAAGGTCAGCCATCTTAGCTGATACTATTAGGGTCCCTGGGCTGGAGTCCGGAGTAGAGGGCGGGCCCGGGCTCCCCCCTTCTGTCTCCCCTAATTACTTACTGAGAAAGGGAGGTCACTCTGGGGCCTGGATGAGTTTCTGAGGCCCCTAAATCTGCCAGGAAGTGCAGGACCCACAAGTACAGACTCGGAGCTTTGTCACAGTATGTATGTGTGTATATATATATTGTGACGGAGTCAGACCAGAAGGATATAGGAGAGTGCTGGAAGGCAGGTACATTAGTCTCAGGGTGTGCAGGTCCCTGTTCCCTGGATAGCCAAACAAAGGCTACTCCAGGCCAATCAAGACACCTGGGGCCAATTAAGAACCTTCCAGAAAGGAGTAGAAACAGCTAGCCTAATTGGGACACCTGAAGCCAATCAGGAACTGGCTGAATCCAGATAAAAATCTCCCAGTTAGTCAGGTGGGCTGTGGGTGTCAGGAGCTGTGGAAGGAAGTTATGCTGTTGGTGAGACTGAGTGGTGGACAACATATCATCCAGAAGGAAGGAGGCCCTGTGGTAAGGGTAAAGTGGAGTTTGAAGAAGCGGGGACTGCTGTGGGGAAGTAGCCCAGGGAATTGTATTGTGTTTTGTGCCTAAAAGGTCAGCCATCTTAGCTGATACTATTAGGGTCCCTAGGCTGGAGCCCAGAGTAGAGGGTGGGCCTGGGCTCCCGCCTTTCTGCCTCCCCTAATTAGTCTCTGAGATTGGGAGACAATAGAGACTGTGCTAGGAAGGATAGCTTCCCCTCACTGGTTTGTGATGAAAATGGCTCAATAGACTGTGACCTTGTCTCCAGAGAGAGAAGGGCTCCGTGGAGGGTCACAGTGAGCCGCTGAGGCTAGTAAAAATCCACCAGGAAACGCAGGATCCACGAAGATAAGGACAGAGCTTTGTCACTATATATATATATGTATGTATAATGTAAAATTAGCCCAGCATCATATACTGATCAAAAACCTAACATGCAGTCTCATACAGCTCATACATTTCAGCCAAAAGATGGCTGCACTTGTTTTATTGAGTAGAGTGTATGTATCACATATCTGGGGCTGGTGTTACCACCTATTTTTTAAGGTTGCCTGATAGTTCCCATTGCAAGACCTTGCTTTCAGTTACTTATAACTTTCCCAAACTTTAATCATTTGGACTGACATTTTCAAAGCCTGGCTGCTGTTACAGGCTGAATATTTTTCAAAAATTTCATCCTAATTCTAACGATGACACTGTCTGAAGACAGGATACTACTACTTCATAGCACCTTCATTTTAAGGATCTTGAAGCATTTTAGAAATGGGAACTAGTTGTCATTCTTCCATTTTGCAAACAGGGAAACTGAGAAACAGATTATTTTGAATTTGCTGAAGATTGTGTATCAACCCAGAAGTTGAATAACGAACAGAACCAATGTCTCCTGACCTTGGGCTGCATGCTGAAGCCAGCTCAAGACCAAACTGAAGCTGGCTGCAGCTTATAAGACAAAAATAAGTAACACTTTGTTCTGTTACAAGAGGGGTTCATGATAAATGTTTACGTAATTGTTTATTATTGGTCACTGAACAGCCCTTTGTTCCTTTGGAAATATTATCCCTAATGGTTTTTTGGGAGGAAGGACATGGGTTGGTGGGGGGAAGGCTATTGGGCATAAAACTGGTTTACACAACACTGCTAAAAGCTGCTGTAACTTCTACAAATGAAAACAAATGTAACTCCTCTGCAGGCTCATCATCACTGGCATTTTAATGGATTGCTCATGCATTTTAATGCTTCTCTAAAGCATATAGGAACTCCAGAACCTTCTGAATTACTTATCATTTGTATTATAGGGGCCCCTAATGAATCTTGAAGAGATCAAAGCTGCATTGTGCTAGGTGCGGTACAGAACTGTAGTAAGAGTACTTTTTATTGAAGAGCTAACAGTGTGAATAGACACAGATAGAAGGGGATTAAGGAATACTGTTATTCCCATTTTGCAGGTAGAGAACTGAGGCATAGAAAGAATAAGTGACTTAATGAGGTCACAGAGGAAGTGTGTGGTAAAGCTGGGACTTGAACCCAAATCTCCCAAGTACCAATTGCCTGGATCACAGTAGCAAACTTCCTCTCAGTCATCCATCTGCTCCTTCATCATATGCTGCACCACATGTTCTTCCTCTGCCTAGAGAAACCTGTGTAAACAGAAAAGCTGGTTACAGGTTTCATGGAGAGAAATGGGACTGTTTGTTCTTATGTGGTCCAAGCTAAACTATAATGAAAGTTTTGAGAAGGATTCCCCCTGGACTGAACTGTACCAGGGTTTGAAAATCCCATAGCTGATCAAAGCCTACGCTGCTCCCTGCCTGGAAGCTCCAGCATAGAGAGTGTGGTGAGGGCAAGAAGATTTTTGAAGGTGAAGTTTGTGCAAGGGGTGAGCTCAGTGGAGATTTTGTGCTGCTGGAAAGCAGTGTGGGGGCAGCTCTCACGAGGCTGCCCTAAATCAGAGCAGTCACTGGCTCATGCAGCAACTCAGCATTCAGAGGGCACATGAGTGGCTTCAAGCATCCAACAGACACAGCACAGAATCGCAGCATACATTTGCTTCAAGGGAATTGCTTTGGTTCATGTTCTAATACTTCCCAAACTAGCTCACCCATTCAATTTCTGATGGCCCTTCAGAGCTGCTCATTCAAGGAACAATGAGCAGTTTCAAGCCAATTATAAGTTCATACACATTAATACCTTGGGAGAGACTTCCAAAGCCAGCAGGGGGCGTGTACATCAACAAGATTTGTGTATGCTGAAATGCCTACCTTAAAGATTCAGCAATGGTGAGGGAAAGTAATGATCTTCAGCATGTGTTACCTGAATGTAGGGTGATCAGATAGCAAGTATAAAAAATCGGGACAGGGAGTGAGTGGTAATAGGAGTCTATATAAGAAAAAGACCCCAAAATCCCAACTGTCCCTATAAAATCAGGACATCTGGTCACCCTAACTGAACGTGATGTACATCTGAATAAGTAGTCTTTATTCACATCAATAGCAAATAGAACAGGGCAGGGGTCATATAAGTACATACATGTATAAATGCTTCTACTTTCAGTAAAGGTCATCCACAAGAAGCATTGGTTTTTAATTACTTTAGGTTTTTATTATCATTTTTAAAAACAGCTGTTTATATATGGCTGGTACCTTCCTATGTCTAATTATCTAAAAAAAATCTCAGATACCAAAGAACATGATTTTTCTAGTGAGAAATCAGTGGCATTGTTCATCTTAGTGATCCAATGTTTTAGTTTGAAATAAACACAACTTCTCAACTATAAAAAGTATTAATAGGGAAAACACTGGGGACATGATAGTTGATTTTCTTACAAGACTATTAATGGTATTAATCTAGGGCCTCTGGATAACTCATTGTATGCAGCATAGTTTAGTTTATACTAGCTAGTAAAAATCTCTTGCAAATGTACTGACCAATGGGGAAAAGAAAACGCAGCAGCAACCACCACATTAGGAGTCCGATTTTCAAAAGTGCTCAGCATCCATAATAGGGTGACTAACTTCTTGAACAGATCTTTGCTTCCATTTAAGCATCTAGATGGAGTGGCCAGTGACTCAATCCTCCTCAGCGCCTATTGTTCTAAAAATGTATTTTCTTTTCAGATGAGGATGTTAACCAACTTTTAAATAGTGTCCTTTTCATTTTTACATATAATGACAGTCTCAGATAAAATACTTGTCTTAAGTATTGGTACATATGTAAAGCTAATGGTATTAATTTTACACAATATTAAAATGTGTCAGTTAGTAATAAATAATTGAAAGCAAGAAAATTTGTATCCCCTGTACAACTTGTAGCTGACAAAACAACCAAGTAGCGCAGGGAGGGAAGCAGAGTGGGAGAAGGGAAACCAAAGTAAAACTGGCAGCATATCCAAGGAAACATTCCTATTAGCATCTTTAAAGTGACTGATTAAAAAGGAAAAAACAGAATAATAGAATAGCATGTTGAAATGATGATGATCCATTCTTTGTCGTAAATACAGACTTGGTAAAGGATAATGGAAGGCATTATCTGCAGGAGTTCAGAATTTTTGTTTAAACTGAAATGTGCTGTCCTTTGGATTGTTTCTACAGGCCTGTCAAATTTGCCTGCACCATTGAAAGAGTCATTCCAGAGCACATGGAGAGGGAACAAGTTGAAAGAAAGGTGCTGATTGCTGAACCAATAATGCTTGAGAGTGGTAAGTTCTGAAATAACACTTACATAGCACCTTCCTTTTAAGGATGTTTCTTATAATGTTCTTGGTAAAACATTGAATTTCAAGCCATATTGATACTTTGTTTTATGTAATACATTTGTATAAAAATATAAAAAGTCAATTAAAGAAATTATTCTTTAATTCTCTAATAACAAGTGGTGCTAAAGTTAGGAAAATTCAGATTTAAATTTAGTGTTTGTTCTTGGTTCTTGCTAATAACATATGCAATCGTGTATATGGAGGCTAGAATCATCCTGATTTTCAAAAAGGCTTTGTTACGAAGATCAGATAGAGGTTTTTGTGTATTATAATTGTAAAGTCATTTTTGTACTTTTGGGGGGAAAAAAATTGGCCTTGGGTCTGTTTCTGGTGATTTGGTTTTGCCTGTAGTAGTTGCCAAACATAATTTTTTAGCATTAATTAAATTTGCTCTTTATTTTCTCTGTGGTTTTTTTAAAAATAGAAGATCAAGATTAACATTTTCACAAGTGCCTAACTCTTATTTTCAAAAGTGACTGAGTAGCCTAAATGTCATTGATTTTCAGTGACACGTAAGCTCCTATGAGCTCAAGTTCCTCCGACTTTCAAATTTTATCACGTCATCTTTCAACTCCAACTCCCTCATTCTTCCTTTGGTTGTAATAAAATCTTATAAAGGGAAAAACATGTGACTGGAATTCTCTTAAATGGCTTCAGATGTTCTTGTCTGAGGGAGAAGGAAGAAAGTCTATGTAAGTGGTAGCTTTCAAGTTTCAGGTTTTCTTGTTACTCCATCTTTTTTAAAGTTCCTGACATGGATTTTTTAACATGCAATGTTTGGGTTTATCCTAAACTCAGACGGTGGTATGTGTCATAACTGAGTGTTGACTGTGGTAAAATAGAAGGAGCAAAGGAAGAAAAACGATTTGCTTTAATGTGTAGGTTGAGTTCAGATAAAAATTGAACTGCCTAGTAGATGAACGGCAAAACGTTAACTAAGTGGACAAAGTGTCTGAAAAAAGCAAAAGCACCTAAGCTTAGAGAATGTTTCAGATGAAAGATATATAACCAAGTGGATAGACTAATATGCAGCCTTTTGTTAATGCAGATAGGAAGGGAAAACAAGAGACAAGCTGATTTATTGTTCAGATTCAAATCCTATAACTGAACAACAGTTTGTGGCCTTGTCTTCACTGCTGGTTTTAGGTTAAGGTATAACTCAAATGTTGCCCCCTAACTTGTCTTGCATCCACACACAAAAATCTTTAACTCAAGTTAACTGGGTGTTTGACACTTGAGGTAGCTTGCCATTTAGGGGGTGTGGGTTGATGCTAAAGTGCTGTTGAAGCTCAGAGTAGTAATGTAGTCCACTCTAATGCATGGAGTCTCCAGTACTTCCCAAAATTCCTGCCAAGGTGTATCAGTTAGGACTTTCCCCTTCCCTTTCCCTTCTACCTCCAGACTGGAAGTTATCCCCATATATAAGTACATAGTTTTAATGGTCAGCCCCTGCCTTTCATGTATCTCTCTGCAATTGGAGATTTGTTCCAGCTTTGCTATGGTACTTGGTGAGTCAGACGGTAACCAGGCAGAAATCTTCTTCCCAGTGTGAGACTATCTGGCCTGAGACTCATACCAAATTGCTTGTTTAGGTATGGTGCATTCACAGCAAGACTTATGGTATTGGGCACAAGATTTGAAATCAGCAAGCTTATGATGATATATCTAAAATACTGTCTGAGGAAGGCGGTCAACCGGACTTCTCAAGAGTGTCTATCACTGGGGAATGGACTGGAACTCTCAGGCCAGTGAAACCCCAATGAGCTCACTATCCTGTGTTAAATTTGACCAGGTGCTTTTTGTATGAAGCTCCTTTATGCCCTGAACAGCGCAAGGGCTCCTCAAGTTCAAGGGTGACCAACAATGGAGAACCTGGAACTGAGGTTCCCCACTGGTCATGGCCGGCTTGAGTGAGGCAAAGCTAATGCTTACCAGTGGGGGCCACACCGCTCTGACCAGACCCAAGACTCTGGTTAGGAGACACAGGAGTAGTATGTGAATGAAGCCACAGATGAATGAGCATGATCTCAGCAAGTTAAGGACTTGATTCCCCATTGTTGTTGTTCTGAGGAAGATGTATGTCATTGCATGTGTAGGACCAATCTGAAATGTGGGATGTAGAGGGTGGGCAAATGTCATATTTAGCTTCTCTTCTGGATCTGGCAACCACAGTTTACACCCATACCTGGTATCCATTCCCGCCACTGCACCCCTCTGCATTCAGAGAGTAGACTTCAGACTGCCACATCCGCCATTCCGTTCTGGCTGTGATGTGCTGCAGTAAGTTGTCCAGTGAACACCATTTCCACCTAGGTGACAAGAAGTTTCAGAAACGTTTTCCTGAAATACCCCATGAAAGTTTAAGGTGTGGCTTGGAATAATGTAGTGCTAAGAACCAAGGAAAATGCCCCCATAACGCAAACACCTTCACTCAAGTCAGCAGTGCAAGAGTGTGCACTCAGTGGCTCATGGATGATTTCAGTTAGCCTTTGGAGAGTGGCTGCTCTTACTCAAGCTATGCTAGCTCAAGTGGCACACTCAAGTGTACTTAAATTAAAAGTGTGATGAAGACAAGCCCTGTACCTACAGCTTTGAAAAATCCCAGGACAATCTGTGTAATGGAACCATCCTCACTTTACACTACCAAGATACATTGTGAGCATGCAGTTTGGGGGTTTTCATTGCCACAAGTATTGCTGACAGAAAATGCACCATTATTAATGATATTTTCCTGTTTTCAGTGTTCTGACTAGTTGCACTGGGCATAAGTTTTATATCATTACCAAATCACAAGATGCAGTGACAACAGTTGTCACACATCCTTAGGAAAGAGTAGAAAATGAAATGCTTTTAAACAGAACAAGGAATGGTTTTCCTGTAAAGATATGCATCAAATTGCCATCGGAAATGTACTTATAAAGAACACCATATTGTGTCCAAGAAGGTAAATCACCATTATTTCATACTGCAAAATAATCTGAGCATTTCATATTCTCCAAAGTTTTAAATAATGGTTTATGGGCCCATTTTTGTTTATCCAGTGTCCAATACTTCTCTCTGCAGTTCTTTTCCAGAAATTCATCTTCATTAATTTTGTGTAGTTTTATTTTTCATTTGAGTTCTTGGATAGAAACAGTTGATAGTAAGACAATGGAAAAAACAAATGCACTTTAGAAAACCTAGATTAGCATATCAAATACAGGCTGGGCATATTCTGCTGAATTCTGCATGTGCATTTAAAATGTGTATTATGACTGTTCAAAAGTCAGAGAAGAAAACTTTTAAAATAAATAAATGTGTAGGAGTTGACAATGGAATGGATATCAAGATAGAACAAATATTCAGCTTTTAGATTTTTTTTTAAACATTGCCTTTCTAACAAAGGCATCTTCAGGTTCGCTATAAACATGACACATTCTAGATAATGATCAAGCATCACTATTTATGTAAGGTCTTCACTTCACTGAAAATTATTTGAAAATAAAAATGATTAGATATAATTTTTAGTAGCTGAAAATACAGGATTTTGACTGTAGCATATTGTTTGTTTTAGTCCAATATCTGTTAACATTACAAATGTATAACAACTCATGTGAACTAGGTAGGGTTCATTAAGCTATCAACAGTATCAGAACCATATTATATGACCATCAATGACTTCCAGGTTTAGCTCTAATAGTAGTTGCTGTTGATGCTGCCAAATACAGTTCAGGCATGAAATATTCATGTCATTCTACAACTATTTCCAAATGCTTGAACTTGCTTAGTTTGAGGTGAAAATGGCTGTTGACACCTTGAAGAATCTGACGTTATGGCTAGTGTTACAAAGAGAATATTCTGCCAGAATTTGATTCACCATTGTTAACATTTGTCATTCAAAACAGCACACAAGGCTATCAGGCCAAACATACCAGAGAATATTGTAAAAACTCAGTAGATTTTTGTGAGGTTTAACACACTTCATTAATTAATACCTCTTGCAGCAAGGCGGCGACTCACCCTGCGGCACCTCCTGCTGGTCATCCAGGGAATTAGCTCATCCCAGCATCCAGAGCGCCCTCTGCAGGCCGTAGTCCCTCTTGCTGCTGGCTCCATGTTCCTCCCTGGACCCCAGAGCCCTCTTCCCTGGGATGCTGCACCCCTGCAGTACCCCCACAGTCTAGCTCTGGATTCCCCCTCCCTGGGGAACCCTCACCCACTGTCCCCACCTTGCCTCAGTCTAGGCAACTGCCAGTCACCACTTGCCCCTGTTCTCTGGGGCAGACTGCAGTATCATTGCCACTCATCACCAGCAAGGAGGGTTTGGCCTGCTGCCTCTATAGCCGTGGGCTGCCCCCTGCAACCCCAGTACCCTTTGTTGGGCTGTCTCCTAGGCCCTGCATCCTGGGGGTTTCCAGACCAGAGCTCCCCCTGCCTAGCCCCAGCCCAGCACCACTCTAGGTACCCTGCTCAAGCTCCCAGCAGCCAGGCCTGTCTGCCTCTGTAGACAGAGGAGACTGTCTCCCTCCTGGCCTCTCTGCCTTTATATAGCCAGCTGGGTCTGTTTGGGGCATGGCCCCCAGCTGAGCCTGCCTCCCAATCAGCCCAGCTCCACTCTACTCAGCCTGGGAGCAGCTTGCCCCCAGCCACAGCCCTTCCCAGGGCTGTTTTAACCCTTTCTCTGCAGGAGTGGGGCAGCTGCCCCACTACACCCCTTCACCAGATATGTCCCTATTTAAAAGTCTAAAAGCAACTCTGCAGTTGTCAGCTTACCATTTGCTAGGGATCCTACAGATGAATTTGTGGCAACCGCTACACTGCTGCCTTCAAGGTTTATACTCAGTCATTGGTTACACAATGCAATATAGGTATTTACTTTGGGGCACCTGCATCAGGGATGATGCTTGGGACTATAGCTAGTAACAGAGAAAAAGGTGATGTAATGCAAAGAGAGAGAGTGCTATCCAGTGAATGGCACCTAAAAGTTATATTTCAAAGGAGCGAACAAATGGGCAGTGTATGAAAGACTAAAATCCCTCCTCATTTGCCAAGTGTTTTATTCCCCTATAAGTCTTTGGCTCCAAAAGGGGAAAAATCCTAGCAAGTGAGAAGGCATCTCCAAGGGAATGATTCTCAATCCCTTCTCCCCCACACTCCCGCTGCACCCTGCATGCTACAGAAAATCACTGTTTTGTGAGAATTTAAACCTCTTATTGCTAAGGTTTTCACCCAAGGCTTTTTGGTATAGTTAGGGGAAATATACACTAAACTGAACAGGCTGATTGAACATTTCACCTAACAATTCATAAAACCATCAGATTGGTCAAAGTGAAACCACATGATTGGCATGGCAGGGAATACTGTGAAGAACATGTTTATTAAATAAATGATAATCTATTATCTATAATAGGACTATAACAGGGTTTAAAAGAGAACTGGATAAATTCATGGAGGCTAAGTCCATTAATGGCTATTAGCCATGCTGGGTAAGGAATGGTGTCCCTAGCCTCTGTTTGTCAGAGGGGAGTGATGGATGGCAGGAGAGAGATCACTTGATCTTTACCTGTTAGGTTCACTCACTCCGGGGCGTCTGGCATTGGCCACTGTCGGTAGACAGGATACTGGGCTAAATGGACCTTTGGTCTGACCCAGTATGGCCTTTCTTATGTCCTTATTGAACCAAATCCCATCTTCGGGTGTATCCTTGCAACTGCTATTGATGTGAATAAGAGCTGCATGAGTATAGCCAAAGGCAGAATTTGGCCCAGGTGCACTAGTGCTTTTCATCCACCCCACCCCACCCTCTGCCAAAATCAAATTGTTCTACTGAATAGATAAACACAGCACCATTGAAACAATCATCTCTGAATACATGTGTATATTAGTACAAATCAGTGGCCTCTAGTATCCTTTATAGAGTCCCATTTCATGAATCCATTACATTAACAGTTTCCATTAAAAACAGTTCTATAATATAATTTATTCCATTTATTCTGGGCAGTTTATTAGTTTTAGTATATGTGGCACATCTAGAGTCTCATGTGCAACACTATCCTATCTTGACAAGGTTGTCAGTGTGTTTGAGAAGGATGAAGGGCTGAATCTTCCAGTTCCATAGTCTGTCTCCATATTACCAAAACAGATAATGGTTTAGTCTTAATGGATATCTGGTGCACAATGCACCTTACAGAACATTGTCACAATTCTGGATATCTCTGTCTTTAGGGAAGATAGGTTTTTAATTTTCCAGTCTTCATCTAAGAATCTCGAGGAAACCAGCAAAAGAAAAATCATCAAGGATATCAGCTTGTGTTCAGTTTAATCTTTCAAACAAAATAACGTAAGGTCTTGCTGACAATCTTAAAAGCATAATAATAAACCTGTTAGGGTTTTATTTTTCCTTGGGACATTTTTTTTTTCATGATCCATTAACCCTAGTGTCCCATGGAAACGAACTAAAGCATTTTTATGTGGCAAAATCAACTCTCATATAGTTGTCTTAAACAAGAGCTGCAAGAAGTAGCCACTACCAGCACATGAAGTGGCAAATTTCACAATGAGATAAGGTGTTGGGAAGCAATTATATACAACTTTGATTGCTTTTTTAGACAATTGATGTCCTCCAATCCCTTCCCCCCAAGGAGGAGGGCTGGGGGAAAATGTTTGTTTGGACTGACACAGGAAAGACAACCTTGGGGAAAATGGGAGAGAGGGGGAACAGCTTTCACTGTTCTAGAGCTTTCCCCTCATCCACCCACAATGCATTTGGAAAGGGAAGGAGGAGAGATTTCTCTGCCTCTTCCTGTTGCAGTTGGCTAGGTAACTTTAAGATCCCTGGGGGAAGAACTTTAGAAAGGTCTGGATATATTTAAATTTCAAAATTAGCTGTAAGCCTCAGGGAGAAGAGCTTCCACAACATGAACAGGTAAACAAAAACTTCTGCTCATTTTGGAATGAGGGTGGGAAAAGCAAACAAAATACTAGGATGTATAAAAATGGGATGGAAAAGAATACTGAAAATATCATAATGTCATTATATGAATCAATCATGAACCCTCACCTGGAATACGCTGTTCAGTTCTAGTGACCATGTGATATAACAGAGGTCAAAAAGATTCATGAATGGCAAAAATGATTAGAAACAGAGTTTCATATGAGAAAGGTTAGGACTCTTTGGAGAGGAGAAGAATAAGAGATGGTGTGATACAGGTATACAAAATAATGAATGATTTAGATAAGACAGATGAAGGATTCCTATTTTGTTAGTAATAGAACAAAGGGGCTTTCAGTGAAATTGAAGGGTAACAAAGAAAAACTGAAGAAAGGAAATAGTTTGTTTTAACACAATATATAATTAACCTGTGACACTCACTGATTGAAGATATAATTTATTACCAAGAGCTTAATGGGAAAATCAGAAAAATATTATATTATATATAAAGGATAATGAAAACATTGTCAGTTGCATTACATAAGATGTTTGTTTCCTATTTTCTGACAAGACCCCTTATCTACCACACAAATGAGTAATGTCAACAGGCTTGTATCCTCTCTTGAATCCCCCATTGCTGTAAATAAGTGTATCCAGGTAACCACCAGCTGCAAAGTTGGTCTTACCAAAGCATTAACTCTTGGGCTCCAGTTATCAGGTAGGGAAGAGATTCATGGAATGCCCTCTCTGGAGGTCAGGCTCAACCTCTACCACTGGGCTGCATGTATATGAGAAAAACATCACTTGTCTGTAGGATAATGTTCTCTCTCTCTTCACCAGGGACCAGTTCCTTTCTCCATGGTGGTAAGCCAGGTGTCCTCCAATATCCATGTCCATCCCATTCTGCACAGATATCTCGGGGCTTTTCCCACTCTTTGTTAGGAAACACATATTATTAAGTATTCTTAACTGCCTCATTTCCCCTACTTTTGCTTGAATTCTTAGCTACAATATACTTAGTTGTGCCTCAGTTTCTCCACTTTTGTCAGGTGTATCAGCCACAGACTCTGCTACCTCCTTGCAGCTGTTAATCTGGAATGGGATAGGGGGGAGGGAGCATAGGCTGGAGGGACATGGTTTATTATTACCATTCCCCAGGTCTACAGAGGCCAATGGTTTACTGGTGTTTCTCCTGCTGAGGTGATACCTTCTCCCCCAGTAACCTTCTTTCCCAGTCCCTGAAGGGGGTGGGGGATTCCTTAAAGGTGCTAGTACCCTTTTTTTCTGCCAGCCAGACAAAGCTCCTTCACCCCAACCTTAGAAGTTGTGGGGGTATACAGTCTCCACAACATCAACAACATAAACATGACCAAACAATTGTTATACTATTAGGAAAAAAAGAGAACTTTAGAAAAAAACAAATCAAAAAGAACTTGAAAGCTTGTTTTATAGTAGTGGAACTCCTGGTCATTAATTCCATCCTATTTCAGATTTTGACAGAAAATGTAAAGCTCATTATTATAATTATTCAAAATAAGCCACTATAAACATTGGGAGTAAGCCAGAAAGTTTTCTCTTTGCTAACTAAAGGTCATGTTTTGTCGACTAGTATTTTCAAATAGTAAAGATAAGAAGTAAACATAATAAAATATAAATAACTCTCAGCAGTATATGAAAATCATCCCACTGCTGGAGAAGAATAAGAAAAAAAAAGTGGAGGGAAAAGTGTTTGAGTGTGTGTGTGTGAAAATACAGTTTTGCGAGTGATCTTTGTGAATGGGGAACTGGAATAGTGGGAAGGGGTGTGAGAGAGATGAATGGAATTTTCCGGAAGTCATTAAGGGTATATCTACACTGCAATTTAAAACCCATAGCTGGCCCATGCCAGCTGACTTGGGCTAAGAGTCTGTTTAATTGTGGTGTAAACATTTGGGCTCTGGGATTGTGTGAGGTGGGAGCACCTTAGATCGAGTCCTGTGAGCCTGACTCAGCTGCCATGGACCAGCCAAAGATTTCTAATTGTACCCTAGATATATCCTAAGACATTTACAGTAGCATTGGGATTAAGTAAAGGGTGGCTTTGTATCTCCGTGGTGTGATTGTATCTTGCTCATTTTATAGCTCCCCATTCCTGATGAGCTACATTAATTGGATGTCCCTCCAGCTTTTCTTCATTATGGTTAAGCAGCCAAAATACTGAAATTGTTTGGATTTGTGGTGATGACCATTGTAGCAGCTAAAATAAATCACTGCAACATGGGAGCCTTAAGGAATGTGAGAGATTGCTAAACTGATATTACAGCAATTAGAATAGGTTTTACAATTTTGTTTTAAAATTACATATTCTGTTGAATATTAAACATGACCCCATCACGTGGGTGCTAAACTGTAAAGGATTGAATTTTATTTGTCAGGTCTGAGAAGGAAGTATCCTTAATGTTATCTAATATCAGAGCTGGGCTTAAAATTTATTATACAAATCACCAGTTCTAATCCCAGCTCTGGCTTTGAACCATAGCACCTCGTTCCAGGAAGTTGAACTGGTATATATTTTTTTTTTAAGTCAAGGTGGGTTCTGTTGTGTTCAGGGCATTTGGGTTCAGTTCCGGTTCAATCTGCCAAAAAAGAAAAGAAAAGTTTGATTACCATTTTGAAACAGTTTAAATCAAATTTAAGTCTTAGTGAAGTGTGATTTTTGACCAGTTATTTATTTTTTAATTTAACTTTTCATGGATTTTCTAGAGCTTTTGTGTAATGAGACAATTACAATTATTTTATGAACAATTTGAGTGAATTAATATTTGCTTTGTCGTATAACACCACTGTGGTAAATATACATTTAACTTTGGAGTATGGGTCCTGCCGTAAATGGGGAAGCTGTAGTGAGGAACTGCTCTGGGGGAGGAGGCCTGTCTAAGGAAAAGAACGGTAGGCAGGGGCCATTACCTTTTTCTTGAGCTTGAAGAATTATTGTTAACTTCTAGGGCCAGAGAGTATTCCTCCTCTTCTCGCCCCAGGGGCCAGTCTCAGAAATGGTTCACCTATCTCTGGGTACCCCTGCTGCTTCATGTGTAGGGCCCTACCAAATTCACTGTCCATTTGGGTCAATTTCAGAGTCATAAGATTTTTTTAAAATTGTAAATTGCAAGATTTCAGCTATTTAAATCTGAAATGTCAAGGTGTGGTTAGTGTAGGGGTCCTGACTCAAAAAGGAGTTGTGGAGGTGTTGCAGTGTCATTGTAGGGGGTTGCAGTACTTCTGCCCTTACTTCTGCACTGCTGCTGGTGGCAGCACTGCCTCCAGAGCTGGGGAGATGGAAAGCAGCAGCTGTTGGCCCAGAGCTCAGCTCTGTAGGCAGATCCACCGCCAGCAGCAGTGCAGAAGTAAGGCTGGCATTGTATGGTATTGCCTCCCTAATTTCTTCCCTGCTGCCTGCAAAGCTGGACTTTCAGTCAGTAGCTGCCACTCTATGGATGCCCAGCTCTCAAGGCATCAGTTCAGAAGTAAGGGTGGCATGATATTATATTGCCACCCGTACTTTTGTGCTGCTGCTGGCGGGACACTGGCTTCAGAGCTGGGCACCCAGCCAACAGCCACTGAGCTCTGAAAGCAGCACAGAAGTGAGGGTGGCAATAGTTGACCCACTAAAATAACCTTGTAACCCCCCTGCAACTCCTTTTTGGGTCAGGACTCCCAATTTATGAAACAATGGTCTCCCCCATGAAATCTGTATATTATAGGGTAAAAGCACACAAAAGACCAGAAATTCACAGTAGGGAGACCAGAGTCACAGCCAATGACACATTTTTCATGGCCATGAATTTGGTAGGGCCATACTCATGTGCACAGCTCCTAATCTTCTCTTTTCCCTCCCTGCTCTTGTGGGCTGGCTTCCTCCTGTGCTCCTCTTCTCATTTTGCTTGGGCATGCCCTTCTGGTAGCAATTACATGCCTATTTGTTATGTTTTGTTTTATAATGAAAATAAGATCACAGAAGTTTTGAAATAATTGAGTTTGAAAAAGCTAAACCTTTATTTTAACCTGGAACCTGATATTTTCCGCAGTTCAGTTCTGGTTCTGTAAGTAGGAAAAAAATATTGTTCAGGTGTGGTTCCAGTTCAAGTAAAAAATATCTGTTTGAACTACTTTTCAGGTTCTAGTTCAACTCCCTGCCCAATTCTGCAAGAGAGAAATCCTGACCTCACTTGCTTTTTGCTGTAGAGCCCATTTCAGTGTATGAATCAAGTTTGTGCCTGTCATGGTTCTTCATTAAACATTTTGCCCTATGTTGTCCCAGTACTTATGGGAATATATCTCGGAACACTTACTAGGATAATTCAGAAGGCAAACAGAAGACTGGATTTTTGTCTTGCAAGCCCTAACACTGGTGAATCTTTTCAGAATGTTGTAGGAGGTCCAGAAACCACTTCTGCTTTTCCTAATTGCTCAATTTCCTGTTAATCCAGAACATATTTCAGATAACTATTGGAAATAACCCCTGCTCCCAATGCTGGTTTAGTGAGAATTACACTGACTAGCTGTGTTTTTCACCTATGTCATCTTTTTTTAAGCACTGTGGTCCAAATCCTGTTTTCACAATAAGCACACAATTCCCATTCACTTCTGAAGGAGCTGAGCACATGTACTGGCCCAGTCTCTGGAGAGGTTATTACTTTAAGTGCCAATGATCTTCATTCATACTTCATCCAAAACAATTCTGAAGATGTATTATGACAAAGGAAAATTGTAGCTGGACATAATCCAATTTGTTGTTGCTTGAGAGTAAAAATGAGAAAATATCAACCATAAAAAGGACAATGATTTTTCTTCATAGTTCTCATGACATGAGGGAATGGGATAAAAACATCTGGAGTTATATATGAATCCAGACGTTCAAACCTGAAAGCTCCTGTGTTGGTTCATTACACCCATTATCTGCCTTCATTTCCTGGCCTTTTTTAACTGAATCATTCAATATCTCCTTCTGGACTCCTGTTATGCTCTGCTTCATTAATTGCTAATGAGTTGAGGTGCAACATAACATATCTTTTTTTTTTCCTGCTTTTCTACACGTTCTTTCCATCTTTCTGTATTTTTCCTTGTATTTACTAGGGTGTCTTTTAAGAAAAAACTCCATAGTTCACTGAGATTATTTGTCCTAATGTTAGCTGTAATAGATCTAATTGTCTCCTTCTTTTTTTAGATAATTTGTGGTGGAAAAGGAAAATTCTCTAATACTTTCAGTCATAATGATCTTATCCTCCTAGCCCCTATCATCTCTTTGGTATGCCTTTACACAGAACTGTAATCGAAAGAGACATGGTCTAGTGATCTGAGAATGGGACTGGAAGCCAAGAACTCTAGTGTTCTAATCCCATTTCTAAAATTGACCACTGCTGGAGGTCGCTTACCTTCCATGAAAAAGGTGTTGTGGGAACTAAATAAAGTTTGTGCTGTGTTTCAACGATGCAAAACACAAAGTAATACTTCATACAAATTGTTGAGAGTAGACAAGTACCTAGAAATTTCAAAAAAAAGATGTAAAGATTAATGATAAAATCATTCTAAATGTTCATGAGTTTCAGAAGTTCTCAATGTTCTGAGGTAAAAATGGTTCCAGTCATAATGTGTTTGTCAACAATATGTCTGTCAATAGAAAGTTGTCTCTAAACTTCAATTTGAACATATGAGGTTGGATAACATTCAGTTATCTATTGCTTAATGTTACTTAGCAGAACAACCAAAAAGCAAACTTTCATAACCATGCACAATATTTAAAATATAATTGATATTGGACCACACTGATTTCTGGAGTAACTTAATTCTCCATTGTTGTGCGCCTTGTGTGTTGTCATTTACAGCTATGCAAAGGAGGTGTAAAACAGCCACTTCTCTTGACTTTGCACATGTGTAAATGATTACAAAAGGAGCAAAACAATTGAGAATCAGGCCCAGTAACATCAGTAGATATATTCTAGGGATGAGTTTGGCCCTTCTTTTTTCCTCCACTTTTAAATCTCAGCAGAGTACTAAGCATAATTGGGCTGGAGAGTTTGACTTGATTTTGTCTGGGTAAAACTAACTTAATTCCCCACCATTACAAGACCCTAGGAATTTGGTGCCCCTAGGTCCCTCCTATTCTCTGCCTGTAGCATATAACAGTTTTATCTCTTGTGGGCTTTAATACTTTAGTCTAATTTTAATTGTTGGATTTAGTGTGCAGGTGTTGGTAGCCCGTGATATACGTGAAGTCAGACTAGAATGATCTGATAGTCCCTTCTGCCCTTAAACTCCAACTCTAAAACTTGTTTTGAGGTTTGTTTGGTTTTTGTTCATTAAAATGTAATTTCTTACTTATATAATATTTGAAGAAGGTCCTTTGGTGATGCTAGATAGCGTCCACAGCCTCTGACCCATTCTACATGTTTACCTGCATTTAGAAAGGTAACTGACAGATTTTGCCAGTTTATTCCTAAACTTATTTTGCGCTAGATTAAATATCTCATTAACGGAAATCAGCCCTTCTGTAAAGAACTATTCTTTGTGTATGAAATGGCGGTGTAGCTATGTCAGTCTCAGGATATTAGAGAGATGCGTTGGGTGAGATAATATCTTCTATTGGACCAACTTCTACTGGGAGAGACAAGCTTTCAAGCTTATTCAGAGCTCTGCTGACGTGAAACGCTCTGTATAAGGAGATCCAGTAGACATGCTCTGAGCATACCTAAACTT
Organism: Dermatemys mawii; assembly: GCA_007922305.1. NCBI lineage: Eukaryota > Metazoa > Chordata > Testudines > Dermatemydidae > Dermatemys > Dermatemys mawii. Next base: position 10,715,526 of record ML677377.1, read on the forward strand.
GCATAGATGACAATTGGTGGCGATGTCAGCAATTATCTTATAACCTTTAGGCCAACGATTAAAGCAGTCTGCTGAGATGTGGAAGACCCAGGTTCATACCCACTCTGCTTCAAGACAAGTTCAAATGCCTGTTCCACATCAGACCAGGTGGGAATTTGAATATCCTGGAGAGTTTTCCAACCACTGGAATAAAGGTTATAAGGAGCTTATAAGGTAAGAGGAGTATGAGCTCCTCCCTCCCCTGTGTTTTACGAGAAACCACTTGCCTGATTTAGGCACTGAAATCCAGGAAAGAATTCACAGATGTGAGCGGAGGTACATCCTTCCAGGCCAACTAAGACCCTTTGGGTGCGGCTGAGTCCATGTCCCTTGCTTCAGCATTTGCTGCTGTTTATCATAGGCAGCTCCCTGCTCAATATGCTGGCTTTTGTGAATCCCATTCTCAGGTGTCTAATACAGTGTTCTTCAAAGTTTTTCTTTGGCGGCCCCTTTTTGCGGTCCCACCTCCACTCGCGGCCCCCGGAGTATGTCCGCCAAAATGCCGCCGAATAGAAAGCTTTCACTTTCTGTGGCATTTCAGAGGGACAAAAATAGACCGCCTGCAAGTTTGGTGGTCTCCCAGGCAGGATCAGCGGCGGCACTGGGATCTCAGCACTCCTGTGGGTGGTCCGCGCACCCCACTTTGAAAACCACTGGTCTAATACTCTGCATGCATTGTATAGAAAGCCTGGAATGCTGGTTCAGGATTGTGAATTCCACTAGCTAGCAGGGCACCTGGAAGTCCCCATTATGAATCCCACCCCAGTGGCCTTTTTCAAATCACCAAGATGCCTATATGCATCTTTAGGCACCTAAACACATTGAAAAATCTGGACATAAGAGGCTTGATCTTCAAAAATACCCAGCAACTCTTACTTCTGAAAATGTCTTAGTCTATATGATCTGAATGTAATAGATGCGCTTTTACATTGTATAGGTCACATTTGTATTTATATGTTGCTCAGATTTCTCCAACTGGAAAGAAATTCACAGGCTGAAGAGTTGTTTCTCAGACCATGCTACTGTGATGCATTAGACAACTGCAGTGTTCCCTACATGGCTACACTTTAAATAAGCTTGGAAAGGGAAACTGCTCACCTTTCAGTCAGGGGTTTTTACCATCAGTCTATGACATCAGTGCTCCAAAATCTTCACTAGCTGTTTGTGGGCTCTCAGTAGAGAGTTTACGGTGTTTTGACTTATAAAGACCTAAATGGCTTGTGAACCACCTATTTTTCTGTACCATGAAGAGACACGTAAATGAAAACATTCAAGTTTAATCTCCCATTGTTTATAAAAGAAAAAGAGTTTTCTCTGGGGATTCTTGAATTTAGAAATGAATTCCCCTTGCTCTTAATTAATCCATATATTTTAAGGCATTCCATCTTTTGGGTGATCATTTGGGAAAAGGTTTCAAAGTAGTTGCCATGGTGGTCTGAATCCACAAAAAGAATGAGGAGTACTTGTGGCACCTCACAGACTAAAAATTTATTTGGGCATAAGTTTTCATGGGCTAAAACCCACTTCATCAGATGCATAGAGTGAAGCATACAATAGGAATACACACACACACACACACACACACACACACACCATGAAAAGATGAGGGTTGCCATACCAACTCTAAGAAACTAATCAATTAAGGTGAACTATTATGAGCAGAAGAAAAAAAAATTGTAGTGATAATCAGCATGGCCTCTTTCAAACAGTTGACAAGAAGGTGTGAGTATCAGAAGAAGAAAATTTAGCATGGGGAAATAGATTTCAGTTTGTGTAATGACTCAGCCATTCCCAGTCTTTATTCAAACCTAATCTAATAGTATACAGTTTGCAAATTAATTTCAGTTCAGCAGTTTCTCATTGGAGTCTGTTTTTGAAGTTTTTGTTGAATTGCCAATTTTAGGTCTGTTACAGATTGACTAGAGAGATTGAAGTGTTCTCCTACTGGTTTTTGAATGTTATGATTTCCGATGTCAGATTTGTGTCCATATATTCTTTTGCATAGAGACTGTCCAATTTGGCCAATGTACATGGCCAATATATGTCTCCCCGCATGAAATACTTTGACTAAATCCAGCCAGAAGTTATGGACTGGGATGTTGGTGGTCTGGCCTAGTAGTCAGAGCAGGAGTCAGCTGCAATGGGTGGAGCAGGCATGGAGGTTGGGGAACAAAGTCAGTTACCCGAGCCAGGGATCCATCCAGAGTGAGAACCAGGAATTGAAGCTGAGGGTGAGAGTCGAGGTTAGATACCAAATGCTAGAGCCAATGGTTAAGAGAAGTCAGGGTCAGAAGTTGGAGGCTGGGATTGGAGCCAGGACTGGTAATTGATGACTTGAAATGAGATGTAAGGGCAGGAACTTCAGGAAAGGTAAGGTTCAAGCATGGAGCAGGAGCAAGGTGTGAACAGGAGCAAAGGCAATATTGAGGCAGGAGCCAGGAGTGGAGCAGGAATCAAGTATGTGGTTGAGTGCAGGAGACAGGCACAAGAAGTTGCTCCCCTTGTTGCTCATGCAAACTTTTTAAGCCTCCTCCTGGCCTAAATACTGTGGAGCTGGGCAATTTTCCAAACAGGCTCTTGTGGGTAATGCCTTGGCTGAGGCTATAGTCCTCCTAGCCCCTCAACTCACCAGCTGTCTGGGGACTCCCAGGCCTGGGCTCAAGATCCAGTACATCACACCAGATGTTTCTCAGATGAAGATGGACTATCATCTGCTGAGACCTGTAATCTTTGCTAACTGTATAATGTATGTTTTTTCTGTATTATACATGTAGTTTGCACTGAAGAACTCTCTGGGACACATTTTGGCAAGCCCCGCAGAGTGTAAAAATTCATAATTCATGCTTAAAAAAGGGAAAACAGCTTAAGATACTCCCACAGACATCTTTGATAGTATATTTTTTATAAAAGCTTCTAGAGGTGCTGCAAAGGAAATATTGTGCTTGTTATTACAAAAGCAAGCAGTCATCTTGCATTCAGTTGTGGTTTCTGAATTATTAGCAGTGCTTCCAGAAACTGAATATAGAGCTTCACAATCCTTCTTTCTTCTAAACTTGAGCAAATATTGAAAAGAATTTGGTATATAAGACAATGCAGGGTTTACCTTTTAGAATATATCAGTTTATTCCTTGAAACCACATTGTGGGTATAGATGAACATTTTAAATGTTAGAAACTGTTAAATGCCATGCTGAATGGCCAGATAAACATTAGGCAGAGATGTATTCCATGAGCAAGGGTTTATTTTTCTTTCACTGAAAGGAGAGAAATTGTTTGAAATTAATTATTGATGATAGGTGGAAAAACAATGGAAAAGTGCCATAAGGGCCTATTTTTTTTATGATCCAGAGTTAATTTGAATGTTAGGTAAGAAAGTAAAAGTATTTCTAAGTCATTTATAAATGAAAATAAATATAGAATATCCTATTCTTAACTTGCATTGTTGTGCCCAGATATTAGTAGATATCTGAAGAGTATGTATGTGTGTACCTGGATGCACAAAAGTGAGCTAAGGTTAAAGATATTGTGACTCCTTATTCTTTAGATGCTTTTTCATCAGATTTCTTCTAGTGATGTCTCAGATACAGAAGTTGTTGATCATTATCTTCCATGTTTTGTAATCATGACAGAGTTGTAAGACTTCCACTTTCCTTCGGATATAAGTTCGTTTGGTAATATTTCTGATGTAATTGGCTCTCTTTCTTCCTCTTCCTGATTTGCCTGTGACCTTACCTAAATAGTGTGAGTTCTGGAAGACAGATGCTTTGCAGTTGGTAAGGTATGTGTCCACAAAAAGATTTTTTTTTACCTTTGGTCTCAAGAAATTGTGCTCTTCTTAAATGCATCCATTCAGTCATCTTTGATTGTAGTTTGAGTTATCCAAATAATGTTTTAACATTCTTCTGTAACACAAAAACTCAAAGGCTTGGAGTCTTCTCAGTGTCCTTTCTAAGTGTCTAGCTCTCACATCTATACTTGATAGGTATCCATATCTGGCACTTAATCATTGTAGTGTGGAAGTGCCATTTTAACTTTCAACAACACAACTCTTTGAAAGTTGTTAAATACATTTTTACAAGCTGAATGCTTCTCTCGAGTTTTTTGTCACATCTTCCATCTGATATTATTAGATTCCCTAAATAGGGGAATATATACGCTTGTTCCACATTCCATTTGTTGACTTCTTTGTCTCATGGTTATTTTTACAGAGAAATGTATTTCTTTGTAGTTGTTTCTGGTTCAATATTCATTGATTTCAAAGCATATCTGTTCTACTATTTTTTTTATGCCCATGGACAACTGACAAAATTGTAATCTTAAATGCAAGAAGGAAATGCAAAAATAGGAGAAGTGTGCCTTGTGGTATTCTCATTTCTTCTATAACAACATAAGAACAGCTGTAATGGGTAATATCAAAGTTCTGTTTAGCCCAGTATTCTGTCTTCTGAAAGCTGCCAGAAGAGGTAATTATTAAGTAACCCATTCCCTATCACCTATTCCGAGCCTCTGGCAAACAGAGGCTAGGGACACCAGCCCTGCCCATCCTGGCTCATAGCCATAATTGCACCTATCCTCCATTAATTTATCTAGTTCTTTTTTGAACCCTGTTATAGTCTTGGCCTTCACAATAGCCTCTGCCAAAGAGTTCCGTGGGTTGACTCTGAGTTGTGGGAAGAAATAATTCCTTTTGTGTTAAACCTGCTGCGTATTAATTTCAGTTGGTGGCACCTAATTCTTGTGTTAGGAGGAGGAGTAAATAACTCTTCCTTATTTACTTTTTCCACACCAGTCATGATTTTATAGACCTCAAGCATATCCCCATTTAGTCATCTCTTTTCCAAGCTAAAATGTCTCAATCTTATTTCTCTCCTCTTATGGAAGCTGTTCCATACCCCTAATAATTTTCGTTGCCCTTTTCTGAACCTTTTCCAATTCCAATATGTTTTTTTTTTAAGATGGGAGAACCACATCTGCACACAGTACTCAAGATGTGGTGTAGAGGCAATATGATATTTTCTGTTTTATCTATCCATTGTGTTTGTTTTTTTGAATGCCGCTGCACATTGCGTGGATGTTTTCAGAGAGCTATCCATAATGACTTCAAGATCTTTTTCTTGAGTGATAACAGTTAATTTTGATCCCATCATTTTATCTGTATGGTTGGGATTGTATTTTCCAATGTGCATTACTTTGCATTTACCAGTACTGAATTTCATCTGCCATTTTGTTGCCCTGGCCCCAGTTTTGAGAGATCCTTTTGTAGCTCTTCACAATCTGTTTGTGACTTAACTATCTTGAGTAGTTTTGTATCATCTGCAAATGATACAAAACTACCGCGTGAATCCAAATAACAGAAGATATTGCATAACTGTGCATGCTACTGTTCTTGATAGACTGGAAAAATAGTCACTGTCACTCTTCACAAAAATTAAGGAAATCAAAAATCTGTGGAAAGATAATCTCTGTGGATCATTTGGTCTCACAAGGAAAATCCCATAATAGCAATTAATGAAATGCATAAAATGGAAGACAAAAATCTGGATGCACTGTTCTGTTAGGCACTGTTTTGTGAATAAAATCTAAGTTGTTGTGAAACTACATAAATCATTTCCTAATAAATACAGCAGTTAATTGGGTGACAACAGCACAAGAAAATGAGAGATGCCTTTAATAAAAGCCACAGAATTCCTAGAATATATGGTCTTCCTAATGTTCATGAACCTTAACATACCTTTGAAATATTAGCTCATGAACTCATGGGTACTGCCCATACAAAGAACACATGCCAAAATAATTAAACGGGCTAACTTTACACAGAAAAGTCAATGGCATTCAGAAATTATCACTCAATAACCCCTTTTGTACTGTGATGTACGGAACACCTATTCATTTAGTGAACTTAAAGCAAGGTCATTAATTGTAAGAATTTTGAAAAAGGGTAGAAAATATGTCCTAAGCTAAATAGTTATTACACAATTGGATGCAAGTTTGTACATCGATAAGGCACAAGTTACTGCTGTGATTAGATATTGCAAATAACTTGTAATGGCAGCATATACAATACTGACTGACCCCACCATCTCTTAGCACAAAGGGTGAGATAGAAATGGGAATGACAGTCTGCTCCGAACTACTCGGTATTGTCAGTTTAGATCGTCTCCTTAGGGTCAGATTCAGAAGTGATGCAAATGATGCTGTAAGTTACATGTTGGTAAGTGACTGTAAACAAAAGCTGGTATAAGTTTATGCGAAGCCAGAGTCAAAAGGGGTTGTAAGATCAGGCAGCTTTCCCTACTTTGTCTTATACCTTCCTAAACTTCATTTGATTCCTATTCTTGATACAAGCCCACCCTTCCATTCCTTGGTAAACAGACGGCTGCTATTTACACTCAGTGGGGCTAGATCCTCATCTGTAGCTAAGTTTGACTTCAGATGAATTGGGGAATGGTGGCTCAGCATCAGGGGTACTTGTATAGTGAGGGTCTTGAGAGCCATTGAACACAACAGTAAACTCTGTTTATAATGGAAACCACTTTAAGCCGGTATGGAGTGAGGGTGGCAGCACCACTAGTTCCAACAGCTATGCTCAGTGCTTTCCTTGCATTTCTCTGATTCTGGGGCAAGCCTTATTTCTGAAATAATTTAGTAGATATAGGACTGCGTAATATAAGCCTAGTTACCAATGGGGGCACACATCCCTTTTCTCCCCTTCACTCTGTGAGAGAACAAGATGAGGTTGACAAAGAGCTGCTATATCAACATTACACCACTCAGGGAGTCTCTTTACACAAAAGGGATAAGTCCTCAGAGTACTGAGTAACCCAGCTTTCCACCTGCTTTCCTCTATTGGAGAAATGGATAGGCCAATGAGTAACTTGGACTGCCATTTGTGTTGCATGGGAATTTGGACCTTACCGCTTGGTCCCTGAGTGTCTGAAGTTCCAAAGATTTTAAGATTTCCTCTGAAGATCTAACTTTATTCCTGATATCCCCCAAATAAGCTCTGTTATCACCCCTTCCAGCAGCAGGGGGATTTTCAGGAAATGCCATGCAAGCCTTTCATATTGTTTAGACATCTGCATGGGAGCTGTACAGGCCTTCCCCGCCACAGCATAAGAGAGATTTGGCTTTGTCTCTTTCTCTGTGGGTCTCCAGTGCTGCTCTGCTTTGTTCTTGAGTCTGTGTTTCAGCTTTGCCACTGAGTGCCTAACTGGTTCATGCATTTTGACTGGCATGGGGACTGTCTTAACCAAAGTCACAGGAATATATAATCATAATTTGTGTCATAACTTATCACTATATAAAGTGTAAAAAAAAATCTGAAAAGGGGAAAAAGCTACCCTACAAAAAGGTGGTAGGCATATGCTAAAAAATGTGGTAGTGACTTTTTTTTCTTCAAAATTGATTCTTTTAAGTAGGAAAATAACAAAAGTGAAAATCATTTTAAACTGCATACCCTCTTTCATTTTCTCTGAAATGAAAACTGGGGAGTAAGGGCAGACTACATAACAAGCTAGATTTCATAATGTAACTGACCCCTTACTGTATTAGTGGTAGTAGGTTCTGGTATAATGATTTCTCTGCTCCGGTAAAACTGCAACTACAATAGTAAAACTTTAACTGGGAACAACAGTTCACCTTTAATACAGTTAATCTGAAATAATCAGCTTTGAATGCATGGTACTAGGTTTTAATGGTATTTTTGGAAAGTATTTTATTCATAAACATAATTATGCACAAAAACCATGCAAAGCTGGGAATCTGAAGAATGTAAAGGTAATTATTAAATGTACTGTGCAACATGTGTGACATAAAGAGTACCTTTGAATAGCTATCCACTTAATATAGGTAAAAAATTCTTAAAATTTATTTACAGAAAAGATTAATATCATGTATATCATTTTAATCAAGATATCTTTGAACAGCTTTGGTACTGCAGTGTCAATCTTGGGTTTAGATTTGATTGGGAATACTGATTCATTTGTGAATATGCAAGACTATTTGCAAATTTGGTACTGAGAAATATTTCATCTATTTGCTAACACTTTTTCACTGAAAAATATGATGAAGTTTTGGCCCTGGAGAAACTAAAAAATGTACAATGCAGTTTGTATGTTTCCATAACTTTCCTATCAAATCCCAGTTTCTGGTGAAATACTATTTATATACAAAGGATGGGGGTGTCAGACTTTTTTTTTTTCGTGAAAATGGAAAGATATATATTTTTAAATTATTTCCTATCTAATCAACACAGAGAATTTTTCCATGTAGGTTAACAAAATGTCCTGGTAATGTAGCTCAAAAGAAGATAACTTTACTCTAGAAATCCCTACATCTTGCTTGTGGTAGCCTTAGAGTTTGGAAATCTCCTCCTCCTTGACCTCTATCTGTCATAGTGCATCATGCCCCACTATTCAGAATTGTATTCACAATTTTATTCCATCATGCTTCCAGCTTGACATTCCTCCTTCAGCTTTCATAATTACCTTCTCCCTCACCCCTTATATCCCTTCTATTTTGATTTGACACTCCAGAGATCTTTTGTTTCAAGTAGGATGTTCATTTATTTTGTGTGGGTCTGTATTTAAATGGTTTATATTTGCACATTGCCTCCAAACGTTAGAACCAGGAAATACTTGTAAATGTTAAATATGTGTAGGATATTATATAACAATGTGTGCATGGTTTAAATGATGTCTGCTTAAAGAATGGGTGATCATAGCTCACTTGTGGCTTTACCACCTTCCCAAACAAATGTCAATAGAATCTCTAAGAAATCATACATTCAGCATTTCTAAAGCCACAAGGAACCAGTCTTATCTAGTATGACCATGTAACTTCACCCAGTTACCCCTGTAATTGAGCTCAGGAACTTGTGTTTGACTAAGGCATATCTTCCAGAAAGATTTCCAGACTTGATCAGAAGACATTAAGAGGGAGAATCCAGCTTTTCCTTAGGTAGTCTGTTCCAATAGTTGGTCAGTCATACTCAAAATTTCATATTAGTCTGGTATTAATTTCCAGCCATTAATTCTTGATACCGTTCTGAACTAATTTAAAGAGCTTTTTAATACCCAGTATGTTCTCTCTGTGAATATACTTGTACATCATGATCATCACCTTTATCTTCTTTTGATAAGATAAAAATCTCAATCTCTTTGTTTCTCACAATCACAGCATTTCCCCCCAATCTCTTCAAATATTTTGGTAGCTTTTTTCTGCACCATTTCCAGTTTCTTAACACGTGGGCATCATGCTATCCCATATTTTCGTTATGCTGTATTTTAGAGAATATATATATAAATAATTATATATACACATATGTGAATGTATATATACACACACACACACATACAACCCAAAATTCTGTTAGTATTTATATAAGTACGAGCATTGCCAGAAGATCGAGGGACGTGACCATTTCTCACTATTCGGCATTGGTGAGATCGCATCTAGAATATTGTGTCCAGTTTTGGGCCCCAAACTAAAAGAAGGATGTGGAAAAATTGGAAAGAGTTGGCAGAGGGCAACAAAAATGATTAGGGGGCTGGAGCATATGACTTATTAGGAGAGTCTGCAGAAGAGAAGAAGGAGGGAGGGATTTGATAGCTGCTTTCAACTACCTGAATGCGGGTTCCAAAGACAATGGATCTAGATTGTTCTCAGTAGTAGCAGATAATAGGACAAAGAGTAATGGTCTCAAGTTGCAGTGGGGAAGGTGTAGGTTGAATATTAGGAAAAAACTTTTCTTTTCATCAGGAGTATGTTGAAGCACTGGAATGGGTTACCTAGGATGGTGGTGGAATCTCCATCCTTAGAGGTTTTCAAGGTCAGGCTTGACAAAGCCCTGGCTGGGATGACTTAGTTGGGAATTGGTCCTGCTTTGAGCAGGGGGTTGGACTAGATGACCTCCTGAGATCCCTCCTAACCTTGATATTCTATGATTCTATATTTGTGTGTGTGTGTGTGTGTGTGTGTGTGTGTGTGTGTGTGTGTTTTTAAAAAGTTTTTTAATGTTTTTTTTTACATAGAAATTAAAATTTACAAAATTTCTTTCCAGAGGAATATTTTTTTTTTAAAAAAAGGTGTCATTCATAATAATGTACAGGCCTTGAAGTGACAAAAATATTAGGGGAAAAATATAAAACCCTCAGAAAAGTACCTGCTTATACAGTATCAATATGTTTCAGCCTGGTGTCTAGAAAACCACCAATTCTAAATATAGACAAATACTGTGTATATCATTTCAAAACTCAGAATCCTAGCTCTCTGGTTACGTAAAACATGTGCACCAAAATCTGCCTTCAGATTAAAGTTCAATGGGAGTTGAGATCAGAAATCGGATGTATTTTCTATCATTCTATTTTTGAAATATCAGAACTTAAAACTGGCCCTGGCTTTTGGACTAGAGCTATCCAAACTATGACCAATTTCTTTGACAGCTGAATACATCTGATTTCAACAGGGAAGATGGAAGAAAAAGTGACCATTCTCTGATACTGTAAATATCTCACCCCTGGGCATTGTTATATCCCATACTAGCCATACATCTGTAAATATGCACTATTAAGGGAAGTCATCTTGTTATACTTATGTTCTTGTAATTCATTTTCTATTTCAGTTATAGTTGTTTATATTAAATAAAACCCAGAAAATATTTGTGTCCCAACAATTTCATAGTCTTAATTATTCAGATGATCACTTAAAATTAAAGAACCTGTTGTTATTAATAACAAGTGCATTTTTCACCTCAGATTACTTAAGGTCTACAGCAGGAATTATTAAAGGAAGTATAATCATTAAGTTAGCAGGAAACCCATCTTTCTCAGAAGACAACACACTGAAGAACATAAGAACGGCCATGCTGGGTCAGACCAATGGTCCATCCATCCCAGTATCCTGTCTTCTGACAGTGGCCATTGCCAGGTGCTTCAGGTAATCAGAACAGTACAGACCCATGGGGGAACACCACATTTTACCTCTCTCCATTCTGAAAACTGAACATTTATTCCTGCCCTTTGTTTCCTATCTTTAACCAGTGACTGATTCATCAGAGGACCTTCTTTATTATCCCACGACAGCTTACTTTGCTTTAAAAACTTTTGATGAAGGATCTTTTCAAAGGCTTTCTGAAAATCTAAGTACACTACATCCACTGGATCACCCTCTGACATTACACTCTGTATTATTTATGGAAATATACTTATGATATAAGTGAGATATATTTTATGCAGGAGGGTTCATGTAAGTATTATGCAGATTTTTCTAGTCATTATTTTGAGTTTAGCTCCCAAAAGCCTTTCCTTGCCTGTTCTAGATGGCTTCAGATCCTTATAGGTACAGTGTCAAGTTTCCTTCTCCAGTCACCAATCATTGCCATGACCCATATGTGTCTCTGTATATGTGTTGGACCTTTCTGAATCTTTAAAGGGGACATGCCAAATGGCAGGTTCGGCTGGCCACCATGGCAGAATATATCCATCGAAACATTATTCAGTGAATAATTTTTGTTGCAGATATGCAGTTTGTGAGACTGACTTTGAAGCTTGGGCATTTGTGTCGGTAAATGTCTCCTTCCTCGTGTATATGGCATTATTCGGCTTTGGATTCCTGTGCTTTCTATGTGAGCAAAACTCTTACTGATGTCAGCAAGAACTCTTCACCTGAAAGTAAAGGGCAGAGTATCACAGTTTAATACCAGTAGATGGATTGGAGGGGTAGATTGCCCCCCCCACCCGCTGTGTGCACATATGGACAGAAGTAGCAGTGAAGGCATTGTGCTGCTATCAGTACACCCAAAATAGTGAGCCTCCTTGAAAGTAGTGTGCACAGGCAAGCCATTTCTAGTGAGACTCTTACAAAATGGGATGCTTCCAGAAATTAGATCTGCACTGACCAATAAACATCATCATCGAAATTACGCTCTTGTAAATATTGTTTGCTGGATGTATTCCCTATCTAACACTGCTCTACAGCCAAAATGCTTCTGAAATAAATGTAGTGAAACTTTAGTAATTCTGGGTCACTGAGAACGAAAATGATGCTTAAAATTGTTGATTGGCTCTAGTTTTCAAGATATGCTATTGGGTCAGTATATACGACCCTTGACATGGGAGTGGCGGAGGATAAGTGAGTTATAAAGGGAAGGGATCTCAATTTAAACCAAAAATGACTAAAATACATCTTTGACTGGATCGATGAATAAATCTATGACTGGGTTTGAACAGTACTTGCTTTTTAGGCAAAACAATGAATGATGCCATCTGAAGCTGGTATTGCGTCATACATGATATGAATTGCATCATGTTATTCCTAGAAGTCATGGATGATGCAATCATAACGAAGCTTACCTCACTCTGCTGAACAAATTGCCCTATATCAGCCCTAGAAATCATACAGTGTCGTGCTACCTTATTTGTCAGTGTTTGATTTTGCAAAGGGACACATTTCTGTTTAGCCAAAGTGAGCAGAGATGCCTCGTACTTGTGTGAACAGTGCAGATAACTTCTGCTATGTTTGTGGTGAAGTGACTTTTGCATCACAAAAGCGCAGTATAACCACTATGGTTAAGAAAGCCTATCACCTTTATTTTGGCTGCAAAATTGGAGCTCAGGACAAGAGGTGGTCCCCACACATATGCTGCAACACTTGTGCAACAAATCTTCGCCAGTGGTTGAACAGGAAAAGGAAATCTATGCCTTTTGCAGTGCCAATGATTTGGAGAGAGCCAACAGATCATACCAGCAATTGTTACTTCTGCATGGTGCCTCCAGTTGGGAAAGGTGTGTCAAAGAAGAAAAAGTGGACTGTGCATTATCCAAACATTCCATCAGCTATACGCCCAATACCCCACAGAGAAGGACTGCCGGTTCCTGATGCACCACAATCATTCTCACTGGAGTCAGACGAGGAAGAGGATGAAACTTCTGGTCCTGAACCATCAATGTCACAGGACCCACATTTTCTCCCATCCTCCTCCTCTGAACCACACCTCGTAACACAAGCTGAACTGAATGACCTTGTCAGGGATTTGGAACTACCCAAGAGTAAGGCAGAGCTGTTGGGCTCCAGACTACGGTAGTGGAATCTCCTGGCAGGTGATGTTAGGGTTTCCATGTTCCGTGACCGTCAAAAGGATCTTGTCCCATTCTTCTTTATGGAAGGTGATCTTGTAGCCTGCAACAAAACATCGATGGTGTGATGGCAGCCCTCAACATCGTTCACGATCCGGATGAGTGGAGAGTCTTCATTGATTCATCGAAGACGAGTCTTAAAGCTGTTTTGCTGCATAATGGCAATGTTTTGCCATCAATTCCAGTTGGTCATGCAGTCCATATGAAGGAAACCTATGACAACATGAAACAACTTTTGAGGTGCATAAACTATGACCAACATCAGTGGCAGCTTTGTGGCGATTTGAAGGTTGTTGCTCTCTTGCTTGGTCTGCAGACTGGATACAAAAAGTACTGCTGTTTTCTCTGCAAACGGGATAGTCGTGCAAGAGATTCCCACTACATCAAGAAAGATTGGCCCCTCCGACAGTCATTGGAGCCTGGGAGGAAAAGTGTTCAGCATCCACCTCTTGTTGAATCAAGGAGGATTTTGTTACCACCCTTACACATCAAGCTGGGTCTGATGAAGAACTTTGTCAAGGCCATTGACAAAACACAAGCAGCTTTCAAGTACCTCCGTGTAAAATTTCCAAGGTTAAGTGAAGCTAAGATAAAGGAAGGTGTCTTTGTTGGTCCTCAGATTCATGAACTTCTTCGAGATGATGCATTTGACCATGCACTGCGTGGCAAGGAAAAGACGGCACGGAAAGCCTTCCAGTCAGTGGCAATACATTTTCTCGGAAACAACAAGGCAGACAACTACAGGTTGTTGGTGGAAAACCTCCTCAAGGCATACAAAAGTCTTGGTTGCAACATGTCACTAAAGATACATTTTTTGCACTCTCATCTAGATTTTTTTCCACCGAACTGCGGAGCAGTGAGCGACGAGCACGGCGAGCGATTTCACCAGGATATTGCAACAATGGAGAAACGCCATCAGGGCAAATGGAGCCCACCAATGCTTGCAGACTATTGCTGGACAGTGACAAGAGATGCTCCATTTAATGAATACAAGAGACAAGCCAAGAAGCGCCGAGTAGACACTGAATAGGACTAAACTATGTACATAATAGTTTTTTGCCTTTTGTTTCATAATACATTTTATTTATATAACCCTTTTGCTGATTTTTACAGTGTTACATAAACAGGACAGGTGAAATATCATCATGTAAAGCAACCATAAACACATGAAAAGACCTAGGTTTACAATTTATGATTAAAA